>OY856410.1:681768405-682968405 GCA_963693085.1 Alisma plantago-aquatica | reverse complement strand
ATCTGTGGCTTTTCATCCTTTGGAGTGTCCGTGACCCTAATATCAGCAACCCGATGTCCAGAAAAGGGCCACACATCTAAAACTAAACCAGGCACATGACATAGGTAAAGATCACCAACTTAGGTCCAAAATACATCAATATGCACATTATTTCATGATATTCAAACCTAAATAACTTCCTATAGGAACATCCAATTGCCACCAAATTTTAACCATAGCTTCCTCACTACAAAAGGTACCTTGTACACGAATTTGGTGCCAAAAATCAATTGTTAGACCATTCAATTAAATTCCGCAAGAAGGCATAAAAAGAGAGATCTTAATCATGATCTCAACCTCACATCAACACACCTACTTTGTCAAAATCTTGGAACTCTTCATATTATTCAACCTTGTGATTTCACTTATGTCATTGGACATTTAGAATTCCAAAAGTGCACTCCATCACACTAGCTAATTCTTAAATCTCTACGGGAGTGGAATTTGTCTTAGTATAGGTAGTGTATTATGCTACGGGAGTGGGTAATACTTTGTATAGGTTCTTAGTATAGGGTTAAGAATAAATGCTTATTAATGAAATGGATTTTATTATAATGTACACTGTGGTGAAACTGTAATCCTAAGGAATCCATCTATATGTGATCACAATCCACTTAATGTGCGATTAGTTATAATCAAACAACCAATCACCTTTTCTTTAGGCATGGCTGATTAGGTTACAATTAGTAGTAGTCTCTAGATTAGCATTTCCATAAAATCGACATTCGGGCCTCATGGGCCTATACTACTTGAAATGTGCACTTATGTTTTGCACACATAGTTTAGGTGTGTCATGTTTTTGGCATCTTTGCTGTAGCAATGACAAGTCCAACACTATGAGTGTTGTCACCGACCACTCTAGGCCATTTATTTTCTTTTACTTCCATCATTTCTCTTTGAAATTAAGCATAATTGAAAGTTATTGTATCAATTCACTAGTATTATCTATTCTCATACTGTCATTAGGTTTTTATATACTAGTGCATGGTTCACACTCGAACCATAGATTATGGAGGGTCTACTCCATCCATTTTAGATCAGAAGGAGATTTTTCACAAGATGAGAGAGTTGGAGCTTCAACTAAGAAGAACGTCCAAACTTAACTACCTCAAGCAAAGTAGGCATAGGTAGTAGACATGGACTCAATTTTGAAGAACATGTTTAAGTAGGACATAAAGAACAAACTGTCTGGGAGAAAATTAAAGCATTCTCGGGCACAACTCAATTAGGGTTAATCAAAAGGTAGGAAATCAATGTTCGCAGTTATAAGTCAAACCATGGTTTGGTGGTGTTAATCAAATCACAATCATTACACGAATACAATATGGAGGACCCGATGGCGCACATTAATGCTTTTTGGAAAGTTGTGATATGTTGAATCTCAATAGGGTCCCAAATATAATGATCTACTTGAAGCTATTCTCTTAATCACTGTCAGACAAGGAAAAATCATGGTTTCTTAGCCTTCTGCCAAAATCAATAGAGACACGAGATGAAATGATAGATGTCTTTTTCGAGCAATACTTTCCACCCCAGAAGACCAATGAATTGGTTGGAAAAATCCACAACTTCAAGCATCATATCAAAGAATCATATCTGAAGCTTAGGAGTGATTTCAAAACATGCTAAGGAAGGTCCCATGTTATGGAATTTATTTATACGGGAAGGTGAAGACATTCTACTATGGCCTACATAAAGGGGAGAGGACTAGTCTGGATAGCACAGGAGCATGTTTCTTCCTAAACAATAAAGCTACTAGGTGTCATGAAATCCTAAAGAACATGGCCAAAAATCAGCCATGGGGGAGGAGAGAGAAGCACTGACAACAATTAGAAGTGCTATGGGATCAAGTGAGTTCACAAAACTCAATGCCCAAATGGACAGACTCGTAAGTAAGTTTGAGAAAAAATCTGACACCTCATCTGGAGGTGAAGAGGAGGAGTGCATGCACCTACATTAGCAATATCAACAAGACAAGGGTTGGTTCAAGTAAGATAGACATAATTGAATACATGTTGGGTAGGCTGGTGATGTAGAAGGCGGTCATACTAGACCAGAGAAAAAGGGTACAACAAAATCATGAAGCTCAGATCCACAATATTAAAGATCAAATTTCTCAGTTAGAAAAAGAGGTGGCATCCCTTAAGAAGCCCGCTCAGTAGGGATTTCCTGAGAACATAGAGACAACTCATTAACATCAACACGTAAACTTTTTTCTCTATTCTCAAGGAACCAAAGAAGGTTATTAAGGAGTCACCGAATCAACACATTCTAGAGCTGGATTGGGTGTATGTGCCAAAAGTTCCATTTCTCCGCAACTTATACGGAAGACCAGGAGGATACAGAATGGCAGTGCATTATGCTCATACATGCACCTCAATAGATACAAGATCAACAATAAGAGACAAGGACATCTTGTCTTCACATGCTTTGTAGGACAAGGAACTTCAAAGTTCCATCATTGCCATAACCATGCCTCCAATTCTAGGAAAGGTACCCACGCAAGAAGAATACGTTAAGGTTCTACTTCATAGTGGAGAAATCACAATCAACAACAAGCCACCCACACTTGAGAAGGCGCAGCCACATGTTACCCCATCTACAGGAGACGTGCCAAATTCTATCCTAGAATGTGGTGTTGAAGCAAGATCGGGGAAGGAGATCCCTGATGTCCCCTACATTCCTCCTCACAAACGTGTAGATAAGCTACATATTCCATTCATGGATAGTCTAAAGTAGGAGGGAAATTAGTTTAAGAGATTCATCAGTATCTTCTAAAAGCTCCAGATAAACATTCCACTCATGGAGATGATAGAACATATTCACGCATATGGAAGATTATTGAAGGATATCACCAACAAGAAGAGAAGAATAAAAAATATGTATGTCTTACGTGTTGATGAAGTGGCGAGTGCGATGATCCAAGGAAGAATGCCGATCAAGAGAAAAGACCCAGGATGTTAGTACATCCCTTATTTCACAGGAAGTAAACATTTTTAGAAACAAAGTGTGATTCAGGGCGGGCATAAATATCATGCTTCTTTCTACCTTCAAGAAGGTGGGAATGAAGAAACTGACAATGACGCCCATGAAAATATAGTTGACAGATGGATCAATGGTGAGGCGATATGGGATATGCAAGGAAGTGTTAGTCAAAGTTGACAAATTCATCTATCATGTTGATTTTGTAGTTATTGATATGCATGCGATGTGGGGGGTCAAAGATGTTATTAGGAAGGTCATTCCAAGATATGTCTGATGTGATAATTATCATGGATAGAGGTTACTTGATGATCAAGATGGATGATGATAGAGTGGATTTCAAATTGTTAGATGAGTCTGGACAACCATCCTATAACAACCCATGCTAAAGAAAATCACTTTATCGAGACTAGGACATTAAAGAAGGGGGCTTATGGGAGGCAACCCATTTTTATTTTTGTCATTTACATTTTGTATGACTTTTCATTGTTTAATTTTCATATTTGTCTTGTTAGATTTTACATTTATGTAAAAAGGTACCTTGATACTTTGGTTTGGTGTGCAGGTAGAGTCATAGTCGGTGGTACTGACAATATTGTCGGTACCATCGACATGCATAAAAATATTCAATAGGGATTTTGAAAAAAATTCAATACAACTGACACACAAGTCAGTGCTATCAAATCAATGCCATGTGAAATTGTACAAAATGTCAGTACCACCAACAACCCAGTTTGTACCAATGACTCTTCTCAAAAACATCATAGAGCTATAGGAAAAGATTTCCTATACCACCAACACACAATTTGATGGTATCGACTTATATAGCTCAAAGGAAGATGAAGGACACCATATCTCGATACCACCGACACACAAGTCAGTGGCACCAACACAGAAAGATAAGCACCAGTAGAATTGGATCCATAGAGGCCACTGGGAACATTATAGCCACCACCACCACCTCCACCACACATGGTACCTCCACCCACCTCTTTGTTGGAATTCTAACTATTCAGACATAGTCAAATTCAAGATTAGGGGAATGTGGGAACGACTTTATCTATTTTAGTTGTTTACTTTATCTTGTTTTAGTTTTTCTTAATTGCAAGTGTAGGATAAACAATCTATGTAGTGTAATAGTGGAGCTTAAGTATCGTGATTTTACCTATCATTAAAGAAAAATGTGTTTTGTGCATTTGCAATGAAATTTAGAAAAATTTAAATGATCACATCTTGTTAAGCTGAATTTTCAAAGTCTAAGGAAACACTAACTAGAGAATGTGTATGGATTAGTCAGCTTGAGGAAACTTAATATGAATTAAAATCTTAATTTATCCCAGATGTATGTATGACAATGGGTTTTGAGCCCAAACTAACCATACAAGTAACAAAACCTTAAATGGGATTTTCATAAAGAAATTCTAAGGTTACATTGTACATAGATCAATAGGAGAGGGACATATCATAGTTTAAGATAGGCATTGTCTCTTAATCATGTGATTTCACCCACTTTTCATGACATTTGATTCACCACCTTTAGACGATTAAGTAACCCAAATTGTTTCCTCTTGATTGCATTATATAGCATTATAGATGACATCATAGCTAGTCTTTTATTGCATTAGTTAGAAAAAGAAAAAGAAAAAGAAAAAAATTATAGAAATGTGCATAACAAGAAGTTTCATAACAAATTTCATGTAGTTTGCATTTTCTCCTTGCATCATTCTTTACATAATGTATCTATATAGATTTCTTCAATGATATAAAGTGAAAGGATACACATCCATACCCCCTCTTAATGAAAAAAAATTTCTATATTGAAGAACAACCTGAGCATAACTCACAAACTATGCTAAAATAAGAGCAGGGGAAGAAAAGGAAAGAAAATCAAATAAAGAGGGAGAAACATATGCCTTGAACTTAAATATAGAAATTAGTCAAGGAAAAGTGAAAATAGTTACATGTGTGCATTCCTTTATTCTCCTCTCATCAATCATATATTTTCAATGTGTGCATCATTTCACCAGAATAGTAGGCATTAGAACTCATGCATTTCTCATTTCCTCCATGTTATAGGTTCATCATATTTTGTTTTTCCATAAACGATTTGGATGTTACTTGTCATTATTATTCATAGTCACCTACTTCATTCCACCCATTGCTCTTTAATGTAGGCCACATATATGATTGAGCTCCTCATTCAATTTTATACAAGGAGCTACTTCCAATGTAGTTTGGTAAGTAGATAAGAGCAATGTATATTGGGAATCATATGTTGCATCAAGAAAATGCCCTGATGACTATGATATTAACTACTCTATTAATAGTGTTTCATTAAACTAAGGGTGGAAGTTTTTAATAAACTTTTGTCACTACATAGTAGATACTTGTTCAATGGTAAGAAGGGTGTATTTGAGAAACTTAGTTCATATTGTTTGTCCTCTTACTAATTTATTTCAAACATATCAAAAGGTAGTGTTGCTTGAGGGCAAACAACATTTAAGCTTAGGAGATTTTAATGCACCGAGTTTCATTCACTTTTTATAGGATATTTTATTATTTATTCCATACATTATTGTTCACTTTAAATTATCTATGCATTATTTATCATTACTAGCCTGTGAAAGGTTATTATATCAAATAATAAGTACTTTTACCGAGTTATCTTTATTTGGCATATTTTATTCAGACTTATGTTGTTTTTCATATTTCGGGTAACTAGAGCAGTCATCAGGTAGCTCAATGCTACCGACACTACACTCGGTGGTACCAATTTAATTCAAAAATCAAACGGGGAGTATTAAGAAATCTCAGTGCTACCAAGATGTGACTCAGTGCTACGAGTCATGGTTCAAGGCCACCAAAATGGCAAGATGATGAAACCTGCTTATGGTACAGAGAGAAACAAGAACTAAGGTTATAACTTGGTGCCACCAAACAACTAGTCGATAGTACCGACATTTATAAATAGGAGAAGTCAAAATTCACAAAATAGCAACTCGATGCTACATACCCACGTGTCAGTAGTACCGTCAATCAGATAGAGATTCAATTCAGCTGATAGCTCGGTGCCACCGACATCCAATCAGTGGTACCGACTTGATGTGATCAGTGTAGATTTAAGATTATGACTGATCCGATGGTTGGGACTTAATGATGACCTAAGTGCCACTTATGACCCAAGGAAAGTTTGGCCAAACCTAATTATCACATTATATTTAATTATAACTGAGCACGGATCTGAGAGAGGAGACGAAGGAGACAACCATGTCCTAGATGATTCAGGCACCTCTAGAGAGAAAATTTGCAATCAGAACAATGTGGGTTTGAGACGTTTTCTAGAGGGGATCTTTCAGACCGGTTTCTCCAGGATCTAGATCGATTTTCTCATTTTTACCATGTTTTCTCTTTTCTCCTTTATATATGAGACAATAGAAATCATGAAGTAATAATCCCCTTTGTTTCTTAGGACCCAGGAATAGCATGGTTATGTATTCTAATAGATTTTCATAATTTAACATAGTTATTTCTTTTAATTATTGACATAAATCTATGATTACTTAATGAATTACCTATGTTTGATCACCATAGTTAATTACTCAATTGGTTAATTATTCTGATAGATGGATTAAGGGCTAGAAATGGCATAGATTTATATAGCCTATATTGTACCTTGGGAGAGGACTTACAAATGTGAAGGGTATAACTCAAATGTCTTGTTAATGCACCTAGCTAATTCCGAAATCATTGTCGGAGTGATATTTGTCTTAGTATAGGTAATTGATAACACCCAAATTCGTGCTATACAAAAAGGATTGGCGGCTCAATTCGTAACTCGTGCTTCTGCGAATGTGTTTATTTAGTAGTCCTTGATGTAACATGAAGAGATACATGAGTGGTTGTCTAATTCTTAATATTTATGTAATTTGTCATTTTTCTAAATACAAATGCTTAATGAATCAAATATTTGGCTTGCAGGCTGTGCAAAACAAATTTATTTATATCCATTAAATTGATCGTGATGACTAAAGATATAAGCTAACAATTTTACATTGTTCACAAGACTTGGAAACTCATTAATATATGTGACCAAAATGAAAAGTATAAAGAAAAGAAATATGAGGAGCCATGGGACTTGACTACGTCAAGGGTAATGTATTAATGGCTGAACTAAAACGGCAATGATAAATTTTCTATCTAATACTATGCCTTTTTGGACCGGACCGGAGATAGAAACTGAGACTAATAATGTAGAAAAGGCTGTGGTTTCTTTGTGTTATTATATTGTTGAATTGACCAAGAAAATTATGTAACAGTTGTGCCCTCACCTGGTGTACGTTGTGCAGCTATCAAGTGTTCTCATTATGGTTAATTCTTTATTTTACATCGAGTGCGATTGATAACCGCAATTCTTTGAAAAGCCAAGTCAAGGAAAACTTGTCTGAGCATATTTATAATCCTTGAGACTTCATGACACATCGACCTCTTCATCCGTGAAACAACATGCCATCGATACTTGCTCCTTCACAGCCGCTCGAGCAGGCCACCACATCCATCGACGAACGAGCAAGTGGAAGACAATTAAGAAGCCGGAGCTGACCATCAAACCATCCAGCTACTAATCGACAAATTTCCGGTCCATGGCCACGTGTTGACAATCTCAGCCAACCGGCACGTGTCGACAATTCTAATCGACAACCACCAACATGTTAACAGTGTCACTTGCCATCCAGAGGCTCATCTGCATCAATTCCATGACTTTACGACTTTTTGTATTTTATTTCTAGACTTTTTAAATCTCAAGACCAACTCTACAACTTCCCGTCTATTCCTATGAATATCAAGCAACCGCCACTAAGTCTCCACTAAGTCAAGACATCTTAGATATCTCGGGTTTTTGGAGACATAGTCGAAAGGCTGCAGTCGAGATCAAAGTCAAAGTCTAGAAATCATGGATCTGGCTAGTGTCATAGACCTAATTAGACCGTCAACCTCTAGACTTGGCAACCAGCCACATTTTCTCATTTCCCTTTCCTACCATGACCACTAGGGCTATCAAAGGGGAAAGTAGCACCCGTTTACCCTTATCCATACCCTATAGGGTAAGCGTAAGGGTAAAGATTTTTACTTGTTTCTCCACCACATTAAAAGGAAAGGGTGAGTTATGGACATTATCCATACTCGTATACCACTACTATAGAAATAACATTTGGCGTCGATTATTTAAGGCCTAAGGCGTCAGTTTCCAAGCGACACCCAAGTGGGCGCCGCTAAAAGTCGACACCTTCAATGTCGATCCCCCAACCGACACTATAAACCTTCCCGCCACCAAAAATGCACCAGCAATGGAGACTATTAGCGTCAGTTCTTAAAGAAAACCAACACGATAACCTTATTAAAAATGTCGGTTATTAAGTAACAACCGACGCCATACCCCTTCCTGTCATAAAAAAGGCACCAACAAGGGCATCATCAACGTCGGCTTTATATATGTAACCGACGCCATATCCACAACCACAACGACCATGCTACCAGCACGACCATGGTACCTGGCCAGAATCTACTAATAACCGACACCATCGGCATCGGTTTGTATACTAATAACCGACGCCATATCCCCTGCCACCACGGCCATGCTACCCAGCACAGCCGTGGTACCTGGACACAATAGGCGTTGGGTTTACGGATAACCGACGCCTGAATGAGATAAAGACGTCAGTTTTACACTAACAACCGATGCCTATGTGTTTTGTTGTCGGTTTTACACAAATAACCGACGCCTATGTTCTGATTTTTTTTTATCAATTTGCAGGTGTAACGACCATGTCTCCCGGTAACCCCCACTTAAAGGAGACCGAAAGGTCAGAGCCATTATCTAATAACCCGGATCAAATGTTCGCCAAATAATCAATAATAATTATGAAATTCTACTAACTAACTGGAATTTGGTATAAAATTAAAACTTTACTTACCTTTAAAAACTTTGGAAACCTATCTATCCATAGCTTGAATTATTCTATCTAATCCTCCTTGCGCTTTATTTCTTATTTCCACAATGTGTCACTTTACTGTTTGTTCTTTCAATTGTTGTTCCTAAAACGCCGACAAACAAAACGTCGGTCAGTATAGCAAAATATACTGGTATGTGGGAACAACTAAAATCTTGCAAATAAGGATAACAATCTAATTATCACAATTAAGTTAACTAACAAGCCAATTTACACTTTTCAGTATGACATTCTCCACTGCTTTTGCCCTAACCCTAGCATACCCATCTTAAGGTTTCCTTTGCCAATGACTTGAGGCCACCTTCTCAATCCCGAGCTTGGTGCCTGGGGGTCACCACTCATTGTGCCCACTAGTCATGCAATATCATAGGCCACCTTCTCATTCCCGAGCTTGGTGCCTGGGGTCACCACTCAAGGTGTCCATTGGTCTACCCATCTGGGCTTGACCTTTGGCATCATCCATCAGGGTGGCATGTAAGTGCGAGAATCCATAGTTCTATTATTAATGTGATAATCATAGTGACTTTATAGTTTGCAATTATGAACATCCAAACTGATAATTTGCATTCAATGCGATTAACCATCCAGAAAATCTTTGGGAAACTAAGGCGGTTATTCATAATTAACCACATACTTGATCCGGAGCAACTTGATTGTCCAAGCAATAAGGATAAAGAACATGATCCGGAGCAACTTGATTGTCCAAGCAATAAGGATAAAGAACAAGCAACAAGCAATCAACAATATCCTAAAATTAATGCATGGGATCCAAGTGTTATAGTTTATCCAGAAAATTCTAAAGCTAGACTTGGATTCTACCCTAGGCTTTCTAGGCCACTTTTAGGGTTTCCATTGTAATTAGGGTTTCCCTTCATCTGTTACTATTTTAAACCATATTTTAATGCAATTGATCACAAACCCTAATTATCTCAACATCTAATTTTTAGTTTCAGATTTAAGGCATAATTAAAGTCCATTATTACTCTTTTATCTCTTTTAAGTTACTTCAAGATCATTAGACTCAATTACCACCTTTAGTTTCCTTCAAATTGACAACTCATACTTTATCAGAATTTAATTCATAATTGTATTCCATTCACTATTAATTCCAACTCTATCTATTCCCTGATTACTAAATTAAGGATATTTACTCACAAATAGGATCTTTTATACCCAAAATAGTTTAGAACCATGAAAATTCAGTTCTACAATTATATTTTCGGATTTCACCCACTAAAACCCATATTATCCCAAATTACGGTTTCTAAACATAATCATGTGCATTAAACCCTAAAACAAGCATGAAACTACCTTTTCCAAAGTTAACTCCCCCTTTTATTCTTAATGGGTTAATATTTCTCCGAATTAGGGTTCTAAACTAAATTAACCCCAAAGAGACATTAAATTCGAGTTCCATATAAAAAATTAGGGTTTCTCCATAATTTAATACACCAAAGGTGATAACTTTGTGTACTTTTTAAATTACAAGCACTATCAGGTTCCAATTATATTTCTATTAGTTTCCTCACCTTTTTCTGATCAATTTTCATGATATATCACCTTCATTCGATATTTCCATAATTAGATACATATTTTACAAGATAGCTCTTTTTCTACCAATCAGAAGTGACCACATGGATTTATTGGATTAAATAGCAAACTGGCGGCAACACGCTTGTTAATGAGGAGGGATTGCAAAATTACCATAAGGGACAGTCCCTTTCCACAGGGACGTGAGGGCAGGGGTGTAACTCTCCCCTAGATTGTCTTCAACCTACGGGTTGCTTCTGCTGTGAGCCTCCGATCAACTCCATGGTTGACTTGGTGCACTGCTGCTCTTCCGCGCGATCCAAGGCTGTTGGGAGCTCCGCCAAGCTCTCCCGAACTTGTAGGTGCTCCTGATTGCACCGCCCGTTCTCCTCCACCACCCAACCGACACTGCGCAATACCAGCGGAAGTAGGTCCTCGTCGGGGGGGTCAGGGTCAGGTTGAATTCTCCAATTGAGGATGACAAAACTCTTGACTACTCGTCCCGATCCCACAAGTAGTGTTTTCACGATCGCTGGTATTGCACAACTACCCCCCCCTCTATATAGGGTGAGACCACCTATCTAGTGATTTGGGGACTTCCCTGAGCATGGACAAAACCTCCCATAAATCGGGTTGGTTGTCTTTGGAACTGACTCCCGAATTTGGTGGGGAAGTTTCCCAGCCCTCTCGTGCAATAAATTTTGAGAAAATCTCTTTGGAAGATTTCTTCCTCGGTCTGCAAGTTTCCTAAACTGTCGTGAGCTAGAAGACAAAAGGATCAATGTTGGATCTGAAACCAATGGTCCACAACACGCGTGACATGCACATGGGCTGGGCCCAAGTTTCCCATTCCAATTATAATTGTGACATTTTCCATAATTACAACACTTTAGGGAATCTTGTAAAAACCATAACTCCCAAACTGAAGATCCAATGGCTCCCAAAATTTGAGGGAAAGTCCATAATGACTTAATACACCTCTCTTCCAAAATTGGGCTCATTATCCAAAAGAAAACGTTCCTTTTAATTAAGTGAAAGATATCACTTAATATATATATATATCTCACATATTTTCTCTTTCTCTTGCTATTAAATTTTTATTATGACTTCCTTGAACCCCAAGGAACCTTAATGGCTCAAAATATCATCTCAGGGATATACCTTAGCCTTTCACTTATCTTTTATCCATTATTATCTTATTTCTTCTCGAAATATCTCTTTTTGAGGATTTCTCTTTATCTCTCTTCTATTTTCCTCATTGGCATTCCTTTTAATATTAACAACCTCATGGATATGAAATTCACCAAGAATAACTCATTTATACCTTTGTTTACTTATTTTCCACATTTTATCATTGTTTTCAATTCTTTCTCAAAAGGAAATATTTAATTGATCTTTTCTTTTCTTATTGCTTTCTTTTTTGCAACTTTGGATTCCTTGGAACCCAAGAGGCATGAAATCCCTCTTGGATTTTCCTTCTAGAGGTTTCCACACCTTTCTTTTCTCAAAAACTCAATTATTCATTTACTAATTGAATTTCCTTGTTATTGGGCCCAATAGCCAATAAAGCCCACAAAGCAATCATCAAGGCTATTGCAACAAAATTCATGCATTCAATCAAAAGACATCATTATTTGTTCATTTATCTTTAATATTACAAATTATATTTCTCAGCAAATGAACCCTGGGGTCGTAACATCCTTCCCCTCTTATAAGAATTTTGCCCTCAAAATTCCATCAAGCAAACAAACAATTCAGGATAAGCCTTTCATACATCCATCATGGCTCCCATGTGGCTTCACCCTTTCCATGGTGCTTCCTAAGAACCTTCATCGTCTCATATTCTTCCATCTGAGTTCTTTCTTACCTTGGTATATCGTACCCTCATAGGTGACTCAGGACATTTCAGCCTCTCAAAAGTTGAATAGGTTCAAGGCTCAGCACATGGTTTGGGTACCTCACATAGTGCTCTAGATCAGACTCATGTAACACCTTATACATCATGTTATCCTGATGGGTAAGGCTAAACACAACCATCTCGACCAATCCATCTCAAATGGACCCATATATCGGGGACTCAGCTTTCTCAGCGGTAGTTTAGAGGGGTCGGATTTTTTTTACATCACATATTCTCCCACAATGAACTGCATGTCAGTCTGCTTTGCATCAGCTTGTGACTTATGTCGCCTCTGGGCTCTCCCTCAGCCATTGTACGATCAAAGTGACTTCATCTACACACACTGTGGTTCTTTTCTAACCTTCATGAGGCCTCCTTCACCGACATCATCTTAATGAAGTGGTGACCGACACAACCTCCCTTTAGAACTTCTTGCATCCTGATAAAGGCTATGGTGGTTAACATCACATCTTAAGAACTATCTCTATGTATCACCCTGAATGAGCACACATGCTCTCATCAGACCCTCTAGTCTAGATCATACTATCCATTAGTATGGGGTGATAAACTGTACTATCATTGAGTTCTTCATGTATCCACTTCCACCTCATGGAAGTGAACCTTGGTCATACCCAAGAACTTTTGAACTCATATCATTGTGTAGTTGAACCATATTTCTCTCTTAAGTAGTTCAACTAAATCTGTCCCGTGACAGTACTCTTCCTTTCTCATGTCATCTAGGTAAGGCGATCTACCATAACCCATATTGGATCCCAACCTTCCTTGGTCCAGGGGAGACTCACAACATCCACAGTGAAGAACTCCCATTCCCTCTCTAGAACTCTTTATACTTTATATCCATGCACTGGGTTACTGGTGTTCGTCCTTCACCTCCTCGCTTGCATGGCCACATGCAATAGTATCAGGCATCCAAAGCTCTACCATCACTTACTATCTTTGTAATTTCACGGTGTATGGTGATCATGATTTCTTGTATGTCATGATTCCTCAAGGTCGATTACTCAGAAGCCCTAAACCACTTTCATCAGGGTTTTCCTACCTTCCTATCCAAAGAAGTGTATCCAGAGTTCTACAACCATCCTTCTACAACATCAAGGACTAGGATGGCTATCCAAACAACCACTAATCTTGTTCAACAGATCTCGTTATATCTGAGTGTTAGCCAAACTTATCTCTTTTTCTCAACTTAAGGTTAGCCTAACAACCTCAACTTCTTCTAGCTTCCAGCTAAACTAGGCAACTATATCTCAACCAGAGCATTCATTACCACTTCTTATCCTTAGGTGTTAGGTAATGTCAAAGACATACATCTCCATGTATTATCCTTATCATCTCATCTCAAACTCTAAGTTTGTCTTCATCAAGAAACTCTGAGCTCATCCTCATGGTGATCAAACTCAACCTTGGTTAACTTGCAAATTCCACATATCTCTTGATAAAACATCCTCATAAGATGACTACACTATTCTTCTTAGTGTTTGTATACCATCCATGTATCATTCACTCCACCAAGGTATGTTATCATCTCTGTCCTCATACCTTGTAGCAACGTTCCAATTCGCATCATCTTTATCCTTGGTGTATGGCATGCGTACTATCCCATCTCTCCCTCACATAATAAGAGGAAATGATCATTTGGCGGCAGTCCAAACACAAAGTTCTTCCTGTTCCACGAGTAGAGATGATACATCCCACATCGCCAATACACCTTCAATTCTAAGTTGAAACATGCAACTTATGTCTCCACATCACAAACATCATGATATCAAAATTAGTTTCATGGAAAACTGGTCTAGAACCTACTTCGGTCACCACACAATCCTTAGTCATCTCCTCTAGGTCTATAGGGTGCCAACACTTTTGGGGTCATCCCTTTTCCCTTATGCATCCATAGAGTGCTCTACTCTTCTGCCCTTTGGGTCCCATGAGTTCATGAAGGTGATCAATCTCCTAACCCATGGCCCTCAGACAATGATAGTTGTTACCTCCCGACCCTATGGTCATGTGCCACTAGGGAATTAGGCAACTCCTTCTTCCATCGCTCTTATCCCTACCTGACCCTAGGATAGACTTAGGATTCTATTATAGTACATGTCCAACTTAGAACCTTACCCAAGCATTCATCATCTCTCTTCCTGCATTCATGGGCTGACTTTCATCCTTTCATAGGGATCATGGCAACCTGCCTACCTTGGTCAAGCCCCATACTAGTTACCTCCATGGTAACACATCCACATGCACATAGAGATGGTTATCTATGGGTTTATAGGTTCATTCTCATGCCATGTACTCTTCACTTAGCTTCTCAAGATCATATGAAACCTCCTTAGGTTACCTCAAAACCAACCAAACTGGTAAACTCCCTACCAAAGGGTCCCTCTCCCAGGATGGGAGGAAACTACACCTTGATAACAAAGGTCACAAGCATCCTTAGGGTTTACATTCACATGAGCATGCTTAATCTAGCAACTACTAAGGCACAAGCGTACCTACTAAACCATGCTAGGTCACACTTGTTCTCATCCTCAACATTAGACCAACTTAGTTGTGAGGGGTTCATCACACATACCTTTAACTTAAGGGGTTTCTTTTTCCTCTACACATGCTCGAAGCTATAGAGACTCAAATCTTATCATGAGCATCGGGTACACTACTTCCCCTTTAGGCCTAGGAACTCTAGGTTCACCTTTGGGTGTCCAACTACATGCTCAATCTCTTAACCACGAATCAAGAATGTCCAAGGTATGAAATCCTTTCATTCGAACAACACCTCAGAGTTGAGTCCTCTTCTAGGACAACCAACTAGGTACAAGGATTCACAACTTGCTACTTCATCCTCTTCAAGTTTAAGAAACTCTTCTACCTATCTCAGGAGGTAAACACCTATACCATAGGCACATAGGTACTAGCAGACTCATCCTCTCTCTAGGGTTTGGTTCCTCTCATGGCAACCAAGACATCATTAGCCTCCAAGGGTCAAGCATACGGCAACCACTATCATCCACTTAGGTTGCATCATCCTCAACTCCCACTTTTCCTCAAGTTTCAGGGTTTTAGGCTTCCAACCTTCTTGCCTAAGGTCAACTCTCTCTCTCTAGAGCTAATCCTACAACCAACCTCTCTATAAGAGGTCCTTTTTTCATGAAGGATCAAGCTCACAAGCATATCCCTACCTAGTGAAGCCTATGTTCACGCTTATGTTTACTCACGGTTATCCATTATTCCTTATTCTTATCTCATCAGCTATCCAACATGCTCCCTTGGCCATGGTTTCGACCTAGTTCCTGTACTACATGACGTGCTCTGGGTGCATACTATGCCAAGCTCATGGGGTTTCTATAGGTTCTTCTCTGACCTCATCCATGAAGGAGCTATCCTTCACTCAAACATGCACGACCCTTCCCAGGGTTGCCAAAGGTGCTAGGTCATCCAACCTCTCATGGATCGTATGGCAATCTAAAGGAATATCTATCCAAACACCCAGTCAACCATGTCATCTAACTCATCATGTCATCTCTCTCTCTAACCTCCACTTAGGGTTAGGGTTAACATCATCCTTAAAGGATGTGCTCAGTCTCTACTTTAATGGAGATCTCTACCTCCAAGACTCACATTCTCTACTCATCCTCCTGACAAGAAGGTCTAGATCAGGTCTCTCCTGAGGGCAATGAGAACTTATGTCATATGACCTAAGCATGTATCTATTCTTTTACGCTTACTCTATTAAGCTTCTGTCCATGCCATCTTATTTACATGCTTTTCATTAATTTGGTGGAGGATTCCTTAATCCTTATCAACCTTACCCATACCTCAAGAGGGCGAGGAGAAGAGAGGAAACCCTAATCCTTAAGGTCCTTATCAGAATTTGAGTTGCGAAGGGATGACCAAGATGAGAGAGTCCTAAAGGTATCTTATTTCGATTCATACCCTAAGACTTTGGCTAGGAAGTCACAGAGATCCGGGAGTTCTCATATTCCGACTAGCGGTGTGGAGGAAAATATTGCCAGCCCCCGGTCGTGATCCTTTTCTAAACACCTCTGTCTTTCAGATAATCCTCTAATAACTCCCTTGGGTTCTACAGAATTTGTAAAATTTAATAATTATTAAAGATTAATTGAGGAACCTATGCTCTGATACCAATTGTAACGACCCCGTCTCCCGGTAACCCCCACTTAAGGGAGACTGAAAGGTCAGAGCCATTATCTAAAAACCCGGATCAAAGGTTAGCCAAATAATCAATAATAATTATGAAATTCTACTAACTAACTGGAATTTGGTATAAAATTAAAACTTTACTTACCTTTGAAAACTTTGGAAATCTATCTATCCAGAGCTTGAATTATTCTATCTAATCCTCCTTGCACTTTATTTCTTATTTCCACAATGTGTCACTTTACTATTTGTTCTTTCAATTGTTGTTCCTAAAACGCCGACAAACAAAATGTCAGTCAGTATATCAAAATATACTGGTATGTGGGAACAACTAAAATCTTGCAAATAAGGATAACAATCTAATTATCACAATTTAGTTAATTAACAAGCCAATTTACACTTTTTAGTATGACATTCTCCACTGCTTTTTCCCTAACCCTAGCATACCCATCTTAAGGTTTTCTTTGCCAATGACTTAAGGCCACCTTCTCAATCCCGAGCTTGGTGCCTGGCGGTCACCACTCATGGTGCCCACTAGTCATGCAATATCATAGGCCACCTTCTCATTCCCGAGCTTGGTGCCTGGGGTCACCACTCAAGGTGTCCATTGATCTACCCATCTGGGCTTGACCTTTGGCATCATCCATCAGGGTGGCATGTAAGTGTGAGAATCCATGCTTCTATTATTAATGTGATAATCATAGTGACTTTATAGTTTGTTAGTATGAACATCCAAACTAATAATTTGCATTCAATGCGATTAACCATCCAGAAAATCCTCGGGAAACTAAGGCGGTTATTCATAATTTACCACATACCTGATCCAGAGCAACTTGATTGTCCAAGCAATAAGGATAAAAAACAAGCAACAAGCAATCAACAATATCCTAAAATTAATGCATGGGATCCAAGTGTTATAGTTTATCCAGAACATTCTAAAGCTAGACTTGGATTCTACCTTATGCTTTCTAGGCCGCTTTTAGGGTTTCCATTGTAATTAGGGTTTCCCTTTACCTGTTATTATTTTAAACCCTATTTTAACGCAATTGATCACAAACCCTAATTATCTCAACATCTAATCTTCAGTTTCATATTTAAGGCATAATTAAAGTCCATTATTACTCTTTTATCTCTTTTAAGTCATTTCAAGATCATTAGACTCAATTACCACCTTTAGTTTCTTTCAAATTGACAACTCATACTTTATCAGGATTTAATTCCTAATTGTATTCCATTCACTATTAATTCCAACTTTATCTATTAGAAAGCCCTAATTACTAAATTAAGGATATTTACTCACAAATAGGATCTTTTATACCCAAAATAGTTTAGAATCATGCAACTTCAGTTCTATAATTATGTTTTCAGATTTCACCCACTGAAACCCATATTATCCCAAGTTAGGGTTTCTAAACATAATCATGTGCATTAAACCCTAAACCAAGCATGAAACCTCCTTTTCCAAAGTTAACTCCCCTTTTTATTCTTAATGGGTTAATATTTCTCAGAATTAGGGTTCCAAACCAAATCAACCCCAAAGAGACATTAAATTCGAGTTCCATATCAAAAATTAGGGTTTCTCCATAATTTAATACACCAAAGGTGATAACTTTGTGTACCTTTTAAATTACAAGCACTATCAGGTTCCAATTATATTTTTATTGGCTTCCTCACATTTTTTTGATCAATTTTCATGATATATCACCTTCATCCGATATTTCCATAATTAGATATGTATTTTACAAGATAGCTCTTTTTCTACCAATCAGAAGTGACCACATGGATTTATTGGATTAAATAGCAAATTGGCGGCAACACGCTTGTTAACAAGGAGGGATTGCGAAATTACCATAAGGGACAATCCCTTTCCATAGGGACACGAGGGAAGGGGTGTAATTCTCCCCTTGATCGTCTTCAACCTGCGGGTTGCTTCTGCTGTGAGCCGCCGATCAACTCCATGGTTGACTTGGTGCGCTGCTGCTCTTCCGCGCAATCCAAGGCTACTGGGAGCTCCGCCAAGCTCTCCCGAACTTGTAGGTGCTCCTGATTGCACCGCCCGTTCTCCTCCACCACCCAGCCGACACCGCGCAACACCAGCAGAAGCCAGTCCTCGGCAGGGGGGTCAGGGTCAGGTTGAATCCTCCAATTGAGGATGACGAAACTCTTGACTACTCGTCTCGATCCCACAAGTAGTGTTTTCACGATCGCTGGTATTGCACAACTACCCCCCCGCCCCTTTATATAGGGTCTGACCACCTGTCCAGTGATTTGCGGACTTCCCTGAGCGTGGACAAAAACCTCCCATAAATCGGGTTGGTTGTCTTCGAAACAGACTCCCGAATTTGGTGGGGAAGTTTCCCAACCCTCTCATGCAATAAATTGCAAGAAAATCTCTTTGGAAGATTTCTTCCTCGGCCTGCCGGTTTCCTGAACTGTCGCGAGCTAGAAGACAAAAGGATCAATGTTGGATCTGAAACCAATGGTCTGCAACATGCGTGACATGCGCATGGGCTGGGCCCAAGTTTCCCATTCCAATTATAATTGTGACATTTTCCATAATTACAACACTTTAGGGAATCTTGTAAAAACCATAACTCCCAAACCGAAGATCCAATGGCTCCCAAATTTTGAGGGAAAGTCCATAATGACGTAATCTACCTCTCTTCCAAAATTGGTCTCATTATCCAAAAGAAAACGTTCCTTTTCATTAAGTTCAAGATATCACTTAATATATATATATATATATATATATATATATATATTTCACATATTTTCTCTTTCTCTTGCTATTAAATTTTTATTCTGACTTCCTTGAACCCCAAGGAACCTTAATGGATCAAAATATCATCTCGGGGATATACCTTAGCCTTTCACTTATCTTTTATCCATTATTATCTTATTTCTTCTCAAAATATCTGTTTTTGAGGATTTCTCTTTATCTCTCTTCTATTTTCCTCATTAACATTCCTTTTAATATTAACAACCTCATGGATATGAAATTCACCAAGAATAACTCATTTATACCTCTTTTCACTTATTTTCCACATTTTATCATTGTTTTCAATTTCTTTCTCAAAAGGAAATATTTAATTGATCTTTTCTTTTCTTATTGCTTTCGTTTTTGCAACTTTGGATTCCTTGGTACCCAAGAGGCACGAAATCCCTCTTAGATTTGCCTTCTAGAGGTTTCCACACCTTTCTTTTCTCAAAAACTCAATTATTCATTTACTAATTGAATTTCCTTGTTATTGGGCCCAATAGCCAATAAAGTCCACAAAGCAATCATCAAGGCTATTGCAACAAAATTCATGCATTCAATCAAAAGAAATCATTATTTGTTCATTTATCTTTAATATGACAAATTACATTTCTCAGCAAATGAACCCAAAATTGGGGTTGTAACATCCTTCCCCTCTTATAAGAATTTTGCCCTCAAAATTCCATCAAGCAAACAAACAGTTCAGGATAAGCCTTTTGTTCATCCATCAGGGCTCCCATGTGGCTTCAACCTTTCCATGGTGCTTCCTAAGAACCTTCATCATCTAATATTCTTCCATCTGAGTTCTTTCTTACCTTGGTATATCGTACCCTCATAGGTGACTCAGGACATTTCAACCTCTCAAAAGATGAATAGGTTCAAGGCTCATCACATGGCTTGGGTACCTCACATAGTTCTCTAGATTGGACTCATGTAACACCTTATACATCATGTTATCCTGAGGGGTAATGCTAAACACAACCATCTCCACCAATCTATCTCAAACAGACCCATATATCAGGGACTCAACTTTCTCAGTGGTAGTTTAGAGGGGTCAGATTTTTTTTTACATCACATATTCTCCCACAATGAACTGCATGTCAGTCTGCTTTGCATCAGCTTGTGACTCATGTTGCCTCTGGGATCTCCCTCAGCCATTGCACGACCAAAGTGACTTCATCTACACACATTGTGGTTCTTTTCTAACCTTCATGAGGCCTCCTTCATCGACATCATCTTAATGAAGTGGTGACCAACACAACCACCCTTTAGAACTTCTTGCATCCTGATAAAGACTATGGTGGTTAACATCACATCTTAAGAACTGTGTCTATGTATCACCCTGAATGAACACACGTTCTCTCATCAAACCCTTTAGTCTAGATCATACTATCCATTAGCATGGGGTGATAAACTGTACTATCATCGAGTTCTTCACGTATCCACTTCCACCTCATGGAAGTGAACCTTGGTCATACTCAAGAACTTTTGAACTCATATCATGGTGTAGTTGAACCATCTTTCTCTCTTAAGTAGTTCAACCAAATCTGTCACGTGACAGTACTCTTCCTTTCTCATGTCATCTAGGTAAGGCGATCTACCATAACCCATATTGGATCTCAACCTGCCTTGATCCAGGGGAGACTCACAACATCCACAGTGAAGAACTCCCATTCCCTCTCGAGAACTCTTTATACTTTATATCCATGCACTGGGCTACTGGTGTTCGTCCTTCACCTCCTCTCTTACATGGCCACATGCAACATGTATTAAGAATCCAAAGCTCTACCATCACTTACTATCTTTGTAGTTTCACAGTGTATGGTGATCATGATTTCTTGTATGTCATGATTCCTCAAGGTTGATTCCTCGGAAGACCTAAACCACTTTCATCAGGGTTTTATTACCTTCCTTTCCAAAGAAGTGTATCCAGAGTTCTACAACAATCCTTCTACCACATCAAGGACTAGGATGGCTATCCAAACAACCACTAATCCTGTTCAACAGATCTCGTTATATCTGAGTGTTAGCCAAACTTATCTCTTTTTTCTCAACTTAAGGTTAGCCTAACAACCTCAACTTCTTCTAGCTTCCAGATAAACTAGGCAGCTATATCTCAACCAGAGCATTCATTACCACTTCTTATCCTTTGGTGTTAGGTAATGTTGAAGACATACATCTCCATGTATTACCCTTATCATCTCATCTCAAACTCTAAGTTTGTCTTCATCATGAAACTCTGAGCTCATCCTCATGGTGATCAAACTCAACCTTGGTCAACTTGCAAATTCCACATAGATCTTGATAAAACATCCTCATAAGATGACTACACTATTCCTCTTAGTGTTTGTAAACCATCCATGTATCATTCACTCCACCAAGGTATGTTATCATCTCTGTACTCGTACCTTGTAGCAACGTTCCAACTCGCATCATCTTTATCCTTGGTGTATGGCATGCGTACTATCCCATCTCTCCCTCACATAATAAGAGGAAATAAGCATTTGGCGGCCATCCAAACACAAAGTTTTTCCTGTTCCATGAGTAGAGATGATACATCCCACATCGCCAGTACACCTTCAATTCAAAGTTGAAATGTGCAACTTGTGTCTCCACATCACAAACATCATGATATCAAAGTTAGTTTCATGGAAAACTAGTCTCGAACCTACTTGGGTCACCACACAATCCTTAGTCATCTCCTCTAGGTCTATAGGGTGCTGCACTTTTGGGGTCATCCCTTTTCCCTTATGCATCCAGAGAGTGCCCTACTCATCTGCCCTTTGGGTCCCATGAGTTCATCAAGGTGATCAATCTCCTAACCCATGGACCTCAGACAATGATAGTTGTTACCTCCCAACCCTATGGTCATGTGCCACTAGGGAATTAGGAAACTCCTTTTTCCATCAGTCTTATCCCTACCAGACCCTAGGATAGACTTAGGATTCTATTATATTACATGTCCAACTTAGAACCTTACCCAAGCATTCTCTTCCGGCATTCATGGCTGACTTTCATCCTTTCATAGGGATCATGGAAACCTGCCTACCTTGGTCAAGCCCCATATTGGTTACCTCCATGGTAACACATCCACATGCACATAGAGATGGTTATCTATGGGTCTATAGGTTCATTCTCATGCCATGTACTCTTCACTTAGCTTCTCAAGAGCCTATGAAACCTCCTTAGGTTACCTCAAAACCAACCAAACTAGTAAACTCCCTACCAAAGGGTCCCTCTCCCAGGATGGGAGGAAACTACACCTTGATAATAAAGGTCACAAGCATCCTTAGGGTTTACATTCACATGAGCATGCTTAATCTAGCAACTACTAAGGCACAAGCGTACCTACTAAACCATGCTAGGTCACACTTGTTCTCATCCTCAACATTAGACCAACTTAGTTGTGAGGGGTTCAACACACATACCTTTAACTTAAGGGGTTTCTTTTTCCTCTACACATGCTCGAAGCTATAGAGACTCAAATCTTATCATGAGCATCGGGTACACTACTTCCCCTCTTAGGCCTAGGAACTCTAGGTTCACCTTTGGGTGTCCAACTACATGCTCAATCTATTAAGCATGAATCAAGCATGTCCAAGGTATGAAATCATTTCATTCAAGCATCACCTTAGAGTTGAGTCCTCTTCCAGGACAACCAACTAGGTACAAGGCTTCACAACTTGCTACTTCATCCTCTATAAGTTTAAGAAACTCTTCTACCTATCTCAGGAGGTAAACACCTATACCATAGGCACAAAGGTACCAATAGACTCATCCTCTCTCTAGGTTTTGGTTCCTCTCATGGCTACCAAGACATCATTAGCCTCCAAGGGTCAAGCATATGGCAACCACTATCATCCACATAGGTCGCATCATCCTCAACTCCCACTGTTCCTCAAGTTTCAGGGTTTTAGGCTTCCATCCTTCTTGCTTGAGGTCTGCTCTCTCTCTAGAGCTAATCCTACAACCAACCTCTCTATAAGAGGTCCTTTCTTCATGAAGGATCAAGCTCATAAGCATATCCCTACGTGGTGAAGACTATGTTCACACTTATGTTTACTTACGGTTATCCATTATTCCTTATTCTTATCTCATCAGCTATCCAACATGCTCCCTTGGCCAGGGTTTCGACCTAGTGCCTGTACTACATGACGTGCTCTGGGTGCATACTATGCCAAGCTCATGGGGTTTCCATAGGTTCTTCTCTAACCTCATCCATGAAGGAGCTATCCTTCGCTCAAACATGCATGACCCTTCCCAGGGTCGCCAAAGGTGCTAGGTCATCCAACCTCTCATGGCTCGTATGGCAATCCAAAGGCATATCTATCCAAACACCCAGTCAACCATGTCATCTAACTTCATGTCATCTCTGTCTCTAACTTCCACTTAGGGTTAGGGTTAACATCATCCTTAAAGGATGTGCTAGGTCTCTACTTTAATGGAGATCTCTACCTCGAAGACTCACTTTCTCTACTCATCCTCCTGACAAGAAGGTCTAGCCTCAGGTCTCTCCTGAGGGAAATGACAACTTATGTCATAAGACCTAAGCATGTATCTATTCTGTTATGCTTACTCTATTAAGCTTATGTCCATGACATCTTATTTACATGCTTTTCATTAATTTGGTGGAGGATTCCTTAATCCTTATCAACCTTACCCATACCTCAAGAGGGTGAGGAGAAGAGAGGAAACCCTAATCCTTAAGGTCCTTATTAGAATTTGAGTTGCGAAGGGATGAACAAGATGAGAGAGTCCTAAAGGTATCTTATTTCGATTCATAACCTAAGACTTTGGCCAGGCAGTCACACAGATCTGGGAGTCCTCGTATTCTGACTAGCGGTGTGGAGGAAAATATTGCCAACCCCCGATCGTGATCCTTTTCTAAACACCTCTGTCTTTCAGACAATCCTCTAATAACTCTCTTGGTTTCTACAGAATTTGTAAAATTTAATAATTATTAAAGATTAATTGAGGAACCTATGCTCTGATACCAATTGTAACGACCCCATCTCCTGGTAACCCCCACTTAAGGGAGACTGAAAGGTCAGAGCCATTATCTAATAACCCAGATCAAAGGTTCAACAAATAATCAATAATAATTATGAAATTCTACTAACTAACTGGAATTTGGTATAAAATTAAAACTTTACTTACCTTTGAAAACTTTGGAAATCTATCCATCCAAATCTTGAATTATTCTACATAATCCTCCTTGCGCTTTATTTCTTATTTCCACAATGTTTCACTTTACTATTTGTTCTTTCAATTGTTGTTCCTAAAACGCCGACAAACAAAACGTCGGTCAGTATATCAAAATATACTGGTATGTGGGAACAACCAAAATCTTGCAAATAAGGATAACAATCTAATTATCACAATTAAGTTAATTAACAAGCCAATTTACACTTTTTAGTATGACATTCTCCACTGCTTTTGCCCTAACACTGGCATACCCATCTTAAGGTTTCCTTTGCCAATGACTTAAGGCCACCTTCTCAATCCCGAGCTTGGTGTATGGGGGTCACCACTCATGGTTCCCACTAGTCATGCAATATCATAGGCCACCTTCTCATTCCCAAGCTTGGTGCCTGGGGTCACCACTCAAGGTGTCCATTGGTCTACCCATCTGGACCTGACCTTTGGCATCATCCATCAGGGTGGCATGTAAGTGAGAGAATCCATACTTCTATTATTAATGTGATAATCATAGTTACTTTATAGTTTTCAAGTATGAACATCCAAACTGATAATTCGCATTCAATGCGATTAACCATCCAGAAAATCCTCGGGAAACTAAGGCAGTTATTCATAATTAACCACATACCTGATCCAGAGCAACTTGATTGTCCAAGCAATAAGGATAAAGAACAAGCAACAAGCAATCAACAATATCCTAAAATTAATGCATGGGATCCAAGTGTTATAGTTTATCCAGAACATTCTAAAGCTAGACTTGGATTCTACCTTAGGATTTCTAGGCCACTTTTAGGGTTTCCATTATAATTAGGGTTTCCCTTCATCTGTTACTATTTTAAACCCTATTTTAATGTAATTGATCACAAACCCTAATTATCTCAAAATCTAATCTTCAGTTTCGGATTTAAGGCATAATTAAACTCCATTATTGCTCTTTTATCTCTTTTAAGTTACTTCAAGATCATTAGACTCAATTACCACCTTTAGTTTCCTTCAAATTGACAACTCATACTTTATCATGATTTAATTCATAATTGTATTCCATTCACTATTAATTCCAACTTTATCTATTAGAAAGCCCTAATTACTAAATTAAGGATATTTACTCACAAATAGGATCTTTTATACCCAAAATAGTTTAGAACCATGAAAATTCAGTTCTATAATTATGTTTTCAGATTTCACCTACTAAAACCCATATTATCCCAAATTAGGGTTTCTAAACATAATCATGTGCATTAAACCCAAAAACAAGCATGAAACTACCTTTTCCAAAGTTAAACCCAAAGCACTATCAGGTTCCAATTATATTTTTATTGGCTTCCTCACATTTTTTTGATCAATTTTCATGATATATCACCTTCATCTGATATTTCCATAATTAGATATGTATTTTACAAGATAGCTCTTTTTCTACCAATCAGAAGTGACCATGTGGATTTATTGGATTAAATAGCAAACTGGCGACAACGCGCTTGTTAACAAGGAGGGATTGCGAAATTACCATAAGGGACAGTCCCTTTCCACAGGGACGCGAGGGCTGGGTTGTAATTCTCCCCTTGATCGTCTTCAACCTGCGGGTTGCTTCTACTGTGAGTCGCCGGTCAACTCCATGGTTGACTTGGTGCGCTGCTGCTCTTCCTCGCGATCCAAGGCTGCTGGGAGCTCCACCAAGCTCTCCCGAACTTGTAGGTGCTCCTGATTGCACTGCTCGTTCTCCTCCACCACCCAGCCGACACCGTGTAACACCAGCGGAAGCAGGTCCTCAACGGGGGGGGGGGTCAGGGTCAGGGTCAGGTTGAATCCTCCAATTGAGGATGCCGAAACTCTTGACTACTCATCCCGATCCCACAAGTAGTGTTTTCGTGATCTCTGGTATTGCACAACTACCCCCCCCCCCCCCCCCCCCCCCCCTTTATATAGGGTCGGACCACCTTTCCAGTGATTTGGGGACTTCCCTGAACGTGGAAAAAACCTCCCATAAATCGGATTGGTTGTCTTCGGAACAGACTCCCGAATTTGGTTGGGAAGTTTCCCAGCCCTCTCGTGCAATAAATTGAGAGAAAATATCTTTGGAAGATTTCTTCCTCGGTCTGCCAGTTTCCTGAATTGTCGTGAGCTAGAAGACAAAAGGATCAATGTTGGATCTAAAACCAACGGTCCACAACATGCGTGACATGCGCATGTGCTGGGCCCAAGTTTCCCCTTCCAATTATAATTGTGACATTTTCCATAATTACAACACTTTAGGGAATCTTGTAAAAACCATAACTCCCAAACCGAAGATCCAATGGCTCCCAAATTTTTAGGGAAAGTCCATAATGACTTAATCTACCTCTCTTCCGAAATTGGGCTCATAATGAAAAAGAAAACGTTCCTTTTCATTAAGTGCAAGATATCACTTAATATATATATATATATCTCACATTTTCTCTTTCTCTTGCTATTAAATTTTTATTCAGACTTCCTTGAACCCCAAGGAACCTTAATGGCTCAAAATATCATCTCAGGGATATACCTTAGCCTTTCACTTATCTTTTATCCATTATTATCTTATTTCTTCTCGAAATATCTCTTTTTGAGGATTTCTCTTTATCTCTATTCTATTTTCCTCATTGGCATTCCTTTTAATATTAACACCCTTATGGATATGAAATTCACCAAGAATAACTCATTTATACCTATTTTCACTTATTTTCCACATTTTATCACTGTTTTCAATTTCTTTCTCAAAAGGAAATATTTAGTTGATCTTTTCTTTTCTTATTGCTTTCTTTTTTGCAACTTCGGATTCCTTGGAACCCAAGAGGCACGAAATCCCTCTTGGATTTGCCTTCTAGAGGTTTCCACACCTTTCTTTTCTCAAAAACTCAATTATTCATTTACTAATTGAATTTCCTTGTTATTGGGCCCAATAGCCAATAAAGCCCACAAAGCAATCATCAAGGCTATTGGAACAAAATTCATGCATTCAATCAAAAGACATCATTATTTGTTCATTTATCTTTAATATGACAAATTACATTTCTCAGCAAATGAACCCAAAATTGGGGTTGTAACAGCAGGCCTACTGTATGGCTGGTCAGCTGGATGCAGAACCTATAGTTCCGTTCTAAACTGTAGGTTAACAACATCCATTTATATCAGCCAAGAATAGGCCACAAACCTACAAAATTAACAAGATAGACAATATTATATATTTATCATGTGATTGAAACATGTATAATCACATTTAATTCATATTAGTTTTCATCACACACATGTAGAAACCAGTAGTTCCATTTCAAATTTCCTCTATTCTCACACACATTTAGCAACCTACAGTTCCATTCATTTCATCTCTTTTCACATTCAGACACATGTAGAAACATTCATGTATTGATCATCTTCACATTCACACATATGCCAATTCATAATAAGTCATTCACATTCACATAAAAACAATTATGAGAAAAAAGTTTAGAAATATCTTTCTTTATTAATCATCGTCATTATCCCAATTATATTTAAAAATTCCCACTACTTGTAGGGCTTCTGCCCATTGTTCTCTTACATTATTTAACTCATCCATCGTATAGGGAGTATGTACATATAATAACTTTTCACCTGTAGTGAAGTCAATTTTAAACACCTACAAAGAGAATGATGTATATATATAATTAATAATATATAATAAGATTGGTATATTTCATATTATCTAATGATACTACATATAATACCTGCTGTACGGTATCAATTTTCATTGTGGCATGTTCGATAATTATGCTCATAAATCGCATCACATAGTATCCACATGCCCAACCGTTGTCATGTGTAGTACACCATAAATTGAAACATACAAATATTTAAAAATACAAATAAGCACAATTCACATAAATTAATAATACATACATTGGAGTCGGGAAATTACTTTTACATTCTACCAAGATTGTGGCTGGTTCTTTTTCTTGAGGATCTTTCCTCCAGCTTTGGCGTACTCTTGTAAAGCCCTACATGTTAATGTAACACATTAAATTCACATTAAATTGCATAATTAAATAGTAATGTAATAACAGATGTTAACGGATATAAAAATATGAAATATTTCTCACGGGAATAATAGCCTTTTCATTGCGTGTCTATATATATTTAACTCCTTCCCCGTAGGATCTAGATAATAGACAATGAATGTATTGGGGACAATAACTAATAACTCCAAATGCTTACCACTACAGGTAAGAAATTTATAAATTAATAACTCAAAAGTCACAATAAAAATGCAATTTTCTTAAGTCCAAATTATAAGCAAACTTACGCGACATTGAATGGAGCTATTATCCCCGTCTTTTTGTTTTTACTAAAATATTAAAAAAAAATAACAACAGTATGAAGTAACTGACCTAGGGTTTTTAACTACAAGACTAATCAAAGATGGAACTAAAAATACCACATGGTGAAATAAAAAATCTATACATATCGTGTGTAAGTGGCTACAAAACATGTATTACATATGCATTAATATATAAGAAACTAGATCACCGTTTATAAACCAAGGTATATGGATGTATAAACAAGATTTCACCATATCCACAACTCTATCATAGATGTGTTCAACCAATCATAACGAAACAACTCCAAAATATCTTATATAAATATCTTGTTATCGTATGATTAACCTGCATTAATACATATGCATTAATACGTATGCAAAACTTGTATTACATATGTATTAATATGTTTGCAAAACTTGTATAAATAGATTGTTATCATATGATTGACCTGGAACTTCCTCCAGAATAGTAACATTTATAGGGCAATTTGGATCATGTTTGCCTATCCAATCTGCCATACCCCTACAATTAGGACCTGACGAGACGTGTAGGTCCTTTGGAAGCCAAATTGGTACTTCAAGAGGTGGAGGTGGAGGCCGAGATGTAGCGGGTGTCTTCCTTTTGACCTGTATATATAATTTCATATCAACTGACTCATATATACGTACACACTAACAAATTAACGTAATGTAAATTTAGTATACAATATTAGTATAGACGACACCCGCTTTGGGCCACAATATCACTCCACCTTGTGCCTCTCCAAGCATTTCAGAATCTGGGTGGGCATATGGCAATGTAAGATCCCTCCATTTGGGGACTACACTTATCGGGCTCACACGAACCACACCATCTATTACTGGAGTCCCATGAAACATTTCCCCTAGAAGGGGTGGGTAAGCTGACTTCTCTACAATGACATATTCTTAACTTTTTAGAGGACATGGCTTCAACCCCTACAAATTTACATAAAGAATGTTATATGCATATATACACAAACTACCAACCTCTGTAAAGACTAGCTACTATTCCATAAAAATACTTACAGAGGATGTTCTAGGTGGTGGGTCTACAAGATTACTCTCAACCTCTGCAGTAGGAATAAAAGAAGCGTGGCACGTCACATGTACCGTCTGAGTGGCTGTTTGAGACACATGCCACTTCACCATTACTTCTTGGACTTTTCTCTCAATTAATTCATCTACCTATACATGGATAAAAGAAACACTATCTATCGATTATTGAATTCCCTTTCATAATAAAATTCTAAAAAAAGAATAGGTTACCTCAACTTGTGAAAGTCCCGCTTTTGGGACATGTTTGCGCTGGGATGGCCCAAAAAACGCTTTGATTACCACACTAGTGCCTTCACCCCTAACACATCTAAGATGCTCTGGGTTACCCAGAGCAACTATCAATTCATCCCTTGTACCCTCAGGGATGAACTTGCCTTCCTTCCTCTGCTCGTACAACTCCTGCTAATCACCATCAACATAAATTGGTAAGTAAACATAACAATAATCAATATCGATCGATTGCTATAAGAGTTGAATTTTACCATTTTTTAGCCGCCTCAGCAATTTCGGGCTTTGTTATATCTCCCTTCTTGTTTTGCCTCCCAGCTATCCACATAGCATGGTGAGGCAGAGATGCAGGACCAATAGTAGAGGACTCCTGAGTAACAACAGACTGAGCAGTAGACTGAGAAGTATACTCAGCCTATAGTCTTTGGCGAACACCTGCATAGCCTCTTGGACCCATTGTGTGGTCATGCACATTCAATGCATACCTTGCTCTTTGAGCATCACTAATAGCCTTGTTAGTAAGCACATTGATTTGGTCAGTAACACTAAAGGTTAATCTTGAATAGGTAAATACATAAGAACGTATATTAATTAAATTGGGAGTGGCGCTTAATACCTTGAATTCATCTATTTTTCTTTGGGTAATAAAATCCTCCCAGTCATTGGGGTCCAGGTAGTTCCATTGATCAGGGGCTGTCTTCTTCCTAAATTTATTTTTTAAAGAGAATACAAAAAAAATTATTAGTGTAGAGTTAGTCAAAAAGTGATAAATGTCTAGATTTGGAAATCAATCAAGAACCTCTTCTCAGCATCGCGTATGTAATCTCGGGTGAGATTTGTCCTATAGTTCCTTAGGACCCTTCCCCAGCGTTGCATCACGCATTTATGATGCAGCTTTTCATCCATATCAAATATACTCTACAAAATAAATTGTCTATTAACTAGTATCCTAAAAATTAGTAATCTAAAAAAATAGAATTGCAAATAATGATAACTCATGCATAGTTCCTTCCAGATTAAGTCTTTCTTCCCCTTAGGAACTCTATTCCAGGATTCAAAAATAGGACTACAATGGCTGCGAGTAAGAACCCCAAGATATGAAATAAATGAGTTGAGGTTCACTCCAACTAGATTTCTTGCATGATTGTAATCCACAACCAGTTTGGGTCGATTGCCCCTTTGTTGTAGTTACTTGTTCATCATTGTGATGCCCCTCACTTTTTCAATTTTTTTGCTTCTCATCAAGTGCCCCAATTTCTTCAGGGGGTACATCACCAACCTAAAATTTGACAAAAAAACACACTTACAAGATATAACTATATATGTGAGACGGGATATATTTTTAAAACTTACATTGTGAGGCACCACATTAACGTCCTCACCCTCATGATAATCATCATCACGGTCATCATATGAATGCTCAACCATCTAAAAGTTCACATTCAAATTGTAAATTTCACATTGTAAAGTAATTCACATTATAAAGTTCACATTGTAAAGTTCACATTCACATTGTAAAGTAATTCACATTGTAAAGTTCACATTCACATTGTACGGTTCACATTCAGAAAAATAAAAAATATAAAAAATATAAACATGCATGCCTCTAATATTACAATTTTTTATCAATTAATAATCCTTCATTGTGATCTCCACATACATACAAGTCATCATTAGCTTCAATATTTGGTGGTGTTGGCAACCCAATTGAGAATGGACTGGAGTCATCATACTTATCATAGTACTATTGTTCATCTATAGGATCTTCAATGAACTGTCTTTTATCATGAAGAACAACTGACCATTTATCATTTGTAGGATCATCAATATAAAATACTTGTTTCTCCTGTGATGCAAATATGAATGGTTCACCCTTCTCACCAATCTATTCAAAGTTCACTAATGTGAAACCTAATTCATCCACTATAACTCCTTTGGTGTTGTCAACCCAATTACATTTAAAGAGCGGAATTCTAAAATCTAAGTAGTCAAACTCCCATATGTCTTCAATGACACTGTAATATGACATTTTAGCTTTACATGGACTCTTATCCTTTGCACTTGCAAAAAATAATGAAGACACTTGAAGGGTGACCCCACTGTTTTGGATGACACTCTTATCATCTTGACACTTTGTGTAATACGAGAATCCATTTATCTCAAACCCTTCATAAGACATAATATTCAATTTTGATTTAAAGGTGAGGCATTTGATAGTTTCAGTAAGATTATCTAGTGTTTGAGATAGTTGATGTAAGACTTTATCTTCAAAACACATAATAAATGTCTTGTTATGCTCTCTAACAAGCCACATTGAATTGGCTCGAGGATATTGTGTCTTGATGAAATTGGTATGTTCCTCGATATAAACACTCACTTCGTCGATGTTGTGTAAAATATACAAGTGACCTTGTTCCAACTGCTCACGGCTGATTAATTTCATCCGTGATCCCAAAATTCCTTTGCCAAAATGCTCCTCAATATTCTTGTCATTAACATGAGCGTCATTAGCACTCAGAAAGTCATTGCGAAAATCCATAACCTCTCTCTCCACATAACCCTCAATAATACTCCCTTCAGGCTGATAATAGTTTTGAACATCACCTTTAAAAATACTCATGTATCGTTCAAAGGGATACATCTAATGCAAGAAAACTGGCCCCAACATTTTCACTTCCCTAGTCAAGTGGACAACAAGATGTACCATGATATCAAAGAACAAAGGAGGAAAATACATCTCAAGCTGACATAGGGTAACAACCACTTCTCTTTGTAATTTATCGAGAGTATCAAGATCAATAACTTTGCTGCCCAAACTGTTAAAAAAGAAACAAAGTCTGGTGATCGCAAACCTTACATGCTTCAGCAATATAGACCGAATTGCCACGGGCAATATTTGTTACATTAGAGTGTTACAATCATGAGATTTAAGACCTATCAACTTCAGATCTTTCATTGATACCAATCTATAGATGTTGGATGAGTAACCATGTGGCACCCTAACATTTACCAAGCATTCACAAAAAACTTTCTCCTCCTTTCTAGACAACATGTAATAAGCGGGAGGTAAGTATGTTCTCTGATCGCTACTAATTACTTTTGTTAATTCTGTCCTTATTCCCATTTCATGTAGGTCCATTCTGGATTTTATCCCATCTTTAGTGTTACCTACTATATTCAACAGAGTACCGATGACACTATCACAGACATTTTTCTCAATGTGGATGGCATCAATACAATGTCTGACTGCCAAAGAACTCCAATAAGGAAGATCCCAAAATATTGACTTCTTCTTAAATAAAGATTTGTTGCTCCGTCTGGCCATCGTACATTGTGATCTCTTACCAAATTCATTAGCAATGTCTTTTACTCTTTCATAAACATCCTCCCCTGGTATAGGTTTAGGTGCACTCTATTCCTCATTTCGTCCATTGAATGCTTTGCGCAACCTACGATATAGATGGAATTTTGGAAGAAACATTTGATGACCAAGATATATAGTCTTGCCATTGTTTTTTAGTCGTATTGAATCAGTGTTCTCTTCACATATAGGACACACTTTAGATCCTTTGACACTATATCCAGACAAATTCCCATATGCTGGAAAGTCATTCACAGTGCAAAACAACATAGCGTGCAAACAAAATGTCTCTCTTCGTGAAGCATCATAGGTCATCACACCTTCACCCCAAAGCTTCATCAAGTCATCAATTAAAGGTTCAATATAAATGTTGATATCATTTCCAGGTTGTTTACGACCCGATATCAACAACGACAAAATCACATACTTATTTTTCATATACAACCAGGGGAAGATTGTATATAACAAGCATAACTGGCCAAGTGCTATGTTGGCTGCTTAATGTCCCGTACGGATTCATCCCATCTGTACAAAGCCCAAGTCTTAGATTCCTGACTTCTTCACTGAATTCAGGGTACAATAAATCAATCTTCTTCCATTGTGGGGAATCAAACGCATGTCTTAGGATCCCATCATTATTTTTCTTAACATCTGCATGCCACCTCAAATTCTTCACATCTATTGGATTGGAAAACAAGCATCAAAACTGTGGTATTATAGGTAGATACCACATCACCTTGGCAGGAGAACCAGTTTTGGACTCCCCCAAAGTCGTCAATTTATACCTTGATGCACCACATTTCAGACAATCTTTCAAATCCACATATTCCTTTTGAAATAATACACAATCATTCGGGCATGCGTGTATCTTCTTGGCCTCCATTCTCATCGGGCACAACAATTTCTTTAACTGGTATGTTGAGATAGGCAGCTCGTTTCCTCCAAGAAGAATTTCTTTCAACAAAGACAACAATGACGTGAAGCTTTTGTCGCTCCATCTATTGTTAGCTTTCAGCTTATACAATCTCAACACAGTGCTAAGCTTCGTCAACTTACAACCCGTGTATAACAGTATCTCAACATCATACACAATGTTTCTAAATATGGGAGGTGGATCGATGTGCTCTACCCCAAAACTATCCAACATCGCATCAACGATGTCTACTAGAACTGGTTCATTAACATCTACGTCATCAGAGGCAATTTCCTCTTCCACACAAGCACTGCTATCGACATCCACTGATTTCAGGTTTGAAATCTCTCCATGCCAGTGTCATTCTGTATAGCCTTGTACAATCCCGTTGTACATGACATGACTTTTGATTTCGTCACCAGTGCTGACTTTCAAGTTGTTACCGCAATGCCTACATGGACAGTAGAACCTATCTTCAGGTTGTTTCCTATGTTCCTCAGCAAATCTAATAAACTGATCAAGACTAGAAATAAATTATGGGGTGCAGCGATTTGGAATGGACATCCATGATCTATCCATTCTATGATCAAAGAGAAAACAAGTATATATTAGAACAAGATTAGGGTCTAGGGTTAAAATATTAGGGTTTATGGTTAAAACTTTAGGGTTTAAAGTCTTATATATAATAAATGGTTAAAACATCCTAAGTGAGATTAAGTGTACAAGAATAGTCCCAAACCGGGGACTATCCAAGATTTACTCCTATTGAGTAAGTCTTGGACAGGTTTCTAGGCCAACAAATACATGTGTTGTCATTATTATATATAATAAATGTGTACTACCAATCCCATTCTTGAACACCTAATCTCACTAGTAAGTGTATAATGTGTATTGGGTTTTCAAGAAAATTTCAGCAGCATTTCCCCACTGTTCTCCAAGTACATATGTACTTAGAGAACAAACGAGAAAGTGCTAACCAAACTTTCTTGAAAACCCAATACACATTATACACTTACATCCTAAGTGAGATTAGGTGTTCAAGAACAGTCCCAAACCAGGGACTATCCAAGATTTACTCCTAATGAGTAAATCTTGGATGAGTTTCTAGGCCAACAAATACATGGGTTGTCATTCTTATATATAATAAATGTGTACCACCTATCCCATTCTTGAACACCTAATCTCACTAGTAAGTGTATAATGTGTTTTGGGTTTTTAAGAAAATTTCGGCAGTATTTCCCCACTATTCTCCAAGTACATATGTACTTAGAGAACAAAACGGGGAAGTGCTACCAAAATTTTCTTGAAAACCCAATACACATTATACACTTACATCCTAAGTGAGATTAGGTGTTCAAGAACAGTCCCAAACCGGGGACTATCCAAGATGTACTCCTAATAAGTAAATCTTGGATGGGTTTCTAGGCCAACAAATACATGTATGTTGTCATTCTTATACATACAATCCTAGTTTCATCATCTATATCCTATGTTTTGTGTAACATCATTTAATCATGCCTGTCAGTAAACACTAAACAGTAAATAAACCATGATTCCATATACCAAAGATTTGAATCAAAATGAAGCCTAATGGCACATTGGGAGAGTGAGAATATTATACCTCACTTGAAGGTTGAAGAAGAAATATATGCAAGTCAACAAGTCAACAACACCTGCAACAACACATTGTGAAGTTAGTCTTCCATAATAAACCTTACATGTATTCAAACCTTTCACAATTTTGGAAACTTTGTTACTTATAGATCTAAGGAGAGGGAAAAGGTTACTTGCATCATTATCAACAATCATTAAATTTAGTCTTATTGTATTCACATTGTTACCAAAAGGTTACTTTATATTATTGTGCACTAGGTTTTGAAAAGTGCAAAGCGGGAAGCGTGCGGATCGCCCCCTAGAAATGGAAAGCAGGAAGCGGGTTTTGAAGTGGACCCTTTTTGGAAAAGCGGCCCACATTGTTTAGAACATTTTGAAAAAATAGTGATTGTCATACTGTTAACAAAAAGAAATATTACTCAACAATCAACCATTTTGAATAATATTTCACTGCATCGAAATTAGTTGTTTCAAACAAACATGATATTAGTGTATACTATCACATTATATTCAGTAAGAACTGATAACTAACAAGCAGGTATTGTAATATGTTAGAAAATTACAGATCATCAGATTACTTCGTATGTTAGTGAGTACTAACTCATGTTACATTATACTACAATATTGATATATTGTATCATCATATGAAAAAAATTACATATCATGCAATTCATATACTTGCATTATGAGTATATGAAAGGATTACAGAGCATCAAATTACTTACTATACAAGTGAAACACTTGTTACTTTACAAAACTGATACACTCCAATATGGTACCGATACAGAGCATGCAATTAATAAAAATGACAAAATTACAAACCTTTAAAAAATTGAGTATACCAGTAAGTGTTGATGGATGTTACTTAATAATATTAATGTACTAAGTAAGAATATTAGCTAAATGACTACTGATTTATGACAACCAATAAAAGAATTCAGACATAAATCTTAACCTACTTCTACAATTGATGTATTAAAAAGGATCACAGACTCATTACACCATACCATTTGGTACTAGCTATACAGATGTTTTATAAGAATTTCAATATGTAATCATTTTTATATATATTTTAATAACATACCAGTAACAATAGTCAGTTCCTATATGTATTTTGATATGCAATGCTAGCAGACAAGCAATGGTTCCGATAAGAAGGCAGAGTACTAGTAGTAGTATAGTTGTGTATGGCAGAGGCAAATGGGGATAGAAGTAGGTGGCGCCGCTCCTCGGAGGAGAGAGACGAAGAGACATAAGGAGATGGGGAAATGGGATGATATGGGGAAAGGAGATTGGGGCGATATGGGCGGGATATTTCTTGGCCTTGGAGAGGTGAGAGGAATGGTGAGAAGAAGAGCAGGGTAGCAGGCAGTTTCCATAGAGAAGGGAGCGGCAGGGTCGCAGGGCCGACTTACTTGCGGCTGCACGAGCGGAAGAGAAGGGAGTGGCGGTTGCGGTGGATGGAGGTTGTGGGAAGAAGATGAACGACGGTGTGTGCGGTAGCAGACGGCGATTGTAATGCCCAGGCTCACTGCCCAAGACTCTATCGAGAGTTTAGGAATGATGACTGGCCCCACATACCACCACTAGCCTTAACTGTGTGCTTTGTCCTCACTCACACACAAGTCAGGATAAACTTCCCGACTAGTCACCCATCCTAGTACTACTCCAAGTTGAGCACACTTAACTATGGAGTTCTTTAGTGATGGGCTCCCAGAAAAGGAGGTGCACCTTGGTGATATGGGTAGTCCAATCATTCCTTCTACGAGTGTTTTATCCGAGGCCTCAAATCCTGGGATGTTACAATCTCTCCCACTTAGACTCTTAATGTCCTCGTCAAGGCTCAACTATAAGGCCTCATAATCTCTTCCCCATTTTAGTGTAGACCCATAATGGCCCATGGACACTCAGCTCTCGATCATGGAATACCAGCGCAAGGGTGACTACATCAACCATGGACAACCCTTTCCTACATGCCTGGACTGCACGGCTCAAGACTGGCATGCCATGCCCACCTGGGCCCCACCTACTAGAGGGGAATTGGCTCTGATACCATTTGTAATGCCCAGGCCCACTGCCCAAGGCTCTAGCAAGGGTTCAGGAATGACAACTGGCCCCACAGACCACCACTAGCCTTAACTATGCGCTTTGTCCTCACTCATGCACAAGTCAGGATAAACTTCCTGACTGGTTACCCATCCTAGTACTACTCCAAGTTGAGCACGCTTAACTATGGAGTTCTTTCATGATGGGATCCCAAAAAAGGAGGTGCACCTTGGTGATATGGGTAGTCCAATCATTCCTTTTAAGAGTGTTTTATCTGAGGCCTCAAATCCTGGGATGTTACAGTGGTGGCAAGAGCTATAGTAGGAGCGGTAGGTGGTAGCTACAGGAATCGCTAGAGAGACCTAAATCGAAATTGGCAATGAAACAGAGAAAGGGGAAGAGTCTAGATCGTGCGTATTAAGTTAACAATAGGCGTCAGTTATTAAAATAACTGACGCTTAAAACATTAGGCGTCGGTTCCCACCAAAACCCCGACACCCATCTTCAATGACAATCGTCAGTTCCAACTAGAAAAACTGACATCTATCTTCATATGCCGACAAAAAAGTTCTCGAATTATGACCATAGTCATCGGTTACCGTAGACCAATCAACGCAAATGGGGGGTGAAAATTTTCATAGGAACAACGTGTGAAAACACATCAGCATCATTTTTTGTACGATAACCGACAATAAAAGTGGGCCAAATTTCTGTATCGCAAAAAACCTTTAGTCGTCGGTTAGTCTTTTAACAACCGATGTCGTATGTTAAATTTTGGAGGTAATTTTTTCACTGGAAATTTCAGATTTGGCGGTCGATTTTAGGCGTTGGTTGCTTATTGAGGAACCGACACCAAATAAAAAGCGATACCTGTGTCTGGCCACTCTTCACATATAGATGTCAGTTTGTGTATTGAACCGACGTTGTAGGATTTAGGCGTCGGTTTCTTGGGTACAACCGACGCCCGTAAATGTGACGTTATAAGACATTTATGTACTAGTGTACCCTCATTTATTTAACAAAGATGTATAACTATATAGAAGCTTCTCGTTCAATTCCCATCCTATTTTTTCCAATAGGAAAGCTTGTGGGTTGTGTCTCGCTTCCCTAACCCACTCACACTCAAATGTTTGTAGTATATTATTATTAAATGTTGAATCAGTTGATAGGACCATGGAACAATGGAAAAAGAATGACTACTCCACCTTAAAATAAGTTATTCTTTGACCAGTGTCCAAACAATTACATAAGTATAAAATTGTCCTACTTATTTCAGATTTGTGAGAATGCAAGTAAAAAAAAATTGACTTAATCTTTATCACCCTAATCAACACCTTCAAATAAGTTAGATTTTTATAATATTTTTTATATGAAAATTACCCATTTACCCTTTACCTTCCTATTTTATCCTATGGGGAAGAGGGTAAGGGTAAAGGTAGAGTAATGGGATTGCTAAGAAGGGTAATACCCTTACCCACTACCCTCTAGAGAGTAAGGGTAAGGGTAGAGCCTTACCCTCCCCATACCCTCCATGTTGATAGCCCTACCGATCCAAGCTGTAATTTGTTTCCTTCTTGTTCCATGAGTGACTAGACTCATGATTTGGGTTAGAAGTAGCCGTCAGGTCCTCCCAACTATGTAATCATTCTTTCTTCTATGTATTGTGTATGTTTTTACATTTTTGTTTCTATACTCTTTGTTTAATATGTCACATGTTCATTAGCTACCTTCTTGTGATGATTGATATGAATTTATTTGAGAGAATGATTTCAGCAAGATCCGGAGTATATGTTAGTTATGAGATACGGGAGTGATGAGTTATTATAAAAAAAGTCATACAACTTTACTTAATCTGTGGGTTATCATCTCGAGAGAAAGATACCTTTTGATAGAAATCTATCTGAATCTTGAAAGAAGGAAGGAGTGGATGTCTCTTATGATTGTTTGCAAAATATGTCAGGAACATATATAAATTGGAAGAGAAGATTTTACATGGTTGTGGCTGGTATAATTGGTAAAACCAAATCCAAGTTTCCCTTTTTATTGTTTCATAATTATCTTTATTTCTTCTTTGATATTTCATAACTTAGATTTACAACTTTAATTAGATTATTCATTCCTTGACTGAAACTCCAACTTTACCTCTTTCATTTGACTAAACTAGGCTAAGATATCCCATTCTTATTCTGTTGCTCTCCTTGTCCATGTGTTCGACCCCACACTGCTATAATAGACTCCATATTGAGTTGTATATTTCTCTTAAAGTTGGGTATAAATTTAGATTTTGATATTTTTGACTGAAAAATTGTGTTTACACATTTGATCCACATAAAAGAGAGTTGAATAGTATATTACGCTATGGGAGAGGGAAACACTTACTACAGGTCCTTAGTCCAAGGTTAAGAATAAATGATTATTAATGAAATGGAGTTAATTGCAATGTACACCGTGGTTAAACTAAAATTATAAGGAATCCATCCATCTGTGATCACAATCCACTTAATTAGATTTCAATTCTTGCAATTAGCTATAATCAAACAACCAATGGCATTTTCTTTAGGCCTAGCTAATTAAGTTATAGTTAATAGTAGTCTCTGGATTAACATTTCCCTAAGTTTGACATTCAGAACTCATAGGCCTATACTGCTCAATACATACACTTGCATTTTTCATGCATAGTTTAGCTATGTCAACCTACAGTCCACAATCGAAGGAAATCCAATGCTCTTGTCTTTTGATGGGTGTTCTGTAGACTCTTTTGAAGGGACTTCTACCTTGCCTTCCAATGGTCATCCCAAACCCTCACATATCGAAGGAGACAGTGATCATAAAAACCCTTCATCTACCACCCTCTGTTGTCATCTCTTCATCTTCATGGAAGCTAAAGACTTAACTCCATGGTGACTGGGCAGGTTCAATATCCTAACCTTCACCTATAAATATAATACCTTTGCCTCTAGAAAAAAGGATCCTCCATTAACGTTGCAAGGATACAACTTTCACTCTAGACCTTTGACCTCCAAAAACCTTCAACCATTTCTATTGAGTGATGAATATCAACCAAAGATGCTCTCATCTCCACTCTACCTAGGCTAGAAGGTCCTCATCTTGAAGGAGGTTCCATCGATGACACCTTCATTCCATCATTGAAGATTACTTCCACCTATCGCCTGCCTACTTATTCCTCTCATGTGACAATAGTCCCAACACCTAAAGAAGGAAGAATGATGCTCTAGTTATGCCTTTGACAAACATGCAAGGGTAGATTTGCTACTGTGTTGTCGGCCATCAATCTCAACACAAAGATAGTCTTCTGCACACCACAAATCTTCTTAAATCTTTTATTGTGATAATGATTTTATTCCTCTATCATGTTGTTATTTTTTTATTGTTTCCATGAGCGAGTAGTCCTATCTCTAGGGTGCAGAGAGTAGCATGAATTCCCAATCTTTTTCTCTTTATTGTATCTATTATTATAGAAAGAGTTATATATTTAGAATCAATTGTTCTATCCTTGTATGATTGTTTGGTCAGCAAGTTTATATGTTTATCATAATATTGTATGTAGAGAACTTTGAAGCCAAGAACTAGGATATTGGTTATTTCTTGTTAAAACCTTAATGAGAATTTTAGATAGGTGTTTTCTAAGGTGATAGATGTATGATATATATGTAACAAGATGATGATTTTAGAGTGATAAATATCTATGTTCTAATTGTAACACTAAAAGGGAAATTTATTTGCCCTCAATATATATATGATTGTGCTTAATATGATGTAGTGGGAGAGTGAATGATAAGTAGTAGTGTTCGTACTTATTCCACCCTAGTGTCCCCATCCATCGATTTATCAACTTGTTAATCTAGTTTTTGGTATTGCAATATTAGTATAATCAACCAATCAACACTTTTGTGTTAAATACTAATTCTTACATGGTTATCTTGATCTAATTAATTCTTGAAAATGTTGTCCTTTGGGTTTGATCCTAAATTATACTTCGATAATACCCATTCACTTAGGGGTGGTGATTATTGTACATTGGTTAAGGTAAACTCTAGGGATTTCATCCCTAGTGAATTTGTCAGTGAACAACATTCACGTCAAATTTTGACGATGTTACTGAGCATAAAAGAAATTTTTATATCATTTTAAGTATCTTGTATTAGTTAGGATTTTTCTTTTGTAGTTGAAAACATTTCATATCTTCTTTAATTCAACTCCACATCAGTCATCTTACTTTTGGTAGTCTTTCTTCCTCAAGAACCATTTCTAGTGAATGTGATGCTCTTCTAGCATTGGTCCCAGACTAGATTTTGATCTTGAGATCAAAGAAATCTACCACAGCTACTTTGCACACACTAAGATAACATGGCTGAAGTGGATATCTATGGTAGGGTTGAAGTAGCACTAGCAGTTTAACATGAAAAACTCTTAGTTGAACCCAAAGATACTTTGCATGTAGAACTATGAGCAGCTGAAGAAGAAAAAAGATAAAGATAACCATAAGAGTAATCTATTCATTAGGTTAAAGACATTAGCAATTCCATCATAAACCTACCATCAAAACATAGAACTTCAAAATCAGGAAGCAGTGAGTGATGATGATGCAAAACAACAATTTTGTAGGATGAGTGGAATAGAGCACCCATGATTGTTTGTAGGCCTTCATAAATCTCTGTGAACTAAGCAAGAAACCACACGTCTCTTACTAGAGTCATCTAGATCAGAAACAACTAGACTCAAGATTCATGAAGTTCAAGGAAGAAATGAAGAAGCTACGTGTCGATATTCCCTTCCTTGATGCTCTAGCTGAAATCCCTTCATGGACCATGTTCTACAAGAATCTCCTCACTTGCAAGTACTTAATAGACTAAGTTCAGACCATGAAACTAGCACAGACGACATCAGACATTGTCCAAAGAAAGATGCCTAAAAACTCAAAGATTCGAGATCTTTTGGCATATCTTCCTTCTTTAGAGACACCACATGTCAAAAGGGTCTAGCTGATCTTGGGGAAAGAATCTCTATCAAGCCCTATAGCTTATGTAAATTATTGGGTTGACATCCTTCCCACCATCAAAATGATTCAACTTGTAGATTTTTCTATGTCCACATGTATGGGTATCATAGAGGACATCCCTATCAGAGTAACTTTGTCATCATGGATATCAATGAGGACCTACAATATCTTGTCATTTTTGGCCATCTTTTCCTTGCAAAAGCCAAAGCTCTGATCGATGTTGAATCAGGAATCATGAAACTGCATCTAGCAAATGGACACTATTGACTTGAAGGTATTTGAGAGACTCAAGGGATCCTCTTCCTAGGAACAATGATGTCTAATTAACTACATTGGCAAAATAATGTAGTTGTGGCAAGAGGGTCCTAGTTCTGAAGACCCTCTAGAGACAACTCTCGTTTACCTCAATGCTCATGTATTGAACAATTAAAAGGTTTAGAAATTTCTTGACACCTAAAAATGTTGAGGACGGTCCTTAAGTAGAGTTTGAAGAGCTTAAATATGTCTGTATCATTGTAGAATAAGACAAAGAGCCTACTTCACCCGATATGAATCATGTACCTAAGGGGATAACATATGTCTTCCTAAATGAGAAGAAACTCTTGTTGATCATAAGTCAATTCACATCTCATAGTTGAGAAAGAAGACATGTTGTTTACAAAACTGAGGAAAAGGTAGAAGACATTAGGATACAAGATGAGTGATATGATTGGAGTAATGCATAGAATCAACATGGTCAAAAAGTGAAAGCCCTCCATCGAGCCTCAATGAAAATTGAACACAATATTGAAAGATATTGTGTGAAAGGAGGTATAAATTTGTTTCTTTTGGGGGTCATCAATCCCATCTCTAATTTAACATGGGTGAGTCTTGTACAAGTAGTTTCATATAAGGAAGGCACTGTCAATATTCTAAATGAGAATAATGAACTTATTACCACTAGTGTTGTTACTAGATGGCGCAGGTGCATATACTATCACAAGCCTAACAATGCAAAATGGCAGGACCACTTACCTCTCCCATCCTTTGATCAATTCCTAGAGTGACTCACTCACCAGGAGTTCTCCTCCTACCTGGATGGTTACTCTAACTTCCACCAGATGCTCATCCACCCCATTCATGAAGAAAAGACTGTATTCATGTACACCATTTGCATGTATGTTTTTTTCCATATGCTCATCAGATTATGTAGTGCCCCACCACTTTCTAGAATTACATGTATGTCATATTCAATAGCCTCACTATGACCATTGTGGAAATATTCATGTACAACTTCTCAGTCTATGGAGATTCTTTTTACTCTTGCCTACATCATCTCTCCATGGTCCTAGAACATTGTGAACAAGAACATATGGTGCTTAACTCATAAAAATGACACTTCATATTGAAGGAGGGCATTTTCCTAGGACATTGTGTCAACTCTAAAAGAATTGAAGTTGACAAAGTGAAGATAGAAGTGATAGACAACCTATATCATCTAACTACCATAAATGAAATTAGGGAATTTCTAGTGCATGTTCGAGTCTATAAGAGGTTTATTTGGAACTTTAATAAGATCACTAAGCCTCTTACAAATCTTTTCTAGAAGGACGTGGACTTCAACCTCAAATATAACTCCATGAAGAACTTCAACACTTTGAAGGAAGCTCACATATCAACTCCCATCCTTCGATCCTCAGATTGGTCTCTTCCTTTCAAGATCATGTGTGATGCCATCAACTATGTTGTTGGTGTAATTCTAGGATAGTGTCTCAACAAGAAATATCATGCCATCTAGTATGCAACATTGGACGGTGTGTAGAAATTTATATGACCACTGAAAAGGATCTTCTTGCCATTTTCATTTCCTTTGACATGTTATGCTCCTATCTTCTCATAAGTGACCATCTGCACCAATCATGCAAATATCAAATTTTTAATGTCAAAGAAGGATGTGAAACCAAGGTTGATCAGATGGATTTTATTGTTGTAAGAGTTCGACCTAGAAATCAAGGACAATGGAACTGAGAATGTTATTTTTCATCACCTTACCACATACATAACTGGGAAAGTGACACAGTCCCAATTAACGACTCTTTTCCTGATGACCACTTGTTGAAGGCATCTAAATTTACCCAGTGGTATGCTGATTTTTTGAACTACCTAGATGTCAGAGTCCTTCATCCAAAATGCATTGGGAATGAAAGGAAGGAGTTCATGTTCGACATACTCCATTATTATTGGGATGAGCCTTACCTATTTTGTCAATGTTCAAATGGCCTTTACCATCGGTGTGTCTTTGAAGAAGAAGCTCCCCTTATTATGGAGAAATGTCACTCTGCCTCAACTGGTGGCCATATGGTATTTAAGGAAACTACTTTTGAAGTCCTCCAATGTGATTTCTTCTAGATAATATCTTTAAGGAAACTCATAGATATGCCAAGTCATGTGATAAATGCCAGAAATTTGGTAAAATGGTAAGAGGAATGAATTGCCCCTCAATATTTAGTAAGAAGTGAGGATTTTTACATTTGGGGAGTTGACTACATCGGTCCATTTTTCTCCTCTTATGGCTTCTCCTACATCCTGGAAGCTGTTGATTATGTTTCAAAATGGGTTGAAGTCATCCCCAAAAAGTTCAAATATTCCAATTCAATGATCAAACTATTCAAAGATATTATCTTTCCAAACTTTGGAGTCCCTCACACAATCATTTCTGATGGGGAATCATACTTTCTTGAATTTATCTCAGGCGCACTCCTTTACAAGTATGGTATCTCTAATCATGTGGCTACTTTTTATCACCCTCAGATGAGTGGTCAAGTGTAGGTTTCCAACCATCAAACCAAACCCGTTCTTCAGAAGATAGTAGGTAGGATAAGGCAATATTGGGCTCACAAGTTGTATGATGCTCTCTAAGCATAAAAAATTGCTTGCAAGACACCTATGGGCACTACACCTTTCCATCTCATATATGGAAAGTCTTGTCACCTACTAGTGGAGCTTCAAAAAAAAGCTTAATGGGCCATCAAGCAGCTCAACTTCAACCTCTGTGTCGAAAAAGGAAAATTATCTACTTCAATTGCAAGATATAGAAGAATTATGAGTGACAACCTATGAAAGAACACACATCTATAAGGAGCGCACAAAGTTGCGGCATGGTGTCCACCTAAATAAGAACGATCTTCAGATCATAGATTTAGTATTACTACATAATTCTCTTCTCTACTCTTTCTAGGAAAGCTCAAGACCCCATGGCCAAGTCCATTCATTATCAAGCATATCTTCCCACATGGAGTTGCTATTATATGGAGCTAGAATATTAGAGAATTCACACTCAATGGACAATGGCTCAAATGTTATTTTACTATTGATGATTTGTAGGCCAACAAAGAACACACACTTATCCCTCTAGTATCTTAAGATTGAGCTTCATACGTCGATCTTTTGACATTAAGTAAAGGTACTCCTCAGAAGGCAACCTGAGTGTTACTTTTATTTCTAGTTGTTTTCCCATTTGACTTTATTTTTTCATTTAGTTAGTTAGTACACTTCATGACAAGATCATATGTTCTAACAATTTTGATTGTAAGTGAATGAGTTTTCTTGAAGGAAGAGTAGCCAAAGCATGTGGACCAACCAACAAAGTTCTTTCCCCTCTATCTTGAATTTTTCTCAAGGGAGAGAAAATATCTAAGTTTAGGATGGAGGGTGGGTGGTAATACAATGTCCCAGGATTTGTGGTTGTAGATAAAATGATCTTAAAAACAATGATTGGACTACTTATATCACCAAGTTGCACCTCCTTTATAGGTATCCCATCACTAAGAACTCTAAAGCTAAACGTGCCTGGCTTGGAGTAGTAGTGAATGTGTGACCACTCAGGAAGTTGATCTTGGGTAGTGCATAAGTGAGGAAATTGCACACAGTTAAGACTAGTCGTGGTTTATGTGGCCAATCATCATTCCTGAAACTCTACTAGAGCCTTGGTCAATGGGCCTGGGTGTTAAAAAGGTATTAGACCCATAACCCCTCCAGTAGATGGGACCCACATGGGCATGTGGCATGCCAGTCTTGAGTTGTGCGGTTAGGCATGTTGGAAAGGGTTGTCATTGGTGATGTAGACACCATTTCCCCTCTAGTCATTGACCGACCTATATCACACATCCAAAATGGAGCACATACAGAGTAGTTGGACTCTTAAGATAGTAACCTGACACTCAAGCCCCTGCAACTATTATATGGGTCTAATGTAGTAATCGGGGTCGAACTATAGGGACAAGGTTAGTAGGTGTTAAGTACTCATGGTCTCACACTCATATACTCCGAATAAATAGATGGTTTAAAAAGGTTGTTCCTAAGGAACGAAGGTGTACAAACCAAAACAAAGAAAGTTAAAACAAAGAAGGAAAATAACAACAAGAGAAAACAAGGACAAATAGTGAGGAACAAAGATATGGAAGGGAACTCGAATCAGGTTTCACCTACTAAGGTCTCCCACTAACATGCAAAACTTAACCCCCTTTATATACTCCTATTAAGATCATGAGCAGTCATAGAAGTGTTTGTTCCCTCCTCTCTTGAGATAAGGATAGATCTAGGATCTAAGGTGGCCTCCCTTTCAAGATAACAACCTTATAACCATAAAGCAAACCATATGACCATAAGCCTTAGCAATCCAACATTTTCATGCATTCATACTACTCCATAACACCAGATAAAGAAGATACTACTCTTTCGAGGTACCAACGATCAAACATCACAAGATGGTAGCTAAGCATGAAAGTGAAGCATTAATAACAAGCGTTTGGAGATAATCTTGATAAGAGCATATATATATATATATATATATATATATATATATATATATATATATATTCAAAGGGAAGCAAGAATATATGTGTTAGGAGAGCCTTAGTGGTTACTCTCTTAGTGGATACTCCCAACCTAAGTTAAGTGTTTAGACATACATGTTAACGGGATAGATACAGCATAACCATGAAGAGGGAAGGGGTACAACTCAATGGAGGTGATAGATCTAAAAGAGAGAGAAAATGGTGATACTCCAATATACTCATTTGGATATAGATTTGGATGTATGGTGTGGAAGCTCTCCTTCTTTTGAGGAAGAGAGGCCTTCAATATTCTCTCTCCTCAACTTCCACCTTCAGTGATCTAAGACTGATCGAATGGATGAGAGTGGATGTAGAATTTTGCAGCACTTTGTGGTCCTTTATGATCTGATGAAGTGAAAAGTTGAGGTGGGTGGCCTATTTATAGGTGTTTCCCACCGACTTAACCACCCACACCACGGTCGAGGCTAGGTATCAGTCAATCAAGCCCCCTCCTCAGTAGAGGTCACCGCAACGGTGGGTTGAGTCAGTACCTTGGTTGAGGTATTGCGCCACCTCAGTCGCCGTAACACATCGGTCGTCGCATGGCATCACCTTGGTCAAGGTGCTACCTTGGTCGAGATCGATCGAGGTAGAGATGTATGGGTCATGGGCTGTGACCAAAAGGGGTGCGCTGCACCGTGGTCGTGACATCATCAGTGTGATTGGTGGCATCGACCGCGGTGTGAGGGTCCTCTTTGGTTGATGATCTGTAGTTGAGGTGCTAATCGCGGACATGGCTTGATGTGATCCTGGAAGGATGCAAAAAGTGTGCAATTAAGATTCTTGTCATAAAAGTGCTAAAATAAGGGGAAAAGCCTATAAAAGATAGGTTTGGAGAAGTATAAAATAAGTGCAAAAAGTGTATAAAAGTAGATGTTATCAACTCCCCCAAACTTAGAATCAGGCCTGTCCTCAGGATAAGGGTAGGTTCGAAATCATAGAGAGATGAGCAATTTTGTGACAAAATTTTGTGAAACTTAACATTACTGAGTTATCTCATTCTTACACCAAAACACTTGTGGTATGTTTGCTCAATCCTAAAATCTCATTCCTCCCCCTTCAAAACTATATTTGCCCAACTTAGAGTTCTTATCATAGCCTTTGGTAGTAAAAGGTCTCTCCGTCTCAACATATCACCCCTTCTTGCTTTAGGTTACTAGCCATACTAATGCAACATCTCCTAGAGGGCTAGCTTTCACACTCTTCCTTTATTTTTAGTCGGACCTATACTGATGTTGTAATGTCCAAGGATTTGAGGCATTATATAAAATGATCTTAAAAGGAATGATTGGACTACCCATATCACCAAGGTGCACCTCCTTTTCTGGGAGCCCATCACTAAAGAACTCCATAGTTAAGCGTGCTTGGCTTGGAGTAGTACTAGGATGGGTGACCAGTCGGGAAGTTGACCCCGACTTGCGCGTGAGTGAGGAAAAAAACATAGTTAAGGCTAGTGGTGGTCTGTGGGGCCAGTCGTCATTCCTGAAACCCTACTAGACCTATGGGTAGTGGGCGCATACGTTACAAATGGTATTAGAGCCATAACCCCTCCAGTAGGTGGGGCCCACATGGGCATGTGGCATGCCAGTCTTGAGCCGTGCGGTCTAGACATGTTGGAAAGGCTTATCCATGGTTGACGTAGCCACCCTTACACTGGTATTCCGTGATCGAGAGCTGGGCGTCCATGGGCCATTCTGGGTTTAAACTGAAATGGGGAAGTATTATCAAGGCATATAGTTGAGCCTTGATGAGGACATCAAGAGTCAAAGTGGGGGAGATTATAACGTCCCAGGATTTGAGGCCTTAGATAAAATGATCTTCAAAGGAATGATTAGACTACCCATATCACCAAGGTGTACCTCCTTTTCCGACAGCCCATAACTAAATAACTCCATAGTTAAGCATGCTTGGCTTGGAGGAGTACTAGGATGGGTGACCAGTTGGAAAGTTGACCCTGGCTTGCACGTGATTGAGGAAAAAATGTGCAGTTAAGGATAGTGGTGGTCTATGGGGCCAGTCGTCATTCCTAAAACTCTACAAGAGCCTTGGACAGTGGGCCCAGACATTACAGATGTGTTTGGGTAGGCTTTAGGCTTAAAGTGTTTTCCTTTTCTCCTGAACTTCCTTCACCCACAATTGTCGTAAGGACAGTGTCACCCTTAGGGATTATGACATTAAGTCAGGTGGTTTTGTGAGGTTCATTCATGATTGAAGGTGGGTAAGTTTGGCTTCAAGGTTCCACTTACAGGCACGACATATCTGCATTCATGAGTGTAGCAATACACCGATCGTGTGGAACCCCTTAGCATCTTTTGGACACAACTCTCATTATATATATATATATATATATATATATATATATATATATATATATATATATATATATATATATATATATATATATATATATATATATATATATATATATATAGGCTTTTTATACCTCCTCTCTGGTTTGGGTGAGTGGGTTTTTCACTTGGTGTTCTAGGCGGCCAAGCCTCTTTTCATCCCAAAGTGGGGATACTTAAACTTGAAAGGGTAGCTCTTTCCTTCTCGGAGAAGGTGAAGATTTTCAAGCTTGAATCGTCAAGTTATGGTGGCTAGTCAGGAGTATGGCTTGGTGAAGTTATCCAGTTTCCAAGGGTTTCATAAGTTTAGGATTGTTACACACACAACGTCTTATTGTAAGAATGAGATAAAATTGTATTGTTATGCTTATTGTTTTACTTTTATATGCATTAGTTGATTGTATATTCCTCTCTAGAAATGATAGAACTACAACCTTTAACAAGGTAATATAAAAACTAGAAGGTATCTACACAAAATCGTGTCTTGTAACCAAATTTACTTAAAGCATAAAGTTTTTTTCGCAAAATTAGTTTAGAGGGAGCTAAAAATATGTACAAGTGAGAAAATTTTCAAGTAAGATTTTTTTTCAAATTTTTGCAAATTTTAGGATGGAATTGTACCTCTGACGCCCGTTTATATCTCCTCCCCAAACTTATCATTCACCCCGATTTGAGGTGTCAAAATTTGAGTTAGTTGTATAAACGAGCTTGCTTTATTTCTGCTAGCTGGTCTTGGTGGGCCACTTTGACTCAAGGAGCATGCTAGCGTACACTCTGCATAGTGGGTGGTACTACCCGTACTGCATTCCTTCCACCTTTGTATTCAGTGTGTCTAGGGCCATCATCCATGCTAGATAGTAGAAACTGCAATCATTTGATAGAGCCACCTGTTGAGGGATCCTGTGGCAGAACTGTATTTTCTTGAAGTCTTTGCCTTCTTTGTATTTGTATCAATTTCCGTGACTCTTTAGCATATCAAAAATCGCCTCTGTGCATGTGACTACCTCCTCTTCTGTAGGTGTCTTTGCAGTAGTCATATTTATTTTCTTATTTAGAGTGAAGGCTATGTCTCAACTGTTATATAATACCATAGTCCTTTTGATTACATTGACTACCAACAAAGTCCAATGGTTGTCATGGAGTATCAGTAGGAATATATAGTCTAGGAGATACATCACCAGGCGTTGTTGTAGGCATTCCTTTTCACCTAATCTCTTATCTCGTAGGATGTCATCTACTAATAGAAAATATGCCATGTGCACATTTGGCATGTTTTCATTTAGTAGAGCTTGATAAGCAGACATTATGCTGACTGAGAGGTACCCTCCTATTTTTAATATATCACAGAGGTTGTCCTTCAACATGCAGATTCCATCCCTTTTGAGGACTGCCTGTACCGTGTGTCATCTTCCTTCAAGGATTTCATTATTGCATTGAGGGCTTCTAAAGATAGAATCACGTAGCTCCATCTATCAAAATCCTTAAAGGTTGGCATTATTTCTCTGGTCGACCCATCTGGTTTATACTCAGGCAAATCTTCTTCTTCAATCTCACCTTCTTCTGGATGTCCTGATAGAGGTTGTTCTTCTTTGTCTTCTTCCACTACAGGTTGCTCTAGCTTAGATTTTGGTATTCTTTCTACACTCGCATCAATATTAGTTGTCCAACCTTCCTTCCAGGCTACTGCTCTTGTTCTTCTATAGGGTCGATCCACAATGTCCTGAGTTCCTCCCTCCATGTCTTATTCTCTGGGAGGGGGATTTCTTCATGAAGCCTTTGCGATACTACATATTGAGGCATCACTGGGTCGTTGAAGAAGCGACAATCGTAGATGACCTCCATTGTGTACGTACCACACAATCCATGTAGATCTTCCGTGTAGAGATCTTCCTGCGGGATGCCCTTATTGATGGCTTCGATCATCCTTAGAATGATGAAGGCACAGTCCCCTATTCCAGCCTTCTCTTGGGGGACCTTCTAGTAGATTGAGAACTGCTTCCACATCCCCTTGTGTCTAAATTCTACAGATTGTATAACTCTTTGCAAATATAACGGTACCTTTAGGATATCTCTTACTTCCTTGTTCTTATTTATTAGGGATGTGCTATCTAGTTTGGATGTGCAACAATTGAACATTGTTGTTCATCTTTCATATAGGTTGATGGAAATCAGTGCCCAATGCTTTACAGTCCTTATGGGTAGGACTACAAATCTGGTTTCCTCCATGCTTACTACGTGTTTTAGCTCTATCACATCGGTAGCTTTATCATTGTCTTCATAAAGGAGCCCTGCTACATGTGTGGTGTCATTGAACACTGGTTGTACTTTATCTAAATGTAGGAATTCTTCAAGGAGGGTGGAACACAACACTTTAAATAGCTTCTTGTGCACACATTCTCTTGCTTGGAACATCCCTCTGAAGTGTTCTCTGTTGAGTGACCTGCCCTTATTGTGCTAGACGATGTCAGCTCCGGGAAGCTTGTCATCTAGTATATTGATGAGGGTATGGACATCTCTGCATGTTATCCTTGACAATGTAGTCATGTCCAAACCCTCCATCTTACAGGGCAGAGGAGGAGCTACACCTAATTCTACTTTGTTGACTAGTGTGCTCTATTTCCTGGCCGACTCATTCATAAAGAAAGAAGCAAGCTCACCTTCCTCATCTTCCAAGGTACTTTCTTCTACTGCATGTATCTCTGCTGGTGGTGCTTCTATTGTAGAAGGTTGAACCCTTGTTTCTATCAGTATTTGGGTTATTTCCTCGTCTTTGTCTTTAGTGAACATCTCTATAGCTACACCTTCTATTGGATAACTCACTTCTGACGGTTGCTCTAGCTCTACAACATTTAATGCGCCTAATGTCGTAGCCATCTTTTCATCATAGAAGGAGTTATCTTGATCAGAATGTTTTGGGTCCTTCAAGAAGTCATTGCAAATGTCCATTCCGTATGCCATATCATCCAGGAACTTATTTAGATCTCTTATTTCTCTTGATGTGAGATCTTTTGTCGCTATGCTCTCTGCTCTGGTGATGACGACATGTGTGGGATCTTCTGGTGTAGCCTTGTTTTCATCTGGGATGTTGTTTAGATCAAAGCCCTTTGACAACGTGTTAGTTTTCTTTGTCTTGTTGTCTTAATGAGTGTCCGACTATGGCGGTGCTTCTTTTGCTTGTGGTTCAGCCATTGGAGAAGCTTTTACATTGTCTCTTTCTTCCTTCGATTCTACTCCTGCACCAGTCTCCCCCACATCTTCATCATCTTTGTCGGGGCTCGAAGGGCTCAAGGAAGTGTGCGAGGTTGAAGGACTCGTCAGACATTTGGTCTTCTTTCTCTACCGCCAACCATCAATTTCTTGTCGTTCAACTTCTAGGTGGCGGCGTTCTTCGTCTAAGCATTGGTGCTCCTTCTTGAGGTCGTCTAGTGCTTACTGGTACCCTTTTCTCATCGGCTCCTTATCTGCCCATATGGCTTCCCTCTCCTTGCTGAGGTCCGCCATCTCCTTAGTGAGGGTCTTTATCACCCTCATTAGGGCATTCTGGGTGCTTATAACCCCTTGCATGAATTGGGAAAGTGCTTTAGTCCTCTCGTTCAACAATTGTACCTGCGTAGTTAGCGTATGTAGGGTGGAGGTAATATTTTCATTTAATTTAGAATTTTGATGCATGTGTTACCACATGACATCAAACTTGTTGCCTAATACATCACTGAAGGTGTGTGGGTGGTGCTGTTATGACTCCACATATGTTGTGGATACTCTTGGCTCCTTTAGTTGTGGAGCTGGTTTGGCAGGGTAGGGGGCGCTCTTTTCTGGCTGTCCCAGTGTTTATAGGATTTCTTCTGGGATCACAGAATCTGGTACAGCCTCAGAGTCCTCATGTCTTCGGTTGGTTTCTTGTTTGGCCTCAACATGCTGTTCTATTATTGTTGCTTCAAGGAGTGCATGTTCGGCCTCTTCTATGACTGTGGCTTTAGGTTGACGCCCCTCACTCGTTGTTGTCTCGGTTGCGAAGTGCGGTGAGGGCGGGCTCGGGGCGACATTCTTTTCAGTAATGTTCTTCTTTCTTATCGCTAGCTTCTTTCTTTCCTCTGGCTTCTTTATCTCTATCTCTAGAGATTTAGCTTTGTCACCCTTCTCACTGGAAGTAGATGACGGGTCCGCTGTAGTGTGGATGCCCCCCTAATACATTTTATCTACATATTCTTGAGAGGTCTGCAGCTTATGGGTGTTGTAGTATGCCATTTTTGGGAGGGGGAGGAGCGTCTTGAAGTAGCTTTGATTGTAGAAGAGCTTGTTTCCCTTCTGCACCAAGATCCCCATGTTGATGATGGACTTTATGTTGATCTTCGTGTGCCCCTTCATCTTTTTGTACCTCATCAATAGGTCTGCATCCATGAAATGATATGTAATCTTCATGATTTGACCTCCCATTTAGAACTCCTTAGTCTATTTTGCTTCCCCTCCCACTGTTGTAGATAGCCGTTCGATGAGAATCCTACTTATATTCACTGGCCTCTTATTCAGCATGGACCAGATAATGAAGATGTCTCCTTTTGTCACACTTCCGGTCTCTTATCTTGTAAATATAGTATTGGCAGTGATCTTCTGCATCACCCAGATGAAGTATGATGTGATGAGGGTCGCCTTGGAGTTGGTTGAGTTGTGTTCCTACTCCCCTGTCAGCTTTTCCCACATCCTGTGACTACTGTACCCAATTGTGTCCTTCTCTCCGGGAATGACAGAGCATGCCTGTGCTTCCTCTATTATTCTTGCGAATAGAGTGTTTAACATTTTCTCTTTGATTGTGTGAGTCTTCCCCCTGAGTCTCACTTCCATCTTGAAGTCACCTCCACCCTTTTTGTGTTCCCAATCACTAATCAGGAATTTTTCTAGGGACGACAAGAACTTCCCTATCAGTTGTGTTAGCAAGGGAGCTTCAGAGGTGCATAGGGTACGTAGGTTCACACCCTCCAAGAAATTGACTACCCTATCGTAGATTCCCATCTTTTTGAAGTCTTCTACGTCCAAATATCTGGTGGGCCTGAACCCCTTGGCTTGTAGCATCCAGTCAAACTATGACTGGTGTATAGAGTCTCTAGGCACAAAAATTGGTCTTTTCCCGACTAGAGACACCTCCTCGTTCTCTTCCACCTCTTCATGGGTTGTTTCTTTCTCCTACCCCTTCATTTTCTCCACAGCAGTGACCTTTCTCTTTTTGCTTCCCCATACTTCCTTGAATTCAGCCTTCCTCTTCTTCAATTTCTTTAGATCAGTTGGTGAAGGTTGATATTCTGAGTCTCCATCTTGGATGTACTAGGAGACTCCTCCGACTCTTCTGGCATCTTGTGGGCCAGGATGTAGTCGTACTTCTTTTTCAACAGTTGTAGCTGGAGTCTCTTTGTTGGGGAGAGATCTGGATTGTCTTTTAGAGGATTAATGATCTTCTCAAGGATTTCCTCAACCCCCTTTAGCAAAGTCACTTTTTCTTCATCAAGATATCTTCAGTTAAGGTAGATATTCTGAAAGTTTCACATGAATTTTATTGTTAGCACAATTGAATTAGCTCTTAATTAATTATCATCAATTTTATTTTGTTATCATGCATATGTGTATTAGCTTATATATTTCTAGTTCAAAATTTCCTTTCTTTTCATAGGACTGTGATCGCAGCCATAAGCAAGAGATGAGCCGCGACTGTTAAAGGTGCCCCAACTATGGCCTCACAGAGCATGAGTATCAAAAAAGAAAAGATACGTCATGACAACAACATGGGGTGTTGCGACTGCGATCGTTCATACTTAGAAACCAGGGATGCTGCGATCATGGCCAAGAAACATCATGACAGTGGCAAAAAACACCGTGACCGTGATCGGTTGATACTCGACCGATCTCATTACGCTTAAGGAGCATGCGACCATGGCCAAGGATAGGATGTCGTGACCACGGCTCAAGGTCGATTGTTTGATTGGAGAAGACGATAGGTCCAAAACTTAATTCAAGGAATCATCGACCGTGGCTATGGTGGCCGGTACCGTGATCGAATCACATTCCCAAGATGTTAACCTAGGTTGAACCAACACTGTGAAAGTCACAAAAGAAATGTCGGAGAGCATCTTCTAGCCGAATGAGGCAGAGCCGCGACGGTTGCCACGAAGTTTGCTAACCAACAGGTCGTGAAAGTAAGAGAAAATGGCGAGGCACAAGAAAAACACCGACAAGCAATCAATGATAGTTGAGAAAGCATCGGGTGAATACCTTGGTTCAGATAAACAACGCTAAACGGTGTCGAAGAAAAGGTAGGGCTTGCTACATCGGAGGCATAGCTTTGTTGGCAGAGGTCAAAATTGGGTTAGGTTATCTTCTTGCACAGTCACATCGAGTATCTCCTGTGAACAATTTGAGAATTCTCAAAGATTGATGGAAAGAACAACCCTATTCCAAAGGGTTTAAGCTTATATACCCTAGGTGTAACATATCGAAATCCACTATGTTTCTCTTTGTACTCTTTTTCAATAAGATTTGTCCTTCATTTTCATTCCATATGTTGTTGGAGTTGATTTAGTGGAATTATGATGGTTATTGGATAAATGTTTCCCATATATTCTTAATAAATGGTTTTATGCACAAATACTTCAGTAGAAACCTAAGTAATGGGCATGAAGTGAAAATATCCACTTAAGTAATAAAAATATGACTTTTTAGAATAGGGAAAAGAAAAGAAATTTCAAAATATACATAAAGGAGATGATACATGCTATAAATAGGATAAACTGAGAAAATGTGGAATATATTTACAAAAATCTCAATTAAGTGAACCCATAAGATAATTTGATACACAAATTTATTTTCTTGAACTAAAGGTTACTTAAGGGTCAAGTATCGCCCCATTGTGGAAATTATAAATATATGTAAAAGACTTTATTAAAGGAAAATAGGAAATAAGCCAAGAAAGAGAAATAAAATATCTAATGTTCCCAAATTGGTAAACTAACTTCTAATTTTAATCTAGGAGTAAAAATAAGCCTTTGGGCAAGTTTTCAAATAATTTGGATAATATTTGGATAATGTGAAAAAGTTGGAGAGAGAGTGTGTGTAGAACCTTCATTTTTAAGCATTGATTAAATAAATGGCACAAACATGACCAAATAATGGCAAAATCGTATCTAAGACATTAATTGGGACACATGGGTTAAACTTGATTATATTTAGATAGTCATAGAGTCATAAATGAAGGAGGAAAGAGAAAATGAGTTTTGAATTATTTAACCCATTAAAAGTCCTCAAAAGGCAAAACTAATTCTATATACAGATTCTACACCTCAAAGTTAGTTGGGGTGTTAATATTTATTAAATTTGGATATTGTTTGAGCCCTCAAAAGAAGAGAGAGAAATTCATTAAATAATGTGTATATCACTTTATTTGATTTATAATGCAATTAGAAATGTATGTCACGTGCCTAATATAAATAATGCGTGTGATCCAATGGCTCAGAAGGCCCCATGGATCGATCATATGGTAGAGAGTTTATCTCCTACCTCGGTCCGGATTAGGAAATAGGGAGGGAGTTTTGGATTTTTTGTTGTGCGATATCTCTCCCTATACTCAACGAAATCTTGAATTTTTTGGTGCTATGAATTCCTCTTGATATTCTGCACCTATTTATCCCAAAGTTTTCATGTTTTAGTGAATATTATAGAAACCCTCAAAGTCAACCACAACCCACCTCTCACCTCGGGTACCAAAACCCAACTACATACCCCCTTGCCTATAAATACCTACACCCTAAGCACCACCATTGGCTTTGCAACTCGACACACTAGAAATTTTGATTTTTCAACACTATTTTGACCCTCGACAAGCCACTGAAGAAGTAGAGCTTGTGGAACTCCTCTCATCCTTCTCTCTTTGTCTCCAGCCAAATAAAAGGTACCATCTTGTTCGGTTTCTTGTGCTCTTCGTTCTAAGTACTTGTGTGTTGAGTTTGGTTAAGTATAGCCAAATTGCCCAATTCTCCCAAACATTGACCGAGCTACTTTGCGAGCAAGGAGGAAGAAGACCTCCCATGATTTTACTCTTCTTCCCTCAATTGGGTTCTATTTTCCTTTGTCGTGCATGGGTAGTTTTGCCTTTTTGCTCGTCCTTTCAACGTTTGATCAGTCTTTTACTCAGGCATCTCTTTGGCAGCTAGCAGGCGCAAGCCACTAACTTGGCCCATGGTGATTGGGCCAATCAGCAGGCCCGACCTCCTCTCTCACTCGCTCTCTGTGCTTTTAAATCGAAAATTGATCTTTCTAATTTTCTGATTGGTCAGACTTAAATAATTCATAACTAATAATTCCTTGGGTCAAAATTAAAAGTAAAAAATGTTCTAGACTCAAAAAAAGATGATCTATCTAATACAAATAATTTTAATATCTAATTTTGATTTTTTTTCAAATATGTATTTTTGAGGATGATTTAAGTAACTAAAAATCACTAAAAATAACCCTAAAAGTCTATATCTTCAAAATACATAATATTATATGTTATTTTGATCAAAAAACCCTAACTAATATAGTGGTAATGTTTTCAAGACCAATTCGACTGGTTTGTAGAAAAAGTTAATAACTTTGGGGTTTTGAGTTCTTAACGAATACATATAATGCTAATACATGAACATGGTTATGATAATAGGATATGTGGACTCTAATCTTTCTTAGGATTTTGGAAAGTGGTTTCTAGGGCTCTAAGGAAGAGGTATGTGCATCTAACACATCATTTGGGAATATTTATGCCTAACCTAGTTTTCCATTATGAGGCTTAATTGAACCTTATTCTTCTATTCCTAAAACCCTAATTTTCTTATGCCTCAAGTTAGTTAATATATTATCTTGTTTGGGTTTTAAACCCCGCTACCATGCTTATTAGTTCATAAATTATTCTTGTCGTCACTATTTTTCTAGCATGCATATTTATGTTCTATTTAATTTAAAGTAACAATACTTATGTACAACCACCACAGAGGGCATGTATTTATTCACCTTGGGGAATGTATTTATTTTCCCCATAATATTGTAGGTGACTAGGTGTTGGTATGTATGCCCTGAGAGCCAATCATGGGATGATTGGTGGGATACATTAAGATTGATTTGATAAACATCAACGACAAGCTTCCAATTCTTTCTGGTTCACTCATATGTGATAATGATAGAACAAATTGAATGTCTAGAGAATGACAATACTCAATGACGTATGATTTCAGGTTGAGGACCTGAATGATGAGATCATACAGATGCTAAGAGTTTGTACATTCTTATTATTTCTCTAGTTGGATGTCATTATGGAAGGTAGATAGACAGCAATGACACACAAGACTAGATTGTGGTGTTGGTTGATGACAAAATCTCATTAGTCATGATATGGAGATATCAAACCAAACACATAGGTACTTGTTAGAGAACAAGTTTACTGGATAGACCCACCGTGAGTTTGACACATGTAACCATGTCATGGTAGTCACAGTCAGTTCTCATAGTGATGGTGGTGAGTGTGATTCTTTGACCTGAAATCACTACACTCAACACATGTCGTTGGGTACACTTTGACATCATCAAACGCAGTCCTGAAACATGGGTTGTTATAAAGGTGATGATTGGGTGGCTTTGACACATGGGGCTTTTGAGGGGTGAGTTATAGATATGGGATTTGTCCCTCCTGAGGGAGTTTAATATCCATGGCCACTTGATGAGTAGGATTGAGATAGGTGTGCGCACGCATGTGTCAATCAGTATGTGATATTGATGTCATGCATATCTCCTCCAATCTACTATGAGATCAAGAATGTGAATGAATGTTGATAGGATGACTGTTCCATGCCTTGAGTTCATTTGGGATATCAATGATAAAGGAATTATACATTCATTGTAACACCATTCACGTATTGTAGGATTGAAAGATTTTCTCCAACTTTCTATTTCACTTGGGTAGCACTGATGTGCAACTAGGCACCGCTCTTTACTTGTGAAGTCATAAGTGTTATGGACTTTCACTGCCAACGTGAAATGGACATGCAGGGTCACACACATAGGATTTAACCTGGAAGAGGAGTTTATCCACAAACCATGTTTAGATTGATTACAAAAGGAGTTTAGTAGTTCAATTAAACAATCAATCAATTGATAGCTCAGTATCATAGTCTTCAAGGCATTGGAACAATTGATTAGAGTATCAGATTGATTGAAATTGCGATTAATTTGCACAGGTCTGCTACCCCAACTGATCGGCTCATGGGATGAACCGATCGGCTCAGGTTGGTGAACCGATCGGCTAATGGGATGAACTGATCGACTCATGGGATGAACCGATCAGCTCATGATAGGCTGAACCGACCGATTCAAGTGTTGAACTGATCGGCTCAACTGGTCTAACCTAGATCGTTGGGAAAGTGATAAGACTATTTTGCAAATACAATTTGTTGCACTTCTACAAATTCGATTTGGACAAGGATTAATATTTGATTAATCAGAAACAAATTTGAAAGTCAAGTTGAGTTGGATCAGAACTACGAACTGATCGGCTAAGAAGTGAACCAATCGGCTTAGGGGTCCCAACTGATCGGTTGAGGTTGGACCGATCATCTCAACTCCCCAACTGACTATTTCATGTATGAAACGATCGGTTCAGCTAACACAAGTTGCTTGTTTTGTGGAAAATTCCAAACCCTTCTACTCCTGCTTTAATCCTGCATTTCTCGAGATAGAGAACCCTGTCCCATGACCCTCCTATATATAGGGGTATTGGGGGCTTCTCTGGTAAACAAATAAGTGCACTAGTTGCTCTACAAAATTGTCATTCTCTCTGGTTTTGGTAATTGAGAGAGAGCCCGAGCAAGTGCTAACCGATAAGGGAGGCACAACAAGGGAAAGACAACTGCAGAAAGTGACTTGTGATAGGAGAGTGTGTCAGTGACTAGTACACCAACAGGAGTGTGTGAATCCTTTCGATTCCTTGTGGGACAAGGAGATCAGAGTTCCAGGTGGTCCATGTGGACTACTTCAGAGGCGGGAGACTTCTTCCGCTCAGAGGACAACTATCAATCTCGACATTCCCAGTGAGACCAGGAGCTGCACAGACATCGTCCAAGACTGGAGGTGAAGACTGCACAAGCCGTGAGGTATAGTCGCCCAGCAAGCCTCGGGACAAGGTATGCCTCTACAAACCATCCTTCCTATTATATAGACGTTGACACGTTTCCTTTGTTCTGGGTTTTGGGAGAAGAAAATTTTCTTTCCACTGCCTTCTCTGACTCCCCTAAAACCTAACAGTGGTATCAGAGCCACGTCAACTGCTCTATGCATGTATCGATTTTGGTTTGTCGCATTTATTTATTGCATACGATGCAGATAAAATTGGCTTTATGCATGTCCAATCCTAAATCCACAAATCCCAATATACATATATGATATGTAATATGAATGCACTCGATTCGTATTGCCCTTAAACGAGTTTTGTGGTGGATGTATAACATGGTTATGGCCAATAAACCCTATGTATGTGTGCTTGGTTGAATGTGGTTTCTTGCATCTCAGTCTGCACACTAATTCCCTATCTCCTATTCCTGATGTAACTCGAAAAAACTCGAGATTTCTTTCCTACCTTAGCTCCCCCCGAATGTAACTCAGGGTTTCCCAATTCAAATGTAAAATAGGATAGAATTTTATTTCCTGTTATGTGAAAGAATGGAGGACAATCTGATGACAACTAAGATGATCTGTTCAAGGCGTGAACCAATCGGTTGGCGATCCAGACGACCGGTTTGAGGAGCAAGATGATTGGGTGGCGGCCATGAGGAGATGCACGATGACCAGGCGAACCAATCGGCTGGTGGCACCCAGATGACCGACCAGGGCAAGAAGATCATTTATGTGAAAAGTTGATCAACTCGGATGACTATAGAATAGAGTTCATCTTGGACAGGTTGGTTGTGATGTAGACCTAGATGATCGTGATTCCTCTTGGCTCGAGGATTCACATTAGGTTGGCCATAATCATCACTTTTATTGTTTCACATGTTTTTGTGGGATATAGCATGTATATGATACATACTATATATTGTGGTGATTGGATATGTATATGTACCTATAAAAACCAAATCCCTCATTAAATATTAAAGTTTTAGATGCATTCCAAATGTGACACATGTGAAAAGCTTGATCGACCAAGTTAGGGCATGCCCTAGCGTGGTGCACCGTCTATCTCGTAGAAGAGTGAAGGATTAATATGTGGGTCTGCCCTAGCAGGGTGCATATTTCATCGTGTTGGCTCTGGGTTAGACTTAACAAGGTGACCTAGATAGGATCTAGCACCTTGAGGCATGGAGTTGATCATGGCAAGGAGTTGCACATGACATCTTTCAAGAGTTGCATATGATGCAATTGGCAAGAGTTGCCTACCTGGAAGATCTAAGTTGTCGGTGACAGCCCTAGCTGGTTCATGACTTAGAGGATTTTAGGATCTTGACCCACTAGAAGACTGTTCGCTGCAATCTTCTGAATTGACGGTGAGGGCTATCAATTTGAAAAAAAATAGTGGGAGCGATAATTAATTAAAGTCCTAATTATATCTTCAAACATTTCAAATCAATCAAATAAGTCAAAATTGAGTTTTGGACTAAATTGCATATATTTCCTTTTGCAGCTCAAATGACAACAAACAACAATCACTTTTTGTTGCGATCGGTCCTTGAAAAGGACAAGTTGAATGTGACTAACTTCCATGACTTGTTTATGACATTGAGAATTGTTCTCACTCAAGAGTGAAAGCTCTATGTCCTGGATACTCCAGTTCTAGAGGAACCTGCTCCTACTGCACCAAAGGCAGAAATGGATGCTTATAAGGAGCATTCTGATGATGTCATTGATGCGAAGTGCTTGATGTTGTGCTCCATGAACCACGAGTTGTAGCGACAACATGAGAACATGGGTGTCATTGAGATGATTCAACATCTCAAGAACATGTATGAAGTTCAAGAACGACAAGAGAGATATGATGTCTCAAGGGTGCTGTTCAAGTGCGTCATGACAGAAGGAGATCTAGTTGGTCCTCACATGCTCAAGATGATTGGGTATGTGGAGAACCTGACGAGACTGGGATTTCCCCTGAGCCAAGAGTTGGCTACTGACGTGATACTCCAATCGTTGGCAGAATCATACAGTCAGTTTGTGATGAACTACAACATGAACAACTTTGACAAGCCATTGACAGAGTTGTTGGACATGTTGAGGACAACCGAGACACAGATGAAGAAGGACAAGACTAAGTCTGTGATGATGATCAGCAGCTATAAAGGCAAGTCCAAGTGCAAAGGCAAAGGCAAATGTAAGAAGGGTTTTGATGCTACCTAGGAGCCCAAGGTGTCTTCAACTCTCAAGGTAAAGGGAGGCATGACCAAGAGAGGCAATTGCCACCATTGTCAAAATCCAGAACATTGGAAAAGGAATTGTCCACTGTATCTGGAAGAACTAAAGAAGAAGGAGGTGACAAACGTCTCCACCTGAAGGTGTCATGAAATAAACTTGTAACACTTTTTGAGGTATATGATACCAAGATATAAAGTGTAAAGCACTCAATAAATGGGGCAAATGTTGCCGCCATAGATAGGAGTACTTTAGTTTAATTTCTGCCTTAAATGCATGTAATAGAGTTATGAACAACTATTTCATATTTTCCAATGGATAGAAACACATTTTTTTGCATATTGTATGACAATGATAGCAATTAATAAAGTTGATGTTTCAATACCAAAAGATATGATCTTTATGTGAATGTCTTGTTTATCTTGTGGTACTTGTTATGCATAAGATAAAATGATACCTAAAAGTTTTTGATAACTCAAACAATGAAATTAGAATAAATCATGAGAAATTCATGTCTAGTTTCCATATGATGGATAAATCTAGACTCTTTTGGTTAGAGGACCAGTAAGAGACATGATAAATCAATCTTCACTAATGATAGTGGGAGAATGATTATCCTATTAGGTATAATACATGTGATGTATTTACATACCTATTGGAGCTAATGCTGGTACTTCAAATGGTGTTTAGAGAAATACCAATGTGAATATCTTGAAGTGTTCAAGAATATCATAGATGAAGTATGAATTTGGTAAAGTGTTAATTCTTGATGAGATCAATGAATGAAATACTTGGACCAAATGTTTGAGAACCTTGTGAGTGATTATGATAGTGTATCATAGTGAACTCATGATTAAGGCATGGTAATGTCTAAATCAAAAGGAGTCATACTCTAAGGAGTTAGAGGATGATTATCAAATAACTAAAAATCTTCTTAATTAAAGAATACCCCACACTAATAAAGGACATTAAGAATCACAAGGAGTTGTGAGTTCTTATATCCTTGACAGATACACCTCAATTATCTATGAGATGAGTTGTTCATGTGATGAGTCAACTATCTAGATGAATATGAGGAACCAGATATTGAGTTATGGTTTATGACCATTACATCCTAAATGACTTCCATGTGAACCATAAGGTATGACCTTGATGGTAGCACCCATTGGGATGAAATCCATAAGTGAAAATGAGTCTTAAGCATTAAGACACATGGATAACATTTTGAGAAGGATGATGCTTGTTCATTGCAACTTAATGACTAAGAAATTTGGCATATGGATACTAAAACCACATTCCTATAAGGAATAAAACAAGGATGTGTACGTGACACAACCTATAAGGTTTATGAATCCATTAATGCAAATGAAGTCTATAAGTTACAATGGACTAATCAATGTGATTGAATGAGTACAAGTAACTCAAAACTGGATCTTTACTTTGATAATATAGTCCAAGGGTTTGACTGACATGTCAAAGATAAAGAAGGGATCTGTGATTTAGTGGGAGTGTATTCACATTCCACATGTTGATGTGAGATGGAAATGTTCTAGAATGGAAATCCAAAGTGGAAATTATCTTTAAGGAAGATAGTGATGTTTCCTATGTGATAAGAATAGAGATCTATAGAGATAGTTCTCAAAAAAACCTCTTGACCTGAAAAGAGAGAGCATACATTGGCAATCTATACTGATGGGTTCAGTGTGCATAGATTCAGTGGGAGAAAACTTGTCCATGTTACATGGAGTTAGTATCCCAAGGCCAAGTGTTCAATTCTTATGAAGAATGGGAACACTAAGAATAGATATGGATCTATCATGTACGTAATCAACTCCTTATCTTGCATGTATGGACATAGCAAGAACAAAATGCATTTATCATCTTGTATGTAGGACATGACAATATGATATGCTCATCCTGATAACTCATATGTGGGACATGACGAGTGGATATCTATCTAGTTCCAGTAAGGGTTACTGGAATACCATAAGAATTTGATAAGTACTTGAGAAGTACTAGTTCTATGGAAATAAGGAAGGGTTCACTGTAAAGAGTTACACTGATGCAAACTTCCAAAAAGCACAAAAAATTAATCATAATGTATATATGAGATATAAAAGTGAATGCTTGTTGATGGAAACATTCCAATAAAGTTGTTTAAAAGGAAAATACGAGTATCCGTGTGTTAGAGAACATTAGTGGATACTATATGGATCTAGAAGTTCATGGGATGAACTTATAGTTATTCCAATCATTGATGACAAGTTGGGTACTTGATCATTCAATGAGGCTAAAGGTTAGCAAAGGAATACTAGATCGCATATTACGGCAACTCCATCTCATACATGTGATGTACAACGAAGAGATGAGAGACATGCAATTAATACCGACTTTGGCAAAGTGTTTCCATAACTCACTATGTTAGCATTAAGCATAGTAACATGTGGTACATGTTTGAAGATCACTATGAATATGATTCAAGGGTGATTGGCTCGCAGTGCAAGTGGGAGTCTATTGGTATGTATGCCCTGAGAGACAATCATGGGATGATTGGTGGGATACATTAAGATTGATTTTATAAACATCAAATGTAAGCTTCCAATTCTTTCTGGTTTAGTCATATGAGATAATGATAGAACAAATTGAATGTCTAGAAAATGATAGTACTCAATGACGTATGCTTTTAGGTTGAGGACCTAAACGATGAGATCATACGAATGCTAAGAGTTTGTACATTCTTATTATGTACCTAGTCGGATGTCATTGTGGAAGGTAGATAGACAGTGATGACACATAAGACTAGATTGTGGTGTTGGTTGATGAAAAAATCTCATTAGTCATGATATGGAGATATCAAACCAAACACATGGGTACTTGTTAGAGAACAAGTTTACCGGATAGACCCACCATGAGTTTGACACATGGAACCATGACATGGTAGTCACAGTCACTTCTCACAGTGATGGTGGTGAGTGTGATTCTTTGACCTGAAATCACTACACTCAACACATGTCGTTGGGTACACTTTGACATCATCAAACGCAGTCCTGAAACATGAGTTATTATAAAGGTGATGATTGGTTGGCTTTGACACATGGGGCTTTTCAGGGGTGAGTGATAGATATGGGATTTGTCCCTCCTGAGGGAGTTTGATATCCATGGCCACTTGATGAGTAGGATTGAGATAGGTGTGCACACGCATGTGTGAATCAGTATGTGATATTGATGTCATACATATCTCCTCCAATCTACTCTGAGTTCAAGAAAGTGAATGAACATTGATAGGATGACTGTTCCATGCCTTGAGTTCATTCGGGATATCAGTGATAAAGGAATTATACATTCACTATAACACCATTCACAGATTGTAGGATTGAAAGTTGTTCTCCAACTTTCTATTTCACTTGGGTAGCACTGATGTGTGACTAGGCACCGCTCTTTGCTTGTGAATTCATAAGTGTTATGGACTTTCACTGCCAACGTGAAGTGGACCTGTAGGGTCACACACATAGGATTTAACCTGGAAGAGGAGTTTATCCACAAACCATGCTTAGATTGATAACTCAAGGAGTTTAGTAGTTTAATTAAACACTCAATCAATTGATAGCTCAATATCATAGTGTTCAAGGCGTTGGACCAATTGATTAGAGTATCAGATTGATAGAAACTATGATTGAATGATTTGCACAGATCTGCTGCCCCAACCGATCGGCTCATGAGATGAACCGATCGGCTCAGGTTGGTGAACCGATCGGCTCATGGGATGAACCGATCGGCTCATGACAGGAGGAACCGACCGATTCAAGTGTTGAACCGATCGGCTCAACTGGTCTAATCGAGATCGTTGGGAAAGTGAGAAGACTGTTTTTCAAATACAATTTGTTTCACTTGTATAAATTCAATTTGGATAAGGATTAATATTTGATTAATTAGAAACAAATTTGAAAGTCAATTTGAGTTGGATCAGGACCACGAACCGATCGACTCAGAAGTGAACCGATCGACTCAGGTGTCCCAACCGATCGGTTGAGGTTGAACTGATCGGTTGAGTCAAAACTATCTCCATAGATAGAGAAATCATCCTAAATACCTCCATAATGATCTCGGTCAATCCAGTGAAGATCTCAGACATGCACTGATGGAAAGTGTCTGAAGCATTGCACAACCCGAACGACATTATCCTGAATGCATAAGTGCCAAACGAGAAAATAAAGGTTGTTTTCTCTTGGTCATCCAGATGAATGGGGATTTGATAGAAACCTGAATAGCCATCAAGATAATAGAAATATTGTTGATGGACAAGGCACTGTAGTACTTGTTCCAGAAAGGGAATGGGGAAATTATCTTTCCTAGTGGCCTTATTTAGTTTTCTATAGTCAATACACATCCTCCACCCTATGACAGTGCGGGTGAGAATAAGCTCATCATTATCATTTTTCATGACAGTGGTACCTCCTTTCTTGGGAACAACCTAAATAGGACTAACACAGGGAGAGTTGGAGATGGGGTAGATGATTCCTAAAATGAAAAGCTTAATAATCTATAGAGGCACAACTTCCTTCATGTTAGTTTTTAATTTCCTTTGAGGGTCTCTAAAAGGTTTGTACTCTTCTACCATAGGAATTTTGTGCATGCAAATGTCTTAATCTATTCCTATCAAATCGGCCATCTTGTATCCTAAGGTAGATTTCCTTTTTCTAAGCTCAGTCATTAGCTTGATTTCCTATTCATGGGTGAGATCAGAGTTAATCATAATAGGATAAAGTTTTTGCTCCTCAAGGAAGACATACTTAAGACCTTCAGGGAGGGGTTTCATGTGGGGTGCCTTGGAAGGTTCAAGTTTTGCATCTATAATAGAGACCATTTTTAGATCTTCATACTCTTCCTCATGGATCTCCTTGAAGGAGTTGATATGGTGTCTAAATTTCTCCAATTGCTCATTTTTGAATCCACAATCAATAGGGGTCACAAGGGCATTTTGGAGGGGATCTTTAACTAGTTCCCATTCTTGTCTTAATTTTTGCATCTTCTCAATACAATCAAGAATATAGACCTCTTCTTGGAGGCTTGGTCCATGCATGCTTTTGAAAACTTGAAACTTTAGGATTTTTTTCCTAGGAGCAATAAAATGTTTCCAATCTCAACATCAATTAAGGCATGAGCGATGGCCAAAAATAGGCGGCCAAAGATGATGGGGGTACCTTAGGTCTTCCTTTATGTCCACGATGACAAAGTCACATGGGACATAAGCATCTTTCCCCACCCTTATAGGTATATCTTCAATGATACCCATGGGTTTTGTCATGGATGCATCAGTCAATTGGATGGCCATGGCAGTAGGAAGCATGTCAGCAAATCCTAACCTCCTGCAAAGACTATAAGGCATGATAGAAATACTAGCCCCCAAATATGCAAGACCTTACCTTCAAGAATTATCTCCTAGATAGAACCCAATCATAAAGGAACTGGGGTCTTTCTTCTTTTTAGGCATCTTGATTTGAATGATATCAGAGGTGATCCTAGAAAGCTTGACTATCTCATTTTTTTTATCATGGTACTTCCTGGTCAAAAGAGATTTCATGTACTCGGACCAGGCCAACATATCAACTAAGGCGTATAGAAAAGGGATATCCACATGCAATTTTTTCATGGCTTGCCTAAATTTTACAAAACAAGTATCGAGCCTAGTTTTCTTAAGGAGAGACTTGTAACATGGATGAGGTTTATAAATAGGAAGTTTGGGCTCATCAATTTCCACTAGTGGGACCACATGGGAAGGGATGGTAGGAGTGGGAATGATGGGGGTGGGTGAGGGGGAGTTTCAGTGACCATAATATCATCATCCTCAAAATCCAAAGGTACAACGTCAAATTTCTCTAGAGGGGGAGTATGAGTCTTCCCCCTAACGGGTGGATACCACCTTAAATTGTTCATGATGTTTTGGGTTTTTATCAGGTTGCCCAGAAAAGGTACATGTAGGGGGTTTTTGTTGGGCAAAGAAACAGACAAATTGAGAATTGGTAGACTTTTGATGTGCTATTATGATTTTCTCTAGGGATGGAATCCTATCATCAATCACATGAGTGGGGACATTCTATTGAGGTGGTGATTGATGGAGGCTTTGGTATTGTTGTCCTTGGTAAGGTCCACAATTTGGGATATTACCCCAATAATTCCCTTGGTTCCCGAAATTCCTTTCGTTGTTATTGTGGGGAAAGCCTGGTGATGGATGGTAGTTGGCTTGGAGTTGTGGGGGTCTTGTGGAGAGGGAAGTTGAGATGAGTTTTTAGCTCCTTATGGGTTTCCATATTGAAATATGGGATGATTTCTGGCTTGGTTTGGATTGTAGTAAGCCTGGCCCAGGATGCTATGGATTGAGTTAAGATGTTCCACATGTTTACTAACATCAGGTTGCATAGAAGTGTTGTAGAGATATTTTCATTGGAGGGTAGAATGATCATACCCTTGGCATATCCCACATAGGGATTATGGAGACCTCACTTTTTGAGGTTGTCTTTCATAGGTATTGAAAGAAGATTCCAAGTGGTCCTATTTTAAGGAAATCAATTTAAGGGCTTCAACAATGGTATGGATGTCTAGGTTTACCTCAGCCTTAGCAACCTTGAGGACCCAACCGACTCCTCTTCTAGCTTGGGTCTCAGAGGCTCTTTTAACCACCTCCCATGCACTTCCTAGGTTTTGGAACATGAAATTTCCTCTAGATGAGGAATCAACAAACTTCTTGGTTTAATCGTCAAGATCACGGTAAAATATCTCAATGAATTGAGATTGTGATATGTCATGATGGGGACAACATCAGAGGAGTCCCTAAATCTCTCCTAAACTTCTCCTAAAGTTTCTCCGGGGACCATAGAAAAGAGAACGATTTGTCCCCTGATCTCATAAGTAAGGCAAGAAGGGAAGTATTTATCCAAAAAATTGTTTGAAGCACTTCCCAAGTGGTGATGGGGTTTCCTATGGAATTATACCAACTACTGGCTGGCCCTGAGAGAGAGAGAGAGTATTTGAAAATTCTAAGTCTATTGGCATCTTCAGAGACACCTGGGATCTTGTTCAAGGAACTAAGGTTGGTGAATTGTTGAAGGTGATCTTGACAACTCTCACCCTTGTTCCCAGAAAATTGATTAGCTTGGAGCATGGTGATCCACTGAGTGCGGATCTCAAATTGAGGGCAGTCGTGGGTGGCACAACTATGTGTTGTGCATATCCAATTTTGGTAGTGGAAATGTCTTTTAATTCTTTTTGTCTCTCAGCCTCCCTTTGAGCATCTTCTATGGCCTCTTGCTCAGTGATATAGTCTGCATGCAAATTGGCATCTTGCGCCACACATTCAACCATCATAAGTTCTCTTTGAGCGTCAAGTGCCTGTTCAATCCTACAGGCAACTTCCTCTTCATCCATACTAAGTTTGTTTTGTCGATTTAAGTGATGGAAGGTTCTCTATGGTTCAGGATAAAAAACTAGCGGTGTATAATTGTCCAATGGGCGGTGCATGCACAATTATACATATATATTTGGGCGCAAAACTCACCAGAAAGAGGAAATAGAACTACCAAAATGTTACTCAAAAGGCATAAAAAAATAAAAAGAAGTTTTTCAAAAAAATTCAGGGTTCGAGAAAATGATATGTTGTCCCCGACAATGAAACCAAAATTGATACCCATCATTTGCACACCAATTCACTAGAATAATTATCCTAGAATTTAATCCTTTTTTATTTTCCAATTAAGGCTAGTATAGAAGGGTCAATCCTACAAGACAATTTTTTTAAGATTTGTTTTCTTTATTTCCGATTGTTTTGAAATTATTTCCTTTTTTTGGTATTTTTGAAAGATTGACAGATTGTAAATTCCAATTTTGAGGGTGGTTGATTAAACTAATGCAAGAACTAAAGTTCAATAAGAATATAAGATTACACTAAAAAGATATGGAAAGATTAAACTAAGCAAGAAAAATAAAATAAGAAGACAGTTAGCACAAAATAAAAAATTATCTAAGAAAGAGAAAAATATTGCAAGAATTTAAAAAGAAAATGATTTGAACAAACATTGAAAGAATGGTTCAAATCATATGGGGAAAACATTAATCCTTAGGGTTTTTCACCACCTTATCCAAAGTGAAGACCAAATCAAGATATATGATAATTAAAGATGACAAATAGGTATGTGAATTGTTCCACATGAACCCATTGCTCCTGGCATTCACGCTTCATAGTTCATCATCCCAATGGGGAATTTTCCATGATCGCATCCAAATCCCCATACAATTGATTAAGTTATTCTAAATTTTGGGTTCCACAATCGTATCTGCCAGAATTAACTTGCGATAAAAATGAGAGATCACTTCGATGAAATCGGCGGTATTCTAAACCAAAATCCATTCATATAGATAAAAAATTATATAAACTAAATATGAATATACACAATGGTCAAAGGGCTATTCCCCTTGCCTTGCTAAGAAGACTACACGCTACTCATGGAAAAGAAGGGAGAAACAAGGATAAATGGGAGGTAAGCCATAGACCACAAATCTGGGGTCTTCGAAGAGCCCAAGGTGGTGACGATTAAATAGCTTAACAACTTTATCTCCCTTTCCAAGAAGAAAATGTGAGAAGAAAGAATGAGAAGAAGAACGAGAATAGAACAATCCAGATGCTGAAGAAAGGAACTAATTTTATTGCTTTGAATGGAAAATTACACTAGAAAGAAAATAATAGATTTTTACTATAGAACAAGTAAAAAATTTGGGACCCTTTTCATAGTGGAGTCCCTCCTCCTTATATAGGGGAAGGATGGGTGTAAACCCTACATAAGAGATTCTCTAGAATAATCCTAGCCAGCGGATGAATTTTTTTTTGGATCTGGTCAATAGAGGAAACAATTGATTGTTTTTAATTATGTTAACCATTTGCATTCCTTTTGTTGTAGATTCCCACAGCAGTAATTTTGAAAGTGGTATGAAAATATATTTTTCCTATAGATAATTCAATTCCATTTCCAATGCATACTTGCCCATTCAATTCCTTCTTGGGATGTGAGAGCTATGATAATTTTAGTGTAAAGTATGTATTTCAATCAGGCACTGTAGGAATTTTTGCAAAATATATTCCAAGGGAAATTAGTCATAGGGTGATTGAGCCATTTTCCTACAAAATACCAACCAAATATAAGTAAAACTCCAAATAAAGAGAAAAATCTAAATAATACAATTAATTACAAAACTAAGAAAATTAATGACAAAACAATCCTAAAAATATATCTAAAAGATGTAAATAAAAAGGATAAATACACATTTATCAATGTCATCAAAGCCCAGTCGAGTGAGGGGATCTATTCCACGTCAAGTGAGATGTCACTACCTCTGTCGGGACGAACACATCCATAGTCCCAAATATGACCTAAAAGTGGTCCATTACCCTACTTTCATGCTCCTATATATAGTCCTAGACTATAACCTAAAACTAGACCACTTAGCTTTTTTCAAGTTCACATTTATGGTCTTAGATTACAAGCATAAACTAGACTGTATTGTGCTTCTCATGCCAACATTTACAATCATGGACTATGATCTAAAACTAGACTACAATCCATACCAACTATGTAGTCTATTGGGAGAGCCCAAGCCATGTCTTCCTCCTTTCTAATTGTTGTTTGCTTCTATGGGGTAAGGACTCCTAGGAGAAACTCCTCAAACCAAGAGGAAAAAGTTTGGTTGTAATGGATGCTATCAAAGGTTTCAATTTGAAAACCTTGCTAGATGAGGACACCCTAGGGAACAAAAGCAATTGATTGAGAATAGTTAGTGGCCTTGTCGGGGTTACCTTAATCCTGATTAGCCACTTGAATTACCACCTTCAATCCGCTTTTGAATAATTCGTTTGGGACTCTTACATAATGAACATCATGTCCACTAGCCTTTTATTTTCTTCCACAAAATTGGAAATCACATATTCACCAAGAGTGAGAAAACTCCTCCATCTTGCCTAGGCTAGGGGTAGGAATGATCACTTAAATGTCAATTGTTATAGAAAAAGAAGCATTGCAAGTGTATTTCATCATACGAAGGTTGCATGAATTTGAGGAACACCCCTAATATTCACTTCCTAGACAAAAGGGGAAGTCTTTTTACCTTCTTTCCTGATATAATGTGTGTGGTAGGACTGATCCCCAAGCAAAAAGTACTCTCTCATATAATGTTACATTGTACATTTAAATCTTGCTAATGTGATCAAGACATCACAAGAAGGTCAACAAGCCCATACTTCACCAGATCTTATCAAACATCATCCTGGATGGTCTGGAATAGTTGTGTGGATCATCAATATAATAGTGGAAGCAAGGGAGATGTCATCAACAACAACTAAGATGAACTTGTAGGAGGTGAAAATCACAAAGAAGTTGCATGGGTACCTAACGTGTGTGGCTCTCAGGATGGTCCTTCACACTACATGGTAGAACATATGTCTAACACCTACACAAAATTTCATGATACACATGGGTTTCATGCTATCTAGGTGTAGCATCCAACTCACAAAAATAAGATTTACTTAAGCAGAAGCGAATCATTTACAGCGGATTACTAAAAATCACTAAAAATTAATTTTTTTTTCCAAAGAGATCCAAACATAGGAAGTCTCTTCCATCAAGAACCATTGTATAACATTTACATTCTGGTTCAAATGTACATAACTTGTACCATCTCGTCTCGATGATTACAACATCAACTGTCCTATTAACATTATGTACAGACATCATAATAATCTCGAGGCATCAAGCCAAAACCTCAGATTGTTTTATTAAAAACACTGACTAAAAACTCAGAGGACCTGAGAGTACAGAGACGACACATAGGACTTTCTAACTACATGACTTGACAGATAGTATCTTCAACTGAGATCTCACTATTGTGCCTGATGTTACTGCTTCTATCTTTTCCCTGTAAAAGGATTCCTGCTTCTTTGTCTGCGTCCACCTAAAAATGTTGGATCCCACGGGGGTGAGACAATTGTAAATTACCCCAGCGAGAGATATAACTCTCTGCCAAAACATTGTTATAGAAGTTTATTAAAATAAACTGAGCAGAAAGATTTATATATATATATATATATATATATATATATATATATATATATATATATATATATAATAGAGTGAAGTAAACTCCTTTCCCAAGGAGAACATTGCATCTACTCATGGTAGAATAATAGTTCATCCATCTACTTGCAATGGATACAAACATATATGAATAACATCAATGAACTAGAGTTTCACGAAAGAAATATAACATCAACCAATAAATTTATGTATTCAATCCTTAAGAAAACATGCTATACGGCTGATTTCATTTTACAATCACACTTATTCCCTGAGGAGATGAGGTATACCGCTCATACTCCAACCGACCACTGCGAAGTCAAAATCGGTACCATACATAGGTAAATGGAAGAGCCGGATTCCCATGACCTCCCACATCCCCGTCAGTGCGGGACCACAAGCAGCACTATGTTGACTGCTCAAAGTAGCTTTCCAAGGTATACTGGCAACTTCTCTATAGAGTTACATCATCAACTGCACTCTCATCAGCCATCGAGAGATTTAATGTTTATTTCCATCGACCTGACATTAAATATCATTAGGAGATTAATGATATATCCATCCCAACCATCGGGAGATTTATGATACATCCATCCTGACACATGAAGAATTCAGAGGCTTAATGTTTACCTTCCCTCAATCTCTTCACCGGACGTAAGGATATTTTCACCCATTTACCCCCACATATTCAAAATATGCATTCTGAGTTTTGCCGCGGAGCACCCATTTCACCATCACCTTATTACTGACAATGATGGATCTATGGTCAGGGCTCTACATGATATGATTTCACTTGATTAATTAAGTACATTTTCACATTCTTTTAGCATCAGCCAAGTTCTCAAACATGACTTATTACAATAATGCTATAAAGAGACATGTACTATTTTAATCAAATACTTATCAGTCTTTAAAAGACCTTGGGAACTCAATCCCTCATTTCAATACTGGGAATTATCATCCCATTGCAATCTCATCACCATAGTCATATCGTTCTGGGTATTCAAACCCTTAACTCATCATTGAGCATCATTACCATCTATTAGGTAACTATCACCTTTAGGTCATCTGACCAAGGCATTCATGATACTTGTTATACAAGCATCACACATGGCTCACAAGGCCACAAAATATTATGTCACCTCTTTCTAGGCAACAACTTACTTATATGTCTCATAAGGTCCATGCACATTCTGTTACTTTTACTAAGCAACAACAACATTAAGGCACATAAGGCCAATCAATAATTATTATATAAATGTCACATCTCAAATATGGATATGTTCATCATCTCATAATACCTGCATGGTTATTAGACATGATAACAGCCATACAAGTCATTCATCACATCATGTGACACAATAGTAACACCATTATTCCTTTACCAAAAATTAGGGTTTACTATCAAATAGGGCTTTTCATTTCCTTTACCCAAAATTAGTGTTAGGGTTTCCCATTTCTCATTAATTAGGGTTTCATGATTATATTATCTATCCAACCCTTAGTTCGTTATTCCATACCTCTGGGGCATTCAAAGAGATCATAAATAATTACTCAAGATCATTACTTTCATCATAAAGCATTAATGATCATCGATTCAAGGCATGAGTTCATTTCTCATCCTCATAATGGTATGATTATATCCTACTCATTAATTTGGTTTAACCCCATTCTCAAGGTACATTAGTTAACACTTATCAAAGTGCATAAACTCATTACATTTCATTGTAATAGTTGCATAACACACTTCATATGTTCCTTACCCAAATATATTGGATATAAAAATGCATCAAGGTATATCAACCTTGAAGTGTTGAATGTGATAACTATCATATCTTGATGTATCACTTTTCTCATCATTTCAGATTCTCTTGTGTTAACCAACTTATCTTGTATTAAGGTATTTCCCTCTTAATACTTTCAATTACTAACCAATCACCATTAGCATGTAATGCATAGGCCACACATTAGAATTGTCCAACTATCACTAATGATATGGACTTGTCTAATGATAAAGACATTGCTTACTATAAGGTTGCTTATAATCAACCACTTGAAATATTTCACCTTTATAAGGTAATTCCTTTTGTCTCATCATTAGGGTTTTCTTATATCCTTATCTAAAATTAGAATTATGATTTATTGTCATATTTCCCAGAATTAGGTCTTTATGTATTATAACTCCAAATTAGAGTCTCACATACCTTCACCCTACTTAGGGCCTCTCATCACAACATAGTATTAGATCATCATGTGGTGTTAACTCTTAGTCAGGGTTTCTCATGGAATCACCCTCAACTAGGGTTGCTCATTGAATCACCCTCAATTAGTGTATCATATATCATTACACTACATCACCCTGGATTTGATTCTCACATCAAATCATCACATCTATGTTCCATATACATCATTCTAACTTAGGGTTTCTCATGGCATTATCCTAGAATAAGATTTCACATAGAATCATCCTTGTTTAAGACTTCCACTATAGTTACCCACAATTTGGGTCTACTATTCATCTCCATTAGGATTTCATTCAATTGTCCATAATTAGAGATTCACTATTCATCCCAATTAGGGTTTTACATATCATTACCCTAAATTAGAGTTTCACATATGATTACCCTAGATTAGGGCTACATCCTCACCCTGGATTAGGGTTTCATTTAGAATTGCCCTCAACTAGGGTTAGAGTTCACTCACCCTGTCAATTAGGGTTTAAATTCATGATTAGGGTTTCATGATCTCTTTACTAAGGATCATACTCTTAATCACCACATGAATTATACTCATGTATGAATTTCATTCTATTATCCTTTCAACTTGATTAGGTCATAAGAAACCTTCAATCAAGTACATACAACTATGATTGACATAGTGTATCAAGTCATTGTTCTTATAAGCAATTAGGGTTTATCCTTTATTTGGCACTGATCACATAGGTACTATTAGGGTTTCAACCTTTTTACCTTCCTTGATTACTATTACTAACAATCATTGGATCATTAGAACAATCATTACCTTCCATTACTAAGTGATTGAATCACCAACAAACTTCAATCGGTTTTGAGGTTTCATCACCATATGGTTTTGATACCGTTTGACCTCCAAATGGTTTTGAAACTGTTTGCCCATCTCATCATCAAAATCCATGACATCCAATTAGGGTTTGGATCATTGGATTGATTATCAAATCAACAATTGATTGCATTTCAATTTGGTATCTTTAAATCTTCAAATACCAAACCATACTCAACAATAGACCTCCAAACGGTCTTGGTTGACCCTAAAACGGTCTTGAGACCATTTGGGTGATCCCCAAATGGTTTTGAAACCATTTGGGTCAATCAAACCAAAGACTCAACACAATCAATTACAAAATCAACACTTAACCCGATTAGGGTTTGCGACTTGGTGATTAACTATGCATTGATTTAATCAATTGGATCCATTAGATTATCATACAACATGTATTAGGTTCCTGACCTCAAATGGTCAACCCTCCCAGTTGGTCAACTCCCATAAATGGTTTGGGTCTCAAGTCCCCAAATAGTTTGGAAACCGTTTGGTCTCCAAACGGTTTGGTGAAACTATTTGGACCAACAAGTTGAAACTGTTTGCCTTGGATATTTGGAGAGGTGTGTGCTTATGATGATGTCATCATCATCAAGCTCTAAACTCATGAAACCTTATGTGATTTCCATGGTGATTGCACCAATCAACCAAATCAATTATCGTGAATGAAGAAAGGATCATTATTTGATAAGAAATTGAATGCAATAACAAATTGAGGGTTCAAGTTATAAAACCCACCTCCAATTGAGCTCCAAAGATCCAAGATCACGTCAACAATGGTGGATGCAACTCCAAGGCTCGTCCTCAAGTATTGAGTGAAAAGGAATGGTTAGAATTGAAGAGGGGATCGCAATAGGAAGAATTCATGCATTGATTTGTGATTTCCACCATGGATTCAAGGTGAAAAGGGATCAAGGAGCTTACCAAAAGGTTGGGGGTCGTCCTCCTGGTCCTCCCAAGCTCCCTTGGTCGTCTTCCAAGCAAAGGAAAAGAAGTGGGGTCGAAAAATTCCTTGGTTTAAGTGGTAAAGGCCCTTTTATAAGAAAATCGATGTGAGAGAAAATGTTTTATAAAAATTCATTTAATTCCAAAATTGTTTCCACCACTTCCCCCTTGGTTTCTTGCATGCAAATGCATCTCTATCCCCACTGATCTCCCTTCCATTATCCATGAATTAAGGGATAAGAAATTGAGCACCTTAACCCTTATAATAGTAATATCCATTTTTGAGTGGAAATTGTTTTTCTTATAATAAGGTGAGTGGAATTTTCACCTCCTTAGGATATTTCGTGGTCCTTGCAAAGCTCAAGGACGTCCACACACATATGAATCCGACCATTTTAATTTTGGTTGAAGGCCCTTTAATTAATACATTTATTTTTGCACTAAATTGAATTAGGGTTTCAATTAGGATTAAATCTTGATTATTTTAATATCAAGATTCTCTGTCCTCCAACTTAATTCAAATGAGGCCCCCCTCTCATTTTATTTGCTCTACATGATGCCAAGAAACAATAGGGACCTTATTGAAGTGGTAATTTGCATATTGAACCCTAGGATTTGGGTAAATTGCACATTACACCAAAACTAGGTTTTAATGCACAAACATTGCTTTATCAGCTCTTTCTTGGTATTCAGGCTTCCATAAGCCATACCTCTGCATCATTTTCACTCTCATGATGTTTCAACACATGAGGAACATATTATCATGCACAATCTTGGGTAATTTCCACTTTAGTCCAAAACAAGCAAAACATTGATTTCAACAATATTTAAAAAGGACTAGAATTGCAACATGAGTTCCTCTTGAGCCCTAATTACTTTTCACAAGATAATATTAAGCATATATTAATCAAAACACCTAGGGTTAAAGCATAACCCAGGTCAGTGATGTTACAAATTATAAACCCCTAACAAGGATTTCATCCCCGAAATCCCAGATAAAGGAAGACAGATGTTATTCAATCATCATACTATCTAGTATTCACATAACATCTCCTTATTATGGAGACACCATAAAACTTCGATCAGCACAAAGTGCTTCCATACAAGATTCTCATAGAATCAACACAGAAGACACATGCTCCACTGTTCCTCATCATTGACTGTGCACTCAATTTTGTGTCAAGTAACACTTTTCTTGTTTAGAGAAACATCATACATTCTTTATTAATATCATATTTATGCAAATCATAAACCCCTAACATATGATGTTCATACTATTTTATATAATCAAACTAATTTCATAGTTCACCATTCCAGGTAGCCAACATAAACCATCTGATATTTCTTAGATACCAGAATCTTTCACCTTGGTATCTATCACATGTGTTGAAAACACATCACATATTTATCTTCCTTTCATCTTGGAACATTAATTGTTACATATGTCTTCACCTTGGAACCAAAGTCCAAGATAAACTGATACTTTTCTAAGTATCCATCACTTGAAATTTTTTATCTTATTTACATCAAGTGTCCTAAGACCCACCTGATTGCCATGTCCCTAAAAGGAAAGAAAATAAGGATTCATATTCCTATTATTAATTTATGTATTTTCAACTATTCATGAACCATTTACTCTTTATCTCATCCTAAGTTCCTTGCCTTCAACATAGGAATTTATAAGGATGATTACATATCATTATCCCTTTCTTTATTATTATCTAACATGTTTATGATCATTTTATGATCTCATCACATTTCCCATTTCCTCATTATGGGAAAGATCTTTATTATACTTGCAACTTTATTGAACATGGTTCATCTCCCTTATTCTTATTCTTATCTTATGAGGAGTACACTTGTTGTTCCTCATACCAAGATGCTCATCTGAGATTCCCTCAGACTTCTCTTTCTTATGCTTATGACACATTTTTCATTCCATATTTCTAATTTAATGATACTCATTAGATTGTCTCAGAATGACTACTTGATCAGAGCAATCAAAAAGACAACAATCTAAGAGTTTCCATACTCACTTTATCATCAATAGTTGTATACCTGTCCAGGGTATATAAATACTGAGATTAAGTGGTATGCACTTTGTATACTATCATATTCCTTCTCTTTCATTTTATTACAAGCATAAGATTTAACATCCCTAGATTTTTATCCAGGTATCTCTTTTGTACCTCATCTTTTCTCATAGAGGTAAGAACAAAATAAAACATTTGTGATGTTTTACTATGCAAAAAGTAAGTCCTCATAGGACTAAACAAGGAAAACTCAATCAATTACTTTCTCAGTTAATCCAGAAAATCATAAAATGACATATTTGAATGACATTATCTTGTCTAACCTATCATGGTTCGTGGATTATTCACTACTTCAGGCTGACTCTATCTCAAAGGTTGATTCACCATAACATTTTTGGCTGAGCAATGTCTTGCCAGATGTACTACCTATCTACATTGGTAGCAAATTCTAGGTGCTAAATGCATCCTAGAAGATTCTTTACCCTTTACAGGTAACCATTGCCTTGGTGCACTAGGCTCTGGTTGTACTGGTGGTACCAAAAACTTCTTCTTTTTGGAACCACTAGATCTCTGATCCTGGATTTGGATAAGCCTTTTCTCAACCATCATTATATTTCTCAATTCTGGGCAATATCTCCTGATATGTCCAGGTTTGCTACACATGTGGCAGACCCTGATTTCAGGTTGTAATCTATCCCCTCCATCACTATGTATTAATTCAACATGATAAGGTTGAGCACAGACTCAAGTTAAGTCCAGAACTTCATCATTCCTTATTGCTTCAACCTGTTGATGTTCATTATAAATCCTGTTGATATCCAAAACATCATCATTACGAGCTGATCATCTAGGTTATACTGCCAATGCTCAATCCACTATATACATTACTGTTGCCCTAAATTCCCCAACAGTAATACTTAAAGAAGGATTTTCTTATTATAGTTGGATCAGCTAGGGGGTTCTCAGGCTATTGTCCCTCTATTACCTGCTCTCATGCACCTCTTCTTGGTGTGACATTGCTTCTTTCTGCAACAACCTCCTCATATGACCCAGTCATCTTTAAGTTCTTCTTCTCTTATATGAGCAGAAGACACTATCAGATACAATAGATGACACCAAAACAGACTTTACTACCTTAGTCCTATGTCTCTGTAGACTCAGTGAACCTAGAGCTCTGATACCACTGAATTTGTAGCATCCAACTAACAAAAACAAGATTTACTTAAGCGGAAGCGAATCATTTACAACGGATTACTGAAAATCATTGAAAATTAAATTTTTTTGCAAAGAGATACAAACATAGGAAGTCTCTTCCATCAAGAACCATTGTATAACATTTAAATTCTGGTTCAAACGTACATAACCTATACCATCTCGTCTCGATGATTACAACATCAACTGTCCTATTAACATTATGTACATATAGCATAATAATCTCGAGGCATCAAGCCAAAACCTCATATCATTTTATTAAAAACACTGACTAAAAACTCTGAGGACCTAAGAGTACAGAGACGACACATAGAACTTTCTAACTACATGACTTGACAGACAGTATCTTCAACTGAGATCTCACTGCTGTGCCTGATGTTACTGTTTCTGTCTTTTCCCTACAAAAGGATTTCTGCTTCTTTGTCTGCGTCCACCTAAAAATGTTGGATCCCATGGGGATGAGACAATTGTAAATTTCCCCAGCAAGAGATATAACTCTCAGCCAAAACATTATTATAGCAGTTTATTATAATAAACTGAGCAGAAGGATATATATATATAACAACAGTTAAATCACTGTATGAAGAGAGTGAAGTAAACTCCTTTCCCAAGGAGAACATTGCATCTACTCATGGTAGAATCATAGTTCATCCATCTACTTGCAATGGATACAAACATATATGAATAACATCAATGAACTAGAGTTGCATGAAAGAAATATAACATCAGCCAATAAATTTCTGTATTCAATCCTTAAGAAAACATGCTATACAACTGATTTAATTTTACAATCACACTTATGCCCTGAGGAGATGAGGTATACCTCTCATACTCCAACCGACCACTGTAAAGTCAAAATCGGTACCATACATAGGTCAATGGAAGAGCCAGATTCTCATGACCTCCCACATCCTAGTCAGTGCGGGACCACAAGCAGGACTATGTCGACTTCTCAAAATAGCTTTCTAGGGTATACTGGCAACTTCGCTATAGAGTTACAGCATCAACTACACTCTCATCGGCCATCGAGAGATTTAATGTTTATCTCCATCAACCTGAAATTAAATATCATTGGGAGATTAATGATACATCCATCCCAACCATCGAGAGATTTATGATACATCCATCCTGGCACATGAAGATTGAGAGGCTTAGTGTTCACATTCCCTCAATCTCTTCACCGTACGTAAGGATATTTTCTCCCATTTACCCCCACATATTCAAAATATGTGTTCTGGGTTTTTCGCGGAGCACTCGTTTCACCATCACCTTATTACTAACGATGATGGATCTATGGTTAGGGCTCTACATGATATGATTTCACTTGATTAATTAAATACATTTTCACATTCTTTTAGCATCATCCAAGTTCCCAAACATGACTTATTACAACAATGCTAATAAGAGACATGTACTATTTTCATCAAATACTTATCAGGCTTTAAAAGACCTTGGGAACTCAATCCCTCATTTCAATATTGGGAATTATCATCCCATTGCAATCTCATCACCATAATCATATGGTTCTAGGTATTCAAACCCTTAACTCATCATTGAGCATCATTACCATCTATTAGGTAACTATCACCTTCAGGTCATCTGACCAAGGCATTCATGATACTTGTTATACAAGCATCACACATGGCTCACAAGTCCACAAAATATTATGTCACCTCTTTCTAGGAAACAACTTACTTATATGTCTCATAAGGTCCATGCACATTCTGTTACTTTTACTAAGCAACAACAACATTAAGGCACATAAGGCCAATCAACATTTATTATATAAATGTCATAGCTCAAATCTGGCTATGTTCATCATCTCATAATACCTGCATGGTTATTAGACATGATAACAGTCATACAAGTCATTCATCACATCATATGACACAATAGTAACACCATTATTCCTTTACCAATAATTAGGGTTTACTATAAAATAGGGCTTTTCATTCCCTTTACCCAAAATTAGGGTTAGGGTTTCCCATTTCTCATTAATTTGGGTTTCATGATTATATTATCTGTCCAACCCTTAGTTCATTATTCCATACCTCTGGGGCATTCAAAGAGATCATAAATAATTACTCAAGATAATTACTTTCATCATAAAGCATTAATGATCATCAATTCAAGGTATGAGTTAATTTCTCATCCTCATCATGGTATGATTATATCCTACTCATTAATTTGGTTTAACCCCATTCTCAAGGTACATTAGTCAACACTTATCAATGTGCAACAACTCATTACATTTCATTGTAATAGTTGCATAACACACTTCATATGTTCCTTACCCAAATATAATGGATTTAAAATTGCATCAAGGTATATCGACCTTGAAGTGCTGAATGTGATAACTATCATATCTTGATGTATCACTTTTCTCATCATTTAAGACTCTCTTGTGTCTACCAACTTATCTTGTATTAAGGTATTTCCCTCTTAATACTTTCAATTACTAACCAATCACCCTTAGCATGTAATGCATAGGCCAAACATTAGAATTGTCCAACTATCTCTAATGATATGGACTTGCCTAATGATAAAGACATTACTTACTATAAGGTTTCTTATAATCAACCACTTGAAATATTTCAACTTTATAAGGTAACTCCTTTTGTCTCATCATTAGGGTTTTCTTATATCCTTGTCTAAAATTAGAATTATGATTTATTGTCATATTGCCCAGAATTAGGGCTTTATGTATTATGAATCCAAATTAGAGTCTCACATACCTTCACCCTTATTATGGCCTCTCATCACAACATAGTATTAGAGCATCATGTGGTGTTAATTCTTAGTCAGGGTTTCTCATGGAATCACCCTCAACTAGGGTTTCTCATGGAATCACCCTCAATTAGGGTATCATATATCATTACATGACATCACCCTAGATTTGATTCTCACATCACATCATCACATCAATGTTCCATATACATCATTTTAACTTAGGGTTTCTCATGGCATTATCCTATAATAAGATTTCACATGGAATCATCCTTGTTTAAGAGTTCCACTATAATTACCCACAATTTGGGTCTACTATTCATCTCCATTAGGATTTCATTCAATTGTCCATAATTAGAGAGTCACTATTCGTCCCAATTAGGGTTTTACATCTCATTACCCTAAATTAGAGTTTCACATATCATTACCCTATATTAGGGCTACATCCTCACCTTGTATTAGGGTTTCATTTAGAATTGCCCTTAACTAGGGTTAGAATTCAATAACCCCATCAATTAGGGTTTAAACTCATGATTAGGGTTTCATGATCACTTTACTAAGGATCATACCCTTAATCACCAAATGAATTATACTCATGTATGAATTTCATTCTGTTATCCTTTCAACTTGATTAGGTCATAACAACCCTTCAATCAAGTACATACAACTATGATTGACATAGTGTATTAAGTCATTGTTTTTATAAAAAATTAGGGTTTATCCTTTATTTGGCACTAATCAATTAGGTACTATTAGGGTTTCAACCTTTGTACCTTCATTGATTACTATTACTAACAATCATTGGATCATTGGAACAATCATTACCTTCCATTACCAAGTGATTGAATCACCAACAACCTTCAATCAGTTTTGAGGTTTCATCACCATATGGTTTTGAAACCGTTTGACCTCCAAACGGTTCTGAAACCATTTGCCCATCTTATCATCAAAATCCAAGTCATCCAACTAGGGTTTGGATCATAGGATTGATTATCAAATCAGCAATTGATTGTATTTCAATTTGGTATCTTTAAATCTTCAAATACCAAACCATACTCAACACTAGACCTCCAAACAGTCTTGGTTGACCCTCAAACGGTCTTGAGACCATTTGGGTGATCCCCAAATGGTTTTGAAACCGTTTGGGGCAATCAACCCAAAGACTCAACACAATCAATTACAAAACCAACACTTACCCCGATTAGGGTTTGCTACTTGGTGATTAACTATGCATTGATTTAATCAATTGGATCCATTAGATTATCATCCAACATGTATTAGGGTCTTGACCTCAAACGGTCAACCCTCCAAAATGGTCAACTCCCTTAAACGGTTTGGGTCTCAAGTCACCAAATGGTTTTGAAACTGTTTGGTCTCCAAACGGTTTGGTGAAACTGTTTGGACCAACAAGTTGAAACCGTTTGCCTTGGATATTTGGAGAGGTGTGTGCTTATGATGTTGTCATCATCATCAAGCTCTAAAATCATGAAACATGCTGTGATTTCCATGTTGATTGCTCCAATCAACCAAATCAATTATCGTGAATGAAGAAAGGATCATTATTTGATAAGAAATTGAATGCAATAACAAAATTGAGGGATCAAGTTATAAAACCCGCCTCCAATTGAGCTCCAAAGCTCCAAGATCACGTCAAAAATGGTAGATGCAACTCCTTTCACCATTCCAAGGATCGTCCTCAAGTTTTGAGTGAAAAGGAATGGATAGAATTGAAGAGGGGGTCAAAATAGGAAGAATTCATGCATTGATTTGTGATTTCCACCATGGATTTAAGGTGAAAAGGGATCAAGGAGCTTACCAACAGGTTGGGGGTCGTCCTCCTGGTCCTCCTAAGCTCCCTTGGTCGTCTTCCAAGAAAAGGAAAAGAAGTGGGGTCAAAAAAGTCCTTGGTTTAAGTGGTAAAGGCTCTTTTATAAGAAAATTGATGAGAGAGAAAATGTTTTATAAAAATTCATTTAATTCCAAAATTGTTTCCACAAATTCCCCCTTGGTTTCTTGCATGAAAATGAATCTCCATACCTACCCAGCTCCCTTCCATTATCCATGAATTAAGGGAAACGAAATTAAGCACCTTAACCCTTATAATAGTAATATCCATTTTTGAGTGGAAATTCTTTTTCTTATAATAAGGTGAGTGGAATTTTCACCTCCTTAGGATATTTCGTGGTCCTTGCAAAGATCAAGGACGTCCACACACATCTGAATCCAACCATTTTAATTTTTGTTGAAGGCCCTTTAAGTAATACATTTATTTTTGCACTGAATTTAATTAGGGTTTCAATTAGGATTAAATCTTGATTATTTTAATGTCAAGATTCTCTCTCCTCCAACTTAATTCAAATGAGGCGCCCCTCTCATTTTATTTGCTCTACATGATGCCAATAAATAATAGGGACCTTATTGAAGTGGTAATTTGCATATTGAACCCTAGGTTTTGGGTAAATTGCACATTACACCAAAACTAGGTTTTAATGCACAAACATTGCTTTATCAACTCTTTCTTGGTATTCAGGATTCTATAAGCCATACATCTAAATAATTTTCACTCTCATGATGCTTCAATACATGAGGAACATGTTATAATGCACAAGTTGCAATTTAACCCCTCAATTTGGGTAATTTGCACTTTAGTCCAAAACAAGCAAAACATTGATTTCAACAATATTCAAAAAGGACTAGAATTGCAACATGAGTTCCTCTTGAGCCCTAATTACTTTTCACAAGATAAGATTAAGCATATAAGCATCTCTCTTAATCAAAACACCTAGGGTTAAATCATAACCCAGGTCAGGGATGTTACACTAGGATTCTCCAAATAGGGAGCCGCATATGCATGTTCATCCACTCCATTCTTCCCATATGGCATTTGGGGATCTCACCCACCTCAACCACAACCATTTCATCTAGGGCCCTACCAAGGTCAACCATTGTGAACATTGGGGCCATCCCAATAACTCAAGAGACAACAACATATGTTCTTATCCCTGAAGAAGTTGAAGGGAGAAAGAAATGGGAGGAAGCCTCATCCACAAAATAAGATCCTCATGAGCTTAAGAAGGTCAACAATATTGGGAAGATCCATCATAACACCTGAATGGCAAAGGACTAGTCCCTAGTTTCACTCTATTTATCCATCATCCCATCCCTAGTACCACCCATATACATGGGGATGCCATGGATTCCCACCACCCATATACATGGTACCACCAATGAAAAAGCCACCAATGATACCAGTGGTGGCCAAACACTAGGAAGATGTCGCACAAGAGGCCTCTGGTACAGACTCCGTACTGATTGAGATCTTACAAAATTTCAAACAACTAGAAGGGAAGAAAGACAATGGGAAAACATTCAATGACTTTTATCACTTCCCAAATGCTAATCTACCTGAAAACTTCAACATGCCCAAGTTGCATGAGTACTCTACAATAGGAGACCCATGGCCCACATCAAGTTGTACTATTTAGACATGGTGGTGGTCCAAGATGATGAAAAGGTATGAATGTGTTGCTTTGCATAGATCCTAACAAATTTAGTGTTGGCATGGTACAACAAATTGGATATGACTACCATCACCACTTGGGACAAAATGGCCGAGAAGTTTGTGAATCAATATGCTTGGAATGTAGACCAAGTCCCCACCAAGGAAGGCCTAGAAGCACTATAATAAATGGTAGTTGAATGCTTCTTCAAGCTTGTAATATGATGGAGGGAGCTGACCTCCCAGTTGCAATTCAATCCCACTGATAAAGAAGCATTGGATATGTGACCAGAGCCTTCACACCATCCCTCACAACTCTTTTGTCATTACAAAGGTACAATACCTACCCAAAACTAATACAGGTAGGAGTACAGATTGAAAAAATCATCAAAAGGGGGTCTACCAGAACATAGGACTCACTATCCAGCCACAATCCTCCTATGCAACAACCAATCAAAATCATAATAGGTCATAAGTTAGACATTAGGGGAAATGCTTGTCCAAGTCAACAAAAACAAGTGACAATAGTCAAATATCCAAAATTTTCCAGTTTAGACAACCCATGCACTGGTGCATCAACAACAACAGGCAGATGATGTGAAACCCAACTATTAGCCTCAGTACATGCCACCACAGTACTTGTGGCCACCAAAAAACTACTATGGGTAGGTACCACCACCTTTTAAACCATTGACACAGTAAGTGGTAGAAAACACTCCTCCATCATCGAGCAACCTGACACCTCAAGTAGAATTGGCAACTACAACTCAATCTTCAGAAGAACCTGCCAAACTAAAAAGGAAGTTCACTCCCTTGGGAGCTTCCCTCCTCACAATATTGTCATACATCAAGAACCTTCTAAAGTTCATGACCATAAGGGATTATCTGAATCCCCTAAAAAGAGACACAACACCATTTCCTTTTGTGGCTTTCATCAAAATGAAGGGTACAAAGCCTATTCATGTGTTTCACTCAAGTACACCTTACATGACTTGATAGAATTTAAAGAGGTCTATAGAGTCACATCAAAGGAAATGCCTTCATCTTACAACACAATGGCAGTCATCTTGTCACATGATGAGTCATTGTATGGGCCCATCCTTCCTTTTGAACAAGCAGTTGTGAATAAAACACAAAGTACTTGGATCATCGCTTTCATCTAAGAAAAGAAGCCAATACTCCTAATAAGCACCAGAAGGTTGATCCACAAATAAGGAGCTTTGCTGGGGTAGAAAGTACAACTAATTAGCATACTAAGAGCCCCCCACGGGCCAAAATTTAAAAATATCTGGGTCCCTAAGCCACCAGTCCCAGAAAAATCCCAGTAGTGACTATGCACCTTGTAGTAATGTTACAAGTCATGATACCCACCAAAATACGACATACACCTCATTCCACTTTAAGTACCCTCACCCCTCAACAAAGGCCAGGAGAAGATATGTACATATGTTGGAGTTCCTACCAAGATGAAATAAGAGAATATATGCAAGGTTTCATGCCAACCACCGATACCATGAAGGTACCTCCAACACCTAATCTTTGCAAGGAAACTAACCTGGAGGGCTCAGATACAATCCAATTCTAGAATGAACTAGAAGGCTGATTGTGTTTAGCTAAAGTGATGCAAAATTTCCCGGCTCATTGGGAAGAAGACATTAAGACTCTAGAAGGGGATTACGACTCCATGAATGTGGGACCATAAGCTCTCACAACCACCATCGGGTTAATCATGACCCTACACCTATTTTCATTCTCCTAATATGAGATACCAAGTAGACGAAGTCATAATTGTCCCCTATTAATCACACTAGTATATAATGACCTAAAGATACCTTCATGTTTTGTCGATAATGGTGCCTACCTCAATGTATGTCCCTTGAATACACTCGTTAGCTTAGTAAAGGATCCCTCTTATTTACACTTGAAAATAGAAAAGGCAACTTCCTTTGACGAGTAATCATACACTCTGAGAGAGATCACTCTGCAGTTTCAAATTGGTCATATACATTCACAATTCCATCATGGTCATGGATTTGAGTCCTTCCTTCCTTTGACCTCTACCATGGAAGGAGATGGATTCATCTCAACTGGGTGGTTCCCTCATCATTGCATCAAAAACTAAAATATTGGTTGGAACATGCTATCATCACCGCTCAAGATGCTAACCCTAGCATCATAGCTTGCATTGAGGAGGAGGATCTCCTTTTTCACTTCAAGATGCTAATTATCTCTAACACCAGTTGGGTTCCACCACATAGAAGAAATCACCATTTCCCCTACAATCCCATGTTGTTTTCACAATGGATCCAACAGATGAATATCCCTCCATATAAAGGATTGGGATCCAAATGAATAGGGTGTACATAAAGCATCTAGATTCCACCAAGAAATATGGGGTTGGGCCTAGGGTTCTATTTCACAACCTACACATGACCTTGGATCACCAGGTGGACACCATATTGGAATCCTACAACATTGTGGCCAACTAGAAGGGACTTGGCCTAAAGAGGTTACCTGAACTATTTACCACTAATTCGAGACTTGATCGAAAAGGATCAATGCCTTTGACTAGAAGAAGAACATTAACTCAGGTTAAACTATTGTTAGGACCTTAGCCCAAACATAAGGGTCCGTATTTGTACTTTCCCTACATTGTGGTCATCATTGAAGAAGTTACTAGATCTACTAAGGCTATCTATCTTCCCCGGGATGATATCTTACTTTGTGCAAGAGGTTGAATAAAATGAGTAGGACAACTAACCCAAGATTTAATCCAGAATTGGGAAGATCACTCTTATTTCCAAAGAAATCCAGGGCATCCAGACCACCTAGAACAACCAACTATCTTGAATGAGATCATCCCATAAAATGAGGAAGCATTCAAGGGGATGCCTACTCCTACAATCAACCAGTTGTGCCCCATGAACCCTAACACTAGAGAAAGCACCAAAGATTACCAAGATGATTATGTTATCCAGACAAAACTTTTGACCCAACACCTGAAGTGTTTGAGGTACCACTCTAAGAAACCACCAATAATCCTTTTTTTATTTTCCCCAGCTGAAATAGTTATGATGACCCAGAGACCATAGACCTTGAGGTCATGGAGGAAGACTATAGTTTCATATGGGACAACTACGACTATGCCTATGATATGATCGAGGGATGGGGCATCAATTCCACATCATGGAAGATATGCAAACCCTCATATTTCTTATCCTAAACAATCAAGAAGCCCAGATTGGTGCATAGATAACCACAATGTCCTAAGTACCAGATCCCTTCAAGCATACAAAAATAGCCCGTTAAAGGATGACACCCCTATATGGTAGAGATCCTAGAGTGGCTATTTAGACACACTCTTCTACATCCCATTTCATCCCCAAAATCTAAAAAATTGCAAAATCAACAAAACCAAAACATTACAAAACTCAAAAAATCCTAAAAACATGAATATGAGAAACTCTTCAAGATTTTCCTAGTTATTTTATTGAATTGGCAAAGATATGCAATGATAAAGACACCAAGTTTGAAGACATCCTTATTCCTAAGCATATGACAAATGAGCATCAACCTTTTCATATTGAAGACGAGATGAATACGATGTATCTCAACTCAGGTCCTAAGAAACACAAAGTTAAAATAAGGGTTACTCTACCAGAAGATATTAGAAAAATATTGATCGAGCTTATACAACCATTACATTGCCATTTTTGTATGAAGCTACACCAACATGCTAGGGTTGGAATGAGGTGATCACTAGTTCTTCACCCTATCAAGAAAAAGGTTAGACAGTTGCGGCCAAATTGGAGTCTCATGATCATGGAAGAAGCTCAGAAGAAATGCAATGATGGTTTCTTACAACCAATAGATATCCTACATGGGTCTCCAACATTGTACTTGTATTGACGAAGGATGGCAAGGTATGAATTTGTGTGGATTTTTGATACCTCAATAAAGAATATTCAAAAGATGAATTATCACTTCTACATATAGACATACTCGTCGACAACAAAGCCAACAATGCACTACTCAGTTTCATGGATGGATTTGTCAGATATAACCAGATCAAGATGGAAAAATAAGACAAAGAGAATACACCCTTCATCATGGAACTGGGAGTATTGTTCTATCTAGACATATTGTTCGGTCTTAAGAACACCATAGCTAAATATCAAAGGGTAATGGTTTCCCTCTTTCATGACATCATGCACAAAGCGTTGGAGGTTAACATGAACTAAATGTCACCAAATCTAAAGTCCTAAAGATGACATCACTAATCTCAAGAAGTTTTTTCAAAGACTGTGAAAATTCACCATGTACATGAATCTTGATAAATGTACTTTTGGGGTTACATCAAGTGACTTACTTGAGTACATTTTGGGTCAAAGAGGAAATAAAGTCGACCCTAGACAGGCTCAAGAAATTCAATAAATGCCATCACCAATAATCGAGAAGGATATATGAATCCTACTCGATCATCTACAATACTTTAGTATATAATTAATCACCAAACTCACACCTACCACTAAACCCATATTCAAGCTATTAAAGAAGAGATCCAACTCAGGGTGGAATGAGCAATGTGAAAAATTGCTCCAGAATATTTAAGACTACCTTATTGATTCCCCAATATTGAGGCCAGCCTTGCTAGGACAATATCTTACCCTCCATCTATCTATCTAAAAAACATTGATGGGAGGAGCCTTGAGCAAGGTAAAAATCAATGGAGAGAATGCTACCTACTATCCGTTAAAGAATTTCAATGACATGATGAACTGCTACACTACAATTGGAAAATAATGTTTGACATCTATCCATGCAATGAGAAAGTTCCACCACTATCAGACGATGTTCCTATACAACTAATTGCCAAGAAAGATCGTCTCTGCAACTTTTGTGACCATCCAACCCTAATCGGAGAATGCACTACATGGCAGTAATGCTATCACAGTTCCATATTACCTATCTTCTAATGAAGGCAGTCAAAGCACAAGTCAGGACCAATCAGTATTCTCCCCTCCTTGAAGAAGCAACACATTAATATGACCTCCCATACGAAGACATAGAGATGATCCACCAAACAAGGACACTTCTAACCATAGACATGTGGACAATCTCCTTTGATGGTGTTGTATATAAAAAAAGGAGCCAATATAGGCATAGTCCTTTAGAACCCCTAGGGAGAACGACTTATAGTGGTATGATGAATGGAGTTCAATGCCATTAACAATGTGTCCAACTATGAAGCTTACAAATTAGGACTCCATCTCACCTGACTATAAGGGGCATGACACATACATGTTTACAAAAACTCTTCTCATATTGTCTCAAGTACAAAACAACTGGAAGGCACGTCGTCAGAACCTAGTCAAATGTCAAAAACATATGTGTTATTTGCTCGAGACTTTGAACATATCTCTTTTCACTTCATTAGACGAGAACATAACACATTTGTTGACACTCTGGAAACCCTCACTTCTTATATTGACATCCAAGGAGACCAAACCTTCTTTGTCGAGTCTCAACTTGCCCATTGCATGGTCATCGACAACTCTCTTAGAGACAAATGTCATACTTGGTTCCATGAAATTAAGATGTATCTATTGAACAAGGCCATTCCTAAAAGCCTCTCCTAAGCACAGCAGTAGGCACACATATGACAAGCCACACAACATGTCCTAGGGTCACAACTATATTGCAAATCCTATGACCAAACTCATCTCCAATGCGTCAACAATACCAAAGTAGAAACTCTCATGAATGAGGTCCATGTGGGATCGTGCATCATATGAATGGAGTCATTCTAGATAAGAAAATATAGTTTTTGGGGGTACTATTAGAACACCATGGTGAAGGACTATATTCAGTACTATTGTGAATTCTGATCTTGCCAAATCCACAGTCACTACAATGCCCATGCCTTGACCATTCTTGGCTTGGGAAATTGTCATGATCTAGAAGATCAATCCTAAAGCATAAATGGGAACATTAATTTATATTGGTTTCTATTGATTACTTCATAAAATGGGTATAAGCAGCATCCATCACCAACATATCAGCCTTTTAGGTCATCAAGCTCCTCAAGAATAACATCATATGTCAGTATGAGATACTGCATGAGATCTTCTTCCAAAATAGTATCAATTTCATCATCAAATCAAACAAAGAGTACCTATGCTCCCTAGGCATCAAACATAACCAAATGTCCCCCACACATTCCTAGATGAATAGAGCCATATAAATTGCTAACAAAAACTTGATCAAGATTCTGAAGAAGACAATCAGCTCAGATGCCAATTGGCTTTAACATCTCTCAATAGCCCTATGGGCCTACCACACTTCTATTAGGACCTCAATAGGATCTATGTTGTATTATCAACTATATGGAATAGAAGTAATCTTGCCAGTCAAGATCTAGATTACTATTGATGATCAAGCCTAAACGACAAACAAGCCTCTTGTTGCGAGCCATGTAAGGGAGAAGAAATCTCCCTCTCCTCTAAAAACATCTATAATATACTTAAGTACCCAACCAAGTTCTCACCCTATAATGGAATGGTCAAAGTATAACCAAGGGCCTAGGATGGAAGGAGTGAAACCATTATCTTGAGGTCTAATGGTTCTGCAACCTAAAAGTAGCTCCTTAAAATAGGACCACCCTAATAAAATATATCCAATCACTCTTATGATGGCAAAAAAGGCAAGGAGAAGACCTTTTATTGACATCATGAGTGGGTGATAGGATCTATGTGTGCTAGAGGAAAGTTAGAGCCAACCTTCACAATCAAAATCCTAACACGTACACCAGGTAGATGCCATAATTCTAACATATGTCGGGACCAACCTAAAAGGAAAGACCCATAGGGAGAAGGAAGAAATTGAAGATCCAAGCTGCTATCATCACCTTGTCTTTTGAAAAAGGGTGAGACCAAACTTCATAGAGATTAACCCAAGAATTATGAGGTGGGGAACCCTCACTAGGAAAACCCCATTCATTCCCCATGGAATCCTAGTGTAAGACCCATGACCTAGATTTTCAATTGATCATGCTTGATTAACATAATTAGATGATTAAATCCTAAATAAAACCTTGTGATGTGTTTTGATAACATGTGATGGGATTATATTTTAATTTTGAGCCAATTTGGATATTGTTTGAGCTAGTTATGTATATATGTGCTTGTTGTGGACCTAGTTGCAATTTACCCATGTTCAGGGTTTGTCTTGCAATTTGTCACCTACTTGTTGTTCACACATGTTTTGACATCATGTTGGAGAGAGTGGTTATTTGGGTATCCTTGTTACACCTTGGTTTTATGTGGTGACATCACGTGTTGAGAATTAGGGTTTGCATGGATGCCCTAAATGAATGGTTGACCTTGAAGGTTTTGGTAGTTTCCAAGGATCTTGTAATTTTTCATTCTTGGAGGTCTATGATGTTTGAGTGTATTCTCCCTAGTCTTGGTGGTCGATGAGGCCATGAACCCTCTAGGTCGCCAAGAAACCCCAGTGTTGGTTTTATGCGACCGATTGAGTTTTGATCTTGTGGGTCGCTGAAAATCTTTAGTGACCATTGGCTCTCCCAAATATTAGCAGTCGATGGCTTTTCCTAAACCAAGTGGTCACTGGTCTTTCTTGGTTTTAACGCCCTAGTTTTATGTGTGAGTATGGTGCTTGCATGGACAATATATCTTGGACACTTGGCATGTGTTGTAATGACACCTAACCTCCCTTCTCTCTCTCCAACCCTATGTTATATAAACATCTCTCCTTGCATCAAAATAAACCCTTTTTACCTTCTTTCTCTCTTCTTTCCCATGGATATGGTCCCCCTTGTTCTTGGTGGTGAAGGTGGAGCTCAATCTTGGATAAAGTGGTTGAACCCCCTTGCATGCTGGTCTAGGGTTTGGAGCAACCTTTCTTGTGATCATGTGGTGTTACCTTGCTCATCTCCTTATTTTTTAGTGAGATATATCTCTCTTCACCTACATTTGATTTTCTCCACCCTCTTCTTCTTGCTATTCTTTGTTGAATCCATGGTTCTCTATTGTAGTGCTTGATTAGAGCTTGAAGATCATCTCTTTTCTAGATCCTTTGACCTAGGGTTTTCTCTCTTTTGATGATGGATCTAGCTTGGCTGAGAGTGGTGATTAAGCTAGAGTTTTCTCTCTCCTTCCTTCAGTTTTACTTTCTACTAGAGTTTCTTCATCATCACTAAGGCAAGTTATATAACTTTCTCCACTATTATTGGTTATTTTTACCTTGCATGCACATGATCTTGCTCTAGAACATGGTTATAAGTAGATTGATAGTATCTTGATCTAGGGTTTGTGTTTTCATGGTGATCTTGAGTATTATATCATCTCTTGGATAAAATCTAATCTTGGTACATGAAATCTACCTTTAGTGATAGAGGTTTTGATACATGCATGTGGGTGGAAACATTGGTTTTCTCTCTCATGAACCAAGGGTTTGTTTTCTCACATGATGGTTGTTATTTATGGTTTTGAAGTTGATCTTCTTCTTGTGATTTACACTTTGGTGACTTTTCGGTTTCATGGTGATGAACAACCTATTTTGTATTCTATGTCATCGCCAAGTTTTTCTCTCACTCTTCTTCATGTGGTCACCAATAGTGTTGTTGATAGTGGTCGCCAAAGTTTTCCTTCTTAGCGGTCGATAAGTTTTTCCATGTTTCTTCGGTCGCTAAGACTCACCTATGTGGTCGATGAACCGTGTACCTTAGTATCCATTGAGGGTGGTTAACCCTAGTTCAACGGTCGATGAAGGGTTGAACCCTAGTTTACTTGGGTCACAAACCTTGTTGTTTTAGCGGTCGCCAATGTGGCTAACCCTCAGCAATCGATGAAGGTGGTGGACCTATCCTCAATGACTGACCTTGAGCGACCAATGATGCTTGTTCTCTCTTTATCAATATGTTTTTTTTACTCTATGTCGATGATGTTTGACCGATTTTCCTCCATGATTGTTGGAGATGATGGTAATTAGGGTTTATCTTAGTTTGCTATTTTTAAACCCTAACTAGGCTTCAATAGTTGAACTTAAGCCCAACTCAAGTATATAATAATGTTACTTAGCCTTCTTTAGTAATTAGCATGATGGTGGAATACATTCTCTCTCCTAATGTTGTAACCCTAATTAGCTGTTAGATAAAACATCATAGCTAATAGATGATTGTTGTACCACCAATATATCACATGTATGATGATGAGCCTTAAGGAGGCATAGAGAGTAATGATTTTTTTACAGGAAACAATATGAATGGTCTTATGACCTTGGACAAGGTTGTTTACCCTAATTGAGGTGTTATCCTCTATATGATGTGAAAAGGGATTGGTATCACATGATGATATTATGATGAGTATGGAATCATGTGTGGAAGTGGAACAATACAATGTGATGTGACAAGTTTATACTTTATACATCTTCAGAAGTTACAATCTACCCTTAGCATTGTAGAATTCTTTTAGGGTTTGTGCGTAACTTGAATGATGAAGACTTAAATCACCCGAATGAACTTGACTAATCAAGTGAAACCCTAACATGTAGCTTCCCTATGCCATAGATACATTCTAGTGTCAATACTTGCTGGATGATGAAACATGTATTCCATTGATGGAAACTCATAGCACATACTGTTGTGTATGCGAGGTGCAAGTTACTAAGTGTCCTTGACATCTTGGTCCCAAGTTTCTAAGGATAGATGCGGCCATGCCTCACCAAGAGAATGGATACAATCTTATCTCAGTTTAAATGTGATGTGAATGAATACAACTACAGTTGTACCTTGAATGTTTATGTTATGATACCCTGGTTTCCCTCATACTGTAACCTTTTATGGACAGACTGAGCTGTTCAACTTGGATGTTTTGCAGTTGAACTTATATGTTGTTGCGGAAGACTTGTACTTACTGGGGGAAGATTTTATCTTATGAATCTGACTCTCTTATAGATCTTGTATGGCACTTATTTTGACTCAGCAGTGGCCAGTGGGAATTGAGTGGTATAACTCAGGGCATTAATAAAAGACATAATATAACCATGTAGCATATTTGTTCATGGTTAAACATATTTCACATTGAATGTTAAACCCTTGCCTTGTTTCTTATAATGGTTAATTTCTATGTGATGTGGTAAGCAAAATGAACTATTCAATAGGTGATAGATTTACATGTTCTTCATATTCCCTCTTTTCATATATGGTGCTACACCTATCTGATTAGTTTGCATAATCTACCTAAACTATTGGAATGGTTTACTATGCTTAAATTGTTTAATATGCATGCTTAATATGTTTAACCTAATTATTTTGCATAATATTTCATCATGTTTAATAATGATAACCTGTTGTAATCAATATCTATTGGTTGAGAGTGATATCTCTCACTAGAACATGGGTCTCACCTCGTGGGTCACCACATCTTTTTAGGTGGTCGTGAGTGGCATGGTCATGATCGTGTTGCTAAGGAAGAGAAGCTTGGAGATCAGTAGACATAGAAGGTTGAATAGTTGTTAGTACTTGTTGTAGTAGATTCCTAGAGTTGTCCCTATACTTTCAGGCCTAGCAAGGGATGTGTTTTGTAGACAATGTATTATGATACATGGATTTGGCTATTTTCCCATGCTTTTATAAATGGCATGTATCTATGGAACATGATATTCTATGTACACGTGGCTGTAGCCACTGAGAAGGTGTAAATTCCTAATGTGGCATGTGATATGATACAAGTTGTTGGATCTCTATGTAATCATTTCTACATATTATAAGTAATATTGAAATCAATTTTAATTTACCTTGTTTTCTAGTGTATGGCTAATTAGAAGTTGATCATGTGTTCTGTTTACGAGTTATCTCATTCAGTGTGGTAGAATGTCACACCTAGGCTCTCATACTAAGGCCCTGAGCATCATTGTCTAATTGAGAGCCTCACTGAACATACTCATAGCTAGTGGCAACCTCATAAGAATAATATGAAAACCATGTAAATAGGCATACACATGAATGTGGTAATTGGTTACACTAAGACATATTTAGAGTGAAGCCTGCATGGATGTCTTCAAGAATTGGTGCCTTGGCCCAATTGGGTAGGGAATTATTATTGATACACCCACTACATGGCATGACTTTAGCACCTAGCATGACACCCATGTCTAGTAGAGATTTTATCCATCTCCACCCCTAGAAGGATTGTCCCCCTGATGACTAAGTGAGTCACAAATGTTCAAAAGGAATAAATACCTATCATCAGATTGAGAGTGAGGATATATTTAAAATACTTGGGGGTTCAACCTTCTAACTTCACTCAAGGTGTTGGATGAGAAGGAGGTGATCTCGACATACTCTTCAAAAATCTATAACTACCCCTGGTGTTCTAAAGTGCATAGACAAGAAGTCCATATTGATCATGAACGTTAGACTTTTCCAAAAGGAAATAATAGTGTTATGCACCTCAAGAACCTTAGTCCATACACAAATTTCTAAACAACATGTAGGGAGTACTCAAAGTTGGTATCATATGATCTAAACACAAAAAAATCATTTCAAAAACAAATTTATTACATAATCATGGCTACTCATGCCTACCAACAAAAATACATGTATATTAAACAAACAAAAATATCATTGTGGTTTTCCAAGAGAGTTACAAGTCATTATTATTGAAAGCATTGATACAAGCCATTCTAGATATTCAGGAGATTAATCTTAGCCTACATTGAAGGAATCATGAGGCAGACTCTTCTGATTTAGCCACATCTATGCCACCTTCTCATGAACTTTACAGGAATCAATCACCAACTTCTTGAAGAAAGAGAGAAAAGCTTCAATTTAATACGAACACTATTGATGAACTGGCATAGCATTGATACAGGGTAATATGTGACACAATCCTCTAGACCTAGTAGAATGACAACCACTAGAAATCAAGCATAGTGACTCTATAGGCCGAGTTATCAAGTTGAAATTACATCCACCTCTAGTGCATGTCCTTAGACTTCAAACTCACAAGACACAAAACTAGGTCACCACACAACTAAAGAGGCTCACCAACCTGAATATTCTTCAACAGAAACACCTTCACCATACTATAATGAGGGTTCTAAAACTCCCTTAATCTTACAGGGCCAACACGTGTTTCTAGATAAACATGCACAACATAAAGGGTACTCTGATCTTCCTAGTTGACTATTCCTTATCCACACACTCTTACAACTCATCAAATATCAAAATGAATAATGGTCTGCTTCCTATAAAGGGCATCCACTACTTAGGAAAAAACATCCTTCACTTGCCCAATAGTCTCTCCAAAGAACAACTTTGTTAGGATGATTCTAGAATATGCTTACAATATAAAAAAAGAATATGCTAACAAATGAGGCATATCAGGAGAGTCAACATTACGTCACACTTTTCTCTAAAATGACTCCCATAGGGAGGCCATCTGAATGAAGTGACCACCATCAATCATCCATCGAGTAGCTCGACACTTCTTTATGCCAAGTAGACTCCCCAGCTCAGTAACCCAACTCGACTTCTTTGGTACCACATGCCAATAGTCATGCAAAGGAAGTCGGGTAATCTTATCCATGTTTTCCAAGTTGGGAATAAGAAAGAAATCTCTAGTGGAAAGAGTGACTTAGAGGGTCTCATAAGGGATCACTTTTGAGATTAACTCTCTTTCAACAAGGATGTACACCAAATGATGAATATTATAGATCACTCCAAACCTTGCCATCTCGATGTCTTCAGTCTTAGAGAGATCAATAATGCAACTAAATAATAAATACATATTAATGGGAGGATGTTGTAGAAGTATGATTTCCCATATTTGTACTCTCCGATGACTTTGCGTTGCGGAAGTCAAGATGTGTAGAAAAGAGAAAAGTATATAGCCTTATTCATATGCCCTGCACATAACATATTCATATTCCAAAGATAAAAGGATTCTTGTCCTCTTTCCCAGTAGAAATATGCAATCCACCACACGTGTCTACATCGAAGGTACATTAATATACACAACCCAAGATGGTAGGACTTTATGTCCTACAAGCCACCAGATTGCTACAATCGACCACCCCCAATTGGCAGACAAATTGAGCTAATTTGCAAAATGTCCCAGGCATCTTCAAAAGATCAAGTTACTAAAATATGATTCTGAATTTTATATCACAAAACCTCACAATATGATTTAAACCACATTCATACTTTCATTTAGTATTAAAAGAGTCATACAAATACAAGCATAACTAATACATGATTTTTCTTATAGGTAAGAAAACACATCACGAAAGGGAAATGCTACTGGAAACTGCTACTTCTTTAGCTTCTTATTCAGTCATCCTATCAAATTCTTAATCAAATGTCAATTATCAGCAAAAGAAGAGTGGGAAGAATGACACTTAGCGCTAGCATCAGAGACAATATCACTAATAGACAATTGGTGACCCAAAGAAGAGTTGCTAAAAGGCACCTCTACAACCAAAGAATCATCCTTGTGATGGGGGAAGTCACCAACATCAAAAGACACCCAGAGTACTAACTAGGCCCATATCTAGGTTAGATACTCAAGTAAATTTGCACAATTATTACATCTAAATCTGCATCCACTCCCTAGAAGGACAACTGCGACCAATTTCATCCAAAAAGTGGCATGATCATGTAGGGAAATATGACATCAGGTAGGAAGCAGAAACAAAATTTTTACTGATATATTTTCCATTAACCAATAGATCACGTCAATAACAATGCAATAGAAAGGATGATTTCACAAAGATATACCTGGTCCTGGAGCAAGTCCAGTGACAATCCTCATTGATGTAGATGCACATTCTATCTTGGACAATGTCTGTGCAACTCCTAGTCAGACTTAGACTCATCAGACTGCTCCTCCACATACATCAGACTTAGACAACTGGTATAATGACTCCTCAGATCTCACCACTGACTACAAGTTGACGTTTCCCTCCTAGTAGCAGCCAACAGACTCAAGCCTCTAGAGTGGTCCATACAGACCAACTAGAAATCCTATCATCCTTGAAGAATGGATAGGAAGGAGTTATCCCTCCCATTGGTGTACTAGTCACCAACATGCTCTCCCACAACAATGATCCTCAGTTGTTTCTCTCCCATTGGTTATCCCTCCCTAGTCGTGTAAGACTTGCCTGGGCTCTCGTGGTTACCACAACCAAAGAAGACAACAATTGTTAGAGCAACTGATTCTCAATTGTCTGTACAGTAGTTGTGTTCTAGGTAGCCCCCAGGACCCCTATATATACATGAGGGCCAGGGTCATTGTTCTGAGTCCCCAGCCAATGTGGGACTAAATTGGGAGTGGAAAAGGCAAGTAGATCTTGAATGTTTGCAACTTTTCTAGAAGTGACACAACCTACGTGTGACGGAACGGTCATCTCACATGTGAGATGGTCATTTTGCTAAGAGAAACTATCATCTGGGATGTGAGACGGTCCCCTCACTAGTGAGATGGATGACTATTTCATTCTTTCCCAGTCAGATATGAATTGGCAAATCATTTCCTAATTAATGTCATACATTAATTTACTTATAACCCAAGTATATGTAATTGAAATGAGTTTGGGAAAACTCCATAACTTTCATTTGTCCCAACCGTGCCATCTCATACAAGTGACACACCCGTCTCACTCACCCAAATGGTCATCCGGTGAGTTGGTGTCAAGCCAGTTGGTTCAACAGCTTGAGCCGATCGGTTCATAGGGCAGCACTAAGCCAATTCAATTTCTGATATACCTGACAACCCAAACAACTGTCTCAACACTTGAGATGCCTATCTGGATGCCCAAACCACCATCTCACCTAGTGAGATGGTTTTTTGGTAGTTCAGTCAGTCATTATGTCGATCTATTGTGTGAATTGAGTACATAAATAGTTTAGTGCCTAATTCAATTATCATTCAAGATCAAACCCCTCTTCTAGATGAGTTCCTATCTATGTAACCCTATAGGACCCATATCACATTGGTAGTGAATGTCCATGACTAGCTTATGACATCACAAGCAAAGAGTGGTGCCTAATCACACATCATTTCTACCTAAGTGAATGGAAAGTTAGGGAGAAGATTCAACCTACAATATGTGAATGGTGTTATAGTATTTGTATAGTTCCTTTGTCACTAATATCCAAATTAAACTAGAGGCATGAAGCAGTCATCCTCATTATTATTCAATCTTTTTTCTTGAGCCAAAGCAAACTACATGAGATATATGTAAGCTCAATATCACATACTGACTCACATGCGTATGTCCATAATTTTCTCAGTCTCATTAATCAAGAGGTCTTGGATATCATACTCCTATCGGAGGGACAAATTCCATATCTATCACTCACACTCAATCCCCATGTGTCAGAGTCACCCAATCATCCCCGTTATAACAACCCATATTTCAGGACTGCGTTTGATGATGTCAAAGTGTACCCAACGACATGTGATGAGTAGTGATTTCACATCTAAGAACCACAACCACCACCATCACTGTGAGACTTAACTATGACTTCCATGATGATGGCTTCCATGTGTCTTTCTCATGGTGGGTCTGTCTGATACACTAGTCCCTAACATATATCTGTGTGTTTGGTTTGATATTTCCATATCATGAGTAATGAGATTTAGTCATCAACCAACTCATACTCTGATCTTATGTGTTATTGTTGTCTATCTATCTTCCACAATAACAACCGATAAGTGAAAAAATGAGAATGCATATACTCTTAACATCGATATGATCTCATTCTTTCAAATCACATACTTGAAGACATACTTCATTGAGTAATATCTTACTCTAGACATTTATTATGTAATTCATTATCTCATAACTGAATATATAAAATAAATTGGAAGCTTGCCTTTATTATTATCAAATCAGGTATCTAATGCCATATCCCAATCATCATATGATTGGCTCTCGGGCATACATACCAATAAATCCCCCCACACCAAAATCTTAATGAGGCCTCATCCCAGGGAAGTCATCAAATCCATGAGCATCAACAGACAATGGAGCCTCGAGAGAAGGAACTGCTTCAAGAGGAGGTAGACAAAGAAACTCATACCCTTGATCATCTTTCTCCTCAATAGAATCATAGTTGATCACCTACATAAAATGTATGTTAAAAATGCAAGCATATAAAGACATAATCAGACTCAAAACCTACCACAATCGGGTGTTAAATCGGTTGACCATGAGAATAATACCACTCTAGGTACTCCTCATGTGTCACCTAACCATACATTAGATCCTAAGCTTTCTAATAGATTCTGAGACTAGGAGGGATGAGTCTTGACAAAGTGTCAAAGGGAATGTTCTAGCCACCAGCCCACTAATGAGAAGAACACACTCTTAAAAGGTGACTCAAAATGGATCTGACAAGCATCCAGAGCCAATCCCTCTAGGAAGGTTGCACAATATTTTGTCTCATCACCACAATCCAACATGAAGAATATCTTGAATCATACTTAGGAACAACAATGAGTTGGAGTCATATAAAGTATAGATATTGTGATGATCCATGATTTTAGGTTTCTGAGACTCCTTATAGTATTTGAAGTCCATGAATGTTTGTTTTCTTTAATATGGAGTCAACTTGACTTCTATCTAACCATGGATTCTTTGACCGTCAAGTATGACTATATGGCATGAGAGGATCAATAATAGCTACGAACAACCATTCACATATACGAAGATGATTAATAGTAGTTATAAGTCTATGTTGAGGATATATGGATTGAAGTATGCAATGAAGTATACATGGATTCATACTATTGAATATTGCTATTGGATACTATTAAGATTTGGAACAAAGAAGAACATTAATTAAATAATGCTTTATGAACTTAGATTGATTATAATTTTTGACAAATGATGAGATTTAGGCAAGTGTGAAGCGGCTATAGTTTTTGCCTCATTGCAGTGATATTTCAATTCAACCCACATTATGCTTCAGATTAAACAATAGGATACATGGAGCCTTGAAAGCAATAGATTATCATCCAAGTAGTTAATTACTAGGCTCCTACCTCCATTTCTTACAGAGAGACTGGTACCCTTGAGGCCAAGTCCTTGGTGCTATAAGCTCCGTTAAAACAAGATCTTCACAATGAGCATGTCTTGTGGGTTATGGTTGCAAACATAGTGAGTTCAATCCTAATCTCCTCCTCCCTTTTCCATCACTTCTCACAGAAAAACAAAAACAAAATGATTCGGAAGGGGTTGGAGGTGACGAAGATCTAGTTTAAGCCTTCCTCGTTAGATACAAATAGCTCCCAATCACACCCATTACTTAGTTCTCAAAGGTTTGTAATCTGTATGGTTCCCACATTGCTTGCGCGATGATAGGAGACATAGTTCCATCTTCCACTCCCAGACGGCGGTGCTGAATCCATTGGGTGTTGTCACTTTGGGGTTGTCGGAGAGCCCGCCACCACCACCTCCAAACACGAGGTTGAACATGGTGGTCTGGTCACTCATGAGTTCATCGGAGGGGACGACGATGACGGTGCTGGAAAGATGGAATAGAAAGATATGAAATGATGTAAGGAGTCAATCCTTTTTCTCCAGACCTCTTGTCTATGATGGTGATGGACATATGCAGCCGCTGTATGATGAGCTTGATCGCGTGCTGGGGTTGCAAAGGAAGGTGGAGGGAGGTCGGGCCAGGAGAAGTCAAACTCATCGATAGTTCTATTTCAGGGAGGAGACCATGTACGACTCACTCATAGAAGGATCTGGGTGGAGGTGTGAAGTCTGACAAAGATGCACAACTGACCTCCTCCTATAGCCCACTGGCTATGGACCATCAGGATCCTCTGCCACCACACTGGTGATGTTTTGTGTGGGGGAACCAAGTCACCGAGGATGACCACAGCACCCCAAAAACCCACGCCATATGAACCATCACCACCTAAACCACCCATCAACTTGGAAGTCAGGACCATCGAGAAGATCCAGAAGGTGAGAAGATCTGAGGAGGTCCAGGTTGCTCCCTATTTCACCTGTGTACGAAAGAGCAGGGCCGACAATCTCATGGACTCACCGCTCCAGGTCTCCTCAACCAAGATCGAGAGGACGACGATGAGGAGAAGGCATGGTGCCATATCGCCAGAGTATCGGGATACAACAGTGTTGTGTAGAAGAGAAGCTCGACACCAAGCTTGAGGTAGTATTGAAGAACGATAGGAGGGCCTATCGACGATGGGCGTAGGCGGGCGTCGTGCAGTGAGAAAGCAAGAAGGAGAGGAGCAGACTGGGTCAGATCGAACCCAGGTGGTCTAGAAAATGAACCAACCCAACAGCCTGAACTAGACCGTCTCAGATGAGGAGAAACATCCCTCTAGTATACACGTGGTGATGGTGATTGGCCAATATAGGTAAATACCATCTAAAATCCCAAGATTTGTCTATATCTTGTATAATACATAGAAAATAGCCCCCTCGCCCTAAAAATACCCAAAAAATATCCCCAGACTCAGAAAAATGTCCTCTTTCTTATGAAACCTCTCGAACATACTTTTAAGACATATTTGTTGGTGATATTTAATTTAGTTTATAATGCTCCTTTTAATAGTTTATTGAATGAAATAAATAATATCCAGTTGAGATTAATTCTCATAAAATTGTCCTAGAACCCTAATGATGATATAAATCCATATTTAGACTCTTATCTGAGTAATATATCTAAATAATAGGTCTTTTTCTATTAAAGACTGTTTAGATGCTTCCAATCCCATTTTAATTCTAGAAAATAGACCAGTCATCAGAAAATTACGAAAATTGGACCAGACCTCTAAAATGACACCCTAGTAGTAGAAAAATATCAAACACAAGTTTAAATTATTTTGAACCAAGGTTTGGCCTAAACCCTAATTTGGACCTAAAATACCAAGAATACGGTGTACCTATATTAATGATGATTAATTTCTTTAAATCAGGTGATGACCAGATATCTAGATGATCGAGGATTATTAGGAATCTTTGAACTCAGGTACATGGTCATATAAGTATAAGACTAGATTTCTTGGTTTCTTATGATATGTAATATCATGAATGTATGATTTGGATATTCATTGCTTTGTTGAACTATTATGAGTTATACTACGCCAAAATCTAATATAACATAAAAGGATATGGATGGGTTGTATCTACTAGTGCACCTAGCCCGGTATGGATGTATGTTGCCTAACATGGATGTATGATGCTTTGGCCCATGTTAGATGTATGATGATATATTTTTTTCCCATACTAGATGTAAGTCAAGTGCAGATAAGTGTAGTACAACTACATCAAATAAATGTAATAAAAAGGATGTTTACCTGATTATCGCTTTAAACAGTGTTTTCTTTTACTCTTTCTTTCTCAAGTTATTTCAATTATGCAAGCATATTAGTATGTATCTTTCTACCCACGTACACAACACCTTGTGTGTTGATTCGTTGTTTCCCGTATATTTTAGGTTCAGAGATAGAATGGAAGGAAATAATGGGAGTGAGCAGTTGTCCAGGTTGTACCTATTGTGTAGATCCTAGTTAGCATACATGTTTAGACTTGTGTAAAATTTTCTATTCAATGTGTAAATGTAATCTGTAATAGTTCATGTTGTAATTAATATACATGTTGAATGTTGAGAATGTTATGGTTGTATGTTCATGTATGCGCATATTGCTTCCGCAATGCACTTTGATACAATTTCTTAATTTTTTCAGATTTTGTCTTCTCATCTCCATGGGGTTTTGAGAAGGTGAAAATATGGGGACGTTACAAATACAAAAAATAATACATTATAAAGTACTCTGCGCACCTTTGCAACAATCATCATCTTTAGTTCACCCTTCCACTAATCATACCCTACCCTACTAATCCAACCAACCTAGTGATGACAACTATGGAGGTATGTGTGCAGACAATCTTATGGACCACTCAGAGTAATAGGTTTGTGAATTCAGAGGTCCTCATAGGCCCACAACTAAAAAAGAAGTGTTAGTGAAATCAACTACCATAGAAAGTTCAAAACAACAAAATACAAAAAATAACAAGTAAAGGATTACCATAAGCAAGCCTATGAAGGCACCATAACCCTTCATATCCTAGACCACATCACCCTTGAAGTCATCCACAACACCTGTTAGTATAGTATGACCAGAGAGCCAATCATTTGATGATTTCAATGAGGCATATGATACTTGATTTGATAATGAGAAAGGTAATTCTGTCTATTATGTTTGTCTTGCTCATGAGATGATGACACATACATGATAGATGTCTAAAGAATGATGTGACTCAATGATATATGTCTTCAAGTTGATGACCTGAATAATGAGACCATATGTATGATAAGAGTACATACATTCTTGTTATGTCCCTAGTCAGATATTACTGTGGAAGCAAAATATACAATAATAATACATAAGACTAGAGCGTGTGTTGACCGATGACAAAGTCTCATTAGTCATGATATGTGATATCAAGACAAGCACACAGATATATGTTAGAGAACAATATATCAGATAGACCCACCATGAGAGTGATACATGGATACCATGGAATGGTAGTCACAATCGTCTCTCATAGTGATGGTGGTGATTGTGGCTCTTAGATCTGAAATCACTGTAGTCATCACATGTGATTGGGTACACTTTGACAACATCAAACACAATCCTGAAACATGGGTTGTTATAACAGTGGTGATTGGGTGACTTTGACACATGGGGACTTAACTGTGAGTGATAGATATGGGATTTGTCCTCCTACAAGGAGTATGATATCTAGGGCCCCTAGATAAGTAAGACTGATAATTATATGGCCATACTCATGTGATTCAATATATGATATGTGAATTCACATGCATCTCATATAGTCTGCTCTAGGTCAAGGAACATGGATTGAATGTTAAAGAGGATGACATTCCATGCCTCGAGTTCAATCCAGATGTCAGTGACAAAGGAACTATATGATCACTATAACACTAATCACATATTGTAGGTTCAAGTTGTTGTCCAACTTTTTGAGTTACTTGGGTAGAAATGATGAGTTACTAGATTCTGCTCATTGCTTGTGATGTCATAAGTTGTTATGAACATTCACTGCCAACATAAATTGGAACCTACATGGTCACACACATAGGATACCCATGGGAGAGGACATTGTCCATGAATGATGTTTGGATTGAGACTAAATGTGTTTAGGTACTCAATTAAACATGCAATTGACTGAATGGACTCAGAACTATCAAGTTCAAATGTTGAACTAGCTGGTTAGAGTGCCCGGACGATTGGAGACTGCATTGGCAATGTCAGGACAACCAACCGGCCAGTTCACCCTTGTGAGTTGATCGGGTGGTGTGAGCCAACCAACCAGTTCACTTGGTGAACCGAGCGGCTCACAGTCCTACCAACTGAGGAAATAAGGATTTGCTCAGTTGGAAGAAAACTTTCACGTTTCACTTATTCAATTTGATTGGAATAAGGATTAATCTTTGTATTAACCAGAAACGATTGAGGAAAGTCAATTGCGGGAAAGTTTGGGAAGTGAAATGACTAGTTCAATGGGTGAACCAATTAGCTCACCTACACAAATGATCAGTTCATTTATGAACTGATTGGCTCACCTTCCTAAACGATCGGTTCAGTTGTGAACTGATCGGTTCACCTACCGTAGTACAAACTATTCATAGAATTTCTAGATACTTCTACTCTCAAACATATTGGGAACTTTGACCCTGCCCACTACTATAAATAAAGGGGTACTGGGGGCTTCTCAGAACATACAAATCAGAACATCAGTTGCTTTGCAAAGTTGTTGTCCTCTCTGGTTCTGGTAACAAAGAGAGACCAAGCAAGAGCTACCCGACTAGGGAGAAACAATGAGGGAAAGACAATTGTAGAAAAGCAGTCTGAGTTTGGGAGAGTAGGTTTGTGCAAGTACGCCAATAGGAGGGTCATCTCCTTCCTTCCCATTCTTCTAGAATAATAGGAGTTCCATATGGTCCGTGTAGACTATCTACATAGGCAGGAGATGTTTGCCGCTTAGGAGGACACATCAGCCACAGTCTGTGGTGGAGGCTTGAGTCCATGGCAAAGACCGAGAGCTGCACAGACACCGTCCAAGACATGGCATTGAAGACCGCACATGGCTGTGAGGTATTATCACTGGGAAAGCCCCAAGAGCACTTATATCTCGCTAAAACCATCCTTCCCATTACATAGTTGTTGATGTGATCTCCTATTATGCATTCATGGTTAGTAAATTTTTGGTTTCCACTACCTACTATGAGGCCATAAAACCCAATAGTGGTATCAGAGTTACGTCAACATACTATGTTTTGGGATAAATCGATATGATCGGATTTTGGTTTTATCATCATTTATTTATTGCATACGATGTGAATATTTAAACTGACTAATGTGCATATCCGACTAAATACCACATGCGACCACAAACTGATATGGTATATATGGAATTGATATGCGTCGCCCTAAAATGGTTTTGATGGTGGACATGTAGCATGGTTATGGCCTATAAACCCTATGTGTTCTTGGTTGGTTATGGTTGTTTGCATCTCGATTTGCATACCAAGCCTCTACCTTCTATTCCACATATAACTTGAGATAATTGAAGATCCTTTCTCTTCTACCTTTGCTCCCCTCAAATGTAACTCGAGTTTTCCCAAATATTATGTAAACATAGGCTTTTTGTTACATCAAAGAAGAAGACGCTCAACACCAGATGTGCTGGCTGACTGTAGGACCGAGGAGGATTGTGAAGGAGCCAAATCGACTAGTTGATGGCCCAACCGCTTGTTGGAGGTGTCCAGACATCAGAGGCCAGACCGACCAACCAAATGACTAGGAGGCGAGATGATAATGTCATAGGATGAGCCGATCAACCCAGAATGGTTCAAGCACAAAGATCATCATCAACAAAAGGTTGCATATGATGTAGACCTTAGATGATTGCAATTCCTTGTGGCTCCAAGGAATTATAATAGGATGGCCATAATAATCACTTTTATCGATAATGCATGTTTCTCGTTGTGGTTATAACATATATATGATACATACCATAATAATGTGGTGATTGAATATGTATATGTACTTATATAAAATCCCTCAAATACAATATTAAAGTCTTAGCTGCCTTCCATAAGCGGCACACATGAAAAGCTTGATCGACCAAGCGTAGATTTACACAAAGCGTAGTACGTCTTCCATCTCATGGAAGTGTGATGGTAGATATGTAGATTTGCACAAAAGCATGGTGCATATCTATCGTGTCATCTTTTGGGTTAGACTTAGCTAGTGACTTGGAGAGCCCAAGACCAAAGGCATGAAGATCATTATGGAAAATAGTTGCACATATCATCAATCCAAGAGTTGCATATGATGCAATTGGCATGATGGCCTACCTAAATAGTCAAATTGTAGGCGATCAACCAAAGATGACTCATAATTTGATGAACTATGGATCTTAGCCACTAAAAGGTTATATGTTGCAATCTTCCAAATTGATACACGAGGGTTATCAATTTGAACAAAATATTGGGAGTGGTAATTAATTAAAGGCCTAATTAATATCATTGAAATTATCAAATCAAATAAATCAAAAATATTTTGACGGAATTACAAAATTCTTTTATATAATCCAAATGACAAACACAAATACATTATTGTTGTGATCAGTTCATAAATGGGATAAACTTCAAATCTGGTTTGGGACTTTGAGAAGTGTTCTCATTGGTAAGTGTAAACTCTAAAGTCCGTGAAAGACCAGAGCCAGTGAAACCACTCCAAATACGCCTAAGACATCAAGAACCTTATGATGAGCTATATGAACTATGAGTTGCATAAATAGCTTGAAGCATGGACATTCTTGAGATGGTTATACATCTTAAGAATCATGTAAAGCATGAAAGGTATAATGTCTTCAAAGCAATGTTTGAGTATAATCAAATAGATGGAGATCAAGTATAATTTCATATGCTCAATATGATTTTGCATATAGACTAACTGTGATTTCTTATAGTTCAAGAGTTGACCAAACATATGATTCTACAAATTGTTGTGTGAATCATATATCTAGTTTCTCAAATGTTGAGAAACTTTGCCAAACCAAAATCCGAAGTGCTTGGCATGTTGATGCTAAAGTATGAATGAAGAAAGGACAAAACATGTGATAATGATCAATATAGTAAAGTCCATAGACTAAAGCAAGGTCAAGAAGTATTCAGAAGCCAAGCTAAGGTCCAAATCTTCATCACTCAAGATATGGAGAAGGGGTAAGTGTAAAAGGGAATATGTCTTTTTTTACGTATAAAGATAAGGAAAGAAAGTGCAACCATTGTCACCTATTTGACATTGGAAAGGGAAATAACCTCTTTATACAGGATCTCAAGAATATGAAAGAGATAGAGATCTCTACTTCAAGAACTGAGAGGAAATAAGCTAGAAACTATGCAGACCAAGAGTTTCTACCATTACAGTTACATTATGACATTAATAGGCATGTACTAAAATTCTTGAATTGTTATTATATACTTGCCATCAATGAAAAACATCATACATCTTGTATGGGAAAGAGTGTTATGGACTGATGTTTCATTTTAAAGATATGATCTTTGATGGAAATACCTATGTCTCACTAACTATACTTGGTAGTTAAAGAGATAAATGTGTGTGACACATGTAATGAATGACATGATAACTCAAACTTGAATGCATATAGCATAGTCATCTGTAGTGCAGTAAATGAGAATTGCATTTCTAGAAATCCATATGATGGTTATCTAGACTCATTTTTGTTGTTCAACCAATAGAGACATGCTAATATAATTCTTTATGCAATATGACAAAGGTTCTTCAATAGATGTAGTGGGAGAACGATTATTCTATTAAGGATTATACATATTGATGTATATAGACCTTTTAGAATAAATGCTAAAGGTAATCAATAGTACTTCAATGTATTTACTGATGACCTCAATAGATATGATAGTTTGTATTTAGTAAAATACAAACATGAATCTCTTGAAGTGTTCAAGGAGATCATAAATGAAGAACATAATTATCTTGGTATAAGTAGTTAAATTTTGATATGATCAATTTGGAGATACTTTGAACCAAGACTTTTAGATTCTTATGGAAGATCATGATAATGTATCATGATGGACTCCATCTAAAAAAAAATGATAGTGTGTCATGGGAAGTGTATCAAAAAGAAAGAATCACACCTTGATAAGTTAGAGTCTAAATACCAGCTAAACTTCAAATTTCCTTTTGGGCACATGTTTAACACTAAAATAATGTACCATTAGTTCCAAAAGACACTATATGAGATATGGAATGGGAAGTGTCCCGATATGTCTTTATAAAGATTAGGATTGAAAGCCTAAATAAGTAATTTTTTCTTAAAAGGTTTTGTCCACAAATCGAATAAATGTTATTTTGTTGAATACTACTATCCAAATCCAATAACAAAGGCATTTTGGATGGCTACATTCCTCGAGGAGAACCTAGTTCTAAAGGAATCAGTGGAAGAGAAAAGTAGAACTCAAAATATTGGAGATAAATAAGAAAAACATTGAACTTATATAGGTACAATGGGAATAAAGAGAAACACAAAATGGTGTGGAATCTCAAAGTTCCTTAAGTAACACATAGAAATCATGGTTCTGTAGAACATGCCTAGAGATTGAATGATATATGATATCTTAAATGATAAAAAATGATATATGATATCTTATGGATAAGAAGGAGGTGAGTTGATAATATAATGAGTCAACAGTCTATCTAGAAGTAAATCAGGGCTAGAAACTAAGATATGGCTTGAAGCCATGAATTCCAAGATGGACTCCATGTACATATATCAACAAAGTTTAACCTTGTTTGATCCACCTAAAGGGGTAAAACCCATAGGGTACTTTTGGGTCTTCTAGAAGGAGACTGACATGGAGGGTAATTTGGTTACAAAGAGTTTCTAACAAGTTCATGGTGTTGAACATGATGAAATCTTTTCAACAGTTACCAAGGATAAACCCATCAAGATAATGCTTGCTATTGTAGCTTAATGGAAATAAAGTCCATGAAGCTGCATAAATCAATCTTTGGATTGAAGTAGGCACCTTAGAATAGGGATCTTCTATTTGACAAGATAGTCAAAGAGTTTGACTTGAGTCCAAATAAAGAAGTAATGTGTGAGTACAAGAATTTAGTGGGAGCATATATATATACATATATATACATATATATATATATATATTCCACATATTGATGGGGAGTATCATCCTTATACTACAAAATATGGCAATGAAGAGCATTCTAGAAGGTTTTTAGAGAAGCATCCTATGTGATAGGAATCAAGATCCATAGAGATAGATAAAGAGGGCTTCTTATCCTAGGAAAGAGGACATACTTTTGCTAGATGTTGAATGAGTTCAACATGGTGAGAGGGAACTTGTCTGTTTTCCATGGAGTTAGTATCTCAAGAGCCAAGTGTCCCAATTCTTATGAAGAATAAGGAACACATGAATATATGCCATATGCATTCACAATTGGATCTATCACGTATGAACTCATCTCATTTTCTTGTATGTATTGGACATGACAAGAAAATATGAACTAATAATATTATATGTATTGGACATGACAAGAATACATGAACTCATCATCTTGTATGTATTGGACATGACAATAAGATATGAAATCATTGTGAGAACCTGTTACACTAAATGAGATAACTCAAAACATAAAACACAATCAATCACTAATTAATAACATACCCAAAAATATGGGTAAATCAAAACTGATTTCAACATCAGAACCTTCTCAGAAACATTTGTATAAGAGCCCAACATCTTTCTTTTATCCATACTATGCCAAGAATTTGATAAAAATTGTTTTATCGCCTTAGCCACAACATATATGCACATGAGAACAATATTCATATATGCCACACAAACAAACATTAATATGCTAACAAAAGTTCGATTCGTTCAAAACACCATATATAAACTTTTCCTGCCCGAACCTGAGAGTACGCGGATGACTCTAGGACACACCAGACATCTAATCAACTTTTCCAAAGATTCATTACTATATCTCCTCTTTGCTGCCACATGTTTGTTTTTGTCATTTCCGATTACCTAAAAAAATGTGGCGAACCACAAGGGTGAGACCCATGTCCCAGCAAGAGATATAACCTCCAACAATGCTTATTGATTACAACATTTTAGGTAATGAGACAGTTTAAGCAGTTTAATCATATATTACAAATAGGCTCAGCAACACCGATGATTAACAAAATACATAAAGGAGTTGATAACAATTATCATCATCAAGCTGACTATCATCATTTTCCTTATTAACCATATAAGAGATTCCATAGCATATGCATAACTAGCATAAGTCTAGTAGCATATTATCTCTATTAACATGAATAGGTCTAGCATCATAAGCATATCTACCATCATTAACATGTCTAACAGTTTGAACAGGTCAATATCATAAGTAGAGATATCAACATAAGAATGAGTATTTGCATAAACATGATTAGTAGTATATGCATTTCTAATTATAGACGCATGGATAGCATGCTAAACATAACTAACAACATGATATAGCTAGCATCCTAATTATAATAAGTAGTAGTCGTATAGATATCAACATAAGCATGACTATTGTATGTACACATTTACAATCTTATGCATATCTGCAACATAAGTATAATTACTATCTCTTAATTGCACTAAGCATCATCTTTATGTAAAGAGAACAAACAAGGGTTATCATCCAATGTGAAGCGTCGTGTATAACCCTAAAAAGATATGCAATACGACTGTATTACATCTTTTATTATGCCCTGGGGAATTTGAATCGTACCATTCAAAGTCCAACCGACCCCTGCAAAGGGATATTCAGTTCTGTACAAGATCTAGGAGTGTCGGTATCCTAAGATCTCTTCCCCTCACTCAGTACAAGTAAAAGACAATGACATATCAATCAAAGCTGCCACCAAAATGACATATAGTCCTGTAACTAGCGCACCTTGGTACAGGTCACGATGCTAGAATCAAGGGTATTCAAACCCAATCATTGAGGTAAAACCACAGTTGTCCTCTAATCACATCATGTTATAATCATCGAGACATGATCACAACCGTTCTCAATCACATCAGATGTATGAGGCATGACCATAGACAACCTCCACAATCTGCATTGTGGATGAAAATGATATATCCTCAACCTGCCACCCCCATATAATCAACACTATGTGCTATGAGTTTCAATTAGGAATACTCATTTCACCATCCAACAAGTTCTGACACTGAAGATGGTTCTACGGAACATGGCACTACATGATTAGAGTTGCACTTGATTAGTTATGCCAATTGGGTGAATAAAGGCTTCATCAAACAAATGGACATACAAACCCTAATTCACTTCTAGCAAGAATATAAATATCACAACTTTGAAAAGGTATAAAATGTGTGAAACATAATTTCTCATTTCATCATCACATGGTACTATTCACTTTCCATTCATGAGACCACACTAGTCATCATACTATCACAAGATATAAATCCTTTTCACAATATCACAGGGTATCAACCCTTATCAACATAAGAATATTACACCACATTTAGGGCTCAACCATGCCCAATGGTCATTAAGACCATCGTATATTCCCTACAAAATCATCATTATCGTTGCATTCCTTACAACAAGGTTCAACAACATCACTTACATATAATACACTAGATTAGCACAATATTGCATTAATGATCAAGGAGATATTCATAAACAATCATAGCAGGTTTATATTAACATTAAGAACATTCCTTTATTACATCAACATGAAACAAATCTAGATATGATTAACCCCCGTCATATTGATAATGCACATGTTTCGCATAAGCAAGTATCAACCATGTGGCTATAACAACCACCAATTAACACATTAAGGTCATGATCATGTTAAGGAGGTTATTTCACCATCATGCCATCATATAAGAATGTTAAACATAAATACTCATCTTTATCTTTTTGTATTAGAGTTAGGTTCAATAAGATAAATTATATTAATGTTACTAATAAACACTTATACCCAAACCCTAACTGACAGTATCCCCATTGGATCATAGATGCATAAGGTGAAGCATCACCATCACATTCCATACTATTCTCAAGTATGAACCCACACATAAATCAAGGTGTAACCATTGGGTTATAGCATACTAGGGTTTCAACAACAATAGGAGAGTACTTCATGATTATATTAGTCATTGAAGGACTATTCATACCCAATTACCATCATTTAGTTATATTAATGCTAGGTATAACAAGCTATACCTCATTAGGGTTACATATCAACACAATATGATTATCATACATTCTATTCATATGAGTGAATATGTAAGACTACCTTATTAAGGATAACCCTCCATTTGTTCCATCATCTTTCAACCCATATCACCATACCACAATTTCACCCAGAACCATTGGATGTTTAAAAGGTAAGACCATTGGTTGTTTACATAAGTAAACACATTAGATAAACCACCTATGAAGTCCTTGATTTTTTTCTCTATAAAGAGTCACCATCTAATCCTAGGCATACCTTGATTAACAACACAAAAAGTTCCATTGAAAGTAGGGTCAAACCCACAATCAACTGTTCATTTAAAACAAGCCATCCATTGTCAACAAATAAGCTATTCAAATTGATAATATAAAGGGAACCATATAAATCACATTATTAGGACCAACATATTAAATTATACATCATTCCACTTTATTGGAGGAATAAACATTATATCTTGACCATTGGGTCTAGTTCATATATTAAAACCATCAATTACAGTATAGGTGTGACCATTGCATCAAGTTACCCAAGAAACCATTGTTCTAAGGCTTAATTGATGATACAACTATATAATTAACTCACCATAGGTTTTGGATACCTGATACACCATCATTAGTGACCATTAAGTCACCATAGGTTGTTATATCAACACTATATCTATTGATCAGCATCAAATATCAAACTAATATCACCATTGATTGATATCATCATTAGGGTACATAGTTGCTAATCACTAGGCTTATAATTAGGCCAAAACATGACATAGGGGGTGAAAGTCAGTTGACACCCTTGGTTACCACCATCCATTGTCATGAATATAACTCCATAGGGTTTTTGCAATGGTACCATCATCGGGTCATGGGTTTATACAAGAAATCAGCTTCAAACCCTAAAATTGACCATTGGTTGATAGGTGCTTAGAACCATAGGTTGTCAAACCAACCTGATCCAAGTCACATTATACCTTAGGAATAATGTACACATGATCACATGTTCATCTATAACTGAGAGCATAACAAGTAACATTACAAAAATCGAAATCCAAGTCAAGCATAGCTTTTCAGTGCATGGATCATCATTTTCAAGCAAGCACATGATCTAGAAAGCTTATGGTAAGCAATAAATGTAGAGCAAGTTATAAAACTTGCCTCGAATGAGAATATTAAACCCCACACATAATCAATCTTGAGCATGTAGGTTAGAAAATCCCAGCATAAGCTATTAACTAGTCCATCTAGCACCTTTCTTCATCAAATGAGCAAACCCTAAGCATAAGGAGCAAGAAAGGTAGGGTTTTAGAGCTATAGAGCAATTTCTATAATGGAACAGAAAGGTTCTGACCTGGAGGAAGGTATAAGGAAGTGTAATAGCAAGATAAATGGAGAAGGAAGGAATAAAATAACTTTCCTTGGTCGAAATCCCTAGAAGATGACCTTGGAAACCCTAGGTAGGGCAAAATGGAGCTCTAGGAGACCTTCTTCTCCAAAAAGTGGTTTTCTTCTACCTTAGAGCACTTAGTTACACATAAAAACAGAGTGTAGTCATTGATCCAGGTTATAGGAAAGAGAAAGCAAGCATATATTCATACTTGGGCAAGGAAGAGGTAAATATAGCCCATGGATAAGGATGGAAGCAAGCATGAGGTGTAAAAGTAGCTTCCCCATGTTTCTATGACCTTGAACTATTAATAATATACAAGAACACACACAAGTGGATCCTCCACCATCCTTATAGACCTTATTATCTTTCCTTTGTCGAATTTCCCAGCCAATCACATAATTCATTTATTTATAGCTACTAAAGGTAGCTCATCTGTGAAGGGGTAAACCCTAAAATTACCTTAGAGAAAACACCTTCAAACCAAGGATTAAATAGGTTACCCATGGCTCAAAAAGCTCAAGAATGATCTTAGAATATCCAAGTAACATAATGCAAGTTATAAATTGCAAAGAAAACCTCTCAATTGGGTAAATTGCATAAGAGTCCAAAATGTGCATAAAATTGCATAACTTGCTCAAACAGTGTCCAAATTGGACCAAATTTGAAACTTAAGCTTGTCTTATGATTTCAAAGTGTATTACAAGGTTATATTATGGTAATAAATATTCAATTATGATAATTAAGCTTATTCAACTCATTAAGAAAGTTTAGGGGCCTTATAACTATAAACCCCTAACATGGATTTTGCCCCTGAAATCCAAGGTAAACAAAGATGGGTACTTCCTTTGCACCTCATAGTATTACCTTCACAAGGTTACTTGAATATCATGGTGATGTCACATCATTCATACATATATCCTCTTGGGTCAGCACAAAAACCCCGACCTAAGAAGACATTCTCAATATGGAATGTAGAAACTTGTTGTGTCATCTATACAACTCTAATAGTAATTTTCAACTTTAAATTCTAGCTATCATCTAGAAATTATATCTATTGTATTAGCACATTACTCAAAAGTCATATTTGCTTGCTCTTATCAAACATAGAACATTATGTATCTCTTATCATATGTAACTTATGTCATCCACTCAAACTCTTATGCATTGATATTTGATCATAGGTTTATCTTAAAGGAACATGGTATCACATATCTATTAACCAAAAAACAATCTATCTTTGATAGTGGACTTTCCCAGCTATCACTGAACAATACACAAGATTATAGAATCACTTTTGTTTTTCCTTCCAAACAACATTTAGAGGGTCAGCATCAACTCTCTCTCCCTCTCTCTCTACGGAAGAGGAATACTTGGAATGTCCATTTAATAAACATCTCCAATCTTCATATATTTATCATACTGTTGATACATCTTGGATTCTAGGATTCATTATCTTGGTATCCACCTTATGTGCTATAAGGAACTCACATCCTTATATCATCTAATTTTACCAACATAAAATATATCAAGACATATACGGGGAGTCTTCCTAATTATTGGAAGGATCAAAATAAAAAAGATCATCACAAACTTTATGAACTTGGAACCATAGTCCAAACAACCTTATGCTATAATAAGCTATAAACCCTCATGTTTACAAAAAATCCACACATACCAAGTTGTGCCCTAGAAAGAAAAGACACAAAGGGAAACACACTTCCCACATCATAGCAACATTGTTCAAGGTCACTGGCAAAAAGGTAACCAATTGTATTTTCAATCATTATTCAAGTTACAACTTCTTATGTATCATTTTACCTTTTTCATTTCAGGTCCTTTCCAGTAGCATAGGAATCATCATGATTAACATAACTCATTACTCCTTCCTTGATGACTATTTATCATACTTGGTATGTTATCTTATTTTATTATGTTTTTCAACCACTTATCGACAGGTAAATAATCATATTCCACATTTTATTCATTAAATTGATATCATCTCCCTTAATTTCTTTCACATGCCATGTTGATTTTTCATTAACACTTTCTTACACACATAGGTTGGTCTGAGATTAACTCAGGTTCCACCTTATTTCTTTTTCATCGTTCCCATTCATCTTCTCATTTTGTACTTGTTATAGGAGTTCTCTCTATCTTATGTGGATTTCATACCTTGATTCACTTTATAAGCATATATAGACTTGTGTGTCTTTTACTTTATTATATTCTTGAATCACATCTTCAAGAACTCCTCTTTTTCTAATTTGTATTCAAATTTAGATTTCTTGGTGTTGTGTCTTTCTCTTTAGCTACCAAACATTCAAATTTTGATAGATTATGATGCAATTATCATCTTCTTTAAGGTAGGATTGACATATTCACACCATGATTTCGTATTCGTTATGCTCTTTAGATTGTCTCAAAATGACTACTTGATAAGAGTAATCAGAAAGATAACAATATAAGAGTTCCATACTTACCTTTTCTTCAATAATTGAATACCTGGCCAGGGCACCCAAATACTGAGATTAGGCAGTATGCACCATATTTTTATGTCATATTCCTAACTTGGACATTATCCTAGTCCTAAGTCATAGTGTCCCTATGGACTTAGTGAACCTAAAGCTCTGATACCAAATTTTGAGAAATTGTTACACTAAACAAGATTACTCAAAACATAAAACACAATTAATCACTAATTAATCACATACCCAAAAATATGAGTAAATTAAAACTGATTTCAACATTAGCGCCTACTCAGAAACATTTGCATAAGAGCCCAAAATCTTTCTTTTATCCATACTATTCCAATAATTTGATACAAATTGTTCCATCACCTTAGCCACAACATATATGCACATGAGAACAATATTTGTATATGCCATAACAAACAAGAATTAGTATGCTAACAAAAGTTCAATTCATTTGAAACACCATATACACACTTTTCCTGTCGGGACCTGAGAGTACAGGGTTGACTCTAGGACACATTAGACATCTAATCAACTTGTCCAAAGATTCATTACTATACCTCCTCTTTGCTGCCAAGTGTATGTTTTCATCATTTCCGATTACCTAAAAAGAATGTGACGAACCACAAGGGTGAGACCCATGTCCCAGCAAGAGATATAACCTCCAACAACACTTATTGATTGCAACATTTTAGGTAATGACACAGTTTAATCAATTTAATCATATATAACAAATAGGCTCAGCAACACTAATGATTAACAAAATACATAAAGGAGTTGATAACAATTATCATCATCAAGCTGACTATCATCATTTTCCTTATTAACCATATAAGAGATTCAATAGCAAATGCATAACTAGCATAAGCAAGTCTAGTAGCATATTATCACTATTAACATGAATAAGTCTAGCATCATAAGCATATCTAACAACATTAGCATGTATAACAATTTGAACAGATCAATATCATAAGCAGAGCTATCAACATAAGCATGAGTATTTGCATGAGCATGTTTAGAAGTATATGCATTTCCAATTAAAGAGGCATGGCTAGCATGTATAACAATTTGAACAGATCAATATCATAAGCAGAGCTATCAACATAAGCATGAGTATTTGCATGAGCATGTTTAGCAGTATATGCATTTCCAATTAAAGAGGCATGGCTAGCATGCTAAACATAACTAACAACATGATATAGATAGCATCCTAATTATATTTAGCAGTAGCAGTGTAGATATCAACATAATGATGAGTACTGTATGTACACATTTACAATCTTATGCATATCCACAACATAAGTATAGTTACTATCTCTTAATTGAACTAAGTATCATATTTATGTATAGAGAACAAACAAGGGTTATCATCTAATGTGAAGCGTCATGTATAACCCTAAATATATATGTTATACGGTTGTATTACATCTTTTATAATGCCCTGGGAAATTTGAATTATACCATTCAAAGTCCAACCGACCCATGTTAAGGGATATTCGGTTTCGTACAAGAACTAGGAGTGCTAGTATCCTAAGATCTCTTCCCCTCGGTCAGTATGAGTAAAAGGCAGTGACATATCAGTCAAAGCTGCCACCACAATGACATATAGTCCTGTAACTAGCCCACCTTGGTACATGCCATGATGCTAGAATTAAGGGTATTCAAACCCAATCACTGAGGTACAACCAAAATTGTCCTCTAATCACTTCATGTTATAATCACCAAGACACGACCACAACCGTTCTCAATCACATCAGATGTATGAGGCATGACCATAGCCAACCTCCACAATCTACATTGTGGATGACAAGTATATATCCTCAACCTGCCACCCTCACATACTCAACAATATGCACTTCGAGTTTCCCTTAGGAATATTCATTTCACCATCCAGCAAGTTCTGACACTGAAGATGGTTCTACGGTATAGGGAACTACATGATTAGAGTTGCACTTGATTAGTTATGCCAATTGGGTGAATTAAGGATGCATTAAACAAGTGGACATACAAACCCTAATTCACTTCTCGCAAGCATATAAATATCACAACTTTGCAAAGGTATAAAACGTGTGAAACATAATTTCTCATCTCATCATCACATGGTACTATTCACATGCCATTCATGAGACCACACTAGTCATCATACTATCACAAGATATAAATCCTTTTTACAATATCATAGGGTATCAACCCTTATCAACATAAGAATATTACACCTCATTCAGGGCTCAACCTTGCCCAAAGGTCATTAAGACCATCATCTATTTCCTACAAGTTCATCATTATCTTTGCATTCCTAATAACAAGGCTCAACAACATCACTTACATATAATACACCAGATCAACACAATATTGCATCAATGAGCTAGGAGATATTCACAAATAATCATAGTAGGTTTATATTATCATTAAGAACATTCCTTTATTACATCAACATGAAAGGAATCTAGATATGATTAACCCACATCATATTCATAATGCACATGTTTCACATAAGCAAGTATCAACCATGTGGCTATGATAACCAGAAATTGACACATTAGGTTTATGATCACGTTAAGGAGGTTATTTCAACATCATGCCATCATATAAGAATGTTAAACATGAATACTCATCTTTATCTATTTGCATTAGAGTTAGGTTCAACAAGATAAATTATATTAATGTTACTAATCAACACTTATACCCAAACCCTAAGTCATGGCATCCCCATTGGATCATAGATGCATAAGGTGAAGCGTCACCATCACACTCCATCCTATTCTCAAGTATGAACCCACACATAAATCAAGTTGTAACCATTGGGTTATAGAATACAAGGGTTTCAACAACAATAAGAGAGTACTCCATGATTGTATTAGTCATTCTAGGACTATTCATACCCAATTCCCATCATTTAGTTATATTTAAGCTAGGTATAACATGCTATACCTCATTAGGGTTACATATCAACACAATACACTTTTCATCCCTTCTATTCATATAAGTGAGTAGGTAAGACTACCTTATTAAGGGTAACCCTCCATTTGTTCCATCATCATTCAACCCATATCACCATACCACAATGTCACCCAGAACCATTGGATGTTTAAAACGTAACACCATTGGTTGTTTACATAAGTAAACACCTTGGATAAACCACCTACGAAGTCCTTGATTTATTATCTATAATGATTCACCATCTAAACCTAGACATCCCTTGATTAACAACACAAAATGTTCCATTAAAAGTAGGGTAAAACCCACAATCGAATGTTCATTTAAAACAAGCCATCCATTGTCAACAAGCTAAGATCCTTAAATTGATCATATAAAGTGAAACATATAAATCACATTATTAGGACCAACATATTACATTATCCATCATTCCACTTTATTGGAGGAATAAACATTATATCTTGACTATTGGGTCAAGTTCATATATTAAAACCATCAATTACAGTATAGGTCCGACCATTGCATCAAGTTACCCAAGAAACCATTGGTCTAAGGCTTAATTGATGATACAACTATATAATTAACTCATCATAGTTTGAGACCTGATTCACCATCATTAGTGACCATTAATTCACCATAGGTTGTTAGACTGTCACTATATTCGTTGATCAACATCAAATATCAAACTAATATCACCATTGATTGATAGCATCATTAGGGTACTTAGTTGTTAATCACTAGGCTTCTAATTAGGCTAAAACATGAACTAATGAGTTGAACGTTAGTTGACACCCTTTGTTACCACCATCCATCGTCATGAAGACAACTCCATAGAGTTGTTGCATTAGTACCATCATCGGGTCATGGGTTTATAGAAGAAATCAACTTCAAACCCTAAAATTGACCATTGGTTGATAGGTGCTTAGCACCACAGGTTGTCCAACCAACCTGATCCAAGTAATATTATACCTTAGGAATAATGTACACAGGATCAAAGGTTCATCTATAATAGAAATCAGAACAGGGAACATTATAAAAATCAAAATTCAAGTCAAGCATAGCTTTTTAGTGCAAGGATCATAATTTTCAAGCAAGAACATGATCTAGAAAGCTTATGGTAAGAAATAAATGTGGAGTAAGTTATAAAACTTGCCTCTAATGAGAATATAAAACCCGACATAGAAGAAATCTTGAGCGGGTAGGGTAGAAAATCCAAGCATATGCTATGAACTCCTCCATCTAGCACCTTTCTTCATCAAATGAGCAAACCCTAAGCATAAGGAGCAAGAAAAGTAGGGTTTTAGAGCTTTAGAGAAATTTCTACCATGGAACACAAACGTTCAGACCTACAGAAAGGTCTAAGGAAGGAGAAAAGCAAGATAAATGGAGAAGGAAGGAAGAAAATAACTTGCCTTGGTCAAAATTCCTAGAAGATGACCTTGGAAACCCTAGGTAGGGCTAAATGGAGCTCTAGGAGACCTTCTTCTCCAAAAAGAGGTTGTCTCCTACCTTAGAGCACTTATTTATGCATAAAAATAGAGTGGAGTCATTTCTCCATGTTAGAGAAAAGAGAAATCAAGAATAGATTCGTACTTGGGAAAGGAAGAGGTAAATATAGCCCATGGATAAGGATGGAAGGAAGCATGAGGTGTAAACGTAGATTCCCCATGTTTCTATGGCCTTAAACTATTAAGAATATACAAGCACACCCAAAAGAAGCTCCCCCACCGTCCTTATAGACCTGATTATCTTTCCTTTGTCGAATTTCCCAGCCAATCACATAATTCATTAGTTGATAGCTACTAACAGTAGCTCATCTGTGAAGGAGTAAACCCTAAAATACCCTTCGAGAAAACACCTTCAAACCAAGGATTAAATAGGTTCCCAATGGATAAAAAATGATGAGATAATATCCAAGGAACATAATTCAAGTGATAAATTGTGAAGAAAATCTCTCAATTGGGTAAATTTCATAAAAGTCCGAAATGTGCATAAAATTGCATAACTTGCTCAAACAGTGTACAAATTGGACCAAATTTGAAACTTAAGCTTGTCTTATGATTTCAAAGCATATCACAAGGTTATATTAGGGTTATAAGAATTTAATTATTATAATTAAGCTTATTCAACTCATTAAGGAAGTTTAGGGGCCTACAATCATCATCTTGTATGACAAGATGATATAAATATCTAATTATCTCGTATGTATTAGACATGATGAATGGATATCTGTCGAACTCCAGTAAGAGTTACTAGAATACCATGAAGGACATCTTTGTGTACTTGTGAAGTACTAAAAGGATTAGTTCTTTAATTATGGTAATAAGGAAGAGTTGGGTGTAAAGAGTTACACTGATGCAAGCTTCCGAATGACAAAATTGTGTTTGACCTTGGAATAAGAATTGTTAGTAGGAAATGTTCCAACATAAAACAATTAATTAATTCTATAATAAGAAGTCGAGTACCTTAGTGTTACGAACAATGTAAAGGATACCTTAGTGTTATGAACACTGAAAAGGATATTGTATGGATCTAAAAATTCATATGGATGAATTTATGGGTGGTTCTAACCATTGGTGACTCATTAGTAATATTATGACAACAATGGAGCTACTAAATAGGAAAAGGTATTTTAGATAGCATACTATGGAACTTCCATCTCATATGAGTTGTTGTACAATGAGGCAATGTGAAACATGCAATATACTAACTTGAACCAAATGTTGCTTACCCCCTATAAAAGCAGTTGTGCAACACAAACATGATGGACATGTTAAAATCACTTGGAATATGATTCGTGGGTGATTGGCTCTAAGTGCAAGTGGGAGTCTTTTGGTATAGTGTGTCTAGAGAGCCAATCATATGATGATTGCAATGAGGCATATGATACTTGATTTGATAATGATAAAGGTAATTCCTTCTATTATGTTTGTCTCACTCATGAGATGATGACACATACATGATAGATGTCTAAAAAATGATGTGACTCAATGAAATATGTCTTCATGTTCAGGACCTGAACAATGAAACCATATGTATGATAAGAGTACATACATTCTTATTATGTCCCTAGTCAGATATTATTGTGGAAGAAAAATAGACAACAATAATATAAGACTAGAGTGTGTGTTGACTAGTGAAAGAATCTCATTAGTCATGCTATACGATATCAAGTCAAGCACATAGATATATATATTAGAGAATAGTATATCAGACAGACCCACTATGAGAGTGACACATGGATATCTTGGAATGGTAGTCACAATCGTCTCTCATAGTGATTGTTATGACCCACTCCATGATTAACTAGTAAGTTATCATGATTAGTGCATAATTAAGTTAATTGAGATAAGTTAAGTGCTCATGTGGTGATTAGTGCATCCTCAAGTTAATTAAGTTAAGTAAGTGCTTAAGATGCGATTAGAGTTTTTATTTGCGGATACAAGCTATTTGGCATGTTTTTATGCCTTGGGGTTGTAGAGGATCTCGCACTCGAAAAGTTGCAAAAGAAATCATTTGATTTGGACCTACGAGGCGAAAGTTATGACATTTTTAAATTCCAGGGTCGGATTTGCAATTTTTCCAAAGTTTTGGCTTTATAATCCTTTTTCCATTTCGTTTCCCTTATCCCCTTTGTGAGCACCGCTTGAGTGGCACTGTAGCTCCGCATTTGCAGCAGCCAGAGGGCGATCATGGGTGTGATTGTGGGAACCCTAGCTCCGATTCAGCTGCGCCCCTACCTCTGTCCTCCTTCCACCGCCTTCTTCTTCTTCTTCCTCCACTCTTTCTCCTCTTTTGCTCCGCCCTAGTAGGTGCCGACCTACAGAAAGTAGGGGCTGACGGCCAGCTACTGCGGCTGGCCAAGGAGCCGATTGGGTGTGCAAATCTTTAGGAAAAAGGGGTGTTCCACTTCGGCCAAGAGACCTAGATCAGAATCTGCCGCCAATAGCCCTCAATTCAGCCCTAGCCGAGCTCCCCTTCAACCTGTTCATGGGAAACGGCTACTTGCAGCAGTAGGTCCTTCCATGGATGGTCTTGCTTGAGAAACACCATGAAAAACATAGCTTTGACCTCAGCCAAGATGATGGAACAAGGTTCCGCAATCTCCTAGCCACGAACAACACTTGATCGAGCTTGTCTTCAACCTGCCGTGCGTGAAGCAGGTTAATCCACAATGATCTATAGAGGTTGAAGACAACCCAAATTTGCCCGAAAACTGGTCCCTGGATGCATCTATAGTCGAATCCGGACATCCCGAACCACTGTGAGTAGCGTTTCATTTATCTATCACCATTTAACTCGATAAAATGGTTGATTTTAGTTCGATCCGGTTTGACGCAGTTTTCAGCGCTCGTTAAATTACCAAATCATGCGTTTTAATTATTAACGCTTTTACATCGATAATTAGCAATTGCTGTGTGTGAATTAGAATAGTATAACCACACAATCAATCGAAACCAAATTACTCGATTAAATGGTGAAATAGTAGCGCACGACCACAAACTGGACAGTTTGGACATAAACTTGGGCTGTATGATTTTTAATAAATTAATTGAGCACGATTTCAAAGAAATGACGACGATGTGAAAAATATCAAAGAAAATCTAGATGCACGTTCTAGGTCGTATTTAATTTAAATGATTTAATATTTTCTCAAATTGACACGCTTCTCAAGGATATCAGTAGAAATTACTAATTATTAATAATAATTCATGTTATGATACGTAAGTAACTCTTAATTGAGTTATGTGATGCACAAACCAGGATTAGAGTTAATGTGCACGTTCTTCGAGAAATTTTAGATGATTGATAAATACTACGGATGATTTCTTATATGTTAGTTAATTACTCTTATCAGTACAATAAGATGTTCAATGGCATGAATTCAGTATGTATGTGCCAAATTGACATGAGTTTGGGTTATTTATGAATTTTAAATCTGCCTACATGCATGATATAAGAATTTCTCAGCATTTACAGTGATTTTGAGTATACTGTTCTGACAGTTCTAGAATGATATCGTATTGTGATTTGAATTGCAATCAAATAGATGAGGCAAATGAAACCCTAAGGATAGGGTGTTGCCATGTGATAAGTGAATGAGGTAACTGAAACCCTAAGGATAGGGTGTTCAATGAATCAAGTATTTTGATGTCAAAATTCTCAGTATGAGATGTGGTGATGCTTAATAGTTCAGTTGCATGATTTTAGTGTATAAAGTGCCAAACGACATGCATTCTATAATTTAAGAATTTTAGTCTGCCTGCATGCATATTAATATTGATTTCTCAGTAAATTACAAGTGGACATGAAATTAGATTTTTGAAGAACTTGAAATCTGCCTGCATGCTTATTATGTTGAATCTATTGGTATTTGCAATACCTGAGTATACAACTTGTCAAGTTTGAAATGATATTCACATTATGTTATAAGCTTCGATTAAATTGATGAGATATCATAGAGAAAACAGAGATTCGGAACAAGAACCTGAGTTATGTAATTCAGATTAAAGTCTTTTTATAATAAAAATAATAGACTTAGGTGCCCCAACACCGTAGAACCCCATTGTGCGGTCTGTACATTTGGGGTAAAACGGTCAGCCCTGGGGATACACCCAGGCATCGGAGACTCGTGTCCAACAAATACCGAATGTCTCGGTGACACGAAGTCTGAGAGGTAGGATCCCGGTCAGCCCTGGGGATACGCTCAGGCTTCAGAGATCCGAGAGAATGTCCCGGTCAGCTCTGGGGATACGCCCAGGCATCGGAGACTCAGAGACCCTCCGACTGTGCACTACAGGTTGCGGGAGGAGTCCAGAGCACTCAAAGTTAGTGCAGTGAGGCCTTGTGAGCCTGAGAGTCCTGTGCAGACCAGGACGAGAAGTCAGACTTAGAATTTCCCGGGTGTGTCACTAAGTCTTGTACGGTGGGATCGTAGTTTGCTACAGATCTTCATATGCAGAGTGCACTGCATATGTTTGGGGCATAACTAAAATGTAATCGTATAGGATCACAGTAAATTTAATATGTTAGTAGTTTAGAATCTTCTGTGTTAGTTGTTAATAATTGCCTAACTAATTAAGATATGAAGTTCCTGATATTTAATGCTTACAGTTATGTGATACCTGCTGTTATATAGAAATATGAATATTGCCTGATAGAATTATTATGCCATTAGAATTGCTCAGTATAGAACTGTTCTTATGCTTTATTACAATTTTATATATCTGATGAGTTGTTTAGTGATAGCTAAATGAAAAACTATTCACTGAGCGAGTAGGCTCACTCCTCTACTCAAACATTTTCAGGTCAACAACAACATCAAGAATATGAAGGATCTTTCCATCCTAGTTTTTGGCAGTAGAAGGTATATGTAGATAGTCTAGTTAGAGGTCTCTTAGTCCTTTCCCCTCGGTCCTTGGGACATGGTGTGGGTGAGAGAGAGTATGTATGGCGAATGTGTAAAAGATGTAAATTAACTGTTATGTTTTACTTTCTGTTAAACAATGTTACATGTTGTAAACTCTGTTTATGTTCTCTAGCCAGTTTAATTGAAATGCTTCCGCAATAGTTTATTATGTTTTAGTTTACAGCAATAATCCGGATATCATTACGAGGTTTTAAAAAGAAAAAGTTCTCAGTGATTTGTTTATGTGATAATCCCTCTGTCGCGCCCTAATCTTGTGATTAGTGGTTAGTGTGAGATCGGGGTGTGACATCTTGGTATCAGAGCATAGGTTGAGTATTTGAATACTCTAAGTCAAGGTCAGGGGATGACAAGAGACAAATAAGATTAGGACTTAAGTGTCTTCCTTCTAACTCCAATTTTATAACAGGAAGTGTTCTGTTATATTATTGCAGATGGTAGGAAGATGACGTGGTCACGAGAATCAAGTTGAGAGTTTAAGCTGAGTTATCAAGAATAATTAGGATCGAAAGATAAAGTTATAAGTGAGGTACATAAGAAGTGATATGTCTTTAGCTCTGGGAGGTCTGAGTGTTTAGATGCCCTGGCCAGGTGTCTGAGTACTTAGATTGACCAGTATCAAGCTACTCTGTCTATTCGTCTCTGACTATCCTGGCCAGGTATGCAGAGGAAGGATAGGCTAGAGAGAAACCCTAGAAATCTTAGGGTTATGAGATAAAAAATTAATGTAGGAGTAAGAGATTAAATATAGGATGTAATATAACTCTTACTTTATATTGCTTATTTGATTGGAAAATCACTAGAAATGCTCTTATATGCATGAAATTAGATTTTCAGTTTATAAAGTAAATATGATGATTAAACCCTAGCAAGGTAAATTGAGAATGTAACTTATCTGGATGTTCAAGTAAGAGAAAGGAAATTCCAGTGATAAGATAAGGAAGACTTGATTAAAACTTATGAGATCTAAAGTTTGATTTTCAAACTAAGGAAGCAAAGTCACATCACAATAACGCTATGTTATTGATAAAGATGAAACCTTAGAATGTTTAGAGTTGTAGTAGTTCAAGGGATATCAATAGTGATTTGACCTTGAGTACTAGCATAAAATAAGATCATGAGATTTGTTCTATGAAAGGTAAGCTAGCATTAATAAAATCTAGGGTTTAAAGGTATATAAACAATATGAAAATAACTTGGAGAAAAGAGTAAGATATAAATTTGAAATGTAACAATAAGTAAGTAGCATAGAATGAAGAGTACTACACGATACATGATCTGAAGTTAGTTGTTGTAGTTCATGCTCTTATGACACAACATCACTATCTTTATGATGTGACGATAGATTGTCACCTTGGGAAGGCGAATGTGGTAGTTGATGCCCTAAGTAGGAAGTCTAGTTCAACAGTGGATGTATTTTCCATGACATGTTTCAAAAGAGACATGCTAGTGGAAATGTGAAAGTTGAACTTAGACTTGGGGTGACAGAGCTAAATGGTTTGACTGCACAGATGCAAGTCAAGCCTACTTCTTATGATCAAATCAAGGAACTACAATAGGGTGATAGTGAGTTAAACCAGACCATGCATGGCATGACAGGGGGAAGAGACCAGAGTTCAAGTTTTCAGATGATGATGTGTTGTTTTAGCATGACAGATTGCATGTACCTCGAGATAATGATTTGAAAGAAAAGATTCTTGAGGAAGCACATGCATTGATGTATGCTATGCATCCAGGCAACACTAAGATGTACATGAATTTCAAGGAGTCGTATTGGTGGTCTGGTATGGAAAGATTGTAGCTGAGTATATGACTAGGTGCAGTATGTGTCAGCAGGTTAAGGCTGAGCACCAGAAACTTATAGGTACTTTGCAATCTCTTCCTATACCAGAGTGGAAATGAGAACATATTACAATGGATGTTGTGGTAGGGTTACCCAGGACACCTAGAGGTTATGACTTGATATGAATGATTGTGGATAGACTAATTTAGTCTGCTCACTATCTTCCGATTAAGTCAACCTTTGATGTCTCGAAGTTGGCTAAGATATTCGTGAATGAGATAGTCAGGTTGCACGATATCCTAAGTTCACATTCAAGTTTGGAATCAGTTGCATTGTGCTTTGGGCACAAAATTAAGATTCAGTACAACTTTTCACCGCAGACGGATGGTCAGTCAAAGAGGACCATTCTAGTCTTGGTATGGCTCAGTATGAAGATCTGTATGGCAGAAAGTATAGATCATTCATATGTCAGTATGAGGTAGGTGAAAAGTAGATTCCTGGACCAAAGATAGTGGATTTGACCACTGAGAAGATAGCAGTAATTAGAGAACAGTTAAAACCTACACAGGGCAGACAAAAGAGTTATGCTGAGAAGAGGCGTTGACATCTTGAGTTTCAGGTTGGTGATGAAGTGTATCTGAAAGTTCCACCATGGAAAGGAGTATTGAGGTTCGGTAAGAGAGGCAAATTGACTCCTAGGTTTATGGGCCCATATCCTATCGTTGAGAGGATTGGACCTGTAGCCCATAAGTCATATTTGCCATCCGAGTTGCCCAATTTACATGACGTGTTTCATGTACCGATGTTGAAGAAGTGTTATCCTAGTACAGAGAAGATAGTGGACCCAGAACCTGTACAGCTCAGACCTGATGTGTCCTATGTTGATGGACATGTATAGATGATTGATTGGAAGATCAAAGAACTCAAGAATCGTGAGATTCCTTTAGTGAAGGTCTTATGGAGGAACCATAACCTAGAGGAAACCATGTGGGATCTTGAGTCTGAGATGTGTAACAAGTTTCCTTTCTCTTTTAGGAATTTCGGGATGAAATTCTTAAAAGGGAGGGAGATTGTTACGACCCACTCCATGATTAACTAGTAAGTTATCATGATTAGTGCATAATTAAGTTAATTGAGATAAGTTAAGTGCTCATGTGGTGATTAGTGCATCCTCAAGTTAATTAAGTTAAGTAAGTGCTTAAGATGCGATTAGAGTTTTTATTTTCGGATACAAGCTATTTGGCATGTTTTAATGCATTGGGGTTGTAGAAGATCTTGCACTTGAAAAGTTGCAAAAGAAATCATTTGATTTGGACCTACGAGGCGAAAGTTATGACATTTTTAAATTCCAGGGTCGGATTTGCAATTTTTTCAAAGTTTTGGCTTTAGAATTCTTTTTCCATTTTGTTTCCCTTATCCCCTTTGCGAGCACCGCTTGAGTGGCATTGTAGCTCCGCATTTGCAGCAGCCAGAGGGCGATCATGGGTGTGATTGTGGGAACCCTAGCTCCGATTCAGCTGCGCCCCTACCTCTGTCCTCCTTCCACCACCTTCTTCTTCTTCTTCCTCCACTCTTTCTCCTCTTTTGCTCCGCCCTAGTAGGCACCGACCTACAGAAAGCAGGGGCTGACGGCCAGCTGCTGCGGCCGGCCAAGGAGCCGATTGGGTGTGCAAATCTTTAGGAAAAAGGGGTGTTCCACTTCGGCCAAGAGACCTAGATCAGAATCTGCCGCCAATAGCCCTCAATTCAGCCCTAGCTGAGCTCCCCTTCAACCTGTTCATGGGAAATGGCTGCTTGTAGTAGCAGGTCCGTCCATGGATGGTCTTTCTCGAGAAACACCATGAAAAACACAGCTTTGACCTCAGCCAAGATGATGGAACAAGGTTCCGCAATCTCCTAGCCACGAACAGCACTTGATCGAGCTTGTCTTCAACCTACCGTGCGTGAAGCAGGTTAATCCACAATGATCTAGAGGTTGAAGACAACCCAAATTTGCCCAAAAACTGGTCCCTGGATGCATCTATAGTCGAATCCAGACATCCCGAACCACTGTGAGTAGCATTTCATTCATCTATCACCATTTAACTCGATAAAATGGTTGATTTTAGTTCGATCCGGTTTGACGCAGTTTTCAGCGCCCGTTAAATTACCAAATCATGCGTTTTAATTATTAACGCTTGTACATCGATAATTAGCAATTGCTGTGTGTGAATTAGAATAGTATAACCACACAATCAATCAAAACCAAATTACTCGATTAAATGATGAAATAGTAGCGCACGACCACAAACTGGACAGTTTGGACATAAACTTGGGCTGTATGATTTTTAATAAATTAATTGAGCACGATTTCAAAGAAATGACGACGATGTGAAAAATATCAAAGAAAATCTAGATGCACGTTCTAGGTCGTATTTAATTTAAATGATTTAATATTTTCTCAAATTGACACGCTTCTCAAGGATATCAGTAGAAATTACTAATTATTAATAATAATTCATGTTATGATACGTAAGTAACTCTTAATTGAGTTATGTGATGCACAAACCAGGATTAGAGTTAATGTGCACGTTCTTCGAGAAATTTTAGATGATTGATAAATACTACGGATGATTTCTTATATGTTAGTTAATTACTCTTATCAGTGCAATAAGATGTTCAATGGCATGAATTCAGTATGTATGTGCCAAATTGACATGAGTTTGGGTTATTTATGAATTTTAAATCTGCCTGCATGCATGATATAAGAATTTCTCAGCATTTACAATGATTTTGAGTATACTGTTCTGACAGTTCTAGAATGATATCATATTGTGATTTGAATTGCAATCAAATAGATGAGGCAAATGAAACCCTAAGGATAGGGTGTTGCCATGTGATAAGTGAATGAGGTAACTGAAACCCTAAGGATAGGGTGTTCAATGAATCAAGTATTTTGATGTCAAAATTCTCAGTATGAGATGTGGTGATGCTTAATAGTTCAGTTGCATGATTTTAGTGTATAAAGTGCCAAACGACATGCATTCTATTATTTAAGAATTTTAGTCTGCCTGCATGCATATTAATATTGATTTCTCAGTAAATTACAAGTGGACATGAAATTAGATTTTTGAAGAACTTGAAATCTGCCTGCATGCTTATTATGTTGAATCTATTGGTATTTGCAATACCTGAGTATACAGCTTGTCAAGTTTGAAATGATATTCACGTTATGTTATAAGCTTCGATTAAATTGATGAGATATCATAGAGAAAACAGAGATTTGGAACAAGAACCTGAGTTATGTAATTCAGATTAAAGTCTTTTTATAATAAAAATAATAGACTTAGGTGCCCCAACACCGTAGAACCCCATTGTGCGGTCTGTACCTTTGGGGTAAAACGGTCAGCCCTGGGGATACACCCAGGCATCGGAGACTCGTTTCCAACAAATACCGAATGTCTCGGTGACACAAAGTCTGAGAGGTAGGATCCCGGTCAGCCCTGGGGATACGCTCAGGCTTCAGAGATCTGAGAGAATGTCCCGGTCAGCTCTGGGGATACGCCCAGGCATCGGAGACTCAGAGACCCTCCGACTGTGCACTACAGGTTGCGGGAGGAGTCCAGAGCACTCAGAGTTAGTGCAGTGAGGCCTTGTGGGCCTGAGAGTCCTGTGCAGACCAGGACGAGAAGTCAGACTTAGCATTTCCCGGGTGTGTCACTAAGTCTTGTACGGTGGGATCGTAGTTTGCTACAGATCTTCATATGCAGAGTGCACTACATATGTTTGGGGCATAACTAAAATGTAATCGTATAGGATCACAGTAAATTTAATATGTTAGTAGTTTAGAATCTTCTGTGTTAGTTGTTAATAATTGCCTAACTAATTAAGATATGCAGTTCCTGATATTTAATGCTTACAGTTATGTGATACCTGCTGTTATATAGAAATATGAATATTGCCTGATAGAATTATTATGCCATTAGAATTGCTCAGTATAGAACTGTTCTTATGCTTTATTACAATTTTATATATCTGATGAGTTGTTTAGTGATAGCTAAATGAAAAACTATTCACTGAGCGAGTAGGCTCACTCCTCTACTCAAACATTTTCAGGTCAACAACAACATCAAGAATATGAAGGATCTTTCCATCCTAGTTTTTGGCAGTAGAAGGTATATGTAGATAGTTTAGTTAGAGGTCTCTTAGTCCTTTCCCCTCGGTCCTTGGGACATGGTGTGGGTGAGAGAGAGTATGTATGGCGAATGTGTAAAAGATGTAAATTAACTGTTATGTTTTACTTTCTGTTAAACAATGTTACATGTTGTAAACTCTATTTATGTTCTCTAGCCAGTTTAATTGAAATTCTTCCGCAATAGTTTATTATGTTTTAGTTTACAGCAATAATCCGGATATCATTACGAGGTTTTAAAAAGAAAAAGTTCTCAGTGATTTGTTTATGTGATAATCCCTCTGTCGCGCCCTAATCTTGTGATTAGTGGTTAGTGTGAGATCGGGGTGTGACAGTGATGGTGATGATTGTGGTTCTTAGACCTAAAATTACTGCACTCATCACATGTGATTGGGTATACTTTGACATCATCAAGCACAGTCCTAAAACATGGGTTGTTATAGCGGTGATGATTGGATGACTTTGACACATGGGGACTTGACTGTGAGTGATAGATATGGGATTTGTCCCTCCTACAAGGAGTATGATATCCAGGGCCCCTTGATAAGCAAGACTGAAAATTCTATGGCCATACTCATGTGACTCAGTATATGATATGTGAATTCACATGCATCTCAGAAAGTCTGCTCTAGGTCAAGGAACATGGATTGAATGGTTAAGAGGATGATATTCCATGCCTCGAGTTCAATTTGGATATCAATAACAAAGGAACTATACGATCACTGTAACATTAATCATAAATTGTAGGTTGAAGTTGTTCTCCAACTTTCTGAGTTACTTGGGTAGAAATGATGAGTTACTAGATTCCACTCATTACTTGTGATGTCATAATTTGTTATGAATATTCACTGCCAACGTAAATTGGAACCAATAGGGTCACACACATAGGATACCCCTAGAAGATGAGATTGTCCATTAATGATGTTTAGATTGAGACTAAAAGTGTTTAGGTACTCAATTAAACATACAATTGAATTACTGGACTCAGAACTATCAAGTTCAAATGTTGAACTAGGTGGTTAGAGTGTCAGGTCGATTGGAGATTGCATTAGCAATGTCAGGACAACCAACTGATTGGTTCACCCCTGTGAACCAATCACTGGTGTGAGCCAACTAACCGGTTCACTTGGTGAACTGGGAGGCTCATAGTCCTGCCAACTAAGGAAATAAGGATTTTCCCAGTTGGAAGAAAACTATCATGTTTCACTTATTCAATTTGATTAGAATAAGGATTAATCTTTGCATTGATTGGAAATGATTGAGAAGAGTCAATTATAGGAAAGCCTGAGAAATGAATCGATCGACTCACCTTCCTAAATGATGGGTTCAATTGTGAACTGATTAGCTCACCTTCCCAAATGATCAGTTCAGTTGTGAACCGATTGGTTCGCCTTCCATAGTACACACTATTTATGGAATTTTCAGATCCTTCAACTCCCAAATAGACTAGGAACTCTGACCCTTCCCTCTACTATAAATAGAGGAGTACTGGGGGCTTCTTAGAACACTCAACTCAGAACATTAGTTGCTCTACAAAGTTATTGTCCTCTCTGGTTCTGGTAACTGAGAGAGCCTGAGAAAGTGCTACTCGACTAGGGAGGCACAACAAGGGAAAGACAACTATAGAAAAGTAGTATGAGTTTGGGAGATTAGGTTGGTGCCAATATGCCAACAAGAGGGTCGTCTCCTTCCTACCAGTTCTTCTAGCATCGTAAGAGTTCTAGGTGGTCCGTGTGGACTATCTACAGAGGCAGGAGATGTCTACCGCTCAGGAGGACACGTCATCCATAGTCCATGGTGGAGGCCAGAGTCCATGGCAAAGACCATGAGCTACACAGACACCATCCAAGACATGGCGTTGAAGACCACACATGGATGTGAGGTGTTTTCATTGGGAAAGCCCCAGGACCAGGTATATCTCACTAAAACCATCCTTCCCATTACATAGTCATTGATGTGATCTCCTATTATGGGTTAATGGCCAGTAATTTTTTTTTTCTACTGCCTACTCTGAGGCCATAAAACCCAACAATGCCCCCCTCTAGTGTATTTGTTGGTGGGAATACACAACACCATCCCATTCAAAGGAATGAACTATGTACATATGTAGAAGAAAGGAGAACCAACTAATGTCTCCTCTATTATCCATGATATTGCTAAACAAGCAACTTGTAATCAAGATGAACAACAACACACTGACCATAAGGACTACATAAAAACAATCATTGGCACCCCAACACTGACCCTCAAAAAATAAGGTGGCTCTAAACAAAGTAAACATGACCTAATATCTAGAGGAATTTTCAATATCATCATGGTTCACTCCTAAAATCTCGGCCAAACGGTGATGTCCCTCTCCTATCGGTCAGGTAGAACGTGGATGGGTGTGCCACCAAATCCTAACCTAGTGATCCCAACTAGTTGACTAGGGGTGATGTTAAGATCGCCAAAGGAAAAGTGAAACGTCCTAGTCTCTAGGCAAAAATGCTCAATCAGAGGAAGATGACAGGGTATATATATAATGCCACACCTACATAAACTACCAAATTTGGTCCTTAGAAGTAGGTTTACCTCCCCAGACACTAAAATATCATAAAAATATATTAACTCATTCCAATGGGTCTTCCATTACACATATGACAATCAAAGACCCAAAAAAAACAAGATGGAAGATAAATCCAAAACTATTGCTGCATGACAAATTGTCCAATTCAAGAGTGATAAAATTGAAAAAAATTAACATGAAGCAAAGTTTTTGAGTTATACCTCATCTCTTGCTCTAAGACCTTAGAGATATAGATCCATCCACAACCTATTAAGATGATGGATGAATCTCTCAGCTAGAAGAATTTCCCCATTATCTTGCTTGCACCTCCATGATGCCAACTTGGAACAAACACTAATTAGAGATCTTATAAGCTAAATATGAACTCTATACATGAATATATGATTCCTACTTTGGATATTCCTTAGCTCTACATCATCACCTGCATCATGCTCATCTATTATAGGGTTCCCTCATCCTAACCATGAGCCACCATCTATGCATACAAGACGACAACACAATAAGTTTTCTTAAAATAATTGAAATCAGATCAATTGGACCATGGACTGTCAAAAAAATGACAAAATTAGCCGGATAAAAAATCAAAACACGCATCCAAGTCATCTTCAAACTCCACACCTAAAAGATATCCAAGAAACCAAAATCTAGATTTTACCATCAAGGACCAAATGGCCAAATAAAAATGCAAAAAAAAGAAGATATAACTTCCTCAATATGAACGTAAGTAAAATCCACACAACGAACCACTAAAATAGGTGTTTAGAAGTCGAGCATCTTGCCACTCCATCAAATCTAGATGGAGGAATGATGCACTGACATGCTTGTCTACCAGAACGCCACGATCCTCTAATTCAAAGGTGGTGTATCATCGCAATCTACTGGCCTAGTCTCCTATCTCCTTTCTATGATTGTGGCCCTCATTTGCTCAGATCAACTCTCTATTGAGTGTCATAGTTTGAGTAGGGAAGAAATGAAGAGGGTGCTCGACAATCCTACCATTTCCCCTCTGTTAAAAACAAAAAATTGCAAAAACTAAAAATAGGTCCCTAGATATTTAGTAAAATTTTGAGAGCACTATAAAAATCATAAAAATATACAAATATAATACCAAAAAATTTCTAAAAAACTAAAAATGTCAAACCTTGACTTAAAAAGTTTTAAATAAAAATAATTATCAGATCTAAATCCAATATTTTAGGGTCCCAAGGCATGACCTAAAATTGGACCAACCCCATTTGTCATCTCCAAATTTTTTAGGGTCCCAGATCATGACCTTAAATTGAAGCAAAATCGACACATATATTCCAATATTTTTAAGTCCCATACTATGACCTAAACTGGACCAACCATATGCAGTATCAAATATTTTTTGGTCCCAAGTTATGACAGAAAACTAAGACAATCTGAAGCTCATCTTCACATATATAAAGTTTCTCAGCTCATGAACTTGAAACTAAACTGACATTACCCTTTCACTGAAATCTTTCGAATGACCCCAGATCACGACTAGGGCATCGGTTTTGCTTTTAGGCACACAACATTTGACAATTTTAGATGATGACTTAAAAATGAACCAATTTTTAAGCACCACTTTATGACCATGAGTTATGGCTCAAATCTCCCATTTCCAAAACTATGAACTGGATTATCGAAGATAATATTTTGCCAATTCTCTAAGCAATGGATGATGTACCAATAGTGAATACATTGTGAGGACCACTTTTTCTATATAATTCCCTAATTTCCCAACCTCAACTCAATCTCAAATGCTTTAAAGAAAACAAACATCCGACTGATACAATCACTAGACAAAATGCCACCTTAATTTTGATAGCTTGTCTAGCACTCAATCACCAAATCTTGACAAATCCATGCCCTATCCCAGATAGGAAAAACCCCCCACATTACACCTTTTAAGAGTTTCGTCCTAACTCAAAAATTTCCCACTCATGAAAAAATATGATAACATAAGATGCATAGGAAGAGGGATGATTAACATTTTCTCAGAGATCTTCTTATAAATAGATCACTTGCCAATTTTTTTCAATTATTACAAACTCCTAATATTAATTTATTTTTACAAAACACAGATCCCATTCACTTTGTATATCCACCTTTTCTTCACTATGATATGAGTTAGTTATAGAATGAAATATGTTAATTTAAGAGTTGAAGCAATGATGAGAGTCACTTTGGCAACTAAGAACCTCTTCTGGCTCATTAAAACTTTAAGGGAATTAATGATTGGTTTGTCATTGGTGAGTGCTTTATGTTGGTATGTATGCCCTGAGAACCAATCATAGGATGATTGTTGGGATACATTAAGATTGATTTGAGAAAGATCAAAGAAAAGCTTCCAATTCTTTCTGGTTCAGTCATATGAGATAATGATAGAACAAATTGAATGTCTAGAGAATGATAGTACTCAATGACGTATGCTTTCAGGTTAAGGACCTGAACGTTGAGATCATATAGATGCTAAGAGTTTGTACATTCTTATTATGTCCCTAGTTGGATGTCATTGTGGAAGGTAGATAGACAACAATGACACACAAGACTAGATTGTGGTGTTGGTTGATGAAAGAATCTCATTAGTCATGATATGGAGATATCAAACCAAACAAATAGGTACTTGTTAGAGAACAAGTATACCAGACAGACTCACCATGAGTTTGACACATGGAGCCATGACATGGTAGTCACAGTCAGTTCTCACAGTGATGGTGGTGAGTGTGATTCTTTGACCTGAAATCACTACACTCAACACATGTCATTGGGTACACTTTGACATCATCAAACGTAGTCCTAAAACATGGGTTGTTATAAAGGTGATGATTGGGTGGCTTTGACACATCGGGCTTTTGAGGGGTGAGTGATAGATATGGGGATTTGTCCCTCCTGAACGAGTTTGATATCCATGGCCACTTGATGAGTAGGATTGAGATAGGTGTGCTAACACATCTGTGAATCAGTATGTGATATTGATGTCATACATATCTCCTCCAATCTACTTTGAGATCTAGAAAGTGAATGAACATTGACAGGATGATTGTTCCATGCCTTGAGTTCATTAGGGATATCAGTGACAAAGGAATTATACATTCACTGTAACACCATTCATGGATTGTAGGATTGAAAGTTCTTCTCCAACTTTCTATTTCACTTGGGTAGCACTGATGTGTCACTAGGGACCGCTCTTTGATTGTGAAGTCATAAGTGTTATGGACTTTCATTGCCAACGTGAAATGGACATGCAAGGTCACACACATAGGATTTAACCTGAAAGAGGAGTTTATCCACAAATGATGTTTAGATTGATTACTAAAGGAGTTTAATAGTCCAATTAAACACTCAATCGATTGATAGCTCAATATCATAGTGTTCAAGGTGTTGGACCGATTAATTAGAGTATTGGATTGATTGAAACTACGATTGACTGATTTGCACAGGTTTGCTGCCCCAACCGATTGGCTCATGAGATGAACCGATCGGCTTAGGTTGGTGAACCGATCGGCTCATGGGATGAACTGATTGGCTCATGATAGGCTGAACCAAATGGTTCAAGTGTTGAACCGATTGACTCATCTGGTCCAACCGAGATCATTTGGAAAGTCATAATACTATTTTGCAAATACAATTTGTTTCACTTGTACAAATTTGATTTGGACAAGGATTAATATTTGATTAATCAGAGACAAGTTTGAAAGTCAATTTGAGTTGGACCAGGACCACGAACTGATCAGCTCGTGTGATGAACCGATCGGCTCAAGTGCCCCAACAGATCGCTTGAGGTTGAAGCGGTCAGCTCAACTTCCCAACCAACTGTTTCATGTATGAAACGATCAGTTCAGGTGGCACAGTTGGTTGCTTTTGTGGAAAATTCTGAACCCTTCTACTCGTGCTTTAATCTCACATTTCTCGGGGTAGAGAACCTTGTCCCATGATCCTCCTATATATAGGGGTATTGGGGGCTTCTCAAAAGAACAAATCAGTGCACCAGTTGCTCTGCAAAGTTGTCATTCTCTCTGGTTTTGGTAACCGAGAGAGAGCCCGAGCAAGTGAGACCTGATAAGGGAGGTACAACAAGGGAAAGACAACTGTAAAAAGCGACTGGTGGTAGGAGAGTGTTTCGGTGACTAGTACGCTGATAGGAGGGTGCAACTCCTTCCGATTCGTTGTGGGATAAGGAGATCGGAGTTCTAGGTAGTCCGTGTGGACTACTTTAGAGGCGGGAGACTTCTACCGCTCAGAGGACAGCTGTCAATCTCGACAGTCCCGGTGAGACTAGGAGGTGCCAGTCCCAGTGTGACCAAGAGCTGCACAGACATCGTCCTGGACCGGAGGTGAAGACCACGCAATCCACGAGGTAACGTCTCCGAGCAAGCCTCGGGACAAGGTACGCCTCTACAAACCATCCTTCCTATTGTATAGAAGTTGACACAATTCCATTATTCTGGGTTTGGGAGAAGATTTTTTTTGTTTCCTATGCCTTCTCTGTCTCCCCTAAAACCCAACAGTGGTATCACAACCACATCAACTGCTCTATACTTTAGGATTATCGATATGATCGATTTTGGTTTGTCTCCTTTATTTATTGCATACGATGCAAATAAAACTGGCTTTATGCATTGTCCAATCCTAAATCCACAAATTCCAATATACATATATGATATGTAAGATGAATGCACTCGATACGCGTCGCCCTTAAACAAGTTTTGTGTTGGATGTGTAGCGTGGTTATGGCCAATAAACCCTATGTTTGTGTGCTTGTTTGTATGTGGTTGCTTGCATCTCGGTCTGTGCACTGATTCCCTATCTCCTATTCCTGATGTAACTCGAGACAATTCGAGATTTCTTTCCTACCTTTGCTCCCCCCGAATGTAACTCAGGGTTTCCCAATTCAAATGTAAATAGGATAGATTTTATTTCCTGTTATGTCAAATAATGGAGGACATTTGATGACGACTGAGATGATCGGTTCAAGGCGTGAACCGATCGATTGACGTTCCAGACGATCAATTCAAGGAGTGAGCCAATCGGTTGATGACCAGTTCGAGGAGTGAGATGATTGGGTGGCAGCCATGAGGAGATGCACGATGACTAGGTGAACTGATTGGTTGGAGGAGCCAAACGATCGGCTGGTGGCATCTAGACGACCAACTAGGGCGAGTAGGTCATTCATGGGATGATTTGATCAAATCGGACGGCTATAGCACTTCATCTTATACAGGTTTCATGTGATGTAGACCTAGATGACCGTGATTCCTCTTGGCTCGAGGAATCACATTAGGATGGCCATAATCATCACTTTTGTCATTTTGCATGTTTTTTGTGGGATATAGCATGTATATGATACGTACTATATATTGTGGGGATTGGATATGTATATGTGACCGGCCTAAATCGTGCATCCAAAAGTGGAGGCAGATTTGAGGTAGTCGAGCTTTTACATTTATAAACTTGAATCCTTCTAGGCCCCCGTAACTTTGCTTACGGGGTCGAAGTAGATATACGGGGTCGAACACAGGGACAAGGGGGGTAGTGTTGAGAACCCAGAATCGACACGCTACACTCTGGCATGTATAAAGAGATAATAAATTCCCCGAAAGGGAAATAGCAAGATGTCACAAACAAAATAAGAAAACTATCTCCAACTGGAGATACTAGAGAGATTTAAGATTTTTAGTCAATTAGCAGTTTTTAGGGGTTTTCATGCAACAAAAACAGAAAGATAACACTAGAGCTAGAGTAAGGTATGAAGGATAAGACTTTAGTAAAACAAGCTGTAGCAGTAGCATCCTGCACCCCTCCTCTCAGAGCGAGTACCTCTAACCAAGCACCAACACCCCTATCGAGGTTGATGGTCTTAAGTTAGAGTGGAAAGTTACTGAAACAACTCCGTTCTAGGCACGCTCGTACTCTAGAATCGGACCAAACACTAGAGCCACAACACAACTCTCGAAGTTGTTGCGATGGGAAAACACGATTCGGTAGCTAAGCGAAACACGATCCAAACATGCAAGCTAGAGTTCAGATATCAAACAGAGCAGTCATCCAACACATTGTACCAAGCATAGAGCAACAAGTAAGTAAGCTTTTCTATTTTCATAAACATATAAATGTTTGATTACAATGCAAGAATTAAGGAATTAAATAATAGAAGTAAAGATAGGTATCGCCTTCTTGATGTAGAAGGATGATAGACTACAGTGGACCCTCCAGCCCGATACCGGTTAGGAACCTAGCCCGATACAGCCATGTCGTGCGGCACACCCTCTCAGACATCACACTGTGATGGCCGACTGTATCGCTCAAGGACCCTGGCCGATATGCTCATGTCGGGCGGCACACCCTCTCGGGCGGCACGCATGACGGGCGAAGCATATCGGGTTCGATATCATGTCGGGCATGGAGCGACGCGTTCTACTATCGGGCACTTGTGTCGCTCATCTACGTCGGCCGATATCGGCCCGCAATGTCGCCTGGGACGGTCCTAAGTGAACCATCCCCTTCCTCTAGGGATGGGGAAGAGCTCACATAGAGTTGCCCGACACGAGCACTGGGGCGCGATACTCTTTCTCTCACAGTTTTCCTCAGAAGATCGCTCAAAGTTCCCAACCGTCCGAACCGTTTTTTTGACTTCCTGTAGCTGCTATTTATAGGCAGCAGTTGGGGGAAGTTATGGTGCTCACAACGCCACGTGTCCTCCGTATTTGTGAGTTTGATGGACGGCCGATACACATATCGCCCGACGCAGGGATGTTGGCCGTCGGTCACGTGACGGGCGGCGCCTGCCGGTGGGTGGCCGGTGTCGCGCGACAAGCTTGGGTTGTCGTGGCGAGCTCGGCTCCCTGTCAGGTAAGAGGCATGTCGTCCGTCAGCTTCTTCTTATGCAACATCCCTTTGTCACGCGTCCTTGTGTTGCTCCACTCTGTCGGGAAGAGGTCGTATCGGGTGTCAGGAAGGCCAAAACAGACTCGGACTTATTTGTGGGCCGAGACGGGCTTATTGTACCAAAATGAGGAAAAAATCTGTAAAAGATGGAAATATTGGATTAAGAGCATTGCTTGGCAAATTATTGCGAAAGTACTAATAAAAGAGAGGAAAATGGCAGAAAAGGGAAGTTTTGACAACAGAATAAAGGGCAAAAACATCACAAAAATTGGTGTTATCAACTCCCCCAAACTTAGCATTTTGATTGTCCTCAATCAATATTTAAACTTTATTTAGTGATGCTTCTTCTTGCTTGGTATAGCTTTCAGGCCAAGAGGTAAGACAAGTATAGTAATGCCTTTATAGATAATGCTGCCTCACTGCAAACAAAAGACCATGTGTTTCCTTGCTTTATTATTTCAGTAAAATTCTTCTTTACAGCTTCGGCGAGACTTTGTTGTATGATTCCGAAGTTAGCTTACACACCAAACAACTTTATTTTTGGGGCAGAAAGTTGTGTATAGGGTAGGCTAAGGCTTTTTGGGGTTTTTCTCATTCCCCATCAGTCCATCCAGGTAAGGGTATGTTAGCGGGCAAGTGGTCCCTGCAGTCCAAGCCAGTTGGCTTTAGAGAAGTGATTTCACATCCTACGTACCACTGCCCCAGATCTACTATGCCTAAAGATGGGTACTTTTAGAAGACAAGTGTATATATATATATATATATATCTTTTCATTTATCGGGCACAACTCTCATGCTTTTATTCACCCTCATAAGGCTACTTTCTCTTTTTGGGATTTTTGTTGGGTAAGGGGAAACAAGAGGGATTTCTGCTGTTTGGGCAGCTTTTTCCTTCTCCATACTCGTCTCTCAGCTATTTGCGAGATTATTTTATTTTTCAAAATTTTTGGCATGGAAAAATGTAATCTTCTCGTTTGTTTGAAGCAGCCTTATCAGAAAGATATAACAGTACTTGTATCTCGTTAAGCACATAGAAAACTATCTTTGCAAGAAGTTGCGACATGTTTTTACTAAAATAGCAACTTTGTACATATGTATGTAGATGATATATAAACAAAAAGAATTTTCGAAACTTTGGTATGAACATATATATGTACACAAAGAACAAAGAATAACGAATTTAAGACAAAAGCATAAAGAAATTGAGTTAGAATTTTCAAAATTTTGTACCTCCTTCACTGCTACATGGTACCCCCCCCAAACTTACTCCACACTCTGTCCCAGAGTTGTGAAGTAGATAAGGTGAGGTAATGTTTATTCCAGTGAGTTTGTGGCTGCATCAGACAGAAGCTCCCACACATATTCCCTCCTTTTGCTATGATAGAAGGTGTGGTGGAGCTGATCAGGTGTTTCTTTGTTCGCCATCCATTCCAGGACGTAAATGCCGCAGTCGTTGGATAGAGGAAGTTGTTGCGGACTGCGGTGGCAGAACTGGAGTTTGTGCCACTTGCCTCCTTGCATGTCCAGGAATGGTTGGATCATCCTTGCCACCTCATCGTAGTATTTTCGGACCAGGCGTTCGACGGATGTCAAAGGTTCTGATGTACACGACACTGGATGGTTCTTGTTGCTGTCTGAGCTGTTTTAGAAAATTCGTGCTCGCTGCCGGGTGTACACAGTTAGGAGCGTCCAATGATTGTAATGCAGAATTGGCAAAAAGATAGTGCCTGGGACCCCGCCTCTCAATTCTGCCAGAAAATTTTACTTCACTCCTATTTCGTCGGCGAGGCAGACGTCATTGAATAGCATGGGTTGGGCTATGTATGCATGTTCTAGCTTTGGTTGTATATATTGGATGTAAGCGGCTGCAACTGCTACAACCAAGCACCCTCCTTCCTTCACCATGTCCCTTAGATCATCGACCGGGACTACGACATCGCCTGCCTGAAAGGAGACAACCGATGGGGTAGAATCAGCTAACTTCAGCTGGATTATATTGACATGCTCCTATGTGAGAGTTGCACATGAAAAGCGGTTGAAATTTGTGATCAGCCCTTTTGAAGCTTCAGGCAAAGCAGTGTCCTCCGTCCCGTGCACTTTCTTCAGGACCGCCAACTGCTTGCTTGCCCCATGCGTGATGGTCACCACTTCCTCTTCTTTTTCTGAGGAGCTGCTGGACTGAGAAGAGTTTTCTTCTAGGTCATTGTCCAGCAGCTGCTCCGATACCCCTGCATCCCAGAAATAGTGCTTGTCCTTGATTAGCAACATGGCATAAATGCTCCTGCGTTGATATAAGGATGTTCCTTTGAGGACTCCCAAGTTTCCAAATGTGTTGAGCGCCTCAATGGCACCCAGGATGATGATAGTGTTGTTTCCACTCCCCTCTTCTTCCTGCACGGGGAGGTCTCGGAGAGTAAAGAAGTTCCAAGGACCTTAGTGACGTTGGCTTCCTTGATTTATAGCTTGTAGCAGACGCAGTGGTAGGAGTCTCAGCTTCCTGTCCTCCGGGCGGCAGAAAACACCCCCGGAGCGTGGCACCTTGTTGCGGCTGCAACTCAGCAGTTGGAGGTCATGGTTCCTGAGGTCTGCCACACAGAGGAACCGCACGTAGCGGTGTTTCTATGGGGCCAACACAAGGTTTGGTCTATGCTCTTCAATGTGCTGCAGCATGTCGGCCACCATACGGGAGCCTGGATCTCCCTTCATCAGACTTCTCACCAAGGTCGGGGTGGCATTGTATATCATTCCCCGACCTGTCCTGCTGTCAGTACGTTCTATTATCGCTCCTTCAAGGACCCTGAATAGTCTTTTGCCGACGAAGGCCGGCGTACGGAACATGTTTCGAAGAATTCCACGTCGCACGGATAGGTAGTCGTCGGTCCAGACGACGTCATCTTCATTTGCCTGCGATCTCAAGACCTTATTCAGTAAGTTCTGGTCTCTGATCCTCAGGTGTCCGATGGCTCTTCTGTCGAAGTCGGCCATCTCGAAAGAGGGTATCTCGGATGGCTCATGGAACTTATCACGGAACTTGTCCGCCATCGAGCGTTTGCTTCGGGGAAGATGTCTTTTATTGACTGTGTAGACATCCCCCTTCTCTCCCTCGGACTCATCAAAAGAGTCTCCCCCGATGCTGATATCTGTGCTATCATCTTCGACTTCATCTAGGGGGACTGAGATGTTTGCATCTCCCAAGCCTAAGGGGCTCTCCTGTCTGGCTGGAGCTCCTTCGGCTGACCTATGTTGCGTCCTCTCCTCGAGTGTTGAGGATCGCCCGCTGGAGGATGAGGAGGACGTTGTTCCTGAAGGGGAAGCTGACGAAGAAGGAGGAGAGCCACGACTGAGTGGTGACGGCGACCTTCTCGGCTGCCTTCGGCGCGGATGGTCGTCATTTCTATCCAGCCTCTCCTTGATCTTGTCGACTCATTGGAGGACTTGCTGCATTATTGCATTCAGGGCCTCTAGTCCGCCGGGAAGGCTCGCTAGAGTCAGCAGCTTTCTTTCTTTGCTATCCAGCCTATTTTGGAAAGACACAAATTTGCGGGTTAGGGAAATACAAACGTCAGAGTTGATATCCGTTACCTCCCGCAAATTATCGAGCTTGTGCCTGAGCATCTTTCTGAGAGACGGGGAAGCTCCGGTGGGTCTCCCTTCCATCCTCATGACATCTTACTCGCGCGATGGTCTACCAGGCGAGGTAGAATCTATCAGAATGGTTCGCGAACCCGATGCCGCCAGGTGAGGCGTCAGCGCTTTTGCAATTGCCACCGCCTTGCCTTCTCGTCTAGGTGGGGATGGTCGTGGTGAGGGCGGACTCTGCTCCACCTCTGCACTGTCGATGATCTCCTCAACTGCTGCAGATGGGGACTTCGGCGACGGTGTCGATGTTCTTCCGAGCTCCTTCAGGATCTCATTGAACACCCCATTGTTGTCGCCCTGCTGAACTTCCTCTTCTTCCTCTGCAGGTCTTGAAGTAGTGACGGGGGTTGTGGTCGTCTCTCCCGCGGAAGCTCCCGTAGTCTCTGTCTCGGTGACCTCAACGATCACCGGTTCTTTCTCAGCTACCACCGTCATTTTTGTGGTGGTGGTCGATGTAGATAGAGTGGCGACAACTCTATGAGCAATTGTCGTCGGTAGCTCTGGAGCTGCCCTCTCCTGGGCCCTGGTGGTGGTGGTGGAAGCTACGTCATTTTATACAGCTTCAATTTTGGCGGCGGTGAAGACCAACTTTTCTACGTCGTAGTCGGCGTAGCGAGGGAGTGGAAGGAGTATGTTCGTCCTTGAAAACTTGTAGAAATAGTCTCCCCCCTCCTTCCTAATGATGCTGGTCCTCATCAGGTACTTGGTGTCGATCACCTCATCGCCTTGCGTCCTTGAAAGGCTGGGCGGCTCTTTTGGGTACTCGAATCCCACTGTTATTAGGTTGACGATGTTGCCCATGCAGTACTCCTTGGTGGCTTCTTTCATCGGATGCAGCCTGTTCAACAAGAACCGCCTGAGGTTGATCACTCGACCCTCCATTATGTGCCACATGACGTGGAGTTCTTCTGTATAGATATTACTGGACTCATTCTTGCTGAACAGCAAACATGCCACCAGTTTGTGCACTATCCTCCAAAAGCAGGAGTGCACTGCCACCACCTTTCTTCCCGGCTTGAATGAAGACTCACCGGTAAGCTTGATCCAGAGTTCCACGGGCTTGAACCCGTCTTTCTCGGTGATCCTCTCACCGTTGTCCATGAGATTCCTCTCCTCCTCGTTGGAAGAGAAGATCTTATTCAACAACTTCTCAGAGAGGGAGTGCTCTGAATTGTAAAGTCGGGCCTGGAGTCTGTCCGGCCCGCCAAATTCTTCTCTCTCTGCCATAGAATTCTTCACCCGGTGGAGGGAAGACATAAACTCCATTGTCGGTTTGGTGTATGAAGAAGACCGGCTGAAGCATATCTTCTTCATTCCTGCCGCAGCGAGGATACCCTTCAGCCTCCTCATGATTCCTAGTTCAGCAAATGAGGCCTGATGGCAGAACCTGCTTGGTTGGAAGACCTTGGTCACTAGTTCAGCATATCGACGAGTGTGCTCATCGTCCCTTGGCTCGAAACTTACTGACAAGAATTCTGGGAGTTCCACTGCTTCTAGAGGTGTTGGTGTCGGAGTTGGAGCCGCCACTTCTCCAACCCTAGCCCTCTTCTCTGCTGTCGATTCCCCGACTGGTCCTGGGTTTGGACGCTTAGGTCTGGCAGTCTGCCCTTCAGCAGCAGTCTCTGGGTAGACTCTCCTGCCTTGTGCGTCAACGGGGACAACAATTGTCTTGATGCGGGCCATTTCTGTAAGACAATAAGAAAATACCCCGATTAAATGTTTTGATGTCTTGAAAAAAAGGTTAAAGAATAAAAGTGCGATCAGGTATTTCTCTGCGCAAGGACTGTCCCGCACTCCGTATCGGGTGACACACGAGTTTTAGAGGTGAAGTCATGTGCCCGATACTAGAGGTGGTATCGCCCGCTACGTCAGAAGATCAAAATGCGCAATATGAATAGGGTGATAAGGCGAAAAACATGCGTTAGGCCGGTCGCTTGATACGGGCGTGTCGGGCGATACGACGGCAATAGGATAAGACATCAGATAAGGACTTCTTAAAAGGAAAGTAGCATGTCTCCCGACAACAAAAATAGACGAGGTGGTGCAGAGATGGGTGACACAGATATCGCTCGATATGGTGTATCGGGCAATCATGAATAAAAGGTATGTTGCGCGACATCCATATCGGCCGATACAAGGCATGCTCAACAAAGGAACCGTACGACCGATAGGCTACTTGATTAAAGAAAGGAACGTGTCGGGTGACACGGTCTGCCGAGCGATGGGGTCTGTCAGGCTTTACCTTGCCGTGATCTGAACTTCTGCACGACACGAGAGCAAGGCAGTCTTGCACGACACGCGAGCAAAAGCACAAGGTCTTAGCACGATATGGGAGTGTGAAAATAGTAAGGCAAGGAGCCCGACATGGTAAAAACTCACCCTTTTATATAGCAAACTCAACCGGGGTGAAACAAGTAAATCTGGGGCACGTGTCGGCCGTTAGGGAAACTCGTAAGTCGGGAAACTCCATCTTTCGGAACGACCCTTGCAATCCCCGAAATTCCACTGCCCGATATGGGCGCATTCATAGCACCAGTTGGGTTGCTTTCTGATATATCATGAAAACAAAGTGGTTTAAACTGCGGATGATGAGTAAATCGTCATTGGTCGAAGACTAAGGTCCCGGCCTCAGATGGTATTACCCATCCTGGTGAATAAAACTGAGGCGGTGGCCCATAAAACTGAAGAGTCAGTGCATGTGGCGCAGGCACTGCCTCAGGCCTTATTACAGACCATAGTGTTCATAATGTTCATTTTGCTAGAAAGTAAAAGTACCCTATACTAGGAATTTAAAAACAGCTCGGGTTGCCTCCCGAGAAGCACTGAGTTTTCCATCCTCAAGTGGACGTCTTTGGCTTCTTCTTCATCCCTCTTCTCCGCAGTCACTGTCTCGATCTTTTGGTTGGTTCAGTGTTGGACGTGATCTTCCCTGATGGGTTCTTTACGATCTCGGCGAGTTGAGCTAGTTGCTGGTCGATTTGGCATTGATGTGTCTGCAAGTCTGCCAACTGTACCTGCAATGAGTTCAAAATGCCAGAATTGGATAGCGCACTTTGCGCTAGTTGGTTATTAATGGCATCCTGTTTCTTAACGAAATCAAACAACTGGCCAACCACATCAGATTGGCTTTCTCCTTTGTCCTGTTTTCGGGTTGGGCCTTGGTACTTTCCTAGTGCTTGGAAATTTCCTTTTGCTGGTTGGAATTGGCTGTTCTTGGCATATTGGCCGAATCCTCCTCTCTTCTCAAAAGTTTGCGCTGGCTTGGCTGAGGTGTGCAGCTGATGCAAATTTTCCGCTGCATCCTTATTACCGTAATTAAAGCCAGGGTGATCTAGCCTCTTGAAGTTAATGTAGGAGACATTTTCTATCCTTTCGTCTTCTGAGTCAGAGTCACTGTCCGCTTCTGGTCGGGTGTAGACACAATTGTCCACCCTGTGACCTCCTTCTCTGCACGTATCGCATTTCATCACTTTTTCAACTGGCTTCTTACCTTTATTGCCAGCTTCTCACAATTGTTTAACATCAGTAGCAATTCTCTATATCTATGAAGTGATTGACTCCAGTACCTTAGACTCAAGGGAAGACCCTTCACCTACCTTCCTTGCTTATCCTCTATCAGATCGATCAAACTCAACACCAGCCATTAGCTCAGCCAAGTTCTTGATAATCATCTCAGACTTCTTTGCCTTCTTCCCTAGGAAGTCACTGCTTGCTGCCACGTTCAGTGACACCCTTTCATCGGGAGTCAAGCCGTTGTAGAAGGTGGTGACGAGGAAGCCCTTCTTGTAGTTATGATGGGGGCAATCCCTCTGGTACTCTTGGAATCGCTCCCAGGCGTCGTGGAGGCTTTCGTTCGGCTTTTGCATGAAGGAGGTTATTTTCTGCCAGTTTCATACCGTTCTTTCGGTGGGGTAGAACTTATTTACGAATGTGTCAGCTAACGCTCCCCATCCGTTCAAAGACCGGTGAGGTAACCCGAGATACTAGGACAGCGCTTTGTCCTCTAGGGAAAAGATGAAGCCTTTGCAATATATGACCTCCTGGGGGACCCCCGCATCTTTATCGTGTCACAGATGTTCTTGAAGGCATCGAGATGATGGTAGGGATTGTCATTCTTTGAACTCCCCCTGAAGCTCTTGTTCTGGATCATTGAGATAACAGACGAATTAAGCTCAAAATTGGCTGCGTTGAATCGCGGGGTGATGACGGGACATCTGGAGTTGTTGGCTTTTGTTGATGCCAACTCTCTTAGCGTCTTCTCTTCCTCCTCGGAATCATTGCTATCGTCATCTCGTCGGTGATGTGCTTGATCTTGGTTCCTCCGGTTTTAGTGGCGGTGGCGACGCCTAGCTTGAGGGTGTTCTTCCTCAGGGTGTTCTGACTCCTGATCTTCAAGCTAATTATTGCCGTCATAGCGGTCGTTGCCATCTGGTGGAGGTGATTCATGCCCATATCTTCCTTGCCGTTCCCCTTCAGAGTGTTGTGGGTTGACGCGGGGAGGCATGGTGTTGATGATTGTGCTTGAATGGACAGTCGAGTAGCGTCGGAACTTGGGGAAACAGACTACTGTTCTTCAGGGTTCCTAGGATGGCATGAAAAATCAAGTTTAGAAATTGAATTTTTACTTTTAGGCAAAGAATAAAAATAAAAAAAAGAAAAAGAGTGTTTTCAAACTCATTTCTAAGCTTGAGGAACTGGGGTGTAGTTAGTGGATTCGGATTCGTCTACAATACCATTTTTGCCTTGTCCCCGACAACGATGCCAAAAAGTTGACCGGCCTAAATCGCGCGTCCAAAAGTGGAGGCGGATTTGAGGTAGTCAAGCTTTTACATTTATAAACCTGAATCCTTCTAGGCCCCCGCAAATTTGATTACGGGGTCGAAGTAGATATATGGGGTCGAACACAGGGACAAGGGGGTAGTGTTGAGAACCCAAAATTGACACGCTACACTCTGGCAGGTATACAGAGATAATAAATTCCCCAAAAGGGAAACAACAAGATGTCACAAACAAAACAAGAAAACTATCTCCAACTGGAGCTACTAGAGAGATTTAAGATTTTTCATCAATTAGCAGTTTTTAGGGGTTTTCATGCAACAGAAATAGAAAGATAACACTAGAGCTAGAGCAAGGTACAAAGGATAAGACTTTAGTAAAACAAGCTGTAGCAGTAGCATCCTGCACCCCTCCTCTCAGAGCGAGTACCTATAACCAAGCACCAACACCCCTCTCGAGGTTGCTGGTCTTAAGTTAGAGTGGAAAGCTACTGAAACAACTCCGTTCCAGGCACTCTCGTACTCCAGAATCGGACCAAACACTAGAGCCACAACACAACTCTCAAAGTTGTTGCGACGGGAAAACACGATTCGGTAGCTAAGAGAAACGCGATCCAAACATGCAAGCTAGAGTTCAGATATCAAACATAGCAGTCATCCAACACATTGTACCAAGCATAGAGAAGCAAGTAAGTAAGATTTTCTATTTCCATAAACATATAAAGGTTTGATTACAATGCAGAAATTAAGGAATTAAATAACAGAAGTAAAGATAGGTATCACCTTCTTGATGTAGAAGGACGATAGACTACAGTGGACCCTCCAGCCCGATACCAGTCAGGAACCTAGCCCGATACAGTCGTGTTGGGTGGCACACCCTCTCGGGCAGCACACTGTGATGGCTGTTTATATCGCTCAAGGACCCTGGCCGATACACTCATGTCAGGCGGCACGCATGATGGGCGAAGCGTATCGGGTTTGATATTGTGTCGGTCATGGAGCGACGCGTTCTACTATCGGGCACTTGTGTCGCTCATCTACGTTGGTCGATATCGGCCCGCAGTGTCGCCCGGGATGGTCCTAAGTGAACCATCCCCTCCCTCTCGAGATGGGGAAGAGCTCACCTAGAGTTGCCCGACACGAGCACTGGGGCACGATACTCTTGCTCTCGCAGTTTTCCTCAGAAGATAACTCAAAGTTCCCAACCGTCCGAACCATCTTTTCGACTTCATGTAGCTGCTATTTATAGGCATCAGTTGGGGGAAGTTATGGTGCTCGCAGCGCCACGTGTCCTCCGTATTCGCAAGTTTGATGGACGGCCGATACACATATCGCCCGACGCAGGGATGTTGGTCGTCAGTCATGTGGCGGGGCGCCTGCTGGTGGGTGGCCAGTGTCGCGTGACAAGCTTGGGTTGTCGTGGCGAGCTCGGCTCCCTGTCGGGTAAAAGGCGTGTCATCTGTCATCTTCTGCTTATGCAGCATCCCTTTGTCGTGCGTCCTTGTGTTGCTCCACTCTGTCAGGCAGAGTTCGTATCGGGCGTCAGGAAGGCCGAAACAAACTTGGACTTATTTGTGGTCTGGGACGGCCTTATTGTACCAAAATGAGGAAAAACTCTACAAAAGTTGGAAATATTGGATTAAGAGCATTGCTTGGCCAATTATTGCAAAAGTACTAATAAAAGAGAGGAAAATAGCAGAAAAGGGCAGTTTTGACAACAGAATAAAGGGCAAAAACATCACAAAAATTGGTGTTATCAATATGTACCTATAAAAACCAAATCCCTCATTAAATATGAAAGTTTTATATGCCTTCCAAATGCAACACACGTGAAAAGCTTGATCGGCCAAGTGTGGGCATGACCTAGCGTGGTGCACCATCTATCTCGCGGAAGCGTGAAGGATGAATATGTGGGTCTGCCCTAGCAGGGTGCATATTTCATCGTGTTGGCTTTGGGTCGGACTTAACAAGGTGTGACTTAGATAGGATCTAGCACCTTGAGGCATGGAGGTGATCATGGCAAGGAGTTGCATATGACATCTTTCAAGAGTTGCATATGATGCAATTGGCAAAAGTTGCCTACCTAGAAGATCTGAGTTGTGGGTGACAACCCTAGATGGTCCATGACTCAGAGGATTTTAGGATCTTGACCCACTAGAAGATTGTACGATGCAATCTTCTGAATTGATGGTGTGGGCTATCAATTTGAACAAAATAGTGGGAGCGATAATTAATTCAAAGTCCTAATTATATCATCAATTTTTCAAATCAATCAAAATATGTCAAAATTGAGTTTTGGACTAAACTGCGTATGTTTCCTTTTATAGTACAAATGACAACAAACAATAATCACTTTTTGTTTCGATCGGTCCTTGAAAAGGACAAGCTGAACGGGAGTAACTTCGACGACTAGTTTAGGACATTGAAAATTATTCTCACTCAAGAGTGAAAGCTCTATGTCCTGGATACTCCAGTTCTAGAGGAACCTGCTCCTACCGCACCAAAGGTAGAAAGGGATGCTTATAAGAAGCATTCTGATGATGCCATTTATGCAAAGTGCTTTATGTTGTGCTCCATGAACCACGAGTTGCAGACACAACATGAGAACATGGGTGTCATTGAGATGATTCAGAATCTCAAGAACATGTATGAAGATCAAGCACGGCAAGAGAGATATGATGTCTCCAGGGAATTGTTCAAGTGCGTCATGATAGAAGGAGATCCTGTTGGTCCTCACATGCTCAAGATGATTGAGTATGTAGAGAACCTAATGAGACTAGGATTTCCCCTGAGCCAATAGTTGGCTACTGACGTGATACTGCAATCATTGCCAGAATCCTACAGTGAGTTTGTGATGAACTACAACATGAACAACTTTGACAAGCCGTTGACAGAGTTGTTTGGCATGTTGAGGACATCCGAGACACAGATGAAGAAGGACAAGCCTAAGTCTGTGATGATGATTAGTAGCAAGAAAGGCAAGTCCAAGCGCAAAGGGCAAGGGCAAGGCTAAGAGAGGTTATGATGCTAGCCAAGAGCCCAAGGCGTCTTCAGCTCTCAAGGCCAAGGGAGGCATGACCAAGAGAGGCAATTTCGACCATTGTCAAAAGCCAGGACATTGGAAAAGGAATTGTCCACTCTATCTGGAAGAACTAAAGAAGAAGGAGGCAACAGACGTCTCCGCCGGAAGGTGTCATGAAATAAACTTATAACACTTTTAAGGTATATGATACCAAGACATAAAGTGTAAAGCACTCAATACATGGGGCAAGTGTTGCTGCCATAGATAGGAGTACTTTAGTTTATTTTCAGCCATAAAGGCATGTAATAGAGTTATGAACTGCTATTTCAGATTTGCCAATGGATAGAAACACATTATTTTTGCATATTGTATGACAATGATAGCAATTAATAAAGTTGATGTTTCCTTATGGCAATGTCTTGCTTATATTGTGGTACTTGGTATGCATAAGATAAAATGATACCTAAAAGTTATTGATAACTCAAACAATCAAATTAGCATAAATCATGAGAAATGCATTTCTAGTTTCCATATGATGGATAAATCTAGACTCTTTTGGTTAGAGAACCAGTAAGAGACATGAATCGCTTATACATGATCAATCAATCTTCACTAGTAGTAGTGGGAGAATGATTATCCTATTAGGCATAATACATGTGATGTATTTACATACCTATTAGACTTAATGCTAATACTTCAAATGGTGTTTAGAGAAATACCAATATGAATATCTTGAAGTGTTCAAGAATATCATAGATGAAGTACGAATTTGGTGAAGTGTTAATTCTTGATGAGATCAATGAATGAAATATTTGAACCAAATGTTTGAGAACCTTATGAGTGATTATGATAGTGTATCATAGTGAACTCATGATTAATGCATGGTGATGTCTAAATCAATAAGGAATCATACTCTAAGGAGTTAGAAGATGATTATCAAATAACTAATTTCTTCTTAAATAAAGAATACCCCAAACTAATAAAGGACATTAAGAATCACAAGGAGTTGTGAGTTCCTATATCCTTGACAGATACACCTCAATTATCTATGCAATGAGTTGGTCATGTGATGAGTCAACCATCTAGATAAATATGAGGAACCAGATTTTGAGTTATGGTTTATGACCATTACATCCTAATGACTTCCATGTGAACCATAAGGCATGACCTTAATGGTAGCACCCATTGGGATAAAATCCATAACTGCAAATAAGTCTTAAGTGTTAAGACACATGGATAACATTTTGAGAAGGATGATGCTTGTTAATTGCAACTTAATGACTAAAAGATTTGGCATACGGATACTAAAACTGCATTCCTATGTGGAATAAAACAAGGATGTGTACATGACACAACCTATATGGTTTATGAATCCATTAATGCAAATGAAGTCTATAAGTTACAATGGACTAATCAATGTGATTGATTGAGTACAAGCAACTTAGAACAGTGATCTTTACTTTGATAATATAGTCAAAGGGTTTGACTGATATGTCAAAGATAAAGAAGGGATATGTGATTTAGTGAGAGCGTATTTGCATGTTCTAAAATGGAAATCCAAAGTGGTAATTATCTTTAAGGAAGATAGAGACATTTCATATATGATAGGAAAAGGATATCTATAGAGATGGTTCTCGAAAACATCTTGACCCGAAAGAGAAAGCATACATTGGCAATCTATACTGAAGGGTTCAGTATGCACAGATTCAGTGGGAGAAAACTTGTCCATGTTACATGGAGTTGGTATCCCAAGGCCAAGTGTCCAATTCTTATGAAGAATGGGAACACTAAGAATAGATATGGATCTATCATGTATGTAATCATCCCATTATCTTGCATGTATGGACATAGAAAAAACAAAATGCATTTATCATCTTGTATGTAGGACATGACAATATGATATGCTCATCCTGATAAATAACACGTGGGACATGACGAGTGGATGTCTGTCTAGTTCCAATAAGGGTTACTGGAATACCATAAGAACTTGAGAAGTACTAGTTATATGGAAATAAGGAAGGGTTCACTGTAAAGAGTTACACTGATGTGAACTTCTGAAAAGGACATAAAATTAATCGCAATAAATATATGGTATATATAAAAGTGAATGTTTGTTGATAAATGGAAATGTTCCAATAAAGCAGTTTAAAAGGAAATGCTGAATATCCATGTGTTAGAGAATAGCAGTGGATACTATATGGATCTGGAAGATCACGAGATGAACTTATAGATATTCCGGTCATTGATGACAAGTAATGAATACTTGGTCATGCAATATGGATAAAGGTTAGCAAAGGAATACTAGATCACATATTACGGCAACTCCATCTCATATGTGTGACGTACAATGAAGAGATGAGAGACATGCAGTTAATACCGACTTTGGCAAGGTGTTTCCATAACTCACTATGTTAGCACTTGAGTACAATAACATGTGGGACATGTTTGAAGATCACTAAGAATATGATTCAAGGGTGATTGGCTCGCAGTGAAAGTGGGAGTTTGTTGGCATGTATGCCCTGAGAGCCAATCATAGGATGATTGGTGGGATACATTAAGATTGATTTGATAAAGATCAAAGGCAAGCTTCCAATTCTTTCTGGTTCAGCCATATGAGATAATGATAGAATAGATTGAATGTCTAGAGAATGACAGTACTCAATGATGTATGCTTTCAGGTTAAGGACCTGAACGATGAGATGATACGGATGCTTAGAGTTTGTACATTCTTATTGTGTCCCTAGTCGGATGTCATTGTGGAAGGTAGATAGACAACAATGACACACAAGACTAGATTGTGGTGTTGGTTGATGACAAAATCTCATTAGTCATGATATGGAGATATCAAACCAAACACATAGGTACTTGTTAGAGAACAAGTGTACTAGACAGACCCACCGTGAGTTTGCACATGGAACCATGACATGGTAGTCATAGTCAGTTCTCACAGTGATGGTAATGAGTGTGATTCTTTGACCTAAAATCACTACACTCAACACATGTCGTTGGGTATACTTTGACATCATCAAACGTAGTCCTGAAACATTGGTTGTTATAAAGGTGATGATTGGGTGGCTTTGACACATGGGGCTTTTGAGGGGTGAGTGATAGATATGGCATTTGTCCCTCCTGAGGGAGTTTGGTATCCACGGCCACTCGATGAGTAGGATTGAGATAGGCGTGCGCATGCATGTGTGAATCAGTATGTGATATTGATGTCATACATATCTCCTCCAATCTAATCTGAGATAAAGAAAGTGAATGAACGTTGACAGGATGACTGTTCCATGCCTTGAGTTCATTCAGGATATCAATGACAAAGGAATTATACATTCACTATAACACCGTTCACAGATTGTAGGATTGAAAGTTGTTCTCCAACTTTCTATTTCACTTGGGTAGCACTGATGTGTGACTAGGCACCACTCTTTGCTTGTGAAGTCATAAGTGTTATGGACTTTCACTGCCAACGTGAAATGGACCTGCAGGGTCACACACATAGGCTTTAACCTGGAAGAGGATTTTATCCACAAACGATGTTTAGATTGATTACTAAAGGAGTTTAGTAGTTCAATTAAACACTCAATCGATTGATAGCTCAATATCATAGTGTTCAAGGTGTTGGACCAATTGAATAGAATATCAGATTGATTGAAACTACGATTGACCGATTTGCACAGGTTTGCTGCCCCAACCGATCGGCTCATGACATGAACCGATCGGCTTAGGTTCGTGAACTGATCGGCTCATGGGATGAACCGATTGGCTCATGATACGTTGAACCGACCGGTTCAAGTGTTGAATTGATCGGCTCAACTGGTCCAACCGAGACCGTTTGGAAAGTCAGAATATTATTTTGCAAATACAATTTGTTTCACTTGTACAAATTCGATTTGGATAAGGATTAATATTTGATTAATTAGAAACAAGTTTGAAAGTCAATTTGAGTTGAACCAGGACCACGAACCGATCGGCTCATGTGATGAACTGATCGGCTCAGGTGCCCCAAGTGATCGGTTGAGGTTGAATCGATCGGCTCAACTCCCCAACCAATAGTTTCATGTATGAAATGATCGGTTTAGGTGGTGCAGTTGGTTGCTTTTTTTGAAAATTCCAAACCCTTCTACTCCTACTTTAATATCGCATTTCCCAGGGTAGAGAACCCTGTCCCATGACCCTCCTATATATATAGGGGTATTGGGGGCTTCAAAAAAGAACAACAACTCAGTGCACCAGTTGCTCTGCAAAGTTGTCGTTTTCTCTGGTTTTGGTAACCGAGAGAGAGCCCGAGCAAGTGCTACCCGATAAGGGAGGCACAACAAGGGAAAGACAACTGCAAAAAGTGACTGGTGGCAGGATAGTGTGTCGGTGACTAGTGCGCCGACAGGAGGGTGCGACTCCTTCTGATTCCTTATCGGTCAAGGAGATCATTGTACCAGGTGGTATGTGTGGACTACTTCAGAGGCAGGAGAATTCTGCCGCTCAGAGAATAGCTGTCAATCCCAACAGTCCCGGTGAGACCAGGAGGTGCGACCAGGAGATGCACAGACACCGTCCAAGACCGGAGGTGAAGACTGTGCAAGCCGTGAGGTAACGTCTCTGAGCAAGCCTCGGGACAAGGTATGCCTCTACAAACCATCCTTCCTATTGTATAGATGTTGACGTGATTCCTTTATTCTGGGTTTGGGAGAAGAAATTTTTTTGTTTCCGCTACCTTCTTTATCTCCCCTAAAACCCAACACTTTAGTCAAAAGATACCCTTACTTTGGATAAATTGTTCAATATCAGTCCTATTTTTGTTATGAATGACTATTTCATTAACTTATCTATCGAAGGAAAAGACATCACCATTCTCCTTCCACCATCAACAAGGTTTGTCAAAACAACCTGACCATCCACTAGCCCTCTAATGAGAAGAATGCTAGGGGTGATGGTTTCTCTGGAAATACCTACCAGTGGAGGAGTTCGAATATGATCAAGCACTTCTATGGAAAAAATAATCAGTTGCTCATAAGCATAATACCAATCCAAGTACTTGTCATGTGTCACATGACCATAATTAGCTCCTGGGTAGCCTTGACAAATTTTGATACTAGGAGGGATCAATCCCAAAAAGAGTCTAAGGGGATGTGCCAGCATCCAGCCCACAAATAAGAATCATGCTCACCCATATAAAATGCACATATAAAAGGAGACTCAAACAAGATTCTACAAGCAACCAGAGCCAATGCCTCAAAGAAGGTTGCACAAGACGTGGATTCTCGATAAGATCATGAATCAAGCCTAGGAACAACGAGTTGGAGTTAGATAAAGTATAGATGCACAAAATTTTATACTGATAAAGTACTATGCATACCTTAAAAACAATAATTGTCTCTATTTCACCTCTCCACTTCTCATACCCTATACTACTACAAGTAGCCCACTGGTTACAAGTAGATAGGGATGCATGCATAGGAGCCATGTAGACCACTTAGTGTAACAAATATATGAAGATGGAGGTTCTCATAGACCCACAAATACAAAACAAGAGTTAGTGAATTCAACTACATCTAATAGTCCAAAATAAAAATGCAAAAAAACAAATGATAAAGTCTTACTGCAATCAAGCATATGAAGTAGTTGTAAACCTTTGTAGCCCCGACCAACTCCCCCTGGAATTTTCCTATAAGATACCTCCTCACATGTGTCAGCATGTGGTCATACACATCGCCACCTCAGTCAAAGGATGGATTTGTGTTCGTGTCTATAAGAAAGGAGAACTAGATACAATATCCTACATCAGCCATGCTATTGCTAAATAAGAAACAAGTGATCAAGACAAACTAGAATACCTTGACCGCAAAGGATGTGTAAAAGGGATCATTGGCACCCTATTTCTCACCCTCACAAAACAAGGTGTCTCTCAAAAAAGTAAACATGACCTAATATCTAGAGGCAATCTACATTTCCTCGGGGTTCACTCTTAGAATCTCGACCAGATGGTGACATCCCCAATTCAATCGATCAGGTAGAAAATAGATGGGTGTCCCACCAAATCCTAACCTAGTGATCATGAAAAATTCACTAGTTGTGATGGCTAGCTCACCAAAGGCAAAGTTCAACATGCTAGTCTCCAAAAAAAATGCTCAACTAGAGGAAGGAGATAGGATATACCTATGATCCCACATTGACTGATGCTACCAAAATTAGTCCTATCAGACATTTCAACCTCCTAAGGACTAAACTATCATACAAATACCCCATATCATTCCAATGGATCCTCTAGTACACATTCAACAACCTTAGATTGTAAAGAATTAAGGTGGAAGATAAAGTCAAAACCGTTGCTCCATGGCACGAAAGCCCGATTCAAGCTCAAAAAAACTGAAAAAATAGCATGGAGAAAAACACATGCCCTGATCGATGACCTCAATGATGTAGATTCATCCACAACATGCCTGGATAATGGAAGAATATCTCAATTGGGAGCAGTTTCCCTATGATTCTACTTGCACCATCATGACATATGCTCAGAAAAAATGCCAATCATAGATCTTGAAATTCATATCTGAACTCAATAAAGGAATATACCATGCCTACCATGAATATGCCTCATCCCCCACATCATCACCTACATCCTTCTCATCCATGATAGGATCATGCCAATCATGAACCTCCATCTATACAAGCATGACAACAATGCCATAAGCTTTACACAACAATTGAAATCATCTCAATTAGATAATAGATGACTAAAATATGGCTCAAATCAGTAATGCCATAAGCTTTACACAATAATTGAAATTAGCTCAAATGAAATCAGCAATGACATAAGCTTTACGTTGCAAGCACCACTTTATGACCCCGAGTTATGCTCAAAAATTCCAATTTCAAAATTTGAGAACTAGAGAGTCAAAGATGATTATTCATCGATGCTCTAGGGGATGTATGATGAACTAGTATGGGAACACATCGTGAAGACCACATTTTGTTGGATAATCAACTAAGCACCCAAACTCATCTCAATTTCAAATGCTTCAAATAAAACAAACAATTGACTTGTACATTCACTAGCCAAAATGCCACCTTAAGTCTTAAAGCTTATCTAGAACCCAATTTCCAAATCTTGATGATCCAAACCTATTCAAGATAGGAAACATCCCAACTTTATACCTTATAGGAGGTCTGGTCCTAACTTCAAATTGGGCCACTAATGAAAAATATACAATAAGTAAAGATGTGTAGGAAGAGGGATAGTTACTATTGTTCAGGGATCTTCTTACATGCAGAGTAGTTTCCACTATTTTAAATGGTTACAAATACCTAGTCTATATTTATTCCTATGAATGACAAATCCCATTCTCTTTATTCACATCCACCTTTTATTCATTAAGATACTAGTTAGTGAGAGAATCTAACTGTTGATTTAAGAGATGAAGGGATGATGAGAGTCACTTTTGAGGATGAAAAACCTCTTTTAACTCATCAGAACTTTAGAAAGAATGAACAATTGGTCAAACATATGTAAGTGTGTTAGTCAGAGTCTACCGTTATTCTAGATAAATCTTTCACTCTCAATCCTATTTTTGTCATGCATGACTGATTCAGCCCTATTTTAGGGCTTCATCTTGTGTCATTTTGCATTTCAGCCACATCTATACTTGTTAGATTACATGTTATTTCGCCCAATATGCTTATTTCTATCAAATGCACTTATGGAGGCTTTTTGCATGTTTTATAGGTACTTTGTCCACTACTTGATGGCATGGAAAGAGGATGGTCCAATCTAGGGTTTCCGCAGGCTTGGAGGAGCCCAAAATGAAGCCAAAACCACTTCCAACCTACCCCAAGTGGTCAAAGAAAGTGTTGAAGCAATACCCTCCATGGATGATCAAGTTCAAGGCTCAAAAGCATGGGAGAGACACCACCACGACCGTGGTACACCCCCCACGGTCGTGGTGGACATGCCCCAAGCACAAAAAATGGCTAAAACCCCCAGAAATTGATGAAAATGGCCAAAACGACCGTGGTTTTCAACACGACCGTGGCCAAAGGTCCCCACCACGACCGTGGTGACTTCCCCACGGCCGTGGCCATCCATGAACCTATCCCTGTGATATCCACAATCTAATAAACCCACGACCATGCCCATCCACCACGGCCGTGGTCTACCCTACCCACCACGACCGTGGTGACCTACCACGGCCGTGTTACTCACAAAATCCACCAATTTTTCACTGCTTTACCAATTTTGCCCCTAACTTAACCCTAGACCCCCTAGATCCCTATATATGCCCTAGTGGCGGCTGAGGGTCGAAGGTTGGCTACCTTCCACCGCCTCCTAGCTCCCCAAATCACCATCCACTCCATTCCACTCCAAATCCACCTCAAATCCACTCCATTTCACCATTTCCACCACATAACCCCCCATATCTAAGCCTTCCATCCACTTCCCACCACCTTTTCACTCCATTCCATCCAAGAAGAAGGAGGAGGTCGACCTGCTGCTGCTGGAGAGAGGATTGACAACCACTACTTCGAGCTCCATGGCCACCTCTATCTTCTTCTCTTCTCTTTTTGCTTTTTCCATTTCTATGTGTAGCTAGGCCCCCTTGGGTGGGCTGTTTGGGGGATTTTATGTTACTTTGATACCATGTTGGGGGATAATGACATGTAAACGTTGTAATTCCATTTGTTAATGATTATGTTCTATTTCTATCTCATTCTCCATGGATTGCTTGTTGGTTTGTGTGTGAAATCACCTAGGAATTTAGGCAAATTGCTTATATGTGTGAATTTTGGGATTTGCCCCTAGGTCCAATTCTTGGATCCCTAGGTTGCCTCCCATCTTCCTACATCCTAATCAATCTCCCTAAACCTAAGTGAGAGATCTAAGTAGCTAGATTGGATAATTCTAGTGCAATTAGCATGGAGCCTTCTCAAGGCTAGAATGTGGGGGAATTGGGGCCCAAAACCCTAATTTCACCCCCCATTACTACCCTCGACCCCTAATTGCCCTAGGAATGTCTAATGTAGAAACCTAGACTTGATTAGACTCTAATTGGATTAAACCTAATCCCTAACCCAATTGAGCCTCGTAAGGGTAGTAGGGGGTGTTAGGGACTAGTTCCCCTATACACAACCTAGCATATCCATGGCCAGTTAGTAGCTTACGTTAATTCATTAGACTCTAACTTGTTGTTTGGTTTGGATAATCTAAATGGAATCATAATGTTCACATGTCACCCCCCAACTTAAGTGATAAGTTCATACCCCTAAACAACCCACACATCTCTTTACTGCTTAAAACCCTAGTTTTGTGCTTGCTTAGCTTAATTAGCTCTTTCCTTTCTTAGTTAGCTTCTTGCTTTGTTCTTGCCTTGTTCATGCTAGCTTAGCTCTTTAATTGCTCTCTTGCTTGCCTTAGTGTAACTTGCCTTTTCATACCTAGCTTAGCCTTTCTTGCCTGCTTAGTCTTAATCTAGTCTAGGGTTAACTTAGATTTCATTCCTGCCTTTAATTGCTTGTTTGTTCATAAGTAGTTTAACAATCAAAACAACCCACCTTTAAACCCTTAACCCTAGTCTCCGCAGTAGGAACCTAGCTAAACTAACCTAGCTCTAGCGCCCCCTCTTTTCCCTGTGGATCGACCCTATACTTGCCGCTTACCTATACTACGACACGACCCCGTGCGCTTGCGGGTGTAGTGTTTTAGTAGACGTAGGTTGTTAGTTTAGGTCTTATAAATATTGAAAGCAAACCCCCATCCATCGTGCATTCCGACCTCGTGGGGCGCATCTATTCAGTTGAGTAGTGTGTTAGCACCACTAGCGGAATCGCACCAATGACTTTTTCATTAACTTGTCCATAAAAGAAAAAGACAACACCATTATCCTTCCATTCTTCATAAGGTTTGTCTAAACTTCCTTAGTGAGTCCAACCCTTTTGACCTTTCTTCTCTAGCTACTACATATTGAACTCCACACTCCTTCAAGGGTGATTGACATAGAAATACGGTAGAGAATGATCAAACCTTAGAAAATCGGATTTTGGGATCAAAGATGGAGTGAGTAAGTGAGAAGTAGGTTGCAAATGAGTGGGTCGAGGCTAGTGGGGAGTAAAGTAGATTTTCTCCTCACCCCATTCATCACTACAAATTTATAGTAGCCTAGGGTAGCTAGTATTATTAAAGGGAAAACTAAGAGAACTAGTAGATGAAGAACTAGGGTATCCCATGTAGAATGTTTATTCTACCTACCACAAACATGATAGAAGGAAGGTGGAATGGACATAGTGGATGGGAATGGTTGTGGCAAAAATAGGTTAGATGTCATGTAGAATAAAGGGAAATAGATTTAGGTAGCACAATCCTTTTAGTTAGAATAGTTGTAGTGGAGCTGAGGTAAAACAAATGCTTTGAGTAGTATTGTCATGGTTAAGGCTAGTTGAACTGGAATTCTGGGTGGAATGCTCATTATGGTTGGAGGATAACACAACCATTCCATGAATGAATTAGTGTTGTGGTGGAAGTATTTCTATAGGGAATGGGTGAGTGGGAAGCTCATCCATCTCGGCCATGGTGGGTGATTGTTGTCATCTCCACTTGTCACATTCAATCTCCTTCAATGCAAGGTCATTTTGATGAGGCATTACCTTATATGTAAAGCATGTGACTTGGGAAAATGTAGCATGAGTGTGTTGATATATCACAACTATTTTGAGGATTTTTCTATTGCACTTAATTCTTCTTTTAATCCAATATAAATATTGTTGTTGCAAATCATTCGTTGATCACTTGGGGTACATTGGGGGTGATTTTAGCATCAGATTGAACTCGTACATGCCTAGAGAAGCCCTTATATCAACCTCCTTCTATCCCTTCCATTAACTAGAGGTCAATTATCTACAAAAGATAGAAAAATGAATCTATAAGTACATTTGATAATAAATGAGGATTCTTAGAAAATAGTAAGTATATGCATATCTTGATCTGAATAGTTGGGAAAAAAATACACAAGTGGGAGGCCCAATTAAGGGCTTCCACAATAGTCCTCCACCCACAATGGGTGCCTCAGTGCATACGGATAATGGTACATGTAGTTTAACTGGTTGTGCGGCCATTGTTGGTCCAACCACATTAGATGTGTGTACTCTGAGTGCCCTCCCGTTGTGCCATCATGGAATATGTATCATACACATAGGTTGGAGGGAGTGTATGTACATCCTATGGCTCTATCCATATTCTCACACAACATATACTAATTTGTTGTTGTTTCATCTGCTCAGTCACACTCATCTATTTCTCACCCTTAGGTAAATCCACCACTGGTCCCATATAGGTTCCTCTAGGGTGTTCTTCCTCCCACTATGCTATCAATTCTTTGATATTTGGGTTGATACCATATCCAAAGAAAGAATAGGTCTATGTTATGGTAGCTCTAATTTGAAATCTAAGATCTCAGGATTTAGGTGGTTATAAAGGTTTTCATTTCTTGAATAAATCATATTTACCTTGCAAGATAGATTAGATTAATGTACCTAGAAATTGTAGCCTAGATGGGGCTTCTCAATCGTCATCAAAAGATAGAGAAATCAAGGTGACTATGTCTCCCATGATAAATGGGTTAGTAATCTTTGTGGGGATTGATTTCATGTATTAATCATCATATTCCCTATACTGTGCCTCTATTTTTCATTATATGTCATATCATGAGCAATTCCTTATGCAAGCATAATCCATGGTTATTGTACTAAAAAAATATTATACTGACCAAGACCTTATGGATGTAATTAAGTATAGAAATTTCTATTTACTCATCTTTGACTTCCAAGAATCGAATGTGTATTGGCTGATAAGTTGTTCCCATACACGTGCATTGTCCCATACACACTTCTTTTTTTTGTCTCCTTATCAAACTTCTATGTAAACTTAGAAGTGGGGGAATTATTTGTTCAGATGGGAAGTTTTCAAGATATGTACATTGTTGAATATCATGAACCTAATGGCTCCCCCCCCTGTAGTCCTCTTTCTCAAGTATAATGAAAAACTTGCAAGTAGTCTCAACATAGGATTCTTATCGTTTTCTATTACCTTCTTTAAGCTAATTTCCACTATAAGTTGCGCAAAACCATAATTCACACTAATCGCTTCCATTGTAGGCATGTAAAGTATAGCGGGTGGCAAGCATTTTCATCATTATGCACCTGGGTTGGAGTAAACCCAAATCCTTATTTAGAATTCCTACTCATCTTCTCACTTATTGGACCAAGAGTGTACATTCAAGATCATTTCCCTTGTATTGCATCCATATTCCTCTAGTTGAGCCACATGTCTAGTATTTCATATTCCATTTTGTCTTTCTCACCCTCATTAGATCATACTCCTCCTCATAATCCTAGGATTCAGTTCTAGTGGAGATATTGATGGGCTCTTATAGAAGTATCAACATCTTATCCTCTTCTTAGGCCTTTCAAACTAGGTCAAAATCCTTGGGCACTCATGGGTTTTTTAAGTTGGGTTGGGTGATAAAATTTATCACTCATAGAAAATCACCCAAACCCATATCTATCCATTTATTTAGTGGGTTTCCCCTGACCTGTGGGCACCCATAGGTGACCCAATTAACCATACATTAATATACTAATATATATATATATATATATATATATATATACATATATGCATATTAAGATTTATCTCAATTTAGGACAATTTAATGTTTACATTATTACAACAACTGTATTTTCTTTGTTTTATAGTTGTTGTATACAACCTCAAGTACTTGTAAAATAAGGAATGTCTAATGTTAGATGAATAAACGAAATGTTGATTTTTTGTGATCCTTTTTGTATGACAACTATATTTTGTACCCCCTAATACATAAAAATACAACATCTAATTGTTGCATTTTTTCTTTTAGTTTCATTAAAAATATAAGTCAAGAAGAAATCCACTGTGTTTGACCTTAGACACATCAACTTTTTGTTTCTTTGATCTAACCTTGAAATAAGAAACATAGTTACAAACTATTTTGGATTTTTTTTATATAAAAATAAGAAACTAACAACTTATTATTGATGGAATATATTTTATATGGGCACCCATAGGTCATTGTACAACCCCTTCGGTTCGGTTCATGTTTGCTTTTGTTTTACCTGTTTAGAATCATATCTATTGGACCCACACCCGCAACAACCCAACCCATACCCAACCCACCCACCCATTTGTTAGGTCTACCTCTTCTTTAATCATCATGCACCTTCTTGGTGTTGGTGGTGTGAGCTATTGATGAAGGTTTGAGGAGGTGGATCACCTCCTCTATCAGTTCGGTGGTAGTTGAGGTAGAAGTGACAAACTAGATCACCTTGTTGACACAATTGGTGTGGATTGAGGTGGTGCACATGATGAAGATGGAGTAGCTTTCTTCTTTCCCTTTTGGGTTTAGGTGGGAACCTCTACCTAAATTGAATAGATTACATTTTCCAAATAATCCTTGAATTGGACTTCCTCCTCCTAGTAGTTGGAATCAAAAGTGGTTTCACAATTATATGAGGAGGTTCATTGGGAGGAATGACTATGTCAGGCTATAGGAGTGTGAGATGTATATAGTGATGGGTTGTGGGAGTATGGAGATTGGTTGGATGCATTGTTGGAGCAATGGAAGTTAGGGATCATCCTCTTCACTCCCTTCATCAACTTCTTTGAAAACCCTTGTATTTGTAACAAGAGAGTGTTTTCTTTTATGATGGAGGGGCTATTTTTTGGGTTGGATGTAGGTGGGTAGATTTGTGGAGAAAATGGAGATATGTAGGTGGATAAAGGTAGATGTTACAACCCCAATTTTTGGGTTTCTTTGGGTGATAAATGTAATTTCTCACATTAAAGATAATTGGACAAATAATGATACAATTTGTTGCGAATAAATGGAATTCGTTTACAATAGCCTTGATGATTGTGTTGTGGGCTTTATTGGCTATTGGGCCCAATGACAAGGAAATTCAATTAATAAATGAATAATTGAGTTTTGAGAAAAGAAAGATGTGGAAACCTCTAGAAGGCAAAAGAGTATAATCCAAAGTTGGATTTTGTGCCTCTTGGGTTCCTTCGGTCCCAAGGAGTCCAAAATTGCAAAAATAAAGCAATAAGAAAAGAAAAGATGAATGAGATTTTTTTTGTGCAATACTGAATAGTTCGGTTACAGTCAGGGCTGGGGTCTAAACAAATTACAGAAAAGTGCTTTGTCTTCTAGATAGAGTGCTTCGCCTAGGGCTGGGCAGAGCTGTCAGTCACCTTCAGACATCGGTTGCTTAAGGCAGGATTTGGCTAGAAGGTCTGTGAGTTTGTTCTGATTCCTCTGGATGTGAACAAGATCAGCAACGTTTATGGAAGCTAGAGCTTCACGTATTTTGCAGACAGATGTAAGGTATTTCCCTGGGACTGTCTCTAGTCCCTTCACCCAATATACTGAGTTCCAGGAATCTGAGAGGAGGGTGTCGTTGTAATGGTTTAGTTGTCTTGCAAGTTCTGCTCCATGCAGTACAGCCTTGAGCTCCCCCTCCATGGCGTTAGTGCCTGGGTGCAGGCGAGAGGAACCCCTAATCCATTCTCCTATGATGTTGTGAATAATGGCACATGTGCATGACCTGTTGGATCTGGAAGAAGTGGCGACATCGACATGAAGGATGAAGTTTGTGTTTTGCAGGAGGACTGGCTGAACCAGGCTGGGTTTCTTCATATGGTCAGATGAATTGCCCGAGAAGGCCAGGTCAGAAGAGCAGGCTTCAGCATAGCATTGTGCAGCCACTATACGCGGGGGAATAATAGAGTCCTCAAAGATCTGTGAGTTCCTGCTTTTCCATATCTTCCAGCAAGTTATTGCAAAAAGCGTCCTCCAATTGGTCGGCTCCTTGATAATTCTGATGTTGTAGTTCATCCAGTCCCGAATAGACTGGCTTTCGTAGAACAGGTTTACCTCCCTAGGCAGAAGGAGCGACCAAACCTGTCTAGCCGACCAGCAATCTCGCAACGCATGCAGGAAATCTTCGTCCGAGCTGTTGCATCTCGGGCACGTAGGATTATCAGTCATCTTCTGTTTAGCTCGCATGACGTTGGTGAGCAAACGATCATGCAGCAACAACCATAAATGAGCTCAAACTCGATACGAAACAGGGAGGGACCATGTCGCTATGAAGAGGGGTCGTGATGCTTCTGGTGTTGGCTGGAAAAGAAGTTTATAAGAAGATTGAACGGTGAAGACGCCGTAGCTATCCAACTTCCAGATGAACATATCATCTCCATACTGGATTCTAGGAGTGGGCATGTGACTGATGGTTGTGACTGTATCTTGAACACACCAGTGGTTGAGAAATTCCAGGTCCCAGGATCCGTCATCAAGGACAAGGCTCGAGACCTTGAGGTCTGCAATATCCTCCGGTACTGTAAGGGCTTCTTTGACTACGGGCTTCACACCATCCCCAATCCAATCATCCGTCCAGACAAGAGTGTCCAGGCTGGACACAGCATGACGTCATGCATTGTCTTTAAGGAGCGGGAGGAAAGATTGCAAGCTTCTCCATAGATGGGAACCAGTAGCTTTGGGTAGTCCGTTCGTAAAGTATTTAGACCTCATGATATTCACCCATGGAATACGCTTATTCTGAAAGAGGTCCCATCCCATCTTCATCATCAAACAGGAATTGAATTCCCTCGACTTCCTTAGACCCAGGCCACCATTGGACTTGGGGGTCATAATAGTGTTCCAAGCAACCAGATTGAGCCGCCTGTGGGAACCACCATTCCACAAGAAATTCCTTGTAATTTGGTCTATTCGATCCCAGACAGAGAAAGGGAGTTGGACTGCTTGCATAATGTAACATGCTTGTGATTGAAGAACCGATTTAGTAAGCGTAATTCTCCCTGCAAGGGAGAGGAGGTTGTTCTCCCATTGCTTTATATGCTTCTGAAATTTCTCCAGCAGAGATGAGAACAGTTCCTTTCCTTTCCTGCGATGGACGATGGGAACGCCCAAGTGACGACCAAGATTGTTCATTTGCATAATCCCCAACTTATTGCAGAACCTGTTTTTGATTGATCGGGGGGTGTTGTGGGAGAAGAATATAGTAGATTTCTCATGAGATAGAGCAAGCCCAGAGGCGTGATTGAACGACTTGAGGCAGCGGAGGATCACTCTTGCTTGATGTGTGGAAGCTTACCCAAAAAGAATGATGTTGTCCGCAAAGCTCGCATGGGAGATAGGAATTTTGTCCTTGGTGATGACGATGGGTCTCCAGTTGCCTTTGCCGATCTCCTCCGCTATCAACTGACTAAAACACTACAGGCATAAGATGAAGATGTAGGGGGAGAGGGGGTCCCCTTGCTTGACCCCGCAAGAAGGTCGAAAGGTACCTGCAACCTCCCCATTCCAGAGGATAGAAGAATCACCAGAGCAGATAATATGCATAATGATATCGATAATTTCCTTGGGCAGTGTAGTTCGAGTGAGAGTGTCACGGATGAAGTGCCAGCTAAGTTTGTTGAACGCTTTTATCAAATCCAGCTTCAAGGCCATGGTTCTTTTCTTGCAGGATTTGGATTCCATTGAGTATACCACCTCCTGTACCAACGCGATGTTGTCACCGATCTTCCTTCCAGGGACGAAACTCGACGGGTATGGGGAAATCCAGTCGTTGAGATAAGGCTTGAGCCTGCTGGCGATGACCTTCGAAAGAAGCTTCGTGCATACGTTGTTGAGAGAGATAGGTCTCAATTGGGAACATTTCTCAGGCGGATTGCACTTGGGGATGAGGATGATGAGTGAATCAGTCGCAGACGGAGAAATTGGGGCGCCCATGAAAGGAGCTTGAACAAAATGACATAGTTGGTTGCTTAGACACTTCCAGTTCTCCTGGTAGAAACCCGCATCAACTCCATCCAGCCCTGGAGCTTTGATTGGCGACATGGAGTTCAACGGATCCCAAATCTCCTTAGATGAGGGAACATAGACCATCTTCTGGTGTTGCTCGTGCGAGAGAGGTGTAAAGGCCCCCAGGAAGGTAATGCTAGCAGCCTGTCTACGATCATCATCTACCTCCTGATATACATCAGAGAAGAAAGATAAAATGAGGGGTTTGAGTTCGGAAGCAGTTTCATACCAGACACCATTCTCATCTTTGAGGTGATTAATCTTATTCCTCCATCGCCTAGCTTTCGTAATGGAATGGAAGTAAGTGGTGTTATTGTCACCCAACTTTATCCAAGTGCATCACGATCGCTGTTGACTCTCAGCCTCCTCTCGCCGTAGGATGATGTCCAGATGATCCTGGAGGTCGATGATCTCCCTCGCCAACGAATGATCGAATCGAAGAGATAGATTCATCTGGTTCCATCTTATCTTATTGGTGATCTGATCTTTACTCCTTCGATCTTTTTTGCGTGCAGCAATGTCCTAGTTTCTCACCTTTTCCAGCATCAACCTGTTCGCAGTGAGTAGATCAGAGTCCATCGACCAGACGTCATCGAAGAAAGCCGCATAACCTGGCGTTGAGTACCATCTCGCATTGGTACGTACATGCGTTGTTCCCTGGAAGGGGTGAGGTGCTTCCGCGCACACCATTAGCGGCGCGTGATCAGGAAGGTTCTTTTCGAGAACAAGAACCTCCGTCTTGCCCGATTGCTCTATCCACTGCCGATTGCCTAGCGCCCTATCCAGGTGTTCGTGCAGGAGCCCCCTTCTGAAGGTGGTGCGGGGACCGATCGCTCCAAGGTCAATAAGCGAGCATCTCTCAGCTGCCTCTATGAAGTTCGTACATTTGGCTTTGTCAAAAATGTTGCTACCGATCTTCTCAGAAGGATGCATAACCACATTGAAATCACCCATCACTATCCAAGGATCTGTGATTGAGAGAGCAATAGCATTCAGTTGACCCCACAACAGTTTCCTCCCACCTCTTGTCGTACTAGCATAAACAAAGGTGAAGAAAGTATTGTGTATCTTATAGTGAACAAACTATTTGTGAGATACAAGGATCTCAACTTGGACGTTGTGCTTCCAGAGCACCCAAATTCCCCCAGAGAAGCCAACAGCTTCGACTCTATGCGAGTTTTGAAAGCCCAGATTTTTTATGATCCCCAAAGCTCGAGTTCCACTGCATCTAGTCTCCAGCAGACACATGACCAAGATCTTGTATTTCAAGGTCAGATCCTTCACCGTATTTTGGGTGTCGTTTTCGCAGACACCCTGTACATTCCATGTTGTAACTTTCATTTATCAACTTCAATGAGGGTGGATTTTCCCATTGTCCTCGCCTCGTCTTCCAGGTCCTGTAGAAAAGATGTTTTCCCTCTTTTCCTCGAGGAGGATTTCGAGGTGTCTCCAGGGTTCAGAATCTTCCGGTTCCTCAAGTGAATGCCCGTCGAGTTCCGACTGGGACTTCTGTATGGATGAGTATGACACTCGGTTCTTGTCGAGTCGCTGAAGGTGAAAGGTTCATGGGTAAATTGATGCGGCGGGTTCTCCCTCCCTTGCACGAGGGAGTCTCTAGTGGGGTTGACGGTAGTGTGCACGGTATCCTGTCGAGGTGTCGAGTTCATCGTTGCACGAGATGGGGCCGTCGGTTCCTTGGAGTTGCTCTGCGCGGGGACTGTGTTGGATTTGGGCCTGTTCGAATTATTTTGCTTGAAAGCTTGCTTTCGTGCTCTCCAGTCGATTCTAGTAGCCACGCACTCTGCAACTGAATCTACATCAATAACCTCCGTGTCGACAGTGTCAGCTTCCTCTAGATTCTGTAGGTTTTGAAATTTGTTGTTATTTCTTGGGTTGTTATTAAGAAAGAAATTGAAAACAATGATAAAATGTGGAAAATAAGTGAAAAGAGGTACATTTGAGTTATCCTTGGTGGATTTTCGTATCCAAAGGGTTTCTACTATTAAAAGGAATACCAATAAGGAAAATGGAAGAGAGATAATGAGAAATCCTCAAAAAGAGATGTTTCGATAAGAAATAGATAAGATAAGGAGAAAATAATGGACAAAAGATAAATGAAAGGCTAAGATATATCCCCAAGATGGGATTTCGAGCCATTAAGGTTCCTTGGGGTTCAAGGAACTCAAAATAATAATTTAATAGCAAGAGAAAGAGAAAATATGTGAGATATATATATACATATTAAGTGATATCTTGCATGTAATGAGAAGGAACATTTTCTTTTAGAGAATGAGCCCAATTTTGGTAGAGAGGTAGATTAAGTCATTATGGACTTTACCTAAAAATTTGGGAGGTTTGGGAGTTATGGCTTTTACAAGATTCTCTAAAGTTTTGGGATTGTAGTAAATGTCACGATTTCTTTAAATCATTTCCTTTTGTATCGCGAGCAATATGCACCGTTGATCCCCAATCGGATGATGGATGCTTGTCGTCTAGTTTGAGAAGGATTGAGATCAGGGGGAGTCCTGCTCAATCTGGATTCTCTCTCGATACGGTTGATGTGCGGGGATGGAAAGGGTTCCAATGTATTTGGGATAGATTTTTGCACCATCTAATCCTTAATTCGATGGCCTTTGGACATGTAACTGAAAATCCCCAAATCCCCAGATACCCACGGGCCACCTATCTTGGCCATAGGCTATTTAAAGGGGTACATATCTCCCTTTAGCAATGTGACCTCACCCTTGGGACTCTGGCGGAGTCCGCAACACAATCCTTAATTCAGTTCACGTGCCAAGTTGTGCGTTCCCCTCTCCCAGCCATGGCGGCCTGGAAGAGGAACCTCCTGGCCATTCCATTGACTCCAGCTAGCTCTAGCATAGCTGAGACCACCGATGAGTTTGGTGTCTCATGGCGAAGGCGGAGGAAGCGTCGCCTGTTGCTGAGGGAGCCAGGATAGCAAGGTCAACCTATAGGTTTACCGTCGAGCAACGCTGGATCGCAAAACACAGAAGAGCGGAGGAAGAAGACGACCTCAGGTGAAAATACCTGAGTGCCCCTGGCGCACGTGCAATATGGGAAGGGCAGGGAAGTCTTTTCCCCCTTTATAGGGCCAATCCACTTGGGATGACGTGTCAAGCCGCCATTGTCCAAAAGGTACCTTTATTTGCAAAATTTCTAGAAATTAATTGATAGGTCCAATGAAAACATGCAAAATATGAAAATTGATCAAGAGAACGTGTAGAATTCAATAAAAATACTTTTACAGCCTGATTTCGTTCATATTTGCAAAAGTGTGCTAAGATAATGAAAAGTGCTTTGAAGTTATGTTAGAAACCCTAATTGAAATTAATGGCTAGGTTCATGATGCTTAATTGGAGAAATTAAGTAATAATAAACCTGATGAAATGTTAATGATGAACTTGAACCTGATATAGATGATTTATTACATGATTTAGGGTTTTACACCAATTATGAATGATTAAGCACTTAGAAACCCTAATTTAGGGTAAAAAAGGATAAGATCATATTCAATTCGAAAAATATGATAATATGTTGTTAAATGATGGTTCTAAGATATTTGGAATATAAAAAGTTCCTAATCATGGATAGATACCCTTAACATGATAATTAGGGTTTTCTAATGAATAAAGTTGGAATTAATGATAAATGGATTTCATAGGTGAATTAGATCATAATGAACCAGGAGTTGTTAATCTGGAAGGAACCTAAGATGATAAAAGGGTTGTAATATGAATATGTGAGTAATTAGGGTTTTGCACTTAGAACTGCTGTTCTAGGGTATGAATGAGGAAAGTTGTAAAAAGAACCCTATAAAAACCCAATTCGGATTAGAAACCCTAGAAAGTGAATCCAAGTCAATTAAATAGATATATTCTTGGTAAAGTGTAGTAAATAGGTTGTGTGTGCTTTTCAGGAATTCTATGATTGTTGAACTGCTTCTTGGATTACTTTCTTGCTTGGAATTGTTATTAGCTTGTTGAATCTACAAATCAGGTATGTGGTTAATTATGGTTAATCGCATTAGTTTCCTGAGGGTTTTCCAAATGTTTCCTTGTATTGAATGCAATCTAAACTTTTGGATGTTCATACTTGCAAAATTATAAAGTCACTATGGTTATCACAATTAGAAAGAAGTGTGTATTCTCACACCTACAAGCCACCCTGATGGAAGATGCCATAAAGGTCAGGCCCAAGAGGGTAGACCCATGGGCACCGTGAGAGGTGACCCCAGACACCAAGCTCGAGAATGACAAGGTGGTCTATGATGCATGACTATGGAGCACCATGAGAGGTGACTCCCAATCACCAATCTCGGGATTTAGAAGGTGGCCTTAAGTCAATGGCAAAAGCGAAACCCTAGAGGGGTATGCCAGGGTTAGGGCAAAAGCGGTGGAGAATGACACATTGAAAATGTAAATTGTTTTGTTAAATAATTTGATTGTGATTATTAAATTGTTAGCCATATCTGTGAAATTATAGATGTCCCCACATACCGGCATATTCTGATATGTTGACTGATGTTTTGTTTGTCGGCGTTTTAGGTACAAGCTTGAAAAGGACAAATAGTAAAGTGGCATATGTGAAATTAATTAAGAGTTAAAGTACAAAGGAGGATTAGTTAGAGTAGACTCCTAATGCAGATAGATGTAGATATCCCAGTTTTGAAAAAGGTGTGCAAAGTTTTATTTTATACCATTTTACACTTTAGTTAGTAAAAATTTTTAATTGTTATTGATTATTTGTCGAACCTTTGATCTGGGTTATTCGATAACAACTCCGATCTCTTGGTCTTCCTTAAATGGGGGTTATCGGGAGATAGGGTCGTTACAATTGGTATCAGAGCATATGTTCCTCATTTAATCTTTAATAATTATTAAATTTTACAAATTCCATAGAACCAAGGGAGTTATTAGAGGATTGTCCAAAAGTATGAGGTGTCTAGAAAAGGATCACGTCCGGGGGCTAGCAATATTTTCCTCCACACCGCTAGTCAGAATACGAGGACTCTCGGATTGTGTGATTGCCTGGCTGATGTCTTAGGATATGACTCGAAATAAGATATCTTTAGGACTCTCTCATCTTGTTCATCCCTTCTCAACTCAAATTCTATTAAGAATAGTAAGGATTAGGGTTTTCTCTCTTCTCCTCACCCTCTTGTGATATGGGTAAGGTTGATAAGGTTTAAGGAATCCTCCACCAAATTAATAAAAAGCATGTAAATAAGATGTCATGGACATAAGCTTAATAGATTAAGCGTAAAGGAATAGATACATGCTTAGGTCGTATGACATAAGTTGTCATTCCCTTAGGAGAGACCTGAGGATAGACCTTCTTATTAGGAGGATGAGTATAGAGAGTTAATCTTGGAGGTAGAGACCTCCATTAAAAAATAGAGACCTATGTAAAGCCCGAGCCCACTGCCCAAGGCTCTAGTAGAGTTTCAGGAATGACGACTCGAAGGATGATGTTAACCCTAACCCTAAGTGGAGGTTAGAGAGGGAGATGACATGATGAGTTAGATGTCATGGTTCCCTAGGTGTTTGGATAGACATGCCTTGAATGCCATATGAGCCATGAGAAGTTGATGACTATCTTTGGCAACCCAACACTGCGAAGGGTCGTACATGTTCGAGCAAAGGATAGATCCTTCATGGATAAAGTTAGAGGAGAACCTATAGAACCCTATGGGCTTGGGAAAGTAGGGTATAGCTTGCACCCAGAGTACGTCAGTAGTGATTATAGTAGGATGAAATACTGGTCAAGAGATTATGATGGACGGCTTATGAAATAAGCATAAAGGGCTATGGATGATCTTAAGAAAACATAAGTTCGAGCATAGGCTTCACCAATTTAGACGTATTCTTGTGAGCTTGATCCTTCATGGAGAGAGGACCTCTGGTAGTAAGGTTGGATGTAGAGTTAGCTCTATAGAGAGAAAGCAGGACTCAAGTAAGAAGGTTGGAAGCTTAGATTCCTAGACATGAGGAGCAGTGGGGAGTTGAGGATGATGTGACCTAAGTGGATGATAGTGGTTGCCTCATTCTTGATCCCTGGAAATGGATGATATCTTGGTGTCCTTTAGAGGAACCAAACCCTAAAGAGAGAGTGATGCTTCTGGAACCTATGTGCCTATGGTATAGGAGGTTACCTGCTAAGATGAGTCAAAGAGTGCCTTAGACCCTGAGGAGGTTTAAGTAACCAGTTGCGAGGCTTTATACCTAATTGGTTGTCCTTAAGGAGGACTTAACTCTGAGGTGATGTTTATATAAAAGGATCATGGAAGTACATGACATACCTTGGACATGCTTGATTCATGATTAAGAGATTGAACATTCAGTTGGACACCCAAAGGTGAACCTAGGGTTCCTAGGCCTAAGAGGGGAAGCAGTGTACCCAATGCTCATGATGATATTTGAGTCTCTATAGTTTCGAGCATGGTACTCCTCATGCGTAGAGGTAAAGGATACCCATTAAGTTAAGGGTATGTTTGATGAACCCCTCACGACTAAGTTGATCTAATGTTGAGGAAAGAGAACAAGTATGACCTAGCATGGTTTAATAAGTGGTCTGCTTGTGCCCTAGTAGCTGCTGGGTTAGGCATGTTCATGTGGATGCATACCCTAAACATAAGGACGTTTGTGACCACTGTTATCAAGGTGTAGTTTCCTCCCATCCTGGGGGAGGCACCCTTTTGTAGGGTGTATACCAGTTTTGTTGATTTTGAGGTAACCTAAAGAGGTTTCATATGATCTTGAGAAGCGAAGTGATGAGTACATGGTACGAGAATGAACCTGTAGACCCATAGATAACCATCTCGATGTGCATGTGGGTGTGATACCATGGAGGTAACCAGTATGGGGCTTGACCAGGGTAGGCAGGTTGCCATGACCCCTGTGAAGGGATGAAAGACAACCCATGAATGTAGAGAGAGATGATGAAGGCTTGGGTAAGGTTCTAATTTGAACATGTACTATGTTAGAATCCTACGTCTATCCAAGGGTCAGGTAGGGATAAGACCGATGGAAGTAGGGGTTGCCTAATTCCCTAGTTGCACATGAACATAGGGTCGGGAGATAACAACTATCATTATATGAGGACCATGGGTTAGGATATTTCTCACCTTCATGAACTCATGGGACCCAAAGGGCAGATGAGTAGGGCACTCTCTGGATGCATAAGGGAAAAGGGATAACCCCAAAAGTTTCGACACCCTATAGTCCTAGAGGAGATGACCTAGGATTGTGTGTAAACCCCAGTAGGCACTAGACCAGTTCTCCATGGAAGTAACCTTGATATCGAGATGATTGTGATGTAGAGACATGGGTGGCACGTTTCAACCTAGATTTGAAGGTGTACTGGCCAGGTGGGATGTGCCATCTCTACTATTGGAACAGGAAGGACTTTGTGTTTGCACAGACGCCACATGCTTATTTCCTCTTGTTATGGGAGGGAGAGATGGGATAGTACGCATGCCATACGCCAAGGATAAAAGATGATGCGAGTTGAAACGTTGCTACAAGGTATGAGGACAGAGATGATAATATACCTTGGTGGAGTGAATGATACATGGATGGTTTGCAAACAATAAAAGGTATAAGGTAGTCATCCTATAAGGATGTTTTCTTTTTTTTTAGCATGAGCTATGTGGAATTTGCAAGTGATGCAAGGTAGAGTTGATCACCAAGAAGATGAGCTCAAAGTGTTCTCAATGAAGATAGACTTAGAGTTCGAGTTTGAGATGATAAGTGAAATACATGGAAGTGTACGTCTTCAATGATGTGAAGTGGTAATGAATACTCTGGTTGAGATATATCTGACTAGTTTGGCAAGAGGCTAGAAGAGGTTGTTAGGTTAACCCTCAATTGGAAAAGAGATATGTTTGGGCTAACACTCAGATGTAACGAGACCTATTGAACAATTTAGTAGTTGTTTGGTTAGCCAGCCTAGTCCTCGATCTAACGAATTGATGGTGATAGAACTTCAGATACACTTCTTTGGAAAGGAAGGTAATAAAACCCCGATGAGAGCAGTTTAGGGTTTCTGGGGAATCGATCTTGAGGAATCATGACATACAAGAAATCATGATTTTAAGATCACCATACACCATGGTACTACTGAGATAATGAGTGGTAGCAGTACTATGGATGCTAGAGATGAGGCTGCATGTGGTATGTTACATGCAAGCGAGGGGGTAAAAAGAATGAACACCAGTAACCCAGTGTATCGACATAGAGGATAAAAGAGTCCTTGAGAGGGAATGGGAGTTCATCACTACAGATGATGTGGAAAATCTCCCCTTGACCAAGGAAATTCATGATGCAATATGGGTTATGGTAGATTGCCTTACCTAGATGACATGAGAAAGAAATAGTACTATCAAGGGACAGATCGGGTTGAACTACACACGAGAGAGATGGTTCAACTACACCATGATACGAGTTTAAAAGTTCTTGAGTATGACCTAAATGTTCACTTCCATAAGGTGGAAGTAGGAACATGAAGAAATCGGTGTCAGTACCGCCTATCACCCCTAACTAATGGTTAGTATGATCCAGTCTGGAGGGTCTGATGTGAGCAAGTGTGCTTGTTCAAGGTGATACAAAGAGACAGTTCTTAAGATGTGATGTTAACCACCATAGCCTTTATCGGGATGAAAGAATTTCTAGAAAGAGGTTGTGTCGGTCACCACTTCATTAAGATGATGTTGGTGAATGAGGCCTCACGAAGGTAAGAAAAGAACCACAGTGTGTGTAGATGAAGTTGCTATGATCGTGCAATGGCTGAGAGAGAGCCCAATGGTAATATGAGTCACGAGCGGATGCAAAGCAGACTGACACGCAGTTCACAGTGGGAGAATATGTGATGTGAAAATCCGACCCCTCTAAGCTACAACTGAGAAAGCTGAGTCCTCGATATATGGGTCCATTTGAGATGGATGGGTGGAGATGGTTGTATTTAGCCTTGCCCCTCAGTATAACATGATGTATAATGTGTTCCATGAGTCCGATCTAGAACACCATGTGAGGTACCCAAGCCATGTGCTGAGCCCTAAACCTATTCAACTTTTGAGAGGCTTAAATGTCCTGAGTCACCTATGAGGGTATGATATACCAAGGTGAGAAAGAACTCATATGGAAGAATATGCGATGATGAAGATTCTTGGGATGCACCATGGAAAGGGTGAAGCCACATGGGAGCCCTGATGGACATAAGAAAGGCTTATCCTGTTTGTTTGTTTGCTTGATGGAATTTTGAGGACAAAATTCTTATAAGAGGGGAAGGATGTTACAACCCCAATTTTTGGGTTCCTTTGGGTGAGAAATGTAATTTCTCACATTAAAGATAATTGGATAAATAATTATACAATTTGTTGTGAATAAATAGATTTCGTTTACAATAGCCTTGATGATTGTGTTGTGGGCTTTATTGGCTATTGGGCCCAATAATAAGGAATTTCAATTAATAAGTGAATAATTGAGTTTTTGAGAAAAGAAAGATGTGGAAACCTCTAGAAGGAAAAAGAGTATAATCCAAAGTTGGATTTTGTGCCTCTTGGGTTCCTTGGGTCCCAAGCAGTCCAAAATTGCAAACATAAAGCAATAAGAAAAGAAAAGATCACTGAGATATTTCCTTATTAAGAAAGAAATTGAAAATAATGATAAAATGTGGAAAATAAGTGAAAAGAGGTACATTTGAGTTATCCTTGGTGGATTTTCGTATCCAAAGGGTTTCTACTATTAAAAGGAATACCAATAAGGAAAATGGAAGAGAGATAATGAGAAATCCTCAAAAAGAGATATTTCGATAAGAAATAGATAAGATAATGAGAAAATAATGGACAAAAGATAAATGAAAGGCTAATATATATCCCCAAGATGGGATTTCGAGCCATTAAGGTTCCTTGGGGTTCAAGGAACTCAGAATAATAATTTAATAGCAAGAGAAAGAGAAAATATGTGAGATATATATATATACATATTAAGTGATATCTTGCACGTAATGAGAAGGAACGTTTTCTTTTAGATAATGATCCCAAATTTGGTATATAGGTGATTAAGTCATTATGGACTTTCCCTCAAAATTTAGGAGCAATTGGATCTTTGGTTTGGGAGTTATCGCTTTTACAAGATTCTCTAAAGTGTTGCGATTATAGTAAATGTCACGATTTCTTTAAATAATTTCCTTTTGTATCGCGAGCAATATGCACCATTGATCCCCAATCTGATGATGGCTGCTTGTTATCTAGTTTGAGAAGGACTGAGATTATGGGGAGTCCTGCTCAATCTGGATTCTCCCTCAATACGGTTGATGTGCGGGGATGGAAAGGGTTCCAATGTATTTGGGATAGAATTTCGCACCATCTAATCCTCAATTTGATGGCCTTTGGAGATGTAACTGAAAATCCCTGAATCTCCAGATACCCACAGGCCACCTATCTTGACCACATGCTATTTAAGGGGGTACAGATATCCCTTTAGCAATGTGACCTCACCCTTGGGACTCTGGCGGAGTCCGCAACGCAATCCTTGATTCAGTTCGTGCGCCAAGTCGTGCGTTCCCCTCTCCCAACCATGGTGGCCTGGCCGAGGAACCTCCTGGCCGTTCCATCAATTTGAGCTAGCTCTAGCATAGATGAGACCACTGAAGAGTTTGGTGGCTCATGGCGAAGGTGGAGGAAGCATCGCTTGTTACTGAGGGAGCCAGGTTCGCAAGGTCAACCTAGAGGTTGACCGCCGGGCAACGCTGGCACGCGAAACACGGAAGAGCGGAGGAAGAAGACGACCTCGGGTGAAAATACCTGAGTTCCCCTGGCGCGCGTGCAAGATGGGAAGGGCAGGGAAGTCTTTTCCCCCCTTTATAGGGGCGGTCCAATTGGGATGATGTGTCAAGCCGCCATTGGCCAAAAGGTACCTTTATTTGGAAAATTTCTAAAAATTAATTGGTAGATCCAATGAAAACATGAAAATATGAAAATTGATCAGGAGAATGCGTAGAATTCAATAAAAATACTTTTAAATCCTGATTTCATTCATATTTGCAAAAGTGTGTTAAGTTAATGAAAAGTGCTTTGAAATTATGTTAGAAACCCTAATTGAAATTAATGGCTAGGTTCATGATGCTTAATTGGTGAAATTAAGTAATAGTAAACCTGATGAAATGTTAATGATGAACTTGAACCTGATCTAGATGATTTATTACATGATTTATGTTTTTACACCAATTATGAATGATTAAGCACTTAGAAACCCTAATTTAGGGTAAAAAAATGATAAGATCATATTCAATTCGAAAAATATGATAATATGTTGTTAAATGATGGTTCTATGATATTTGGAATATAAAAAGTTCCTAATCATGGATAGATACCCTTAACATGATAATTAGGGTTTTCTAATGGATAAAGTTAGAATTAATGATAAATGGAATTCATATGTGAATTGGATCATAATGAACTAGGAGTTGTTAATCTGGAAGGAACCTAAGATGATAAAAGGGTTGTAATATGAATATGTGAGTAATTAGGGTTTTGCACTTAGAACTATTGTTCTAAGGTATGAATGAGGAAAGTTGTAAAAAGAACCCTTATAAAACCCAATTCGGATTAGAAACCCTAGAAAGTGAATCCAAGTCAATTAAATAGATATATTCTTGGTAAAGTGTAGTAAATAGGTTATATGTGCTTTTCAGGAATTCTGTGATTGTTGAACTGTTTCTTGGATTACTTGCTTGCTTGGAATTGTTATTAGCTTGTTGAATCTACAAATCAGGTATGTGGTTAATTATGGTTAATCGCATTAGTTTCCTGAGGGTTTTCCGAATGTTTCCTCATATTGAATGCAATCTAAACTGTTGGATGTTCATACTTGGAAAATTATAAAGTCACTATGGTTATCACAATTATAAAGAAGTGTGTATTCTCGCACCTACATGCCACCTTGATGGAAGATGCCATAAAGGTCAGGCCCAAGAGGGTAGACCCATGGGCACCATGAGATGTGACCCCAGACACCAAGCTCGGGAATGAGAAGGTGGTCTATGATGCATGACTATGGAGCACCATGAGAGGTGACTCCCAGGCACCAAGCTCAGGATTGAGAAGGTGGCCTTAAGTCAATGTCAAAAGAGAAACCCTAGAGGGGTATGCCAGGGTTAGGGCAAAAGTGGTGGAGAATGACACATTTTCGATGTCCCCACATACCGACATATTCTGATATGTTGATCGATGTTTTGTTTGTCGGCGTTTTAGGCACAAGCTTGAAAAGGACACACAATAAAGTGGCATATGTGAAATTAATTAAGAGTTAAAGTACAAAGGAGGATTAGTTAGAGTAGACTCCTGATGCAGATAGATGTAGATATCCCAGTTTTGAAAAAGGTATGCAAAGTTTTATTTTATACCAGTTTTCAATTTAGTTAGTAAAATGTGTTAATTGTTATTGATTATTTGTCGAACCTTTGATCCGGTTTATTGGGTAACATCTCTGATCTCTTAGTCTCCCTTAAGTGGGGGTTATCGGGAGACAGGGTCGTTACAGTAGAGGATGTTTTTTTAGGTAGTTGAAGAGTCTCCTATGGTTGAGGAAGCTTCATCAGGAATCATAGGAGGTATATTACATCTTGGAGATGATATGGCATCATTAATGATGGAGCACCTGCATGGAACAAGCATGGTTTAATGTGGCGGCGAGAGAGGGGTCATGGCAATCCTCCTCAATACATGCCACTTAAGTGTAGGGAAATATGGCGACAAAATAGGCAGCGGAAACAAAAAATTTACTACCATAATCTCCATAAACCAGTGGATTGTGTCAACAACTATAAGATGGGAAGCATGCTTTTGAAGATATACCTGATCCTGGAGCAAGTCCGGCGACATCACCTCATCATTTTAGATGTGCAACTGTATTTTAGTTGCATTACAACCTGTCTATGGCTCTTCAATGGACAACAAATGCAGATGACATTTGCAGAAACTCCTCCACATACTGTAGGCTGACATTGTCCTCTTAGCGGGAAAAGTATCCACACCTCTGTAGAAGTCCACACGGATTTCCTAGAACTCATGTCGTCCTACAAGAACAGACATGAAGGAGTTGTCCCACCCGTTTGTGTACTAGTCACCAACTTGCTCTCCTATAATTGTTTCTCCCTTGATATCCCTCCCTTTAGTGAGTAGGACTTCCTCAGGATCTCCATTAGTTATCACAAATAGTGAGGACAACAATTGTCAAAATAAATTGATTTGTATTATAGGAAGACCCCAATATCCCTCTATTTATATGAGGGTTCAGGTTGTAGGTTCCCAATCTATGTACGAGTGGAGGAAGATCATGAATTTTTACAACCTGTAAGCATCAAACCGGTTGGTTTGCAACTGAACCGGTCGATTCACATGTGATTCAATTGGTTCCCTTGTCGAACTGGTCATTTCACCATGTTTCCTAATCACAAACAAATTAGAAGATTCAAATCCAATTAATGCATAACATGACTTCAGCATTAATCCTTAATGCAATCAAATTTCTTCATGAACTGGATGACTCGTCTTGTGAGTCAGTCATCTCACGACCCCAATCAATCGGTTGTGAGTTGAGATGATCAGTTCACTTGGTGAACCAGTCGGTTCGCTCCCTAGTTCAAGTAGAACTCATCTAATTCAATATCCAATCAACTTGACACTCCAAATGGTCATTTCATTGCATGAGTCGATCGGTTGGGAGATTAGTCAACTGATTTGTTTCTTGAATTGTATTACCTAAACAATTTAGTAATCAATCTGATCTTCACTCATGATCAAACTCCTCTTCTAGGTCCTATGTGTGTGATCCTATAGGTCCCATATTATGTTGGCAGTGCATGCCCATAACAACTTATGACATCACAACCAATGAGTGGTTCCTAGTCACACATCAATGCTACCCAAGTAAATGGAAAGTTGGAGAACAACTTCAACCTACAATTTGTGTATGATGTTGTAGTGTTTATATAGTTCCTTTATCACTGATATCCAGATTGAACTTGAGGCATGAAGCAATCATCCTCATCAACATTCAATCTAGTTTCTTGAACCAGTGCTGACTATTTGAGATATGTGTAAGCTTCAATATCACATATTGACTCACATGTGCATGACCATGCATTTCTCAGTCTCGCCAATCAAGCTGCCTATGATATCATACTCCCGTGGAAGGACAAATCCCATCTAACATCACTCACTGTCATCCCCATGTATCACATGGTATCCAATCGTGACCTTTATGATAACCCTTATTTAGGATTATAGTGGATGATTATAAAGCACACCAAACGACATGTGATGAGTGTAGTGACTTCAAATCTAAGAACCACAATCACCACCAACACTATGAGAACTGACTATCTGTAATGACCCCGTCTCCTGGTAACATCCACTTAAGGGAGACCCAGAGATTAGAGTTGTTATCTAATAACCCGAATCAAAGGTTTGACAAATAATCAATAACAATTAATAATCATTACCAACTAAACTGAAAACTGGTATAAAATAAAACTTTGCATACCTTTTTAAAACTGGGATTTGTAAACTTCTATCCATGAAGATACTAATCTAACTAATCCACTTGTGCACGTTAATTCTCATTGAATTCCACATATGTCACTTTACTATTTGTTCTTTTCATTGTACCTAAAACGCCGACAAACAAAACGTCAGTCAGCAAGAAGCTAGTATGTGGGGGAAACAATAATCATGCAACTATAATAACAAAGTAATCAGCCAATTATCATTTAACAACCAAGATTACATTTTAAACCATACTACTCAATCCTTTCCTATCCCATATCTTTGTGATGTCCCTACTGTGGACATGGATACTACCTCTCTCATATGGTAGATCCTTACCCCCATGGCCCTAGCACACAGGTAGCCAATACCTAGGGTTATTGAGTCGCATGGCCCTACCCAAAGGTAGTCCAATCCCTGACTCATGGTGACTTGATGGTCCTACCCCATAGGTAGCCATGTACTAAGTCATTCAATGACCTGATGGACCTACCCCATCGGTAGCCACATACTAGGTCAATCTATTAAGCTACAGAGGGGACTAGGATCTGAGCTAGTAGGCACATATCTTAGGTGATAGTCATATCCACATTATAATTTGCAAGAATTAAATTCAACCAATAGTTTAACTCACATCATCGATAAAACCTCGAAAATCCTCGAGAAACTAATTTGGGATATTCATAGGCGTAACCACATACATGTCAGGCAGACTCAGATGCAGGAATAGTCCAAACAAGCAAGTAATCTAGAATCAATCAAGTATATAGTTCAATCCAAAAATCTGGGGTCGCACGATCTGTGGTCCAGTGATCCACCTTCTCGATCTGACGTCTGGCGGTGTGTGCGCCACTTAAATCAGCCGACCCTCCTTTGATCTGTCGGATGGGTGCGTGGGATCATAGTGATCCCCAATCTGACGGATATTGCTACTCCCCTCCTTCTTCCCCATCCACTCAACCCACGGCAGCGCCGTAGCCTGGATCTCATCGGAGCAGGCTCGATTCGTGCTTCCAGGGCACAATTGACCAAAGTAAGTGGTCGGTAGCGTCCGTTAGGGTGTAAGGGATCTAGAGGGGTGCTATTTATAGGTTGTAGGGGGTTCTTCTAGGGTTCCCCCACCTCTCCGCCACCCTCGTTCGCTGCCCAATTGGGCATTTGTTGTAGAAACCTTGGGAGCTCAATGAAATAGGGTCGGGGAGGCACATAATTCTCTCTTGAGTTCTATGGAACTGTATTCATGAGCGCACATGTACCTGACAAAGAAGAAATCAAGAGGGAAAGTCCCTCCTGTGACATGGCAGAGTCCATGTCTGCTTGGGACTTAGATGATGAGCGTCCATCATTGGATTAAGATCCAATGGACCTCATCGCTCATGATCAAATATAAAGGAAAGATATATTTCTTTAATTCGAAATAATTCCCAAATTGAAGATAACTTGGAAATTTGATATCTCCCAAACCATAACTCCTATTTGTCTCAAATTTTAAGGGAATGTTTGTCTTGGCATTATCTAGCTTTGTACAAAATTTGGGAAACAAAAAGAAATGGATGAGAAGGATTCCTTCTCTCCCAATTTATTCATTAATTTATTCAAAATTAATTGTTATTTCCTTTTCCCTTTTCCATTATCTTGTTATTTTGGGTCCCTTGGACTTCAAGAAATCCTAAAGGCACGAATTCCCATATTGGGGAATATTGGTTTGCCTTTATCTTCTTGTAAATTTCTATTTCACATATTCTCCTTATCCTTTTTATTAAAATATCTCTTTTTGAGGATTTCTTTTTATCTCTCTTTTTATTTTCCTTATTGGAATTCCTTTTAATATTAGAAATCCTTTGGATACGAAAATCCACCAAGGATAACTTAATTGTACCTCTTTTCACTTATTTTCTATATTTTATCATTGTTTTAAATTTCTTTCTTGATGAAGAAATATCTAATTGAGCCTTTCTTTTCTTATTGCATTCTCTATGCAACTTTGGACTCCTTGGAACCCAAGGAATCCAAGAGGCACGAAATCCATCTTTGGATCACATTATTTTTCCTTCTAGAGGTTTCCACATCTTTCTTTTCTCAAATTCTCAATTATTCATTAATTAATTGAATTTCCTTGTTATTGGGCCCAATATCCAATAAAGCCCACAAATAAATCAACAAGGCTATTTTAAATGAAATTCATGCATTCAATCAAAAGACATCATTATTTGTTCATTTATCTTTATTATGAGAAATTACATTTCTCCCCAAATGAACCTAAAAATTGGGGTTGTATCATCCTTCCCCTCTTATAAGAATTTTGTCCTCAAAATTCCATCAAACAAGCAAACAAACAGGATAATCCTTTCTTATGTTCATTAGGGCTCCCATGTGGCTTCACCCTTTCTATGGTGCTTCCCAAGAACCTTCATCATCTCATATTCTTGCATCTGAGTTCTTTCTTACCTTGGTATTTCGTACCTTCATAGGTGACTCAGGACTTTTCAGCCTCTCAAACAGTTGAATAGGTTCAGGGCTCAGCACATGGCTTGGGCACCTCACATAGTGCTCTAGATCGGACTCATGTAACACCTTATACATCATGTTATCTTGAGGGGTAAGGATAAACACAACCTTCTCCACCAATCCATCTCAAATGGACCCATATATCGGGGACTCAGCTTTCTTAGTCATAGCTCAGAGGGGTCGTGTTTTACATCACATATTCTCCCACAATGAACTGCATGTCAGTCTACTTTGCATCAGCTCATGAATCATGTTGTCTCTGGGCTCTCTCTCAGCCATTGCATGATCAAAGTTACTTCATCTACACACACTGTGGTTCTTTTCTGACCTTTGCGAGGCCTCCTTCATCAACATCATCTTAATGAAGTGGTGACCGACACAACCTCCTTCTAGAACTTCTTGTATCCCGATAAAGGCTATGGTGGTTATCATCACCTTTTAGGAACTGTCTCCATGTACCATCCTGAATGAGCACACATGCTCTCAGCAGGCCCTCTAGTTTGGATCATACTAACCATTAGTTAGGGGTGATAAATTATACTAACATCGAGTTCTTCATGTATCCACTTCCACCTTATGGAAGTGGACCATTAGGTCATACTCAAGAACTATTGAACTCGTATAATGGTGTAGTTGAATCGTCTCTCTCACGTGTAGTTCAACCCGATCTGTCTCTTGACAGTACTCTTTCTTTCTCATGTCATCTAGGTAAGGCGATCTACCATAACCCATATTGCATCATGACTTTCCTTGGTCAAGGGGAGACTTTCCACATCATCCATAGTGATGAACTCCCATTCCCTCTTAGGGACTCTTTTATCCTCTATATCAATACATTGGGTTACTGGTGTTCATCCTTTACCTCCCGCTTGCATGGCCATATGCCACATGCAACTTCCTATCAAGCATCCAAAGTGCTACTACCCCTCATTATCTTAGTAGTACCATGTTGTAAGGTGATCTTAAAATCATGATCTCCTATAGGATTCCTCAAGATCGATTCCTTAGAATCCCTAAACCACTCTCATCATGGTTTTATTACCTTCCTATCCAAAGAAGTGTATCTGAGGTTCTACAACCATCCTTTCATTGCATCAAAGACTAGGTTGGCTAACCAAACAACTACTAAATTGTTCAACAGATCTCGTTACATCTGAGTGTTAGCCCAAACATATCTCTTTTCCAATTGAGGGTTAACCTAACAACCTCTTCTAGCCTCTTTCCAAACTAGTCAGATATATCTCAACCAGAGCATTCATTACCACTTCACATCCATAGGTATTAGGTAACATTGAAGACATACACTTCCATGTATTTCACTTATCATCTCAAACTCGAACTCTAAGTCTATCTTCATTGAGAACACTTTGAGCTCATCTTCTTGGTGATCAACTCTACCTTGCATCACTTGCAAATTCCACAAAGCTCATGCTAAAAAAACATCCTTATAAGATGACTACCTTATACCTTTTATTGTTTGCAAACCATACATGTATCATTCACTCCACCAAGATATGTTATCATCTCTGTCCTCATACCTCGTAGTAACGTTCCAACTTGTATCATCTTTTATCCTTGGCATATGGCATGCGTACTGTCCCATCTCTCCCTCCCATAACAAGAGGAAATAAGCATTTGGCGGCTGTCCAAACACAAAGTTCTTCATGTTCCAAGAGTAGAGATGGTACATCCCACATTGCTAGTACACCTTTGAATCTAAGTTGAAACGTTCAACTTATGTCTCCACATCACCATCATCTTGATATCAAAGTTGCTTCCATGGAAAACTGGTCTCGAACCTACTTGGTCCAAATACAATCTTTGGTCGTCTCCTCTAGGTCTATAGGGTTTCGACACTTTTGGGGTCATCCCTTTTCCCTTATGCATCCAGAGAGTGCCTTACTCATCTGCCCTTTGGGTCCCATGAGTTCATGAAGGTGATCAGTCTCCTAACCCATGGCCCTCAGACAATGATAGTTGTTACCTCCCGACCCTATGGTCATGTGTAACTAGGGAATTAGACAAATCCTACCTCCATCGGTCTTATCCCTACCTGACCCTAGGATAGACTTAGGATTCTATTATAGTACACGTCAACTTGGAACTTTACCCAAGCCTTCATCATCTCTCTCTGCATTCATGGGATGACTTTCATCCTTTCATAAGGGTCATGGCAACCTGCCTACCTTGGTCGGACCCCATATCGGTTACCTCCATGGTAACACATCCACATGCACATAGAGATGGTTATCTATGGGTCTACAGGTTCATTCTCATATCATGTACTTTTTTACTTAGCTTCTCAAGATCCTATGAAACCTCTTTAGGTTACCTCAAAACCAACAAAACTGGTATACACCCTACAAAAGGGTCCCTCTCCCAGGATGGGAGGAAACCACACCTTGATAACAATGGTCACAAACGTCCCTATGTTTAGGGTATGCATCCACATGAGCATGCTTAGCCCTAGCAAGCTACTAAGGAACAAGAAGACATTTACCAAACCATGCTACGTCACTCTTGTTCTCATCCTCAACATTAGACCAACTTAGTTGTGAGGGGTTCATCAAACATACCCTTAACTTAAGGGGTTTCCTTTACTTCTATACATGAGGAGTACCATGCTCGAAACTATAGAGACTCGAATCTCATCTTGAGCATGGGGTACACTGCTTCCCCTCTTAGGCCTAGGAACCCTAGGTTCACCTTTGGGTGTCCAACTGAATGTTCAAACTCTTAACCACGAATCAAGCATGTATAAGGCATGACATGCACTCCCTGTCATCCTTCTACTTGAGAAACACATCAGGGTCGAGTCCTCATCAAGGACAACAAACAAGGTACAAGGCCTCACAACATGTTACCAAACTTCTCCAGGTCTACAGAACTATTCTTTCCTATCTCAGAAGGTAAACACCTATACCACAGGCACATAGGTACCAGAAGCATCATCCTCTCTCTAGGGTTTGGTTCCTCTAAAGGAAACCAAGATATCATCAGCCTCTAGGGATCATGCATGAGGCAACCACTATCATCCACTTAGGTCGCATCATACTCTACTCCTCACTATTCCTCACATCTCAGGGTTTTAGGTTTCCAACCTTCTTGCTTGGTTCCTTCTTTCTCTCTCTAAAGCTAACTCCACATCTAGCCATACTACTATAGGTCATCTCTCCATGAAGGATCAAGCTCACAGGCATACCTCTATGCGGGTGAAGCCTATGCTCAAACTTATGTTTGTTCATGATTATCCATAGCCCCTTATTCTTATCTCATAAGCCATCCATCATGTCCTTCTGGTCTCGATTTTAACTTGCTTCTCGTACTACTGATGTACTCTGGGTGCAAGCTATATCCTACTTGCAATAGCCCATAGGGTTTCTATAGGTTCTTCACTAACCTTACCAATGAAGGAGCTATCCTTCGCTCAAACATGCACGACCCTTCCCAGGGTTGGGTTGCCAAAGGTGCTAGGTCATCCAACCTCTCATGGCTCGTATGGTAAACCAAAGGCATGTCCATCCAAACACCCAATCAACCATGACATCTAACTCATCATGTCATCTCTCTCTAACCTCCACATAGGGTTAGGGTTAACATCATCCTCAGAGGATGTGTCGGGTCTCTACCTTTAATGGAGATCACTACCTCCAAGATGAACTCTCTCTTTACTAACCCTCCTAACAAGAAGGTCTAGCCTCTGGTCTTCTCCTAAGGGCAATGACAACTCATTTCATACGACCTAAGCAGGTGTCTATTCTTTAGTTTATGCTTAACCTATTAAGCTTATGTCCATGACATCTTATTTACATGCTTTTCATTAATTTGGTGGAGGATTCCTTAATCCTTATCAATCTTACCCATCCCTCAGGAAGGTGAGGATAAGAGAGAAACCCCTAATCCTTAAGGTCCTTAACAACATTTGAGTTCAGAAGGGATGAACAAGATGAGAGAGTCCTAAAGGTATCTTATTTCGAGTCAAATCTTAAGACATTGGCCAGGCAGTCACACTAATCCGAGAGTCCTCATATTCCAACTAGCGGTGCAGAGGAAAATATTTCCAGCCCCCGGACGTGATCCTTTTCTAGACACCTCAATCTTTTGGACAATCCTCTAATAACTCCCTCGGTTCTATGGAATTTGTAAATTTTAATAATTATTAATGATTATATGAGGAACCTATCCTTTGATACCAATTGTAACAACCCCATCTCCCGGTAACTCCCACTTAAGGGAGACCAAGAGATTAGAGCTGTTATCTAATAACCCAGATCAAAGGTTTGACAAATAATCAATAACAATTAATAAACTTTACCAACTAAACTGAAAACTAGTATAAAATAAAACTTTTCATACATTTTTAAAACTGGGATTTCTAAACTTCTATCCATGAATATACTAATCTAACTAATCCTCTAGTATAGGTTAATTCTCATTTAATTCCACATATGCCACTTTACTATTTGTTCTTTTCATTGTACCTAAAATGCCGACAAACAAAACGTCGGTCAGCAAGAAGCTAGTATGTGGGGGAAACAATAATCATGCAACTATAATAACAAAGTAATCAACCAATTATCATTTAACAACGAAGATTACATTTTAAACCATACTACTCAATCCTTTCCTATCCCCTATCTCTATGTTGTCCCTACAGTGGACATGGATACTACTTCTCTCATTTGGTAGATCCTTACCCCCATGGCTCTACCACAAAGGTATCCAATACCTAGGGTTATGGAGTCGCATGGCCCTACCCAAAGGTAGTCCAATCCCTGACTCATGGTGACTTGATGGTCCTACCCCATAGGTAGCCATGTACTAAGTCATTCAATGACCTGATGGACCTACCCCATCGGTAGCCACGTACTAGGTCAATCTATTAAGCTACAGAGGGGACTAGGATCTGAGCTAGTAGGCACATATCTTAGGTGATAGTCATATCCACATTATAATTTTCAAGAATTAAATACAACCAACAGTTTAACTCATGTCATCGATAAAACCTCAAAAATCCTCAGGAAACTAATTAGAGATATTCATAGGCATAACCACATACCTGTCAGGTAGAATCAGATGCAGGAATAGTACAAACAAGCAAGTAATCCATAATCAAGAAAGTATACAATTCAATCCAAAAATTTGGGGTCGCACGATCCGTGATCCAGCGATCCACCTTCTCGATCCGCCGTCTGGCGGCGCACGCGCAACTTAAGTCATTCGACCCTCCTTTGATCCGTCGGATGGGCGCGTGGGATCATAGTAGTCCCTGATCTGACGGATACTACTACTCCCCTCGTTCTTCCCCATCCACTCAGCCCGCGGTGGCACCGTAGCCTGGAGCTCATCGGAGTAGGCTCGATTCGTGCTTCCAGGGCACGATTGACCAAAGTAAGTGGTCGGTAGTGTCCGTTATGGTGTAAGGGATCTAGAGGGGTGCTATTTATAGGTTATAGGGGGTTCTTCTAGGGTTCCCCCACCTCCCCGTCACCCTCGTTCTCTGCCCAATTGGGCGTTTCTTGTAGAAACCTCGGGAGCCCAATGAAATAGGGTCGGGGAGGCGTGGAATTCTGTCCTGAGTTCGATGGAACTATCTTCATGAGCGCACATGTACCGAATAAAGAAGAAATCAAGAGGGAAAGTCCCTGCTGTGACACGGCAGAGTCCATGTCCTCTTGGGACTTAGACGATGAGCGTCTATAGTTGGAGTAAGATCTAACGGACCTCATCGCTCGCGATCAAATATAAAGGAAAGATATATTTCTTTAATTCAAAATAATTCCCAAATTGGAGATCACTTGGAAAATTGATATCTCCCAAACCATAAATCCAATTTGTCTCAAATTTAAGGGAACGTTTGTCTTGGCATTATCTAGCTTTGTAAGAAATTTGGAAAATAAAAAGCAATGGATGAGAAGGCTTCCTTCTCTCCCAAGTTCTTCATTAATTTATTCAAAATTAATTGTTATTTCCATTTCCCTTTGCTATTATCTTGTTATTTTGGGTCCCTTGGACCTCATGAAATCCTAAAGGCATGAATTCCCATATTGGGGAATATTGGTTTGCCTTTATCTTCTTGTAAATGTCTATTTCACATATTCTCCTTATCCTTTTTATTAAAATATATCTTTTGGAGGATTTCTTTTTATCTCTCATTTTATTTTCCTTACTGGAATTCCTTTTAATATTAGAAATCCTTTGGATACGAAAATCCACCAAGGATAACTTATTTGTACCTCTTTTTACTTGTTTTCCATATTTTATCATTGTTTTCAATTTCTTTCTTAATGAATAAATATCTAATTGATCCTTTCTTTTCTTATTGCATTCTCTATGCAACGTTGGACTCCTTGGAACCCAAGGAACCCAAGAGGCATGAAATCCATCCTTGGATCACATTCTTTTCCCTTCTAGAGGTTTCCACATCTTTCTTTTCTTAAATTCTGAATTATTCATTAATTAATTGAATTTCCTTGTTATTGGGCCCAATAGCCAATAAAGCCCACAAATAAATCAACAAGGCTATTTTAAATGAAATTCATGCATTCAATCAAAAGACATCATTATTTTTTCATTTATCTTTATTATGAGAAATTACATTTCTCACCAAATGAACCCAAAAATTGGGGTTGTAACACTATGACTAGCATGGTGATGGCTTCCATGTGTTAGTCTTATGGTGGGTCTGCCCGATACACTTTTCTTTAACATGTATGTGTGTGCTTGGTTTTATATCACCATATCATGACTAATGAGATTATGTCATCAACCAACTCATACTCTAGTCTTATGTGTTATTTTTGTCTATCTATCTTCCACTATAACAACCAACCATGGACATAATGAGAATGTACATACTCTTAAAATCTGTATAATCTCATTGTTCAAGTCACGTACTTGAAGACAGGTGTCATTGAGTAATATTATTCTCTAGACATTTATTATGTTACATCATTATCACATAATTGAATTAAATTTAATAAGTTTGAAGCTTGTCTTTCATTAATAATCAAATCATTTACATATAATGCCATTGCAATCATCATATGATTGGCTCTCTGGGCATACATACCAACAGACTCCCACTTTGACTCAGAGCCAATCACCCATGAATCTTATCATGTGTGACCTTACATGACCATCATACTTCTGCTGTGAAAGTACCTTTGTCAAGGGGACAACAACATTGTTATCAATTGGTATTCTACAAATCTTTACATCTCCTCACTTTACGATATCTTGAATGAGATGGAACCGCCTTTGTATATGCTTTGAGAACTGATGTGATATGGGTTCCTTATCTTGTGCAATAGCTCCATTATTATCACAATATAGCTCAATTGTGTCGATGATGCTTTGAACGACCCCAAGTTCAGATCTGAACTTCTTAATCCATACAACCTCCTTTGCTGCATTTGATGTAGCAATATACTTGGCCTCTATTGTAGAATCAAAAATTGTCTCTTGCTTGGAACTCTTCCAACTTATAGCTCCATTATTTAGACAAAACATGAATCCTAATTGTGATCTGTAATCATCTTTGTCATTTTGGAAGCTTGAATCGATGCAAACTTTTACCACTATCTCTTCCTCTCCGCCATATACCAAGAATTGAACCTTAGTCCTTCTCAAGTACTTAAGGATGTTCTTCATGGCTGTCCAATTAGCATCACCTGGATCTGAATGATATCTATTCATTATGCTCAAAGAATATGAGACGTCGGAATGGTTTAACAACATTGCATACATGATTGATTCAATTTTTGATGCATATAGATTCATACTCATGTGTTTCCTTTCTTCAGAAGAATTGGGACTTTGAGCTTTAGAGATGGTAACTCCATGTATCATGGGAAGGTTTCCTCTCTTTGAGTTGTCCATGTTGAACTACTTCATAAACTTTCCTAATGTATGTGCTCTAACTTTGTCCAAGAAGCCCTCTCGATCTATCTCTATAGATCTTAACCCCTAAGATATAGGAGGCTTCTACCAAGTCTTTCATGGAAAACATATTTCCCAACCATGTCTTTACCTTTTGTAAAGTAGGGGTGTCATTCCCCATAAGAAGTATGTCATCCAAATACAACATGAGGAATGTCACTATGCTCACACTAACCTTCTTGTCACACAAGGGTCATCTTCATTTTGAATAAAGTCAAACTCTTTGATTGTTTCACCAAAACAAAGATTCTAGCTCTGAGATGATTGCCTCAATCCATAGATTGACCTTTGTAGCTTACAAACCTTATTTGCATGCCTTAGATTTACAAAACCCTGATGTTGTGTCATGTACACATCTTCAAGAAGATTCTCATTAAGGAATGTGGTTTTAACATCCATCTACCAAATCTCATAGTCATGATAAGCTGCAATAGCAAGCATGATGATGATGGACTTGACCATGACCACTAGAGAAAAGGCTTCATCATAGTCAACACCTTGAAGTTGTCTAAAATCCTTTGATACCAATCTTCCCTTATAGATTTGTACTTTACCATCCATGTCAGTCTTCTTCTTGAAGACCCACTTTCCCCCTATACATGGATTCCATCTTAAATCTCATGGACTCAAGCCATTTCCCAGACTCTAATTGCTCAGTATCTTGCACATATGTTGTTGCTTCATCGTCTATGACCAACTCACTGCCTTTTGGAGTCACAAGATATCCAAATCTTTAGGTTCAAGGTGTGTCCTATTAGATCTATGAGGTACCTGTGTCACTTGTAGAATTTGACATTACATAACACTTTATGATTCTATTTGTTCCTCTTATACAAATATTGGTTCAATGTTCTCTTGTTGGTCTCAAAATTCTTCGAGCTACACTTTCCATCCACTGATTCCTTTGGAAATAAATTCCTTCTCTACAAATACAATATCTCTAGCAACAAATACTTTGTTTTCAGATAGGGAATAAAAGTAATATCCTTTAGTCTCCTTCAAATATCCAACAAAATAACATTTATCAGATTTAGGACCAAGATTATCAGGAAACATTTTCTTAACATAAGCTTCACATCCACAAATCCTCATAAAAGAAACATTGGGACGTTTCCCATACCATATCCCATATGGTATCTTTTGAACTGACTTAGATCGTACTCAGTTTAGAGTAAACACGGTTGTTTCTAAAGCATACCCCCAGAAGGTAGTCAGAATCTCAGATAAACTCATCATTTATGGCACCATATCTAGAACATGTGATTCCTTCTTTTTAATACACCATAATGCTTAGGTGTTCCAAGTGGATTCCTATGACACCCTTTACCACACAAAGCGAGATTTCTCAAAACTTAAATCACGACTAACCATAAATAGAGGATTACTGAAAATCACAAGAAATTAAAACCAATTTTTAACAAGAACCAAGAGCTGAAAATTATTACACAAGAGCCAATACTTGCATTTCATAGCATACATTCAAGGTGCTACATCATGATATTCCAATCAACCTGTTACATAAGATAACAGTTTCACATGTATATACATACCACCAAAGGCATACAAGCTGAAAACCACGTATTCAACATCATGTCTACAAAACACATCGAGAGCACCCTCAAGGACTTGAGTGTATAGGGACAACACATAGAACTCTATTACTAGAGACTATCCATGTACCATGTTTTTCCAGGTGTAGTTTCTCCTCGTATTATGTCCTCAGCCACGTGATCTTTAACTCAACATTCAAGTCAACCTAAAAAGTTATTTAATCAATGGGGTGAGACAATAGTCCCAGCAAGAGATTTAACTCTCTGCCAACTCTATTATTATCACATATGACTAACTAAATAGATTAACATATTGAGCAGATTGAATAAAATTAACTAAATGGCATGTATCTCATGGATGAAGTAAATAGAGAAGTAATGTGCACTTGCCAATGAGTAATATAACAATTAATAATCTAAAAATGAATATGAAAACATGTATAACTGTTATAAACTAAATATTATGAAAATAAGGCAAGGCTTCATTCAATGTTTTCATATTTGATCCTACATATGTACACTACTCATCTAATTATGTATTTATGATGCCCTGAGGATTTGAGTCGTACCATCCAAATCCAACCGACCACTGTTAAGTCAGAATTGGTGCCATACAAGGTCTAGTGGAAGAGTCAAAATCCATTTCCTCACCTTCCTCGGTCAGTATGAATGAACATGTAGTAACATCATTGGTCAATTGCTTCCAGCGACATATAGTCCAGCTATGCAAAACTTGCCCGCCTTGGTACATGTCACGATGATTGTGAAACTGAGCTACGGCCCACAGCCACACTCTTCTAGGGTATGGCCCGCAACCAATCCTTTGTCACATATCACTGAGCTATGGCTGCAGTCACATTCTATTCTAGGGTATAGCCCACAGCCAATCATGTGCCACATATCCTGAGGCATGATCTGAGGCTCACACATGGCCACAGTCACCCTCAATTGCTTGATATTAGGGTACTAAGTTGTCCCCACCTACTCAACAGTATGCACTCTGAGTTTCCCATAGGAGTTACTCGTTTCACCATCCAGCAACCGCTGACACCAAATGGATCTATGGCACAGGACAATCTACATGATTAGATTCCACTTGATTAATTAGACCAATTAAAATGCCTTTTAGCATCAATCAAGTTACAACATACAAACCAGAAAAAAAATCCTTCAAAAGAAAAGGGGCATAGTATTACATCCACATATATCATTTTTAGTCTACAACTGATTCCATGATCTCATACATTGTATCACTGCCATCCACAAGGCTATCACCTCATCCACATCTCACAAGGCTTTGTTGGATTGGACAACAAATGTTGTTGTGATATTGACAACGACGAAACGTGACCAGCTAGAGCTGAAACAAATTTCTATATTGTAGAGAGATAAGAAAATATCCTATCCAACCATCATCCAAACATAGGTTGTCACTTTCTTTTTCCTTTCCTTTATATATACTTGGCAATCCCATACTCCAACATATCTGACCCATTTCCTATCCCACAATCCAAACACGACATAAGACCCATCACATCACACTTGTGATTCATGGTTATCTCATCATGCCTCATTGAGCATATAAGCATTACTCATGCCACATCACTCATGCCAAATCACATGTACTTACCACATCAACCATTAGACATTACATTTATAGAGAGAAGATATTAAAACACCTTAAAAACCTTTACCTAAAGCAAGCAAAGCATCATAAGATCTCTAATCTAGTATTAGGCTTCATGTTGATTTAACATGAGGTTCTCAAGCATTATTCTATCTGAAATCTCTGACTTTCACTACCTTCCACCAATTGGAGTGTATAAGGCTAAGAATTAGACAATGTAACTAAGTATGCACATTCATATATTCATACTTCACACATTCCCTCACCAAGGTTCATATCCAAATCTTAATTTTATTTAACCATTTTTATAATACACACAAATTATAACACCCAATTAACCCACTAGGTAAAAGCCATGTAAAATAAGTGGGTAAAGAATATCATGCTTTCCATTCATACTCATTCAATAATATGACCTACCCTTAGAATTAGGTTCAATACTCTTTACATGTAGCCAATTAGGGTTTTACATCATAGCCACATCACCAAACCCTAATCACACAAATTCCCACCTTCTTGAAACTAATTTAGGTTTGAACACATTAGTTAGATATGAGTAAAACATCATACCATCAGTACTAGGTATCACCTTTTAATAAATTCATATGTGTATCATCTTCATTAAGTTGTGTGTGGGTTACAACAGTGCATTATATAAACATGTTGACTATTGCACCAATTTGACATTGCATCATTAGGTGGCCCATGCATTACTACTTCTTACAAATCATTAACCACACATCATACTAAAGAGAGTCGAATCTTAGGCTACATAACTAGAGGGTTTCACTTCAAACTATCCACAAGGCACCTATAAGGTCATTGGATTTGTTTATATGATTTCTACACAAATGTTTTCAGCTTTTATTCCAACAAGGCTTATCACCTCCCTCATGTTTATTCACATAGTTGTATCAGTAACCTCACTCCACAAGTTAAGATTATATGAAAAGGAAAATATAGTAGACACTTTCCATGGATTATAATATTTCATTAAGATGGGTCACATTATTCCATGATTAAGGTTATCATATGGATACCCAACTTTTGAATCCTACATCCATTACTTCCAACATCGTTGAAGAGTTTAGGGCTAAGATCTTTGGTTAAAGATGGACCACTCATAGTAACATCATCCTATGGTGCAGTAATCTTAGGGGAACCAATTAAGATCAATCATACATTCTCCAAAAAAAACACTCTTCTACATCATGTATTGCTCATATGTGTATGTCATTGAGTATCCAAGCATACCCTTCAATCCCCATCATGTGATATCAGTTTCACCTCATCCACTCAATGTATCAGTTTAGATCCTTTTGTGGTGTATCGATTTAGGCCATCTTGCCCAATCATGTTGGGTTCACTACACATAAAGGGGCAATGGTTTAGCTACACTTGAGATGTTAGATTAACTACACAAGAAGTATATTTGTTTAACCCATCAAGGGTGTATCGGTTTAACCCACCTTTAGTGTATCGGTTTAGACTTTCTTGAGAGGGTGAAGGGAAACACCACCCTAAGGGTGTGATAGGTGATGAATGGTGTGACGGGTAACACATAGTGTGATGGGTTTCTTAGGGTTAGGGTTAGGTCATTTTGGCCATTTTCACAATCATGGGCGTCATGGGTTAGCACTCAAAACAATCCAGTTACATAAGATGTCCTCATGGTCATGAAGGGCTAGCAAGGCAAATTGGCTTAACCCCATCAAGGGCATGTTAGGTAGAAATCATCCAAGCCTACTGGTTTAAGAAAAGACATATCGGTTTAGGTTCTTCTAGGTTATAATGAGTTAACCTCATCAAGGCATGAGGGTTCTAGCCATCATATCAGATTAGGGATCTACTAGGGTGTGAAGGTTTAGCATCCTTCCAAACTTATCGTCCTAAGAACTCCCAAGTCATGACGACTTGCAATATGTATGTTGATTTAAGCATCATGAGTCATGATGACCAATAACTACCTATGTGTCAACTTAGTCATCTTCAATCTTAGGAACTCGGTCACTAGTCTATCTACTAACAAAGCAAGAAGATTAAGACATGGGTCGTAATTTAATTGGCATTCCTTCATCAAAACAGTGCTCAAAACAATGACTAACTACTAACATGTATGAGGTACAAAATCTAGAGATGAATAACAACTTAAGCATATAAAGAGTGATAATAACAAAGGAGGTTAAGAGTTATATAACCCTCCTCAACTTGAAGATGATCCATCAAGAGTCCTAACCTAGCCTCAACATCACCTTAAGAAATAAGAAGAACATGCCATGGTTATAATAGATCAAGGAGAAAGGAAATAAGGAGAGAGAACCACATCCTAATCAACCTTCATCTAAGGTATGATCCATGGCCGAGAGGGGAAAAAGAAGATGAAGAAGAGAGCTCAAAGAAATGGCCATCGAAGAAACATAACCCACCAAGATGGAAGATGAACAAGAAATCACCATGAGCAAGGAACTCGACCTCCCAAGATCCATGGAGACTTCCTCTAGCAACTTAAGCTCCCAAGCTTGTCCACCAAGAGGAGAGGAACAAGGATGGATGAAAGGGTTTACTTTTGTTAAGGAGGGGGTTATATACTTGAGGGAAGGAAGAGAGATCAAAGGAGAGGTGTCATCACTTTAGGAACTTAGGTGACACTTATCCATAAGAAAGGGGTCACATGCAACAACATGCAAGGCATGGTGGTAAGATCTAGGCTAGATCTTATCCTCTAGGTCTCCTTCTAAGATCATGGCCGATATGCAAAGCTCTACACCCTTCAGAAACTGATATGGCAAAACACAACATACTCACAAATCGATATAGCATACTCCACACATTCACAAACCAATACGTACAACTCCACACACTCACAAACTGATAGAAAACAACCCTACACACTGCACAAACTGATAGGGCACAATCTAACACACCAACAAATTGATAGGCAGCCTCTTGAAGGTTCTCTAACCCGAGATTGCCCATCTGGGAGCAAAACACATCTCACCCACGTGCTCCATTTATCACCAAAGATGTTACCATACAAGCAAGATCCAAACAAGGTGCCCAACTCTTCCTTTATCCTCTAGATGATGTCAAACATGAGAGGAAACACTCTAGATATGGTAAATTTCATATATTAACCCTTCACTTTAGGTAGATTGCAATTTACACCAAAACTAGCTCATAAAGAACAAGCATCATCCACACAAGCTCAACCTGATACTTGAGCTCTCCATAAGGAGCCCCTTAGCATAACTCTCACTCTTATGATGCTATAGCACTAAGGGCACACTCATCATGTAACATATTGCAAGGCAACCCCTCATCTTGGGTAAATTGGACTTTGGTCCAAAACAAGGAAACATTGCTCAACCAACATCCAACCAGGACCAAACATGAAACATTAGTGTGTCACATGATAACAAAACACCTCAAAGGATTAGATTAAATTTATAATCAACTTACTTAAGCAAAACAAATAGGGTTATCCCAAAACCTAAGTTAGGTTCCTTACAAGTCATAAACTCGTAATGAGGATTTCACCCTCGAAATACCAGGCAAAAGGAGATGGGTATTGTTCATACATCACACCTTCAAACTTCCACATAGATCCTTGATGTCTCAAAATCCCAGACGAAAGGAGATGGGTACTACTAATACATCACACCTTCAAACTTCCACATAGTTCCTTGATGTTAGGGTGATTTCACAAGAGTTGACCAACATATTGTTCTTGCATCCAAGGTCAATATAGTATCTATTGCACATGACACATAATCAACTTATACTTTCCATTATTGGTTGTAGAGTCAACCCTATGCCAGGTGATACTTTCTTGGATATAGAAGCACTCCTACATACTTATCAAACTCAAGTTTCAACTCTTTCTTATGTATCACCTCCTCAACTTATAGCATCGTATGATAAGATTCTCAAATCTAGTGGTTTACCATACCCTTTGTTGCATGTCTCTTACAAAGAAATACTAGAGATATGTTCTGTCACCCACTAGGAACTACAAAATATATCATGCTTCTACTGTGCTACTCAGATTTGCTGACTAAATACTAGTCTTACTTCTACTAACATACTCATTCTCAACTATACATCCTCCTGTCATAAGAAGAGGCCACTTATCCAAGAAAATTGTCTCAGTGGTAACTCAAGATATTATATGTCACCTTAACTTACCTAGATTGGGAGTGGAAACCCTGCTTATCCTTCTATAGTCAAAGCATAATATTCTTGGGACCTTTCTTACTTACAAGTCTGATAGGAGTACTCAAAGTGATTATACTCAACTTGATGAACTTTACCCAAGTAGATCTTGCAACTGACCCTTCAACTTATGCATCCTTGTCAATATTATATTTATGTGAAGCATAAACCTCTAACATGTGATATACATACTACATGTTAGGTGCTTGTAACCAGACCGATCCAAAGTCAACCTTTCCAGGTAGCTAAACACCTAAACATCATATCGAGCATCATGCTCTCACTCTCAAATAAAACGGGTACAACCTGGATACTAGGATTCCTTACCTTGGTATCCATCAAATGTGTAAGAAACTCATCATATCCCTATCACAAACATCTTTTGTTGTTTTTACCAGCACCAAAACATGTAAAAAGGATCTTCCTTTCATCTCAAGACATCTCCTATCACATATATCCCTATCTTGGAACAAAATCCAAGACAAACTAATACTTTCCAGAGTATTCATCTTCAGATCACTCTGAAACCATGCACATTAAGGGACATAAGACCCACTTGACTGCCACATCCTTGAAAGGACAGAATACAAGGGAACATATTCCTCCTATCACTATATTATTATCCAGATTTTGCTTATCAAGTGAAGTAATTACCACTTCCTTTGATTATATCATGAGTTTTTAGTTGTTCATGTATCATTTTAACTTGTTTTCATCTTGGTTTCCTTGCCATTACCATAGGAATTGTAGAGATGATTACAAGCCATTACTTTTTCTTTGATTATTATTCTTCAGGTTCATGGACATTTCCTTGTTTTACCACATTTTTCATCTTTATATCATGGAACGGATCATTATTCTTTACATATTCTTTATTGAAAAAGGGATCATATCCCTTGTTTCCTTTCATATATTATGAGGATTACACTTTTTACTTTCTTATACTCATGGGTTGGATTGAGATTAACTCAGGTTCCACCTTATTTATTTATTATTCATTCTCACTTGTCTTCTTACTTCATCCTTGCTTCAGGAATTTTTTCCATCTTATGTGAATTTTATACCTTGATTTACTTTATTAGCACAGGTACGTCTGCCTTTTGCTTCATAAATTTCTTGAACTTACAACTTCAAGAACTTCTCTTATCATATTCACACTTAGATTTAGGTTTCATGGAGTTGTATCTTTCTCTTTTAATCACCAAACATTCAAGTTTTAGTGAATTATGGTGCAGTTCTTATCTTTTTTCATGGTATGATGAAGGTATTAACATCATGATTCTCGATTGTTATGCTCTTTAGATTGTTCCAGAATGATTACTTGATCATAGTAATCAAAGAGAAATCAATCTAAGAGTTCCATACTTACCTTTTATTAAACAATTGAATACCTTACGGGGTACTCAAGTACTGAGATTAGGCATTATGCGTCATATTTTATATTACGTTCTTATCTTAAACACATCCTAATCCCAGTCCTAGTGTCCCTGTAGACTCAGCAAACCTAGAGATCTGATACCAACCATATGTGACACCCTTTGCCACACAAAGTGAGATTTCTCAAAACTTAAATCATGATTAACCATAAACAACATATTACCAAAAATCACAGGAAATTAAAACCAATTTGCAACAAGCACCAGGAGCTGAGAATTATTACACAAGAGCCAATACTTGCATTTCATAACATATATTCAAGGTGCTACATCATCATATTCCAATCAATCTGCTATATAAGATAATAGTTCCACATGTATATACATACCACCAAAGGCACACAAGCCAGAAACCACATATCGAACGTCATGTCTACAAAACACATCAAGAACACCCCAAGGACTTGAGTGTGTAGGGAAGACACATAGGACTTTATTACTAGACACTATCCATGTTACATGTTTCACCAGGTGTAGTTTCTCCTTGTATTATGTCCTCACTCACATGATCTTTAACTCAATATCCACGTCCATCTAAAAAGTTATTTAATCATTGAGGTGATACAATAGTCTTAGTGAGAGATATAACTCTTCACCAACTCTATTATTATGATAGATGATTAAGTAAATAGATTAACATATGAAGCAGATTGAATAGAATTTACTAAATGACATGTATCTCATAGATGAGTAAATCGAGTAGTAGTGTGCACTTGCCAATGAGTAATATAACAATTTATAATCTAAAAAGGAATATGAAGAATGTGTATAACTGTTATAAACTAAATATTATAAAACAAGGCAAGGCTTCATCCAATGTTTCCATATTTGATCCTACACATGTACACTACTCAGTTGATTACGTATTTATTATGCCCTGAGGATTTGAGTTGTACCACCCAAATCCAACCGACCATTGCTAAGTCAAAATCAGTGCCATACAAGGTCTAGTGGAAGAGCTAGAATCCATGACCTCACCTTCCTCAGTCAGTATGAGTGAACATGCAGTGACATCACAAGTCAACTACTTCCAGTGACATATAGTCTAGCTATGAAAACCAAGCCCACCTTGGTATAGGTCATGGAGCTAGTGAAACTGATCTACAACCCACAACCACACTCTTCCAGGTTATGGCCCGCAGCCAATCTTGTATCACATATCACTGAGCTATGGCCTGAAGCCACACTCTATTCCAGGGTATGGCCCACAGCCAATCCTATGTCACATACCCTGAGGCATGATCTGAGGCTCACGCATGGCCACATTCACCCTCAATTTCTTGATATCTGGGTACCAAGAAATCCCCACATACTCCACAGTATTCACTCTGAGTTTCCCATAGGAGTTACTCATTTCACCATCCATCAACTACTAACATTGAATGGATCTATGGCACGGGTCAAGCTACATGATTATATGCCACTTGATTAATTACACCAATTAAAGTGTCTTTTAGCATCAATCAAGTTACAATGTACAAACCACAAACAAATCCTTCAAAAGAAAAGGGGCATAATATTACATCAATAGATATCATCATTCAGTCTACAACTGATTCCCTACATAATGATGATGATAATTGATTATATTACATGTGGTAAGTACATGTGATGTGGTAAGTACATGTGATGTGGCATGGGTGATGTAGCATGGGTAATGTTGCGCACATGTTCAAGAAGATTCATAGTTATGCACATAGATGCAACATCTGCAGAATATTCAAACTACACAATAGAATTGTTGTGCACGTGTATGATAGTACAATCATAAGAGATGACTATATCCTAAAGTATATCCATTAGATCTTTGAACAGTGTCTCTGGCTCATACAACCCCCTACACTAAGGTTTTTTGTAATATTATAAGGTCTACTATAATTATGTAATACAATTAGACATCTTTTTGCTATCTACAATATTATGTAAGTCTACCACAATTATGTTAGATTTTTTGAAGAGATGCACATGTGTCTATATTTGAAATGTGAATTGAAGAAATATCGTAAGATTTTTTTGGAAGAGTTTGACTGGAATGTGGACTGTGATGTGTATTATGTGCATATTATGTTTGTTATTGAAGATTTGCTGGCCTGTTGTTCAGCTAAACTCACGGGATGTTGTTAACCTATAGTTTAGAACTGAGATATAGGTTTTGCATCTGGCTGACCAGTTGGGCAGCAGGTTGCATGCCTACCATTAAATAAACAAAACAAAACAGAGTTGTCTGTTGTTTAAAAAAATGACACTATAGGCCTGACTCGTACATTTTTGTAAAATAACTAACATTAAAGTATAAAACCAAAATGGTCATGTTGGACAACACGACCTCACTGGGTAGCATGTCATAGGTGTCAGTTTGTTAGATACAAATGTCACTTTACATAAAAATTGTTGATTACTTCGGATGCAACCGACACTGTAAATCATGATAGGTGTTGTCTTGTATCAAATTGACAATTTAGGTCCTTTACCAGTTATAAATGTGACCTGGTACATCATGATAGGTATCAGTATTTGTATCTACACAACTGACAAGTCTATCTTTGGTGTCATTTTTGTCTTCCCCAAAGAATTGATGTCTTAGGCCCGTGGCTATAGTGTCGCCCACTTAGGTGTTAGTTTTAAATCGATGTAAAAGGGTTGTTTTAACCGAAGCTAGAGATAGTTTATGTACTAGTGTGATGAAGATTTGTGCTTGTCAATTTGGGTTGATCGCTTCAAACCTTGAACTGACTGACTCCCCTCCTGGATGGTCATTTGATCATCTCACCGGTCATTTGGTCCTACTGTCCACCATCTGCTGTCTCCTCCATCTCATTGCTCAGGTCCACCATCCGATCAGTTTAGTTCACCCTTGTCGATCCTCGTCAATCCTCCATCCGGTCATCTAGCCTCCGAGACAGTTGTCTAGCTTTGTCTTTCTTCTTCTTCATAACAAGAAAGTAAACTATTCTAGTATTACTTGATTATAGAGAAACCTTGAGTTACATTCGAGGGGGGCAAAGGTAGAAGAGAATAATACTTTTACAATCAGAAGAAAATATTGAGGCTCGCTATTTGAACTGAAATAAATCAAGATTAACCAATCGCACAACCATGCATAGATAATAGGGGTTATTGTCCATAATCATACTACACAACCACAATAAAAAATCACTTTTAGAGTGATGCATGAGAATTATATATATATATATATATATATATTAGTTTGGGATTATGTGTGGTATTTGATTGGACATAATTATTCACATCGTATGTAATAACTAAATGATAAAACCAAAATTTGATCATATCAATTATCCTAAAATATAGTAAATTGATGTGGCTTTGATACCATTGTAGAGAAATATGGTTATATAATAGGAAGCAGAAATAAAAATTTACTACCATATTTCCCATAAACCAGTGGATCGCATCAAGAACTATAAGATGGGAAGAATGGTTTTGATGATATACCTAGCCCTAGTGTAAGTCCAACAACATCTCCTCATCATTGTAGATGCACAACTATCTTCGAGTTGCATTGTGACTCGTTTGCAGCTCTTCTATAGACAGCAGACTTGGACGTCATCTATAGTAGCTCCTCCAGGGACTGTAGGATGGCATTGTCCTCCTAGCTGGAAAAGTATCCATGCCTCTAGATAAGTCTGCACGGACTCCCTAGAACTCTTATCATCCTACCAAAACAGACATAAAGGAGTTGTCCCTCCTATTGGTGTACTAGCTTTCTTCCTTACTATCCCTCCCTTTAGCGGGTAGGACATGCTCAGGTTCTCTATTGGTTACCACATCCAGATAGGACAAAAATTGTTAGAAGCAATTGAGATGTGTCCTGGGAAGCCCCCAATACCCTTCTATTTATAGGAGGGTTCAGGGTCTGGGTTCCCAGTTTGTGTGGAAGTGGAAAGGACCGAAAGACCATAAATTTTCACAACCTACAAGCATCGTACCATTCAATTCACATGCGAGTCGATCATTTCTCTTGCTAAACTGATCATTTTTCCATGTTTCTAAATCTCATATGAATTAGAACATTTGAATCCAATTAATGCATAACATGATGCCAACACTAATCCTTGATGTAATTGATTTTTTCCATGAACTGGATGACTCGCCCTGTGAGTGGGTCATCTTATGAACCCAACTGATCAATTGGTTGAGTCGAGCTAATTGGTTCATTAGGTGAACCGGTCGGTTCACTCCCCAATTTAGGCAGTACTCAACTAATTCAATATCCAATCAACCTGACACTCCAAATGGTCATTTCATTGCATGAGCTGATTGGTTGGGAGAGCAGTCAGCTAATTTGTTTCTTGAATTGTATTACCTGAACACTTTAGTAATATGTCCAATCTTCATTCAAGATCAAACTCTTCTTCTATGCCATGACCTATGTGTGTGACCCTATAGGTCCCATATTACATTAGTAGTGAATTTCCATAATAAATTATGACATCACAAGCAATGAGTGGTTCCAAGTCACACATCAATACTAACCAAGTAAATGGAAAGTTGGAGAACAACTTCGACCTACAATCTGTGTATAGTGTTATAGTGTTTTTATAGTTCCTTTATCACTGATATCTAGATTGAACTTGAGGCATGAATTAGTCATCCTCATCAACATTCAATCTATTTTCTTGACCGAAACAGACTGTCTGAGATATATGTAAGCTTCAATATCACATATTGACTCACATGTGCATGGCCATGCATTTCTCAATTTTTCGAATCAAGAGGCCTAGGATATCATACTCCCATAGGAGGGACAAATCCCATCTACATCACTCATAGTCATCCCATAAGTCATAGTGTACCCAAGCATCACCTTTATAATAACCCTTATTCAGGATTACGATGGATGATGTTAAAGCACATTGAACGAAATGTGATGAGTGTAGTGACTTCATGTCTAAGAACCACAATCACCACCAACGTGATGAGAACTGGCTATGACTATCATGGTGATGTCTTCCATGTGTCAGTCTCATGGTGGGTCGACCTAATACAGTATTCTTAACATGTATCTGTGTGCTTGGTTTGATATCGCCATATCATGACTAGTGAGATTCTTTAATCAATGAACTCACACTCTAGTCTTATGTGTTATTGCCATCTATCTTCGTTCAAAAATAACAGCCGACCAGGGACATAATGAGAATGTACATACACTTAACATCTGTATGGTCTCATTGTTCAAGTTACGTTCTTAAAGACATACGCCATTGAGTAATATCATTCTCTAGACATTTATTATGTTACATCATTATCTCATAACTGAATTAAACTAAATATATTGGAAGCTTGCCTTTCATTAATGATCAAATCATTTACATATTATGCCATTACAATCATCATATGATTGGATCTCTAGGCATACATACCAATGTTAAGTTGTGGGCCCCAACTCATAATGGTTAAATATGGGTTTAACGGTCATTTTGGGGCTCTCTCTTTTCATTCTTTTTCCCTATAAGTGTGCCTCATGACTGATCTAAACGTCAAATGTGCCACGGCCATTCTGGCTCAAGGTTGCCACAACCATTCTAGTTGAAATGGTTAAGTTGTCATAGATGTGCTAAAATCATTTTTAGTAGAATGACGGTTCTCTATCCCTCCTTTTTTCATGACTTTACTTATATCTGGAGATAAGTTCCATGAATATTCCATCCTAGAATAGTTGTTCTTTCTTGGAGGCAGCATGCCCATTCTAGGTGGTATGGTTGTTGTCATCAACTCTTCAACTCATTCGAATTTGCATCACCTCATATGTTCTAGTGGAGGACATATGTTTTGGAGGTCCCTTTGGAACTTGTCCAGTTCAAAATTCTTCAAACAATCTCAATTTTCAACTTTTAATTCTTAGTTCAATTTGCCACATTGAAGATCATTTATTTGTCTTAGTTTTTATTCTCTATCCAAAAAAAGAAAATATAAAAGCAAAGTTTTGTGTGTGTATTGTTGTGGAAAGTGTATAAATTAAAATTATAAAAAATGTGAGGTATGGGGTCAAAATATCATATACCTGGTCAGTTTCCTCCCACTAGTTCTAAGTTTTCCACCTTGATCCACTCATAGAGTTCCTTCCTTCAATCAACCATTTGCAAACATCATGGTTCCTTTACCTAAAGTAAGTGTCCTTCTCGTTAACATTTTAAGACGTTTGCCCATCCCATTCTTAATGTAAATTACTCAAAGCACTCATCCCCAGCTTTGTTATCCATTTCCTCTTATCATAATGATGTCTTCAAGATATGCAGGCTCAACTTCATGCTCATGAAAGTTATAGTCATTGTTCCAATGTGCACATGGATATTGACATCAGTTGTAGTCAAGAAGGGTATTCCCAATATGACGGGGATCTTTTTGTCCTCTGGTTACATATCTTGAAGTATAAAATCAATCGGAAACACTATTTTCATCTCCTTGTCAATCATCACTACCATGTCATCCATCCTACCCCGTGGAACCTTGATGGACCAATCAACCAATCAAAGAGTACAATTTGTTAATGTTAGATTAGTTAATCCCAATTCAACATAGACATTATATGACATTAGGTTTACACTAGATCCTAAATTTAGCGAAGAACGCTCAATAAAGTTTCCACCAATGTGCCATGAGATGACTATGTCTCTTGGCTATATTGTCTTTAGAGGAAGGAGACATTGAAAGAAGGAGCTCACACTATAAAAAAAGGACACTTTAACTACATTTATTCTAATTACATATATTATATTTGTAGTTAAAACCACTTCTATATACAAAATATAATTTTGTAACAAAAAATATAGTTAATTTCATTTGACACATACACTTAAAATTTCCACCCTCCATCTCAAAACCAAAACAATTCACTTCCGTGTGCTTCCCTCTCCTTCTATTCATCCTCCGATCGCGCCTCTAACCCTCCCTATTTTCCCCCGACCCTCCCAAATTTCGCCCCTCCCAACCGTGATGTATCCTGATCCCCAGACTCAACCCTTGTGCATTCTTTTCCAACGACATTGCACATCCTTGTCCTCCTCACGACGGCAATTTCTCAGCACCTTGCTTGGGTTGTTGCTTCTTTTCAGGTCATGCGTGCAGCACCCCGAGGGTGCCACATTTGATTCTTCATCTTAGTGCTCTGGCCAGCAACCCAATGGTCGTGTCGACCATTGTTAGCACATGTGCATAGTAGTCGGAGGGCTCCACCGGCCGACTACTTGTCCACGGCTCCACCTAATAGGATGAGAGCATCGTAGGTTGGGGAACCCATCAACATTTTCGTTTTGTAGCCAACTCCCCTTCTCCCCCCGTCATAGTGGTCTTTGGATCTTCTTCCGATCAATCAGGTAAAACCATTTTCCCCTAGCAAGTTTTAATTTGGTACATTGGATTCAAAAATTAGAACTTCTTGTAATTGATGTATGAAATAAGTGCTTTATCTAAACATATGCAAATACATTTTCTATATCCTCTCTATTATTGACTACAGAACCTAAATAATAGTAGATATTTAATTCTCCAGATGCATCATCGGATATCCAATTTACAAACCTCTCACCTTACGTTTCTTGTTTTACTTTCTCAAGGAACCAGGTTGGGTTCTGTTTTTCCTAAGATGCCCATTTTACAAAGTTCATAAATATCATACTTAAGTACATTTTGTACCTGAAATACGTTACAGGAACAATGAATTCGGCTGGATCTGGACATAATAATGTTCATGGATGGGTTATTCATTCTCACTACACAAATATACAATAACTTACTTCAATGACTTCAATAAATGGTCATTTTAGTTGGACAGGGAATAGCTGTTCTGAATTACTCATCTCTTTTAACCATTGCATGCTCATTCTCAGCTATAGGTCATGAACAAAGAAGTAACTTGTTGTCCATCCTACAAATTTTGTAGGTCGGGATTGTAGGAGTTGCTGGGTGTGGAGGAATGAGGGGCTTGCTTCCATGGCGGCGTCTTTATTATCAATTGTGAATTAATGTTTCTAATCTAGAAGATTTAATCTCACCTGAATTAATGTTGCTAATCTGCTTCTTAAATTCTATTTGTTGAAACATTGGCTTATAGATCTTATTTGATTTTTTTAATCTTACATGATGCATTATAATGGAATTAAGTTTAGAGTTTCTCACTCACATGCTATCATTGCCTACTCATATGATTACTGGGCAATATATCCTATGCGCTAATGTTTACTCATTAGATTTGTTAATTATTTCAGGTTGTGACTTGGTCATATAGAAAGAGGAATATGGTTTCTTATAGCTGGATAGAGGTTGTCTAATGCTATCTAATCAGCTGCTTTAAGATTTATATATATCATTCATTGTGTTTATTTTGATGCCTCTTGACCTTCTATGAGCTGAATATTATGTTATTCTCTTAGAGGAAGTTTGATCCCTGAGGCTTGAATATTTTTTCAGCTGCTCATCTTCTTAGTTGTCCCCTCTGGGGATGAACTCATATTCTGAGTTCACTATCCAACCTAGAAATAGTTGTTCGTTGACTCTATTTGCATCTATAAAGGCAGCATCAATACTAAATTAAGTTACACCAACAAGGGGAAGCCTCACTACTATGTTTGTTTGTCTTCAGGAACTACTATTTGCTATTTTATGTTCATGATCTTTGAATAAATCTGTAGCTTCACTGATCTAATGAGCTATCGGATGTGAAGGGTTTTTTTTATTTGAAGACATGGATGAAGCTTTTGCATATCCTCCTCCTATTCATCAAGGTACTATAGTACATCGTGAACTTCATATTTCCCTCCTACTGTCATCCTTATGCGGACAACTTGCATAACACAATAACCTACTTTTGGCACACCAAATTGCTGACATATTATAAGTTCAAGGGAAATGTTGGCCTTAAAAGGGTAATATTTTAAAACATCGATGAAGCTTTTGTTATGCCTAGAAGTATACATATTATTTCCATGCCATGATTTTCTCCATTAGTTTCTGTTGTGAGTCATTTTCGTAGTGATGCAGTATATAAGTTGGAGATATTTGGAGTTTTAGAAGTTTGATTCTGTAGATTGCAAATCTTTCCATCCATATAGTTTGGATAATTGGTTGTTCCACTTAAAGGGATTCATGTAAGCTTGGTTGGAATTAGCCTCTTTTCTGCTATGCACTGTTTTTAACTTATATCTGAAGTGATAGCTTGAGCTTGATCTATGATTTATGAAAAGAGATGGAGTTGATTAATGATGATCTAGTTCCAACAATAATTTTCTATAGATGGTTCTGGTGTGGCCTTTTCTTATTTCTAGAATTCTTGGATCTTTCCCAAGATCTGATTATATATTTTCTTTCTCTTGGTAGTTCCTTGATGTTTTCGAATGAGGAAGATATCAGATGTATATGTAAGCAAGGCTACGGTGACTAGACCATAACTATTATTATTTCATATACTTTATAATATACACCTGGATTACTTTAAACCTAGTTGAAATATTTCTCTATGTGTTATAAATTCTGATTGTATAGTAGGGTAACAATTACAGGGACCTAATGATTCAATAGCTTTCTGGGCTAATACTAACATTCAACATTTGTGCCTTTTGGGTCATAGTCTGCATAATATATCATAGAACTTATAATTGGAAACCAACTACTTAAGTGTAACTCAAAATCCGAGCTAGTGAAATTTATTATATACCTCTTGAAACACAATTCAAACCATATATAAGGCCTAACAAGTACAAGGTCCACTGTATAACCAATCGTAGAATATAAAACATAAAAACCTGAATTTTCTTTTATATAACTAAATGAAAGGTGGGTTCACTTATCTAAAGTATTTATTGGGAAAATACAAGAGTCATGTCTATTCTCTTCTTTTTACTTCATCATTTTAATTAATAAGGATACCTATCAACCATACTCAAGAAATAAAAACAAAAGTTTCTATACAAGGAATTCAAAATCCGTATGCAGTGTTTCTATAGCTGCTCCTTGAGCAGCTTTAGACCTTCATATGATCTAAGTTCCTTCCTCTCCATGTAACATAAATGACTATAATTGTGAAAGATTTCTTTCATATTTCAGCATATTATGCATGCATCTCCATGCTGAGATATCCAGTCCTGCTTGTACCATAAACAGGTAGCCAAGTGACACCTGAATGGGATGTGATTTTAATGAACGTCTTCGATGACTATGTCAGAATGTTCAAAATTAGACTATACTCTTTGCCTATTCATTTTTCTTAATCACTCCTTAGGATTAAAGGATATAAGAAAAATAAGATATACATGTGGCATTTAAATCCTAGAGTAGCAATATTGTCTCGGTCCATTTACCTTTTTTTATAAAGGGCTCCTGTCGCTCTTATATATTGATATCTTTAAAAGAAAGTCGTACAATATCATCATCAAAGTTCTCGAGAAGACGTCGAGAACCCTTGAGCTAATAGGCATGCGAAGCCAAGGCATGAGCTACCCCATTGCCTTGCCTTCTTACAAAGCTTACATTGAAAGAAAAGAACTTAATAGAAAGACAGATGATGTTTTACACTAGGAGGCCCACATATCCCCATCCCCAACCTTCCTTCTTGATCGCATGGACAAGTAAAGCGATGTCTGTCTCCACCAGCAGATCGGTAATGCCTCACTCCAAGGCGAACACCATACCTGAGTAGACCGCCATTCCCTCCACACTAAGCACCGAAAATGTATGGTCTAATCTGCGTTGGTACATGCCTTGGATGGTTCCTTTGTCATCCCTTACAACAACACCTACCCCTCCCGACCCATCATTCATAACACATGCATCCACGTTCATTTTTGTAGAGTCCTTCCTGGGAGGTGTCCAAGTCGTGTAATCATCTGTGTTGTTGCCATTGCTATGGTTGGATGTTTCCGTCGTGTATGCCTTACTGTCTGCCACCATGGAGAGGAAGCCCGTTGCCATGGCCAGCGTGTGTGGTGGGCATTGATAAAAAAGGGCTTTGTTTTTCGTTGTCCACGCCACCCACAATAGTGTGGCTCCCTCGTCTATTTTTCACTGATCATCCTCCCTTAGGAATTCCCAAACGAACTCCCTTGCATTGCCGGTTGTCCATGCTGGCCATGAGAAGGTCCCCAATGTCCATGCTTATAGAGAGTGGTGGCATCTCAATAGTGCATGAGTTGCGTCCTCCTGCTGAAAATGACATCTCCGGTAAGTGTCATCTTCAATGATGTACTTCCGGGAAAGGGCATGTTGTGTTGGGAGGATGTCCTGCATGTCCCGCCAAATAAAGTGCTTGAGTTTTGGAGGCCATTTTTGTTTCCAAATCCACATCCAATCACCCTCTTCCACCTCTTCTGTGATCACTGCCCCTGTCCTGATGAACGCATATGCACTTCTAACCATGTGCAACCCATCAGTCTCCTTTTCCCAGCATAGAACATCACCCCCATCCTGTCTACCAAGGGGTATACTCACTATCATGGACCTGATGTGTGGAGGGAACACTTGTGTCCCATAACTCGGCCAACCAGTGATGAGCTCGAAGTAGTCAGGCGCCACCCTTGTTTGGCAAGGAGTGCCTGATTGAAAGATTTAAGATCCCTAAAGCCCATTCCTCCACTTTCCTTTGGTCTACATAATTGTTCCCATGACATCCAGTGAATCTTCCTTTCCCCATCCTTCGCCCCCACCAGAATCTAGCAATCATGGATTAAATCTCGTCTAGTACATCGTCCGATATCTTGAAGATGCTCATAAGGTGCGTCGGGATCGCCTGGATAATAGATTTGATGAGTACCTCCTTACCCGATCTAGAAAGGAGATTTTCTTTCCACCCTTGTAGCTTCTTCCAGTTCCTATCTTTTATGGTAGCAAACACAACTTTCTTTGATCTTCCGATGACTGTGAGGAGGCCTAGATATTTTTCATGCTTATCCACCTCCCTAACCCCTAGAATGTTATTGATGGTGTCCCTTTTCTCTGCATCAATGTTCCCACTGAAGGATACCTCAGTTTTGTCATAATTGATCTTCTGCACGAATGCCCTCTCGTATTGGCTAAAAATTTCAGCTAAAGAGGAGCATTCTCATGAAGTAGCCATGGTGAACACAATATTATCATCTGCAAAGAATAAATGAGACACCCGTGGAGCGTGTCTACACGCTGATATTCCATGTATGCATCTATCCTGTGCTGCATGAGTAAGGGAGAGATAAAGAGATACAATGCAAAAAAGAAATAAGTAGGGAGATATGGGGTCACCTTGGTGAAGTCCTCTAGTCGGTATTGTGGATCCCCTCCTAGTGCCATTGATGATGAATTTTTGTGAAACACTGGTCATGCACTCAATGACTTTCGCTCTCCACTTTCCAAGTAACCCAAGTTTCCCCATGACTCTCTCCATAAACTTCCATTCCACTCTATCATATGCCTTACTCATGTCCATCTTCAAAGCCATGAGAACCTTATGAGGTTTTTTCAGTTTGAAGTATAACAATCATGCTTGATCGATTTATGTGTATTGTAATGGTAAATCATTATTGCTTTGATATGCGGACAAAATAGTTGGTTGGAATATGACGTGTGCTTGCTTTTGTGATTCTACATGGGTCAATAACCTGATATTGGCTACTGGAAGGAGTTCTTGTTTGTATTTGGTTGTATTATACTAAAGATTTTGCAATGACCCTATAGCTACATGCTTTTGCCTTATAGAGGGAAAACCAAGATGGATTATGCTGCTAGTTCTCTAAGAAATATTTAAAACCAATCGAACAGAGGTCATTGACAGCAGAATGCATGCCAGTGCTAAAAAGATAGTTTCATTACTTCCCATGAAGAAGTAGGTATGGAGGTTATGCATATATTCAATAGAATGGATGCATATTTTTCCCGTAGAGAGACATTGGTAAAAGATAGTATCAATTCTTTCCACGATGAATTTGTTTACCATTATTATATGTTTAAAGCTGAAAAAGTAGGTGTGGAGGGTATGCATATATTCAATAGAAATGGATGCATATATTTTTTTTGTAGAGAGACAAATGTAAAATCTAGTATTATATGGGTGAGAAATCTATCTATCTTCTCAAATTTTTTTACGTTCATGAGTATAGCCTTGTGTTGTAGAGTCTAGAGAATTTTTTTAGTGTTTCAAGAAGTTTTCATTTCCCAATGTTTTCTTTTATCCCAAAAAATGGAATTTCTTTGTGTACTAGGAACCATCTCTCTACAAAATTAGTAGATACCTCACCATGGTGCTATAGGGTCCAGACCCACTTCTTGTCACCAGAATGTTGGTCAGGGGAAAGCATGAATTCAGTGAAATTACATGTCACTTGGGTAGTTAATCAGTTATGATTTAGATGATCTCTCTTACCTCTAATATCCTATATCTAGGTAATGCAGATAATATAAAACTTTGGTTGCATCCTCGGTTGCCTAGTACTTTTATCTATAATTACCTTGTAGGCATTGAAAAAATTATGTACATGAGTTTGAGGAATTCTAATGTGGTCAGTGTAAATGGTGATGAGGATTAGATGGAAATCGGAAACATTCTTAATGTTATAACTTAGGATGTTTGGGAAGCTACCAGAATAAAAGAGTCTAACATGAGAACAAATGGCTATGGTCCTTAAATTTCTTTACAATGAGTTCAAATGTTGAGTGGAAGGAAATGCTTGGTAGGTTACCTATAATTGATTACCTGAGATGAATTTGTTTCACATACTATTCTGGGTGTGTGTAAGAGAGATTGTGAATATTCATGGAAGGCAATGCTAAAATATTCATTGTTTCTTGCTATAGATTGGGGAAAAAAGAGAGTTGTATTATTCAATACAATTTGGTTCTAGATGAGTTAGTATGGGGTTCACCAGAGAGAGTTCCAAATACATGTGGGAAACTATTCTGTGTTTTGACTGAGGCTTTCATTATCCAGGTCTGTTGTATTTTGCACATTGTAAAGTCCCCCTAAACACATGATTAAATTTTGTATTTTGCAGTCTGTTGCTTCTTGTTTATCCAGGTCATGGCTACCATAGGAGGAAATACAACAGGTCCATATATGTGCTCGTCACCCCGCTACTAATTGCTAATTTTTAATGTCTATTATGTTTGACTTACCATTTTCCAAAGTCTTATGTCAGTGCCTTCGTACATTGAAAATCGAAAATGTATTATAAAAGACTTCCCTATATTGATGTTAAGAGACTATAAAGACCAGTAACTTGGTCGGTCTTTCAGAAGAACCAGAAACTTTTGGTTGACTAAAACAAAATTTGACTAGAGATTGTTTCTATAAGTGCATATTAAAGAGAGATCCAATTCTATCTAACTTTTAAAGAAGCTTTATCATTTCTTCTTGTTAAAGTATGTTATGTGACCAAGAATGTGGATGAAGAAGAAAGGAGATATAAGGTAAGGAAGACGGACAAATGAAATGGTATGAACTTGAGGTGGAACGGTTGAAGTTCAAATCAGACATTGCTATCTATAGAAAGCAAGTCGACTTGGTAGTGGTGGATAAATACCACCGAGATGAGTGGATGGAGTAAATGTAGTAGTGTGAGCTCATTGGGTTATAATTTATTACTTCCTATTAGTTTCAACATTCATGATTAGATCTTGCAATTTAATATTATAAGGAAATATACTTGTCACTTCCCCTGTTTTGGGACCTTTTGGGGTTTATCATAGGTTGCATCCTACTACCCATTCCTTACCAATATCTTCTTGTACCAATGATACTTAGTGTTGGTGATTTCCTGCATATTAGTATACTGAAGATAGATAGTTTTGCCTAGACTGTTTTGCCCTATACCTGTGTTGTGCTCAGTAAGATATCGTAGCACTTGCATGGTCTTATTTTTTATGAAAAGAGTCGATAATGATATACGTTAAAATAGCATCCTATACAAACCAATTTGTCCCGATGCAGATTATTACTCAACCGTTAAGCTATGTTGGTTGATCTATACAATATTGTTTTGCAGTGTGTTAGACATGATAGTGTGTCATGTATAGAATTCACTACAGTTCTGAAATCTGTGGTTGTCTCTAGAAACATATGTTGTGTTCGACACAATGTCCAGTAGCTGTCGGTATGAACTTGTTAATGCGGCTAGACTTTAATACAGTATGGGCAGCTCAACCGTTAGTGTACTAACACCAGTGAAGTTTGCCGCTTAGAAACCAATGGGTAAATGCAATATACAGTACAACTTCAGTGTGTGACAGTGACGAAAGCTACCATGTCTCATTAAAGTTGTGGAGAGTGATGCACTCATCCGCTTTGTCGAACAGGGAAATGAGTAGTGCTTTGCATTCCTTGGTTCATTTTAACTGCAGTGTCAACATTGATAATAGCTCAACCTGGAATTGGTGGTTTCCATCTTGTTGCTTAAGAAAGTGAAGGCTAATAACTGAGTTTTTATGGTTTGGCTGATTTCATGGTTCTGATTGGAAAAGTTTCCTTTATAGTTCAATGCTCAAGCCTATTAAGTTTCTATACCTCTAATAAAATGTAAATGCTTTCACAAGTTTAAGAATAACCATTAAATACATTGATCAGAAGGAAGAGCACACAGCCACCACAAAAATAATTTCTCCTTCTAAGTATTCCTTAATGTATTCCTCCTCTGTCTTTTTTTCGACAGTTTGACATGCTTCACCTTCTTCTTTCATGCTATCCTGGATTCAAAGGAAGGTTTCAGCTATTGTGCTCAGTCCCTTTCAGGTCGCCAAGACCCAACAAGATATGGCCAACACCCACAAAGGGGTTGGCATAAAGTAGGATATGGCCAAGACCCCTTAACTGTAGGGTGAGCTCATCTTTGTGCTTAATCAAGGTGGTGTCAAGAGGTCTTAATTGAGGAGGTATGAACTAAATTTGACTTTTAGTTGCATTTTATTTCCCATAAAGCCTTCTAGTCACCTTATAAAGAAGGTTACTTGAACTAAATTTGAAGGTTCTTATTATTTGTCTTCCATCTAATAAAACCTTCTGAAACTTTCTTGCTGAAGTAGGGTTATTGTGTAGAATTGGTCTGACTACAATTGACGTGACAAATGGTGGACAAGATGCTGATTTTTCTACTCTTGTTTTCAACCTTGACCAACCATTGTTTTGTTTTAGTTTTTCCAAGGACCAGGAAACTTCTTGATGGACCCAATGCCTCTCAGTTCTTGTCATATGTAATGGGATTTTCCCCTACAAGATCCCAGAATCCCTATCATTTTTTTTATTTACCAGGTAATGCTTTTTCATTCCTGCGGCCAATCGTGCTGGTATTGATTTCTTGTTGGCAACATTTCTAGAATGAAACTCTATGATATAGTGGTAATTCCATCTTGGAAGATATCAAAAGTTTTTGATCCATTCTGTAGAAGCTAATCTCTATGACTTACACACCAATTGGGTGTTTGTTACACAATTCCTGCAAATTTCACTCTTCCAGGTTAGGCTTTGATTATTCATATAGGTCAGTGATAATGATGCTGCTGACTGCCAAGGTACTGTTGTTGTAAGGTATAGGTGTTGTAAGGTCTACTTCTAAATGGATGTATTACATATCTCTTTTCTTGAATCAATAAGCAAATTTAGTAAGGTAATAAGTCAAATACCATTCACTGAATAAGGTATAAACCTTCTAAATAGTATAGACGCTTTTCCATGTCCACTTATAGGTATCTATTGCATTATACATGGTGTGTTTCCAGGAGTAGACTAACATCAATGCTTATTTTAGTACATGAGCAGTGAATTGTGAAGCCTTTTGATCATGCTATTAACACTTTTTCCATATCTGATGACGAAGGAAGCATGTCTCCAAGCTGCTCTTGCCAACAACGCAGGTTGTCTTCGAGCTTTGTCATCTCAACCTACAATTGACTTTATCTGGAATAGCGAACATTGGAACGACCGGTCTATGTGTAGTTACTCACAATCTACCGGTATATGTGTAGTTACTCACAATCCACTCTGGGACACTGATAGGGTCTCATTCTTCATGGTCAAAGGCAAGAGGGTTTATCCTCACTAGCCACATTAAGTGGCCCCTAGTGCTTGTATTTTATGGGCCAATAACACCACCTATGGTGCAATTTCATGGTTTCTTTCAGTATTGATATCTATCCAGCTCGTTTGGACCATTACCATGACTAAATTTATAGACCTTACTTTTCTGCTGCAGCCTAAAGTTGACTCTTCGGATTGAGATTTTAAAAGCCAATCCTTCTATGTTTTCCTCTAGTTTACTTTCTCCCCAAACACATATTCTCGCTTCTTATGTTTTATCCCACTTCCTTTGCTTAGTCTCAACCACACTATTTTGTTGCCTACCCATCCCCTTATTTAACCCATGCGCATCCTTAGGAGGAGTGTGTTAGCTTGAAAATGAGTTTTGAAATTCATAATTGTGACTTAACTCGTATGCCTCGCAAGCATACATGATCATGGCAGTCAAGGTTGTCTCTTGGAGGAACTTCCACTGTAGGTGCAAGAACTATTGTATATAACAATCTAGGTCATTATATAAAAAAAGGGATTGTTTGCATTAATCAAAGAATAAACAATTGAAGCCAATTAGAACAATGAAATGTAACAATCACTCTATTCAGTTCTCAAGTTCAGATGATGAATCTTAGACAGAGGATTTCATACACCACATGTTATCATATCAAACAATTTTATATAGTTCTCATGCAATCAAGTCATAAAGGATGCATTTGTGTTCCCCTACCCATGCCGATAGTCAACAACCTTCATTCCCCATTTTACACGGCCACATTCAAATAAGAAATGAGTTTATATACATAGCATTAACCCTCCTAATCAATTTAATCACCGATGTCGATCAAACTAAGTAGTCGTAGGTGAACTCGCCCTACTCTAGATGCACCCTGTCAGAATGCACAAAAGAGCATAAGTTGCATATAAAGGATGACCAGATGATTGTACAACATATGAAGCACATTCACTACAGATTATGAAAGAAACCAGCATTTAAACTATGAAGCAATCTTGTTCAACATGAAATAGCGTGAGGGCTACTCTCCCATGCCCAAGAAAATAATGATTACTGATCCATAGCAAGATAATGCAGAAAAATAGGGGAAGCAATAAAGAAATTCATCATACAACATAAAGAATGACTCAAAAATGAAATAGTGGAAGATAATAGATGCTTGCGTGAAAGTCTAAACTTTTCCTTTGAGCGACTATTAAGTCACCCAAACACTTCTACTTTGAGATTTGGTGGAGAGGCGGAAAACTCCTTGCTGGAGCAAGCTGTTGAACCGTCATCACTTCCGATTTTCTCCTCCTATTCTAGAATATTGAGATCGCCCTTAGTCACCCTTTGATCATTTGCACTTAAGGAGAGTCTAAAATGATTGGAGATAGGGCTCTCAGACAATTGGAGGTGCGTTTGAACAAGTTAGAGTCGAGTTGAATATGATAACTGCAAAAATAGGGAGTACATGTGTAGTGGTCCCCCTCTAGTCGTCTGCACTTGAGGAGAGTCTCAAGCGATTGAATATGGGGTCCTCGGATGGTTGTAGGTGCATTTAAATTAGTCAAAGTCAAGTTGAATTTGTTGACTGTAGAATCAGGGAGTTACACAATATGTAGGGAAGATACACGGTGTATAACTCGTCGAGCACTTGAGTATTTTTCCCCGATCAGGCAGTTACATGACATGTAACTTATTTTCTAGAGATGGCAGTAATTGAATGACACATGGTATAAAGTTCATCGTGTAAAACAAGTTACATGGCGTGTGAAATTTTTACACGATGTTTAACTTTCTGGATACACATGTGTTTAAAAAGCGGTCTGGGCGGCTGCTTGAGCACCTACTTCAGCGGTCCAGCCCTTGGGACGAATGAATTGACCTTAGCTGCCCGCCTAAGTAGGTCAGCTATAGTGCCTGCTTGAGGCTCATTTTAGATGCTTAGCATCTGCTTTCTGCTTCAGGTCCTATTTTTGAATAGAGTGGACTAGGTCCTGTTACAATTCAAGCTTAAGTACTTGTAGCACGTCCCACTTTTATATACCACTACATCATAATGATAAGATAATATAATCATATTCTATAACATAGTATACTTGTATATTATGCACATGGTATATGAAAGTCCACCTTGAGGCTCGCGAGGCTTATGTGTCAAGGCCAGGCTATCCCATTTGTGCCTTGAGGCTTACGCCTCAATGTCCTGGACTGAGGCATACACCTCACAACGTTTGAGGATCGCTTCAAAGCACTGAAGTTCTGAGGCTTAGCTGAGGCGTAAGCCTCGATCCTGGATGATAATGTATTATGTTAACTACCAAATTTTCTACTAATAATATTGTTAAAATCAAATTATTCAGAAAATAATATTAAGAGTTGATGAAGTTAATTATAATTCTTTTATTACTAAATTTTTTTAATTATCATTCTCTTAGTGACATCCAGTGTTTTAAAAAGCATCCTAGGTGGCCGCTTAAGCACCACAAGGCGTTGTCCGCCTAAAAACACCCTTAAGCGTTGCTTAACAAATTTTGAGAAAAGCGGTCGCGTTTTCCCACTTTTTGCCCGCTTTTTTCCCGATTAAAAAAAAGGTGATGTAAGCATATAACATTAAGTACATTATATACCTCGATTAGTATTGACTATAATATATTAAACTTGCATAAATGTTCTATGATATACCTAGTTATAATTTAGAATGCATACTTTGTATGTGATATGATATTTTTGTGATGTATCCAAGTAAATTATGGGTAACTATTATCTAATTTAGCATGCATACTTTGATTAAATGTACAGTTGTAATGTATGACTATTTGATGATGTGCAGATGTAATAATATGTTTGTAAGCTAGCTATGATAGCTCTATTGTTTACTGTTTAGCTATGTAAACATGTGATACAAAATTGTTGTTGCTTCTTGTATGTACACTTATTATTTTATGTGCAGGGTGCTTTATCTATGACAACTTTACTATATTATATAAATACAATCATCGTTGTATAGTTATGTTATAAAATATTTGGGTGTTTTATATTGTCTTGTACAATATTTAGATATGTATATAAATTTCCAGAATATAGCATTTATATACATATGCATGTAATTTTGCATAAAAGTTTATAGGAATTGGAAATCCGCTTTTCTAAAAAGTGCCCGCTTAATCACCCGCCTATCGATTAATCGGCTACAAGGTCCCATACGCACACTTCTTGCTTCGTGCTTTTTAAAACCTTACTCTTTTCCATATTCCTAAACAATATATTCTTATCCATCACTTTGTTTTCACTGCTCATTATTTTCTCAAGTATATAACTGATCATGCACATCACAAGAGTAGAAGTACCCATCCAAATGAATTAAGTAGGCAGAGCAGTAGGTTGATACTAAACTCATATGAAAGACATGTCCATAGTCACATCACAGTAGGTGTACACATCAAATACATTCTATTTAGACAAGTCACAAACTTTATAAATTCTCATGAATATGATATATATACTTCAAGCACCTAAATATTAATATCCTTATTGTAGACGAACATTGTAGTTGCTTATAATTTTTGTACACTTCTATATATATATCATCATATTGTAATCTATCCTAGTGACCTCCACACTTTACATATGAGAATATAGATACATCATAATATGCATTCAAATAATTGGAATGTAGTCTGACCAATAATCTTTTTTGACACCTTAGCACCTTGACAAATGTGATTTGTGTGTTTTATGGATTGTACCACTACCATGACAACTCCACTAGTGTGATTTGTGATTTCTTTCTTGACATATTGTAGTGTTCATCAAGAGAAAAAAGCTTAATGCAGCAGGCTGTAGTTGTTTTCACATTTTGAGAATTCCATCATCTTAATGGTGCCTAGATCTTAAATTTATTCTTGAAAGTTAGCCTACTTATGTAATTTTACAATTTCACTTGGTGCTTGCCAACTTGTATCCCACTACTTCTGCCTTGATTTTGCTTTCATTCGGGTTCTAATTCAAACCAAAGCATTGCAAATCCTCTTTATCAGGATAGTAACACTGAGTTGACTTACTATTGATAAAAACTTCCTTATGCATTATGGTGTTATATATAAATTGACTTTTTCCTTTGTTGATCTATTGCCAACACTTGTTGGCTGGGTTACTTGCCTTTTTGTTTGAGAATGAGGGGCTGATTTTTTTGGCTGGGTACTTTCCTATGCTTGTTGTTGTCTTATTTCAACTCTAAAAATGAGAATGAAGTTTACATATTTGTAGCTTGCTGATTATCAAATCCGCATCAGTGATGTTTAGATGCCTGGAATTCTCTGGTTGGTTTACTGCATGTTTCATTAAGAAAACTAACATGACACTCCATTGTGAAGGTGTACATGTAATTACTTAGAGAATGATCAACCTTACAGCTTTACATTACAAGATCTCAGGAAGCTATATATGATAGTGGGGAGTATGAAGGTGGAGATAGACACTACTACTTGCAAACTAGACGATGACACACTGACTCTTCTATGATCTCTAACTTTGGAAGACATACATGATGCAAATGATATAAAGGATCCTCATGCATCTGCCATCAACAAGGAAAACTTCATCACATCTTACACAGGTATGCAACATATAACTATAGGAAAACATATTAGAAACATACTTTTGTTTAGCACTAATTTCATAGACATTAATTAGCTAGCATTCTTGTTCTAGTGGCAGATCTAGATTTCATAATTCGTTGGATATTCTTGATAACAATGATCTTAATAACTAAAAGGGTCCATTAACCCTTAACCAAACTTAGCCATTTGGTTAACATATTGTTTCTTTCCCTCTTGTGAACAAGGAAAATTGAGCAAGATTCTAGAATAGTGAGATGCTTCACCGCATTGAGTAATGGGGGGGTGTTGTATCTCCCAATCGGGCTTGCTTATCCAATAAAGAAATAGATGAGAATATCTATATTCAATTTGGAAACTAAAGTTTTTGGCAACATAACACACTCATAAACCTAAAATGGTCATTTTCCAGTAGCCTAAATGTTTCCAGGCTCCCCATAACACATCCATAAACATTAGCAACCATACTATCGTCCACCATGCATCATGATGGCTGATTTACTCATAAACCTTAAATGGTCATTTTTAGTCTTTCTGTAAGTGTATGTCATCTTCTAACATTACATTTTTCCGACATAAGCAATTTTTATTTGTGAAAATAAATGCTTCTTATACTAGCTGGGTGTGTTGTGATAATCACAAATGGGGCCTAGTCATAAATTTTTTATGATGTAGCATTGAGACATGTTTAGTGCATTTCAGATCAGAAACAACATCAACTGTCTATGTTATTCCAATAGAAATGAGGTTATATCTATCTTTAGATGCATTAGACCATACACTCACTCAAATCACTCTTAAATATTATGTACAACATGCCTAACTTCTTCGATTTTTTTATCTTATTTTTTATGGCAGATATATAGATGATCATATTTAACTTCGATTCCAGAAAATTTCTGCCTCAGATAGTGACTCTTTCGCGGCCAAAAGAAAATTTACAAAACATGCTTATAGACTCAACAACTAAAAGCCTGAAACAAGGAGAGGATGTGTAATGGTGTCCCCAAACTATGATGGAATGAGTGAGGGGGCGGCCTGGGCTCACCAATGGGATTTTCAAGGATCATGACCTGACCTACAATGTAAATCTGCAAGGGTCAATGTGTTGGTATGTATGCCCTAAGAGACAATCATGGGATGATTGGTGGGATACATTAAGATTGATTTGATAAACATCAAAGGCAAGCTTCCAATTCTTTCTAGTTCAGTCACATGAGATAGTGATAGAACAGATTGAATGTCTAGAGAATGACAGTACTCAATGACGTATGCCTTCAGGTTCAGGACATGAACGATGAGATCATACGGATGCTAAGAGTTTGTACATTCTCATTATGTCCCTAGTCAGATGTCATTGTGGAAGGTAGATAGACAGCAATGACACACAAGACTAGATTGTGGTGTTGGTTGATGATAGAATCTCATTAGTCATGATATAGAGATATCAAATCAAACACATAGGTACTTGTTAGAGAACAAGTGTACCGAACAGACCCACCGTGAGTTTGACACATGGAACCATGACATGGTAGTCACAGTCAGTACTCACAGTGATGGTGGTGAGTGTGATTCTTTGACCTGAAATCACTACACTCAACACATGTCATTGGGCACACTTTGACATCATCAAACGCAGTCCTGAAACATGGGTTGTTATAAAGGTGATGATTGGGTGGCTTTGACACATGGGGCTTTTGAGGGGTGAGTGATAGATATAGAATTTGTCCCTCCTGAGGGAGTTTGATATCCATGGCCACTTGATGAGTAGGATTGAGAAAGGCGTGCACGCATGTGTCAATCAGTATGTGATATTGATGTCATACATATCTCTTCCAAACTACTCAAAGATCAAGAAAGTGAATGAACATTGATAGGATGACTGTTCCATGCCTCGAGTTCATTTAGGATATCAGTGACAAAGGAATTATACATTCACTGTAACACCATTCACGGATTGTAGGATTGAAAGTTGTTCTCCAACTTTCTATTTCACTTGGGTAGCACTGATGTGTGACTAGGCACTGCTCTTTGCTTGTGAAGTCATAAGTGTTATGGACTTTCACTGCCAACGTGAAAAGGACCTATAGGGTCACACACATAGGATTTAACTTAGAAGAGGAGTTTTGTCCACAAACAATGTTTAGATTGATTACTAAAGGAGTTTAGTAGTTCAATTAAACACACAATTGATTGATAGCTCAATATCATAATGTTCAAGGTGTTGGACTGATTGATTAGAGTATTAGATTGATCAAAACTGCAATTGACTGATTCTGCACTCCCAACTGATTAGCTCATGTGATGAACCGGTCGGTTGAGCTTGGTGAACCGATCGATTCAGATGGTGAGTCGATCGGCTCATGGACAGGGTGAAACGATTGCTTCAAATGTTGAAATGATCGGCTCACTGGTCCAACCGATCAAGTTGGGAAAGTAGGATTGGTGAGAAATTTCTTTTTGTTTCACTTTCCCAATTTGATTGGAACAAGGATTGGTATTTGATACCAATTAGAAACAAAAGAATAAAAGTCAATCGAGAACTGACCAGGGCCACGAACCGATCGGTTGAGAAGTGAACCGATCGGTTGAGGTGTCCCAACTGATCGGTTGAGGTGTCAATCGACCGGCTCAGGTCCCCAAATGATCGTTTCAGTTGTGAAACGATCGGTTCAGGTTGCGAAGTTGGTTGTTTTTGTGGAAAATCTCGAACCCTTCTACTCCTGCTTTAGTCCCATATTGCCCGGGATAGAGAACCCTATCCATGACCCTCCTATATATAGGGGTATTGGGGGCTTCTCAAAGGACAACTCAGTGCAACCAGTTGCTCTGTGAAGTTGTCGTTCTCTCTGGTTTTGGTAACCAAGAGAGCCCGAGCAAGTGCTACCTGATAAGGGAGGCACAGCAAGGGAAAGACAACTGTAGAAAGCGACTGGTGGTAGGAGAGTGTGTTAGTGACTAGTATGCTGACAGGAGGGTGCGACTTCTTCCAATTCCTTGTGAGACAAGGAGATTGGAGTTCTAGGTGGTCTGTGTGGACTACTTCAGAGGCAGGAGATTTCTGCCGCTCAGAGGACAGCTGTCAATCCCGACAGTCCCGGTGAGACCAGGAGTCGTCAGTCCCAGTGCGACCAGGAGCTGGACAGACACCATCCAAGACCGGAGGTGAAGACCGTGCAAGCCGCGAGGTATTGTCGCCAAGCAAGCCTCGGGACAAGGTATGATTCCACAAACCATCCCTTCCTATTGTATAGACATTGATGCGTTTCCTTGTTCTGGGTTTGGGGATGAGAATTTTTTTTTGTTTCCACTGCCTTCTCTGCCTCCCCTAAAACCCAACAGTGGTATCAGAGCCACGTCAACTGCTATATACTTTAGGATTATCGATATGATCGATTTTGGTTTGTCGCCTTTATTTATTGCATACGATGCAAATAAAATTAGCTTTATGCATGTCCAATCCTAAATCCACAAATCCCAATTTACATATATGATATGTATTATGAATGCACTCGATACGCGTCGCCCTTAAACGAGTTTTGTGGTGGATGTATAGCATGGTTATGGCCAATAAACCCTATTTGTGTATGGTTGTATGTGGTTGCTTACATCTCGATCTACGCATCGATCTTCCTTCTCCTATTCCTGATGTAACTCGAAATAATTCGAGATTTCTTTCCTACCTTTGCTCCCCTCAAATGTAACTCGAGGTTTCTCTTTTTACAATGTAAAATAGGATAGAATTTTATTTCCTGTTTTGTCAAAGAACGAAGGACATCCTGACGACAGCTGAGACGATCAATTCTAGGCATGAACTGATCGGTTGACGTTCGAGACGATCGATTTAAGGAGTGAGCCTATCGTTTGATGACCGGTTCGAGGAGTGAGACGAGCGGGTGGCAGCCATGATGAGATGCACGACGACCGGGCGAACCGATTGGTTGGAGGAGCCAACTGATTGGCTAGTGGCACCCAGCCGACCAGTCTGATGGCGAGCCGATCATTCATGTGATGAGTTGATCAAACCCAGAAAGGCAAAGCACAGAGTTCATCTTGTAAAGGTTGCATGTGATGCAGACCTAGATGATCGTGATTTCTCTTGGCTCGAGGAATCACATTAGGATGGCCATAATCATCGCTTTTATCTTTTTGCATGTTTTCAGTGGGATATAGCATGTATATGATACATACTATATATTGTTGTGATTGGATATGTATATGTATATAAAAACCAAATCCCTCATTAAATATTAAGTTTTAGATGCATTCCAAATGAGACACATGTGAAAAGCTTGATCGACCAAGTGTGGGTACGCCCTAGCGTGGTGCACCATCTATCTCGTGGAAGCGTGAAGGATGGATATGTGGGTTTGCCCTAGCAGGGTTTATATTCATCGTGTTTGCTTTGGGTCGGACTTAACAAGGTGATCTAAATGGGATCTAGTACCTTGAGGCATGGAGGTGATCATGGCAAGGAGTTGCATATGACATCTTATCAAGAGTTGCATATGATGCAATTGGCAAGAGTTGCCTACCTGAGAGATCTAAGTTATGGGTGGCAACCCTAGCTGGTCCATGACTTAGAGGATTTCAGGATCTTGCCCACTAGAAGGTTGTACGCTACAATCTTCTGAATTGATGGTGAGGGCTATCAATTTGAACTAACATAGTGGGAGTGATAATTAATTAAAGGCCTAATTATATCGTCAACTTTTCAAATCAATCAAATAAGTCAAAAATGAGTTTTTGGACTAAAATTGCATATTTCCTTTTGTAGTACAAATGACAACAAACAACAATCATTTTTCTTTGTGATCGGTCCTTGAAAAGGACAGGCTGAATGGGACAAACTTCCACAACTGGTACAGGACATTGAGAATTGTTCTCACTTAAGAGTGAAAGCTCTATGTCCTGGATACTCCAATTCCAGAGGAACCTGCTCCTAATGCACCAAAGGCAGAAAGGGATGCTTACAAGAAGCATTCTGATGATGCCATAGATGCAAAGTGCTTGATGTTGTGCTCTATGAACCATGAGTTGCAGAGACAACATGAGAACATGGGTGTCATTGAGATGATTCAGCATCTCAAGAACATGTATGAAAATCAAGCACGGCAAGAGAGATACGATGTCTCAAGGGCACTGTTCAAGTGCGTCATGACAGAAGGAGATCCAATTGGTCCAAACATACTCAAGATGATTGGGTATGTGGAGAACCTGATAAGACTGGGATTTCCACTGAGCCAAGAGTTGGCTACTGACATGATACTACAATCGTTGCCAGAATCCTACAGTCAGTTTGTGATGAACTACAACATGAACAACTTTGATAGGCCACTGTCAGAGTTGTTGGGCATGTTGAGGACAGCCGAGACACAGATGAAGAAGGACAAGCCTAAGTCTGTGATGGTGATCACAAGCAAGAAAGGCAAGTCCAAGCGCAAGGGTAAGGGCAAAGCTAAGAAAGGTTTTGATGCTAGCCAGGAGCCCAAGTCGTCTTCAACTCTCAAGGCCAAGGGAGGCGTGACCAAGAAAGGCAATTGCCACCATTGTCAAAAGCCAGGACATTGGAAAAGGAATTGTCCTCTCTATCTGGAAGAACAAAAGAACAAGGAGGCGAAAAACGTCTCTACTTAAAGGTGTCATGAAAGTAAACTTGTAACACTTTTGAGGTATATGATACCAAGATGTAAAGTGTAAAGCACTGAATAAATGGGGCAAGTGTTGCCTCCATAGATAGGAGTACTTTAGTTTATTTTCATCCTAAAAGACATGTAATACAATTATGAACTGCTATTTCATATTTGCCAATAGATAGAAACACTTTATTTTTGCATATTGTATGACAATGATGGCAATTAATAAAGTTGATGTTTCAATCTCAAAGATATGATCTTTATGGAAATTCCTTGTTTATCTTGTGGTATTTGATATGCATAAGATAAAATGACACCTAAAGTTATTGATGACTCAAGAAATCAAATTAGCATAAATCATGAGAAATTCATATCTAGTTTCCATATGATGGATAAATCTAGACTCTTTTGGTTTGAGAACTAGTGAGAGACATGAATATCTTAGACATGATTAATCAATCTTTACTAAAGGTAGTGAGAGAATGATTATCCTATTAAGTATCATACATGTGATGTATTTACATACCTATTGGAACAAATGCTAATACTTCAAATGGTGTTTAGAGAAATACCAATATGAATATCTTGAAGTGTTCAAGATTATCATAGATGAAGTGCAAATTTGGTAAAGTGTTAATTCTTGATGAGATCAATGAATGAAATACTTGGACCAAATGTTTGAGATTCTTATGAGTGACTATGATAGTGTATCATAGTGAACTCATGATTAAGGCATGGTGATGTCTAAATCAAGAAGGAATCATACTCTAAGGAGTTAGAGAATGATTATCAAATAACTAAATTCTTCTTAATAAAAGAATACCCCACATTAATAAAGGACATTAAGAATCACAAGGAGTTGTGAGTACTTATATCCTTAACAGATAAACCTCAATTATCTATGTGATAAGTTGTTCATGTGATGAGTCAACTATCCTGATGAATATGAGGAACTGAATTTTGAGTTATGGTTTATGACCATTACATCCTAAATGACTTCCATGTGAACCATAAGGTATGACCTTGATGGTAGCACCCATTGGAATAAAATCCATAAGTGCAAATAAGTCTTAAGTGTTAATACACATGGATAACATTTTGAGAAGGATGATGCTTTTTGATTGCAACTTAATGACTAAGACATTTGGCATATGGATACTAAAACTGCATTCCTATGAGGAATAAAACAAGGATGTGTACGTGACACAACCTATAAGGTTTATGAATCCACTAATGTAAATGAAGCCTATAAGTTACAATGGACTAATTAATGTGATTGATTGAGTACAAGAAACTCAGAATTGGATCTTTACTTTGATGATATAGTCAAAGGGTTTGACTGATATGTCAAAGATAAAGAAGGGATCTGTGATTCAGTGGGAGCGTGTTCACATTCCACATGTTGATGTGAAATGGAAATGTTCTAGAATGGAAATCCAAAAGTGGAAATTATCTTTAAGGAAGATAGAGATGTTTCCTATGTGATAGGAATAGAGATCTATAGAGATAGTTCTCGAAAACCTCTTGACCTGAAAAAGAGAAAGCATACATTGGCAATTTGTACTGATAGGTTCAGTATGCATAGATTCATGTTGGCTAAATGGACATCTATAAATCCCTTTGTTTTGATTATGACAAACAATTCATTCTTATTGATCTAACGAGCTACTTGAGTGTGCAGGAACAAGGTGGATGACAAGGTACTAGGGAGATCCATATGCTTACATATTTATATTTTCATGAAATGTAATCGCTTTGTAAAAACTTGTACAAATATATAATGTACAATTACTTAGATTTCATGTAAATCAAGCGTTAGATCTTCCCTAGCTAAACACCACATTAGATAAGTCATCCCCTTCAAATAAGATCACATATGCACACTCATACATATAATTAATGCCTAAATTGAAACATTGAAACAGGATCAATCTCAGTCGACCAACTCCTCGACCGAGACACTCTCGGTCGACAATCTTCTCGACCGAGAAAGATCCAGAGTAGCCGTTAGACACAACTGACAAGGTAGTTGGCAGTTGGAGATAAACGTTGCAAAACACTTGATTCAGAGAGCCTGTCGGTCGACAAGAGTTCGACCGAGTAGGTGTCTCGGTCGACCATTCCTCGACCGAGATGAACTCTGACAGAAACTGCAGAGTAAATTAATTAGCCATTGCTGAAGCAACAAACCTGTACTTAACGGCTAGTTAAGCACTTAGAAACCCCTAGAAGTTGTCTAGAACGTCCTTAAGCATCCTTAGGCCATTCCTATAAATAGGAAAAGCCATAGGACACTCAAACTCACTTGTTACACTTGAGAAATCCTTGAGCATACTTTGAGCAATCTGTTTGAGCAAGTTGAGCATTGTGACAATTGGCTAATTCCTTCCTTATCTCATAATTCGTGTCCTATAGGCTAGTATCTCCTATCCACTGCAATTACAATTCCATACACTTTGGTTAGGAGATCTATACGCTTGATCTAGGCAAATCAAGCCTTGTGCTACAAAAGGATAAGTTGTAATTTCCTTTTCCTTTCTTGTTCCCTGTTATTGTTTGTACTCTTCTTGCTACTCCTAGGTTGGAGGCTGCGGATTGGAGAGGGTGGAGATCTTCTTGGCGACGAAGGTGACCTTGTTCTAACATCTTCACCCACGAACAACACAGAACACAACCCTAGAAAAAGATATGAGGTTGATTCTATATGTTTCCATTATTGCTTACGTCTTGGACACTACTCTTTTTCATGCCCATACAAGAAAAAGGATGTTGAGTTGATATGGGTTCCAAAACCCCCAAATTAAATTGATTAGACTAAGTTGAGATATGACCAAAGACTTTAAATTGCATATCTTTATGTCTATCTCAACTTAACATAAAGAGATAATAAAATGACTCAAGTAACTAAAATTTCTAACTTGAAAATTTATCTCAATTAAGGTCCTCAAAATTTAAAGATTTTTAATTATGATCTAAATGTTACTTTGATATGTCTTATCTCAACTAAACTGATTTTTAAATTGCATAATTAAATTAAATATAGTCTATATTTTACGTGGAATCAAATAAATAGTTCTGTAGATAAAACAAAAACCTTGTCGGTCGAAAAATCCTCGACCGAGCAGTTAGTCGGTCGAGAAATCGTCGACCGATCTGATTTCAGTCTGCAGTAAAATTGCTAAATCAAGTGGCTATCTATTTGCTGTTAATGACTATTTTACATACAAAACAAGTTGAAGATCATTTTTTAATATAAATGATATCATTTCGATTGATCCTCTAAATAAGGTAAAACTGAAAATCATGTTTAGAAATCACTATTCAATAATGTTTTACATGATTTTTTTAAGCATCTTCTGGTCTATCTATATAGAAATCATGTGTTATGACATTTAGTTTAAATGATCACAATCACTGTATTTCATGAAATTATCATCTTATTGTTCTATTATTACATCATGAATATGCTTTCACTACTTTATCATTCAACCCATAAAGATGATGCTATGATAGAACAAATAGGTGGATCCTTGATGAGACATAGGCAAGAAAAATGATTCATTGGGGATTTGTTGCTTAGAAAAAGAACTTTAAGGCTTGCAACACATAAGGTGAAAAATGTTCTCAATTGGCATTTTTTTTACATGAGATGTTAATCGCAAAGATCCTCTCATATTAGGTATCACTTAACATACTTCAAAATTGATACTTCACATATGAGTGCTTGAATTGAAAATCTGCAGTGTTTGCCTCTTGGTTGAAATAAAATTCGACCAAGGGGCGCTAAGGTCGTAGTCAAAGTCGACCTAAAATAAGTTTGACACAATACTTATTTGAATATCATTTTATATATAAAAATTGTGATTAAAAAGAACAGTAATTTTATGATCACAAAATTGTCTCAACATTGTCAATAATAAATCTCAGTATTACTCCCTTAGAAAATATATATATATGCTCTACAAATTTAGTCTATCAATTGTATTAAAAATCAGCTTCAAAAAATTCGTACCCAGTAAGTCTGTCGGTCGACGAATTCTTCAACCGAAAATATCTCGGTCAGTCTACCTCTCTCGACCGACAGAACCCAGCCAGAATTAACATTAGACACACTTCCGGTCGACAATTGTTCGACCGAGACAGTGTCGGTCGACAATTGTTCGACCGAGAATCAACCGCTGGGATATGACCGTTGAAATCCGACCGTTACCGTTGGGCGGCCGACCGTTACAAGTCGACCGTTGGATGGCCGAGTGGCGCATCTGGAAAATGACCGTTGCGGATGCTCGGTCGACAATTTGTCGACCGACCCGATCACTGGATTGCTATAAAAGGGACCAAAAACGGGTCATTTCTTCACACTCTCATATCCTTGCTTCCATAGGTTCTCTCTAGTGCATTCTTGTGCAAATCTTTAGTATCTTCATCCCCAAGACTTCCTTGCCTCTTCTCCACCTTCAAGCAACACAATGGCATCATCCTCTGCTCGTGGAAAGAAGAAGGTCGCTGGCAGGAAAGGAAGGGAGGCTACTCCACCATTGACGATCATCAACGACATTGCCTTCGTCGACGGAGATGCTGGTGATCGCTATCTACGGATCTCCTCCAAAACTCCTCTCCCACAAAGACCAGTTGAAGTTATGGACTTCCTCAACATCGTCGACTTGGAGGATCTTTTTTAGGTGCAAAAGTTGAAAGAATTCATCAACCCTTCCTTCCCTTCCTACTCTTCCAAGGTAGTGAATGAATTCTATGATAATCTCATCTCCCATTCTGAAAATGAAATCAACTTCTTCTATTCTATGGTCAATGGGCATAGCTTTCAATTTACTGAAGAGGATATTCTTGACATGCTAAATATTGACCTAGATGAATATCAAGACACCCTTGACCTTACCACTAGAAACCCACTTAATCAATTTTCCCAAGGTGACCATACCGTTAGTCTTAGTGACATCAAAAGAGCCATTTTTCAATCAAATACTACTTGTCACGAAGATAGGGGAACCTACTATGCCATAAATCTTAAACCTGCATGTAGGATTGTCAACCTTATTGTTTCTACAAATATACATCCTAGAGCCAATAAGTCTGAAGTTCCAATTTTTCGTATGTGCCTAATCTATGCCATTATAAACCGTATTCCCACAAATTTTATCCGCATAATTCTTAAGAACATGCTTGAGTTTTCTGGCAATCCACCATATGCTGATCTTGTATGTCAAATTACTCAACATTTTCTTAAGACACAAATTGAGGATATGGGATACACATGGGAGCGTAGACCACAAAAAATAAGTAAGAATACTGTAGAAAAAATGGGAATTGATTTCGGTCATAAGAGGGCTAGGACGGATGGTGAGACATCTACCCAAAATATACCACCACCACCTCCTCCTACCAACCTACCCTATGATCCCATCCAAAACACCCTAACCTATGTTGTTGGGTCACAATATCATCTTAGTAAACAACTAGATTATAACCATCATGCCATGACTTATCTAAACCAAAGAATGCAAACCCTTTCTCCAAACCAATCAGATGAATATCCTTATTCTTTAAATCCTGGCATGCTCAATCCATATAATCCATCTTACAACTACTATCAACCTCCACCTCCACCATCTACAGATCTCACGCATACTCAGTTTTCATCAATGCAACTACAAGATATTGCCGCTCATTTCCGATTTGATCGGGTTCCTACCTTCTTGGAAGCATATTCCTTAACCAAGACAGGTGCTCTGGAGTGGCAAACTTTGGTCCAGTATTATGGAGCTGAGCCTTTTCTTGGGAAAGACCCTGATGTTTATGTAATTCTTAAGTCTTTCCAGTGAGATTTGGAGTTGTATTAGTTGTAATGGAATCTTTGCATGATTGTAATAAAAGGGCTATCTCTACATGATTTGGCTATCTTTCCATGTTTGTAATAATGGATATCTTTTTGGCATCATTTGAATTTGAATTATAAGACTATTGTAGAGCATACAAAATAAGGGGAGTAATAAATAAAAACGGATGCAATTTTTGCAAATACCTAAAATTTTAAGTTATGGCTAAATTGACATCTATTGCAAAGCACTTATACCTTGGGATATCTATCTAAAGGTAAGCATAGTATAAAATTCAGGGGGAGAAGTAATATCAAATATTCAACATGGATATCTTTTTGAAATGACAAAGGGGGAGAAAAGAATATAAAAATAAAATAAAGATCAAAACTATAATAACTAAGTTTCATAATGAAAAAGGCCAAGCACTCACTTGCAAAACAAGAATGGCTACAAAAGGCAATCTTAAGGTATGAAACTCATATGTTTTATATTTCCTTCATTTATATTTTGGAAATGTTTGTCATCTTCAAAAAGGGGGAGATTGTTGGCTAAATGGACATCTATAAATCCCTTTGTTTTGATTATGACAAACATTTCATTCTTATTGATCTAACGAGCTACTTGAGTGTGCAGGAACAAGGTGGATGACAAGGTACTAGGGAGATCCATATGCTTACATATTTATATTTTCATGAAATGTAATCGCTTTGTAAAAACTTGTACAAATATATAATGTACAATTACTTAGATTTCATGTAAATCAAGTGTTAGATCTTCCCTAGCTAAACACCACATTTAGATAAGTCATCCCCTTCAAATAGGATCACATATGCACACTCATACATATAATTAATGCCTAAATTGAAACATTGAAACAGGATCAATCTCGGTCGACCAACTCCTCGACCGAGACACTCTCGGTCGACAATCTTCTCGACCGAGAAAGATCCAAAGTAGCCGTTAGACACAACTGACAAGGTAGTTGGCAGTTGGAGATAAACGTTGCAAAACACTTGATTCAGAGAGCCTGTCGGTCGACAAGAGATCGACCGAGTAGGTGTCTCGGTCGACCATTCCTCGACCGAGATGAACTCTGACAGAAACTGCAGAGTAAATTAATTAGCCGTTGCTAAAGCAACAAACCTATACCTAACGGCTAGTTAAGCACTTAGAAACCCCTAGAAGTTGTCTAGAATGTCCTTAAGCATCCTTAGGCCATTCCTATAAATAGGACAAGCCATAGGACACTCAAACTCACTTGTTACACTTGAGAAATCCTTGAGCATACTTTGAGCAATCTGTTTGAGCAAGTTGAGCATTGTGACAATTGGCTAATTCCTTCCTTAGCTCATAATTTGTGTCCTATAGGCTAGTATCTCCTATCCACTGCAATTACAATTCCATACACTTTGGTTAGGAGATCTATACGCTTGATCTAGGCAAATCAAGCCTTGTGCTACAAAAGGATAAGTTGTAATTTCCTTTTCCTTTCTTGTTCCCTGTTATTGTTTGTACTCTCCTTGCTACTCCTAGGTTGGAGGTTGTGGATTGGAGAGGGTGGAGATCTTCTTGGCGAAGAAGGTGACCTTGAGCTACTTCAAGAAGGCTGGTGCAACGGGAGGTTACTTCTAGAGAGGAAGGCTACTTCAAGGGGGAGCTTGGAGTTACTTCAAGAAGGCTACCTCAAGTTGGTGCATCTACTTCGAGTGAAGGTTGTTCAAGGGGTGTAAAGGAAAGTATTGTATTTTGTATAAATCCTTGTGAAGGTAATAAAATATATACTTTCAAAATCCCGGTTGGGTAAGCAACCGGGTAGTGGACTGACAACTTTATTATTTGCTAAAGTTGGAACCACTCTAAACACCTGTCTCCTTCTTCCAATTTCAATTGTGGTTGTTTGAGTTCAATAATTGTTAAAATTACCATAAAACTCTATTCACCCCCCTCTAGTGTTTTTCAATTCATTGGGAGAAAACTTGTCCATGTTATATGGAGTTAGTATCCCAAGGCCAAGTGCCCAATTCTTATGAAGAATGGGAACACTAAGAATATATATGGATCTATCATGTATGTAATCATCCCATTATCTTGCATGTATCGACATGGCAAGAACAAAATGCATCCATCATCTTGTATGTAGGACATGGCAATATGATGTGCTCATCCTGATAACTCGTATGTGGAACATGATGAGTGGATGTCTGTCTACTTCCAGTATGTGTTACTGGAACACCATGAGAACTTGATAAGTACTTGAGAAGTACTAGTTCTATGGAGATAAGGAAGAGTTCAATGTAAAGAGTTACATTGATGCGAACTTCCGAAAGGACAGAAAATTAATTGCAAAATATATATAGGATATATAAAAGTGAAAGTTTGTTGATAATTGGAAGTGTTCCAATAAAACCATTTAAAAGGAAATGCCGAGTATCTATGTGTTAGAGAACAGCAGTGGATACTATATGGATCTGGAAGTTCATGAGATGAACGTATAGATATTCCTCTCATTGACGACAAGTATGGAATCCTTGATCATGCAATGTGGCTAAAGGTTAGCAATGGAATACTAGATCGCATATTATGACAACTCCATCTCATACGTGTGATGTACAACGAAGAGATGAGAGACATGCAGTTAAAACTGACTTTGGCAAGATGTTGCCATAACTCACTATGTTCGCACTAGAGCACGGTAACATGTGGGACATGTTTAAAGATCACTATGAATATGATTCAAGGGTGATTGGCTCGTAGTGCAAGTGGGAGTCTGTTGGTATGTATGCCCTGAGAGCCAATCATGGGATGATTGGTGGGATACATTAAGATTGATTTGATAAACATCAAAGGCAAGCTTCCAATTCTTTCTGGTTCAGTCATATGAGATAGTGATAGAACAGATTGAATGTCTAGAGAATGATAGTACTCAATGACATATGCCTTTAGGTTCAGGACCTGAATGATGAGATCATACGGATGATAAGAGTTTGTACATTCTCATTATGTCCCTAGTCGTATGTCATTGTGGAAGGTAGATAGACAACAATGACACACAAGACTAGATTATGGTGTTGGTTGATGACAGAATGTCATTAGTCATGATATAGAAATATCAAACCAAACATATAGGTACTTGTTAGAGAACAAGTGTACCGGACAGACCCACCGTGAGTTTGAGACATGGAACCATGACATGGTAGTCATAGTCAGTACTCACAGTGATGGTGGTGAGTGTGATTCTTTGACCTGAAATAACTACACTCAACACATGTCGTTGGGCACACTTTGACATCATCAAACGCAGTCCTGAAACATGGGTTGTTATAAAGGTGATGATTGGGTGGCTTTGACACATGGGGCTTTTGAGGGGTGAGTGATAGATATGGGATTTGTACCTCCTGAGGGAGTTTGATATCCATGGCCACTTGATGAGTAGGATTGAGAAAAGAGTGCACGCATGTGTGAATCAGTATGTGATATTGATGTCATACATATCTCTTCCAATCTACTCTGAGATCAAGAAAGTGAATGAACATTGATAGGATGACTGTTCCATGCCTCGAGTTCATTTGGGATATCAGTGACAAAGGAATTATACATTCACTGTAACACCATTCACGGATTGTAGGATTGAAAGTTGTTCTCCAACTTTCTATTTCACTTGGGTAGCACTGATGTGTGACTAGGCACCACTCTTTGCTTGTGAATTCATAAGTGTTATGGACTTTCACTACCAACGTGAAAAGGACCTGCAGGGTCACACACATAGGATTTAACCTGGAAGAGGAGTTTTGTCAACAAACAATGTTTAGATTAATTACTAAAGGAGTTTAGTAGTTCAATAAACACTCAATTGATTGATAGCTCAATATCATAATGTTCAAGGTGTTGGACTGATTGATTAGAGTATCAAATTGATTGAAACTGCAATTGATTGATTCTACACAATTTGCACTCCCAACCGATCGGCTCATGTGATGAACCGATCGGCTGAGCTTGGTGAACCGATCGGTTCAGATGGTGAGTCGATTGGCTCATGGACAGGGTGAAACGATTGCTTCAAATGTTGAAACGATCGGCTCACTGGTCCAACCGAGCAAGTTGGGAAAGTAGAATTGGTGAGAAAATTCTTTTCATTTCACTTGCCCAATTTGATTGGAACAAGGATTGGTATTTGATACCAATTAGAAACAAAAGAATAAAAGTCAATTGGGAATTGACCAAGGCCACGAACCGATCGGTTGAGAAGTGAACCGATCGGTTGAGGTGTCCCAACCGATCGGTTGAGGTGTCAATCGACCGGCTCAGGTCCCCAACCGACCGTTTCAGTTGTGCAATGATCGGTTCAGGTTGCGCAGTTTGTTGTTTTTGTGGAAAATCTCGAACCCTTCTACTCTTGCTTTAGTCCCATATTGCCCGGGATAGAGACCCTGTCCCATGACCCTCCTATATATAGGGGTATTGGGGGCTTCTCAAAGGACAACTCAGTGCAACCGGTTGCTCTGTGAAGTTGTCGTTCTCTCTGGTTTTGGTAATCGAGAGAGACCGAGCAAGTGCTACCCGATAAGGGAAAGACAGCTACAGAAAGTGACTGGTGGCAGGAGAGTGTGTTAGTGACTAGTACGCTGACAGGAGGGTGCGACTTCTTCCAATTCCTTGTGAGACAAGGAGATTGGAGTTGCAGGTGGTCCGTGTGGACTACTTCAGAGGCGAGAGATTTCTGCCGCTCGGAGGACAACTGTCAATCCCGACAGTCTCGGTGAGACCAGGAGTCGTCAGTCCCGGTGCGACCCGGAGCTTCACAAACACCGTTCAAGACCGGAGGTGAAGACCGCACAAGCCGCGAGGTATTGTCACCGAGCAAGCCTCGGGACAAGGTATGATTCCACAAACCATCCCTTCCTATTGTATAGACGTTGACGCGTTTCCTTGTTTTGGGTTTGGGGAGGAGAAATTTTTTTATTTCCACTGCCTTCTCTGCCTCCCCTAAAACCCAACACAATGAATGATTTGACTGATGATGACTTTCCACCTCTTCCACTGCAACACTTGCCAATGTAGATCATGTGGCCCAGGACCAGGAGGAATGTGTATCCTACTTAGTATGTAGATGGTTTTTTTTTTCTCTTGGTAAGTTCAACCATTTTATCTTTGTTTCTAGTGAGGTGACCTGGTTAGACACATCGAAGACCAGTTCTTTCCTCTGGTAATATGATTGTCTCAAATATCTATGATTCGACTTTATGATTACATAAACTACAGCTGATGTCCGTATGATTACATAAACTGCATTGATTACTTAAACTATGTCTGATGTCCATATTCATATGCTTCTTGGCTAATATGTTTTTTATATGTAGGTGGTTTGAACATAATCTCCATGTAATTGATGAAGTCTTGGTAATGCTATGATTTTCCATATAAGCTCCCATATGTCATGGTTTCTAGATATTTGTCCCAGCTAGTCCACAGTTCCACAATTGGTACCTGACCAATATGCTGGTTTAACAGAGAAAACACCATCCTGAGTAGGGAACTGGTATTGTTATTGTTGATGCAAAGTCTCCTTGAGCTGAAGAGTTAATAGACCACTAACAACCAGTGACAGGATTCACGTACTGTAACAAACTGGGAATAACTACGCTCTAGACCTTTTACATATAAAAATGAATATGACAGAGTACTACGACGGTTGTACATCTGGTATAATTTAGAACTAATAATGTTATTGGGTTTTACTTTCAAATGGTCTAAATGAATGACCTTATTGTGCAGATTATAGACTAAAAATTTTGGACATGGCAAGCCTCAATGGTGCAAGTGAACTATCTTACAACTCTCCCATACAAAGCTTGGGCTGCAATAAAACATGGATGAGCTACCTAGATACTTCTCGTCTCTTTAAGGTACTAATTCTGTCATCTTATTCTCATAGCAACCTTCATTTATGCCATGTATGAATGCTTATATATCTTTATTAAACTATTTGGATAATCTTTAACTTATTTTTAATGCCTCCCCATTTGTAGAACCTTATTTTCAGATTTAAGAGAGGTACAAGCTTTGCCATCGTAGCAACTTCCATTGCCCGAATTAGAGATTGAGCTTAACAACGTCAAGAATTCAGATACAAAGCATAAGAAGTTTCTAAGACAGCCCCAACGCAACATGTGCTCTCCTGTGAAGCATGATGATGCATCTCCATTTGAAGCCCAGTCCCGCCCAGTCACAGCTACAACAACAGCCACCGATGCAACAATGTATCATGATATGTTGCAATTTGATATGGCTCTTTGCTGCTATGAGAAGACTGCATTCCATAGACCTATGTATAAATTTGAACAACCACTTTCAACATCTACAAACATAGCGACCAACTTCATATGGATGATATTCCTTCTCTCTGCTTAGAAGGTTCTTTTCATATTCTTATCTCAGGTGCTTTTGGACGATGTTGGCCGAACAACAAGAGCTCAAGCAAAAGAAGAAGACAATAAGGATGTTAAAACTGGCTGAGAAAGACACAACTCTTTCGTAAAGATGTTAGTAGACCACTGAATCGTTGATATATGTATATACTTTTCTTTGTACACATTGTGTAATAGGGGCAAGGTATACGTCCTCCCCATGTACATTTGACGATTCATTATAAATGAAAGTAAGATTGTTGTCATAATGAGCATAACTTGCTCTAAATACTACAACTTTGTTACTAAAAGAGCTTGTGTACTAACAAGTTACACACTCTCTCTCTCTCTCTCTATATATATATATATATATATATATATATGAATATATAGTCGAGCTAAGCATATATGTATGTGTACTAAATGGCACTACATATGTAGCTAGATGCATAATCAACTACATATATATGCATATAGTAACTGCTACCTTTCCCTACACACTAAATACATATAAAATGTATTAACTTCATGTTTTTGCTACATACTGACTATATATGCAATTGTAGTCATACATTTAGCTATAATTATACTTATATTTAAATATGTAAGGATAATATATAGCTACGCTTCCGGATACATATGAATTTGTAGCGAATGGATTATATAACTACATATTTGAAAAATATAGTTAAAAGCTTTAGCTATACAAGCATATACTACAACTTGTATGTGTAAAGAAATATGTAGTTAAAGCCTTTAGCTACAAAATATGGGGTTTTCGCTACAATTTTTTTTTATAGTTAAAGACCCTTTTTTTTGTAGTGTCACTTTCACTAACTTTACTACCGTCGGCATCTTTCCAGATACCTTCTTTCTGTAGGTGCACATATCCTTTAGAAATTTGTCATAATCTATAATTTTCTTGATGATGTCAAGCAAAGTAATGTTAATCTTCATTTGCTTGCTTAAATATTTTGAAATTTTCATTTGAATGCTTTTTGTCCTCTTGCATGATGAGTGTTTATCCAAGGCATCGGGAAAAGCATGTTCACTTGCATTTGTTTTGCTTAACTTAACATGATCATTTTGAGATTTCATAGGAGGAACTTCATTCCTCGATGGCGGAACATTAACAATCATAATGGGAGTAGATGTATCACGAAAGGGCTTCTCTACATCATGGAATAAGCAAAAGTCTTTTTTTGTGTCACTGTCTCAACATAACCCTGATTTACAATGTCATTACCCATTTGGTCCTTGGGATGCTAAAAAAACTCTTCCACTTCTCTCATGGTCATAGTGTTGACTTACTCATGGGGAGGAAGGGGGAGCTTGTTTCTGCTGTTTTGGATATGGAGGTGGTCTTTGGTGTTGATGGTGGGTCAGTTTTGGAGGATGTAAGGTTGTTGTACCTGTTGATATTGGTGAGGTGGTTGTTGCCGTGGAGGGGAGAATTGGTAGTTGTATTGTTTCTGTCGTGGTGAAGGTGCGTAAGGGTCATGTGGGCCTTGGTATTTATGCACCATCTACACTTGCATTTGTAGTGCGTAATAGGTGTTTTGAGGAACACCCTTTTGACCACTAGTTTTTTTTTGGCTTCACCATAATTTGGGACGGAAGCCTCCCCTCTTCCCTGTGAGCAAATGTCAATGAGAGCCGACCCAACCTTTCGGATCGTCGTTTGATTCTTGTTTCCTGATCGTCATTCAAAATCCTTTTGAACAGTATATTTCCACGAACTAAATATGTCCTTACCACAAAACAAAATCATTTATCCTAACAACCCCCGCCCAAAAGAAAGGACTTGATAATTGGATACCATGTGTGTAATGTTGATTCCGAATCAAGTTGATTCCAGAAAAAGATATCTATATTCATCACACTTGTCATGTGGGCAAACTCGTCATAACAAAATCACATCAGCATTAGTATCTATACACTGTATTCCCCACCGTCTAGATCAAGCTGCGACCTTTCCAAGGCCTTCAACAACCCAAAAAACCAGGAAGGTTCTTGATATATCAGTCTCTCGCTTCCGTTGAATCCTGACACGATATCCAAGAATCACGTTGACCAGCTGCCGGGGGAACAAAAACAGGTTCTGAGATGCATATACTTTATATAAAATGATTCCCTGCTCACCTTGAATGATAAGGGACAAAAACAGGTTCTGAGCTGCCCATCTACATGATGATACCATATCCAGAATGGTAGGCACAGACGATGGCCAATAAGCAGGTTCTCGTCAAATTTTGGACGAACAGCCGGTTAGGTGAGGATTCCGCTAGGCGTGGCCGCCATGGTACACGGAAGACGACCAATCCGCTGGGTGGAAGGAAGGCCGCTGCCGACGACTGAGAAGGCCCTGGCTCGTCTCATCAACAATTGACGTCTCAACCGTTTAAGAAGTTTCCAGAAACAGAAACCATGCGCAGTTGTTTATTACTTAATCCGTTAAAATATGAATGTCATCAAACTTTTCTTTGAGTTGTCATTTTCTTGCTTATGGAAAGTTGGATGAATCATAGTTCGACCCACTTACCAGATTAAGCGACATGATTTTTTTTCTAGAACTAGAATAAAGCATCCGCCGAATTAGCAATCCCTGAATGCGCGAAATTTGCATTGATTGTGAGTTGTATCAGGAGGACGTCCTTAACTTGGTCATCAGATTCAGTGTGGTCGATTAGTTTTATATATCACTCTAGAAATATTATAAAAGAAGAAAAGTTTAATTATAGTAAAAAAAGGCAGATGGGCAACAAATTTTTCTTTCAGATCCTTTTGAATGCCGAAGTCTATCATCCGAAACACTTGATTTATAGATTTGAAAGTCATGACATTATTGTGTATACTTTTTTATACTATTTTAAGAAGCTCCATAGCCTATGGTGTTAAAAAACCGCTAAAGATTTTTTTGTTGAATGATAATATTTTCTACAACCAAACTATGTGACATCGTAGAATCACAGATGAGTACTTGTAAGAGATGTGAAGATCTTAGAACATGAGAAGAGGGGGTTAGGAATCTATTAGCTTTAGGAGAAAGCTTTTGAGCTAAAATCATCATTTAGGAGAGGGAGTGACGGAGCCAAAATTTAAGATATCGAGTTTGGTTGTAGAAAATATTTTTATTCGACAATTCATTTTTAATTTTGTGGTTCGATGGGCTTGGTTGAGTTTCTTCTACTCATTACCATTTGCTAGCTAAAAGTATGTGAATAGAAGTTGAATTAGCACAATAAAATATTTGATATAAATTATTATACATGATAAAGATATTTGATTTGATGATTATTTAAATTTAATCCTTAAATTGACTTTTTCTAATTTATAATTTTTAATAATAATAATTACATACAACTTGTTAAAAGAGAATAATTTTATTAATATCCAAGTGAATCCCTCCAGTATGCACAACAAAAATAAAAATTAAAGTACAAAAAAATGTGAAATAAAAAATTTGGCTAACCCATTAAGAGAAAGAGAGTAGCTCTGCTGACTCATTCTAATCTAAAAGCACACAAACATATTGAATTGATTAGTATATAGATAAGTTAGATTGATCAACACACATGTATGTTGTTAAATCACAAACAATGGATAGGCCAATGAGCAGATAGCTAAGCTACTGGAGCTTATACAAATGCATTCGATCAGTAGACCAATTGACTCCCTCTGACTTGTAACACGTTATTTCCAAAATTTAAGTTAAATTATTTTTCCTGTTGGACTTATGATGATCACTGCATTAGCATGTTCTAATATATATAAAACATACTAATAGAAAGCATCCTTATTAAAAGCCAACTAACTTCCTTGAATCTATAAGCACACAGATAAGTTGGACATTAATACTCAAACAAAATGTTTGATCAAATAGATAGACTTAGCTAATTAACAATGAGATAAACTGATTGAACACTCAAATAAATTGGATCAATGAGCACAGATAATTTATTGAAACTCTGTTTGAAAATACTAATAATGGCAAACATGCAATTAGACTGGACTCATTAGTTTTACCACGTGTTTTTAACATTTTGGTTGTATGTTCATTGTTCCAATTAGTAGTAAAACAATAAAACTGAGAGTCGCAAAAAAAAAAATGGTGTCGACCGGTCGGCCAATTGGTTATAAGCCCAGTTGCTCCCTCCATGTTGTAAGTATACATATAGAATACCGAAACACCTAGACAGACTAGACCAATATGAATCTGAGCATTTCTTTAACTCGACAGTAAAAAATCCAAAACATGCTTCTATAACAATTCTATGTTAAAACAAAACAAAAAAAAGAACCGCAAAGAAAAACTGTTGAGCAAAGCATAAAAAATAAAACGTCAAAAAATCAAGAATTGAAAAGAAAAATTGTCGAGCGAAGCAACTCGACAACGGGCAGGAGACTGTACGAACTGATGAAGCACACAGACGTACTGCTAAAATATACGGATAGAACTGACAGATATGTTGATAAAGCATGCAAACATACACATAACATGAGCAGGCAGACATACCTTGAGATTTCAATAAACACCAGTAGATGTGATGGAATTAACTAAAAAAATGAAAACAAATCTTCCTCATGTTATTGATACACGGACTCAATATAGTAACAATTTAAAGTAAAAATAAAAAAGGGAACAATAGCTCGAAAGAAAAAGGAGAGCAGCAGCTCGACATCACCCAACTGACCTCTTGATATATCTTGATGGTACACAATTTGTATGAAAAAGGCAAATTTTACCCTTCCACATATATATATCAATAGAAAATGTTTAACAAATTGATTTTACTTGTGGTGACGCCTGCGACCATTACGTGTTAGTATAGGAAAATAATATCAAATTATCGATGATAGTCATCGCAAAAGTAAACACACGGGTAGGGGAACCAAACAAGCAACCACCTGGCTGAGTAATCAAGTGACCTGCTTTTATTCATATGGAATACGAAACATGTGAAAGACACCTTAAGACAAAACGGTAGCACTACATTAGGCTCACCTTTTTTTTTCTCAAATTTTGGCTCTGTCACTTCCTCTCCTAAATGATGATTTTAGCTCAAAATCTTTCTCCTCAAGCTAATAGATTCCTAACCCCCTCTTTCATGTTCTAAGATCTTCACATCCCCAGCAAGTACTCCTCTCCGATTCTAAGATATCACATATCCAGCAAGTCGAGTTTGGTTGTAAAAAATATTTTCATTGAACGAGAAGATCTCTAATGCACTGATTATTTCGTTCCTCTTCGCTAGCAAGATGGTTTCCGCGCCGTGAGAAGGGTTTTGTAGTCGGGAGAAAAATTGTCTGTTGTCTTCAGCTCAGGGACAGAGCTAAAGGGCCGACAGGGAACATAGTCTCCCCAAAACTTTGTAAAATATACTTAGATACATTTATCTGCAGAAAAGACCAAATGTATATGTTTTAATATATGTATACATAGTCCATGAAACGCAACCATATCGTATCAAAGCAGTTAGCACATTGGTCTGTGTGTACAATGTTTTAAAAATACTTGCGTAAATAAACATCTTTCGAGTATATTATTAGGCCGCTCCCCTATAATATAAGTAGAAAAAGTGGCACATTGGTTTTTTGTTGGTAATGTTGCACGTTAGGTTCTTGTATCGATACTATAAACTTTTTAGAAACTCATTTATATCTGTAGGCACATTATATGTGAAACTGTAATTAAATTGCTCTATTGTATAAGTTATCTGAAGAAAGCAGTGAAAAGGCTTAATCTAATTATGAGTGTTTAGTAGTATATTTACAGTAATCCAGTTATGGATGTTTGATGGTATACTTTACGAGCTCTAAAAAATGGTATAACTTACATGTGTTCCTTATAACATCTAAGGATGACAAAAAATTTAGAAGCCGATTTATATGAGTACGCACAGTATGTGTGAAAAAGTAATTAGATTGCTCGAACACGAATAATACATGGTCGTATCATATCAACTTTTCAAATTGAGAAGCAAAAGAGCTTTATCTAATTATGAGATTTTAGTGGTAAACTTCACAAGCTCTACAAAATAGTATAGCTTATATGTGTTGTTCGTAGCATCCAAGGATCATCATCATCATCATCTAAGTCTCAGTCCCAACTATGTTGGGGTCGGCTGCATAGATCCTTCATTTTCATTCAACTCTATCACGAGTCATATTCTAGTCGAGATGTAGAGATTCAAAATCTCTCTTTATAAACTCTTCCCATAGTAATTTTGGGACTTTCTCTTCTTCTATGAATTGTGCTTGACTCACTAGCATTACTTCATATAGGTGAATTAGTCGGTTTGTGTTGCACATGTCCATACCATCTGAGTCGACCCTCGCATAATTTGTCCTCAATGCTCACCACCCCCACTTTATTCTTGATATAGTCATTTCTTAAGAAATCTTTTCTTATCTTCCCACACATCCATCTCAACATACGCATCTCATCCACATTCATCTTGTTGAGACCTTGTTTCTTCACCGCCCAACATTCACTCCCATAGAGCATGGCTAACCATATAACAGTTCTATAAAACTTACTTTTTGATCTAAGAGGGTTCTTCTGATCACATAATACTCCAATTGCACTCCTCCATTCCAACCATCCTGCAGTGATCATGTGACAAATGTCATTTAGGATATCCCAATATATTTGAACAATAGAACTCAAGTAATGAAATTTATCATATTTTGATATGACTACTCCTTCCAACATAGCTCCACCATTCACACTGTGAAATTGGCTAAAATTTCAATGCATATACTCAATTTTTCTCCTACTAATCATCTCTCCATTTGATTCAAATTCCTTCCTCTAAAGTTCAACTTTATCATTCAAATCATCTTTAGTTTCATCAATTATACAATATCATCAACAAATAACATACACCAAGAAATATCATCGTGAACATTCTTTATCAATTCATCGATAAAAAGAACAAATAGATATGGGCTAATTGTAGATCCATGGTGTATTCCAACTATGATGGGAAAAGTTGATGTCTCTCCTCCAAGAGTGTTCACACTTACAATAGAGATATCATACATGTCTTTAATAAAGTCAATGTATTAGATTGACACACCCTTTTTTTTATAAAATCATCCACAACACTTCCCTAGGTACTCAATCATAAGCCTTTTCCAAATCAATAAAACCAAATGAAGATCTATTTTGCTTTCTCTATACTTCTCTATAAGCCTCCTTATTAGAAAATTAACATTTGTTGTTAATCTTCCAGGCATGAAATCAAATTGGTTGTTTGATATATACATTATAGATCTTAGCCTCTTCTCAATAATCCTCTCCTAAAGATTCATTGTGTGACTCATCAACTTCATACCTTTGTAGTTTGTGCGACTCTGAACATCACATTTGTTCTTGTAGATGGGGACTCTATTTCTCCACTCATCCAACCTCTTCTTGGTATTCATGATCTTGTTAAAGAAATTTGTTAGCCACATAACCCCTTCATCCCCTATACTCTTCCATGCATCAATGGGAATATCGTCTAACATGCATGACTTTCACATTTTTATCCTTTTTAAAGCATTCTTGACCTCAAATAGTGAAACTCATCGTGTGTAAATGATATCTCTTATATTCATGTCATACGAGTCCCTAATATAATTTACAATATCTTCATTGAAAAGGTTATGTAAGTAATTTCTCCATTGGTTCTTCATATCATCGTCCTTCACCAACCTCTACCATCTGTGGGGAAATTGGGACAACAAAAATAAAAATGTAAAGTTTGATTCCTCTTAACATCAATATTGCATAAAAACAATGTATTTAAGAAGGAAAATGGCAAGAGTTATACTTAGTCCTAGAGCAAGTCCAACGACATTACCCTAGCAGTAGTATCGTGCTTCTTCTTCAAGAAACATCTCTCTCCTTTAGCAGAAGCAATACTCGAACAGTCATCAGCAACGACATCTTGGTATGGCACCACAGATAGGGTTGATGGTGTTCTCTTAGTAGCAGACAACAACCTCCCACCTCTAGAGTCATCCACACGGGCCACCAGAAACTCTATGTTGCACTACCAGAGCCAACGAGAAGGAGTTGTCCCTTTTGAATTGTTGGTTATGTATGCCCAAAGAGACAATCATGTGATGATTGTGTTGGATAAATTGGATATTATGATAAATCCCTTTGTTTCGATGATGACAAACATTTCATTCTTATTAATCTAACGAGCTACTTAAGTGTGCAGGAACAAGGTGATGACAAAGTTCTAGGGAATCCTTACGCTTGAATGTTTATAAATGTCATACAATGTAATCATTTGTAAACTTGTACAAATATATAATGTACAAGTACTTAGACTTCATGTAAATCAAGCGTTAGATCTCCCTAGCTAAACACCACACTTAGTTAGGTCATCTCCTTCTAATAGATCACATAATGCACACTCATGCACATACTTAGTATCTTAATTAAAAGATTGAAAACAGAGTCAATCTCGGTCGACCACACTCCTCGACCGAGACACTCTCGGTCGACAAACTTCTCGACCGAGATTGACCCAAAAGTAGCCGTTAGACACAGCAGTTGACAGTTGCAAATCAACGTTAATCCAGAGAGCCTGTCGGTCGACAAATCCTCGACCGACTGGGCATCTCGGTCGACAAGTCCTCGACCGAGATGGTCTCTGACAGCAACTGCAGAATTAATTAACTAGCCGTTGCTAATGCGCCTAACTTATTCCTAACGGCTAGTTAAGCACTAGGAACCCCCTAGAAGTTGTCTAGAACGTCCTTAAACATACTTAGGCCATTCCTATAAATAGGACAAGCCATAGGACACTAGAACACACTTGTTACACTTGAGAATACACTTGAGCATACTTGAGCAATCTTTTGCAAGCAAAATTTGAGCACTGTGATCATTGGCCTACATTCTCCTTAGCTCAATCTCGTGTCCTATAGGCTAGATTCTCCTACCTACAGCAATCACAAGTTCACATACTTGGCTAGGAGATCTTACGCTTGATCTAGGCATATCAAGCCTTGGGCTTAAAGGATAAGTTGTAATTTCTGTTTTCCTTTCTTGTTCCTGTTTATCTTGTGTACTCTCCTTGCTACTCCTAGGGTTGGAGGCTGCGGATTGGAGAGGGTTGACTTCTCAGGTGGAGAAGGGGACTTCAAGCTACTTCAAGAAGGCTATCGCAGGGGAAGCTACTTCAGAAGGCTGGTGCAACGGGAGTTGGTGCATCTACTTCAAGGGAAGGCTGCTTCAAGGTTGGCGATTACTTCTAGGTGAAGGCTGCTTGAAGGGTTTAGGAAAAGAGATTGTATTTTATGTAAATTCCTTGAAGAGGTAATAAAATAAATTTCTTTTCAAATCCCGGTTGGGTAAGCAACCGGGTAGTGAACTGACGGCTATAGTATTTGCTATAGTTGGAACCACTCTAAACCTTGTGTCTCCTTGTCCAATATTTTCTTTGTGGTTGTTGAAGTGCAATAATTGTTAAATTATCTATAAAACTCTATTCACCCCCCCTCTAGAGGTTTTCAATTGGTATCAGAGCAGGCTTCAAGGAGCCCTAACAAGGTCTTGAAGAGATAAAAGGAGGAGGTGACTACAACCACAAGAAAAGGAGCATGGACCAAAGTTCGACAAGTTGCAATTGGTGCTTAGGAACAAAGCACTCTATGTCTAAATGTCCATGGAGGTCAAAGAAAGGAGATGCACATAAAGAGTGTTTCGTTGCTACAATAAGTGAGGAAGAAGAAGAAGAGGTAAGCTTGCTTGATTTACCCAAGGAGGAGTTAGTTGCTATTATTGAAGAAACACATAATAAATATGTTGAATGCAAAAAGAAGTTAAAGAAATCCAGTAAAGAAAATGATGATCTAAATGCTAGACTTCTTGCTCTTACATCCGAAAATGACGATTTATATGCTAAATTGAATACTCTTGGTTTTGAAAAAGACAACATTATGTCTGATAATCGTACCTTGAAATCATCTCTAAGTAACAGTGAAGTAAAGATCTTTACTCTAGAAACAAACTATGATCTTCTATGTCAAGAAAAAGCTGAATTGCTTACAAAATTAAATGATTTTCAAAAACAACCTATATTGTGCACCCATGTAGATTATGACAATATAGTGAAAGAAAGAAATATGTTATCATCCAATCTAGACCAAGCAAAATTAGATATCAAGAAAAGAATGGATGAGATCGTTAAGTTGCAACAAGAAGTTAGTAAGTTAAGCAACAATGGAATCCTTGATAGAATATTAGAAAATTCCTATCATCAAATAGGGAGAAGAGGACTAGGTTATAAGCCTAATGAGAAATCCCATCAACAACCTAGAAGAACACAAGCGAGTCAATCTGCTTATATACCTAGAGGCACAAAAATGTATATACCCAAGAATAACCTAGATCAAAACCATAGAAAAAGGCTTGAGGTTGATTCAATTTGTTGTCATTATTGCTCACGCCTTGGACATTATTCTTTTTCATGCCCATACAAGAAAAAGCATGTCGAGATGGTATGGGTTCCAAAAACCCCAAATTAAATAGGTTCGACTAAGTTGAGATATGACCAAAGACCTTAATTTGTATATCCTTATGTCTATCTCAACTTAACATTTAGGGATAACAAAATCAAAAATTAAAAGATTTAATAGCACCTTGATACACATATGTTTATCTCAAACTGATCTTTGAAATAATTGAATAAGATACAGCCTATATTGCACTTGAAATATATTTCTGAAACAGTTTCCAGAAACTTGATCGGTCGAGAAGTTGTCGACCGAATAATCCTCGGTCGAGCAATTGTCGACCGAGCATATCACTGTTCTCAGACTGCTGTAAATCTTTACATTGTATGTGAAAATTATTCTTGAAAGATTATATGGAATAAATATTAACTGATCATGCTTACATTTCTATTTAATCATTCTTTTATTGCACATTTCTTTTTCAGAAATACTTGCAATGAATAAAATGTTTCAAATAAATTTTTGTGTGCTTTTATATTAAGCATCACTTATTTTAGTCTATCCAAAGTAATCTTAAATTCATGAATGGATATTATTCTTGAATATGCTTCATCATATTTGATGTCCTTATTAAGCTCTCATAATTAGTACACTTTAATGAGTCTCAAATTGATATTTGCAAGCTATCTGCAGAACTCATACTTCGCATATGAATGATTCATACTGGAAACCTGCAGAATATGCCTCTTGGTTAAAATAAAATTTGACCAAGGGGCGCCATGGTCGTAATCAAGGGCGACCTAAAATAAACTTTGATAAAAAATTACTTATTTGAACATTATTTTATTGAACTTAATCTTAGCATATTTTTAAATCAAAACATCAAATCATTTGTGGAAATTAGAAGCCTTAAATATTATTACTCCCTTGGAATATACATATACATATGCTCTACAAAAATGTTCTAAAATTCAGTCAAAAATTGAACTCAGTAAGTCTGTCGGTCGACAACTTCGTCGACCGAGAACCACTCGGTCAGCCCATCTCACTCGACCGACAAATTCTAAACAGATTCAGTATCGGACAAACGGTCGGTCGACGAGTGCTCGACCGAGACAATATCGGTCGACAAGCGCTCGACCGAGAAATAGCCGTTGGATATGACCGTTGCGACCCGACCGTTATGACCGTTTTCTTTACCGTTGGAGGACCAAGTGGCGCGTCTGCAACTCGACCGTTGCAGATGCTCGGTCGACGAGTCGTCGACCGACCGGGTCGCTGGAATTCTATAAATAAGTGCAAAAACGAGCCACTTACTCACACTTGCATTTCCTTGCTTCCATAGTCCATCTCTAGTGCAATTTCGTGCAATCCTTCAGCACTCTTACCCTCAAATCTTCCTTGCTTCTTCTCCACTCTCAAGAAACACAATGGCCTCATCATCAACTGTCCGTGGGAAGAAGAAAGTTGCTGGAAGAAAAAGAAGAGAAGATCGGGAAGCCACTCCGCCACTGACGATCATCAATGACATCGCCTTCGTCGACGGAGATGCTGGAGATAGATACTTTCGGCTTTCCTCTAAAGCTCCTCTTCCCCGACGTCCGGTCGAAGTGATGGACTTCATCAACATAGTCGACCTGGAGCATCTCTTTGGAGTACAAAAGCTGAAGGACTTCATCAATCCATCCTTTCCTTCCTATTCTATTAAGGTAGTCAACGAATTCTATGCCAATCTTCTATCCCACACCGAAAATGACACCACATTCTTCTACACCATGGTCAATGGGCATAGTTTTAAATTTTCCGAAGGGGATATTCTTGACATGCTTGAAATTGATATAGATGAATATCAAGATTTCCTTGACCTTACCACCGGCAATCCAATAAATTTATTTTCCCATGATGACCACACCACTAGTCTTAGTGATATAAAAAGAGCCATATTTCAAGCCAATACCACTTGTCATGAAGATAGGGGAACCTATTATGCAATAAACCTAAAACCGGCATGTAGAATAGTAAACCTCATTGTTTCCACCAACATACATCCACGAGCCAATAAATCCGAGGTTCCTATCTTCCGTATGTGTCTAATTTATGCTATCATAAAAGAAATTCCCATCAACTTCATTCGCATAATACTTAAAAATATGCTTGAGTTTTCTGGCAATCCACCATATGCCGATTTTGTATGCCAGATTACTCAACATTTTCTTAAGTCAAACATTGAAGATATGGGATACATATGGGAGCGTAGACCACCAAAGATAAGTAAGAACACCGTAGAGAAGATGGGAATTGACTTTGGCCATAAAAGGGCAAGAGTAGAAGGAGAGTCATCACATCAGGATATACCACCCCCTCCTCCTACTAACCTTTCCATTGATCCCATCCAAAATACCCTTACTTATATTGCTGGCTCCCAATATCATCTTAGTAGACAATTAAACTACAATCACCATGCCATGACATACTTAAATCAAAGAATGCAAAACCTTTCTCCTGGCCAAACCGATGAATATCCGCATTCTTTAAACCCTGGCATGCTCAACCCATTTAACCCCTCATACAACTACTACCAACCTCCATCTTCACCATCAATGGATCTTGCACATACTCAATTTTCTTCCATACAATTGCAAGACATAGCTGCTCACTTCCGATTTGACCGAGTTCCCACTTTCCTGGAAGCATATGCGTTGACTACAACTGGTGCTTTGGATTGGCAAACTCTGGTCCAATACTATGGAGCCGAGCCATTCCTTGGGAAAGATCCGGACATCGATGTAATTCTTAAATCTTTCCTGTGAAGTTTTGGAGTTGTAATAGTTGTAATGAAAATGATTAGTCAAATTCTATATGATTGTAATCTTCTTCATGCTCTTGAATGAAATTTGCCATTTTTTTATTCACATGGTTATTTGTTTGGCATATGAGACATCTTCAAAACATGGATTATAAGTTCATTATTGTAGAGCATAACAAATAAGGGAATAATAATTCAAACAGGCAACTATTACAATCAAAATTAAATTTTCAAATAACAAAACAGTTCTCCAGAAACATTCTCGGTCGAGCAACTAGTCGACCGAGAACATTGTCGGTCGAGCAACTGTCGACCGACTGGGGTTCTGTTTTTCCAGATTAACATAAATTGCATACATCTTTGTTAAATCTTGGACATCTTATATATTTGCTTAGTATTCAAACTTTCATCTATCTAAGGGGGAGCAAAGCATAAAAAAAGGGGAGATTATCAAAACTTTGACCATTTGATTAAAGAAGCTTACAAAAATATTATGTGTAGCTGAAAATTTTCAAGAAATTTATGAATTTATTGAAAATGGTATCTTGTATTTACAGGAATTCTCTACCCAAAATAGGGCTTTTAGATGGAGACATTTTTATGTAATCTAAGCTTAGAGGATTCTCATTTAATCTAGGGCTTAACATCCTTTGATTCATGAGAAATCAATATACATTCATCATATGCTTAAAGGAATCTCATATCATTTCAAGGCTTAACATCCTTTGCGAATGATTAAGAAACAAATTGTGGATAAATTAGATAAAAATCCATGTTCCTAATAGGATATCTAATTAAGGGGGAGCATTATATTAAGGGGGAAAAGAAAAATAAAACATTCAACTTGGATATCTTTTTGAAATGACAAAGGGGGAGAAAGAATATAAAAGAGTTTCATCACATCTTGGCCCTTTCATCACATCTTGGCCAGCACTCACTTGAAAAACATAAATAGCTACAAAAGGTAAATTTTCAGGTATGAAACTCACATGCTTTATATTTCCTTATTTCATATTTAGGAAATGTTTGTCATCTTCAAAAAGGGGGAGATTGTTGGATAAATTGGATATTATGATAAATCCCTTTGTTTCGATGATGACAAACATTTCATTCTTATTAATCTAACGAGCTACTTAAGTGTGCAGGAACAAGGTGATGACAAAGTTCTAGGGAATCCTTACGCTTGAATGTTTATAAATGTCATACAATATAATCATTTGTAAACTTGTACAAATATATAATGTACAAGTACTTAGACTTCATGTAAATCAAGCGTTAGATCTCCCTAGCTAAACACCACACTTAGTTAGGTCATCTCCTTCTAATAGATCACATAATGCACACTCATGCACATACTTAGTATCTTAATTAAAAGATTGAAAACAGAGTCAATCTCGGTCGACCACACTCCTCGACCGAGACACTCTCGGTCGACAAACTTCTCGACCGAGATTGACCCAAAAGTAGCCGTTAGACACAGCAGTTGACAGTTGCAAATCAACGTTAATCCAGAGAGCCTGTCGGTCGACAAATCCTCGACCGACTGGGCATCTCGGTCGACAAGTCCTCGACCGAGATGGTCTCTGACAGCAACTGCAGAATTAATTAACTAGCCGTTGCTAATGCGCCTAACTTATTCCTAACGGCTAGTTAAGCACTAGGAACCCCCTAGAAGTTGTCTAGAACGTCCTTAAACATACTTAGGCCATTCCTATAAATAGGACAAGCCATAGGACACTAGAACACACTTGTTACACTTGAGAATACACTTGAGCATACTTGAGCAATCTTTTGCAAGCAAAATTTGAGCACTGTGATCATTGGCCTACATTCTCCTTAGCTCAATCTCGTGTCCTATAGGCTAGATTCTCCTACCTACAGCAATCACAAGTTCACATACTTGGCTAGGAGATCTTACGCTTGATCTAGGCATATCAAGCCTTGGGCTTAAAGGATAAGTTGTAATTTCTGTTTTCCTTTCTTGTTCCTGTTTATCTTGTGTACTCTCCTTGCTACTCCTAGGGTTGGAGGCTGCGGATTGGAGAGGGTTGACTTCTCAGGTGGAGAAGGGGACTTCAAGCTACTTCAAGAAGGCTATCGCAGGGGAAGCTACTTCAGAAGGCTGGTGCAACGGGAGTTGGTGCATCTACTTCAAGGGAAGGCTGCTTCAAGGTTGGCGATTACTTCTAGGTGAAGGCTGCTTGAAGGGTTTAGGAAAAGAGATTGTATTTTATGTAAATTCCTTGAAGAGGTAATAAAATAAATTTCTTTTCAAATCCCGGTTGGGTAAGCAACCGGGTAGTGGACTGACGGCTATAGTATTTGCTATAGTTGGAACCACTCTAAACCTTGTGTCTCCTTGTCCAATATTTTCTTTGTGGTTGTTGAAGTGCAATAATTGTTAAATTATCTATAAAACTCTATTCACCCCCCCTCTAGAGGTTTTCAGATTGTAATGGCATATCATGTAAAAATGATTTGATTATTAATAAAAGCCAAGCTTCCAATTTATTTTGTTTAATTCAGTTATAAGATAATGATGTAACATTATAAATGTCTAGAGAATAGTATTACTCAATGACGTATGTCTTCAAGTATGTGACTTGGAAGAAATGAGATCATACAAGTGTTATGAGTACATATTTACATTCTCATCATGTCCCTGATCGATTGTTATTGTGGAAGGTTGATAGACAACAATAATACATAAGATCAGAGTGTGAGTTGGTTGATGACTAAGTCTCATTGGTCATGATATGATGATATCAAACCAATCACATGGATATATGTTAGGGAATAGTGTATCAGATAGACCCACCGTGAGACTGACACATGAAAGCCATCATCATGGAAGTCATAGTCAGCTCTCATAGTGATGGTGGTGGTTATGGTTCTTAGACCTGAAATCACTACACTCAACACATGTTGCTGGGTACACTTTGACATCATCAAACATAGTCCTAAAACATGGGTTGTTATAACGGTGATGATTGGGTGGCTTTGACACATGGGGATTGACTGTGAGTGATAGACATGGGATTTGTCCCTCCTACTGGAGTGTGATGTCCTAGTCCTCTTGATAAGTGAGACTGAGAAAATCATGGACATGCGCATGTAATTCAATATGTGATATTGAGTTTACATATATCTCAAACAGTCTACTCTTGGTTTTAGAGACAAGATTGAATAATAATTAGGGTGACTACTCCAACCCTCTAGTTCAATCTGGACATCAGGGACAAAGAAACTATATAAACACTGCAACACCATACACAGATTGTAGGTTGAAGTTGTTCTCCAACTTTTCCATTTACTTGGGTAGCAAGGATGTGCGAATAGGAACCAGTCTTTACTTGTGATGTCATAAGTTATTATGGACATTCACTGCCAACATAATATGGGACCTATAGGGTCACACACATAGGTATTGACCTAGTAGAGGAGTTTAGATTTTGAATGACAGTTGAATTAAGTGCTAAAGTGTTTAGGCATTTGATTCAAGCACCAAACAGGCTGACAACAGTGCCAAATGTCCATCTCAAGTGTTGATACGTCCGTCTAGAAGTGCCAAATAGCTGTCTTAAGAGTTGAGATGGGATTTGTGTGTCAGACCTGGTTGTGAATTTAAATTGGCAATGGAACGAACCGACCCAGCCAAACAGGCTTGACGTGGGTCACCAGATGACTATTTGAGTGAACCGAGATGGTTGTCTCGCATGGGAGAGTTGAGATGGGATTTGGGTGTCAGACCTGGTTGTGAATTTAAATTGGCAATGGAACGAACCAACCCAACCAAACAGGTTTGACTTGGGTCACCATATGACTGTTTGAGTGAACCGAGATGGTTGTATCGCATGGGAGAGATGGTCCATCTCGGTTGGGGAAGGTTCTAGTTGCTTCACAATCCATTTTTCTTGAGCAATACTTGTTGCACAAGGAAATTAATGTCTAACATTGATGGGAATTGATTTGTCAAATTCATACACAACTAGAAATTGCGAGACGACCTTATGGCTCAGTTAGACGGCCATTTCAATTGTATAGGGTTGTTTAATTTCTAGAATTGTTATGAAAATTTGAGTTCTTTGGGTCCTTTCCACTCCCATACATTAATCCCACATTGGATAGCAATTGGGAACCTTGACCCTAGCCTCTACTATATATAGAGGGGTATTGGGGGCTTCCTAGAGTACAACACAGACAACTGAGAATCAATTTCTCTGACAACTGTTGTCCACTCTGGTTGTAGTAACCATGAGAGCTTAGGCATGTCCTTCCCGATAAGGGAGGGACAACCACGGGAGAGAACAACTGAGAGTTGTCATTGTGGGAGAGTAAGTTGGTGACTAGTACCCCGATAGAGAGGGACAACTCCTTCTTGTCTGGTCCAGAAGGATGAAAAGAGTTCTAGGTGGTCCGTGTGGACTACCATAGAGGCGGGAAGTCGTTGTTTGCCATGTGGAGGACAATGTCAACCACCAGTTTGTGACAAGAGGAGCTGCTGAAGAAGACGACGTTTGTGGCTGTAGTCTATGGTTCAGACCAGGAGATGCAACAGTCAGACAAGTCCCAGTGCAACTGGGATTCAAAGTTGTGCATCTACAATGACGAGGATTGTCGCTGGATTTGGTCTAAGACTAGGTATATCTCGTAAACCATCCTTCCTATAGTTATTCATGTGATCTACTATTTATAGGGAATATGGAAATAAAATTTAAAATTTTGCTGCCTGCTCTATACCATTTTTCCCAATAGTGGTATCAGAGCCAACGTCAATTTACTATATTACGGGATAATCGATATGATTGGATTTTGGTTTTGTCATTCTATTATTGAATGTGATGCAAATAATATCTTGTCAAATCCAAATACCACGGTAGTTCCAAACTAATATATATATGATATATATATGCAATTTTCACATGTCGCTCTAAAATGGTTTTGATGGTGGATGTGTAGCATGGTTGTGGCCAATAACCCCTAGTTGTGCATGGTTGTATATGGTTGGTTTATCCATTTATATCGGTCTACATATCAAACCTCCAACTCATCTTCTCAATGTAAAGTTAATTCTCTTTACCTTTTCTCCCCTCGAATGTAACACGAGGTTTCCCTATAATCATGTAAAAGTATGATAGTTTACATTCCTATTATGATGAAGATGAGGGACCTTGGAGGACATGGTGGACAAGCTGGACCGATCTCCTGGTGGGCTCGACAGATCACCTAGAAGCACCAGCCAATGGTAAATAGAAGGACCAGATGACAGGTGAGACGACCTTACAAATGACATGGTGACAAGCCGATCAGTTCAAGGGTTGAACCGATCAACCCAGATTAGAAAGCATATATGTTCGTCAACAATAGGTTTATGCATGTGATGTAGACCTAGATGACGTAATCCCTTGTGTCTCTAAGGGATTACATTAGGACTGTCCATAACCATCACTTTCGTTTATTACATGTTTTCATTGTGCGATATAGCATGTATATGATGCGTACTATATATGTGGTGATTGGATTATATATATGAATATTCTTATAAATACAAACTTCCTCAATGAAAATATTAAGTCTTGGATGCTTTCTAACAGAAACCCACATGAAAAGATTGATTGACTAAGCATAGTTTAGACCTTCACATGGTGCGCCATCTATCTCGTGGAAATGTGATGATAGATATGTAGTTTCGGCCTTCACATGGTGCATACCTATCGTATTGGTTGTTGGGTCAAGCTTAACAGGTGATTCTCAGAGAATCTAGGCCCATAAGCATGTAGATGATTATCACAAGGGGTTGTGCATATCATCTATCCAGAATTGCATGTGATGCAATTAGCAAAAGTTGCCTACCTTGATGGTTGACTGTGTTTGCAGTGTTGATAGGGCCACAGTTGAATTATCTTGGATCTAGCCCACTAGAATATTATATGCTACAATATTCCAAATTGATATTAAGGTAAAATAGTAGGAGCAATAATAATTAAAGACCTAATTATATCGTTAAAATTTTAAATCAAATCAAATCAAAAGGGTTTTCTTGGAAAATAGAACATATCTCTTGTAGAATCAAATGGCAATCAAATCATCACGTTCGGACAACTTAAATGAGATTTATTTCCATAATTGGTTCAGGACCTTGAGAAGTGTTTTGCATGATCCTAAAATGCCAGAGCCAGTATCCACTACAAATTCTCCTAAGACTAACATGGATGCTTATTTGAAGCATGTCAATGATGTTGTGAACATCAAGAACCTTATGTTGGGCTGTATGAACTATGAGTTGCATAAACAACATGATAGACATGAAAGGTATATTGTCTCTAAGGCGTTATTTGAGTGCAAACTACCAGAGAGAGATCCAGTAGAGCCTCATGTGCTTAATATTATTAGACATATGGAGCATCTTGAGAAACTAGGATTTCCCTTGGGTTAAGAGTTGGCCACGGATATGATTTTGCAATCATTTCCTAAATCATATAGTTGGTTCATTGAGTCTTATCACTTATGCAACATGGCTAGACCGCTGTCAGAGTTGCTTGACATCTTGATAAATGTTGAAGCACAAATAAAGATGGAAAAATATGTGATCATGATCAATGGAGTTGAGTTTAAGGACAAAGGAAAAGCCAAACAAGCATTTTGTGGCTAAGTTGAAATCCAAATCTTCTACACTAAAAGTAAGGAGAAGGATAAGGGAACCCACGAAGATGAAGTAAGGGATAGAGATCTCTACTTCTGGGGTATACATTATTGAGATTATCTTCACAACATCTTCATCATGGGTACTTGATACAGTATGTGGATCACACATTTTCTCAAATGTGAAGGATCTAAAGAGAAGTAGACCTTTAGAGAGAGGTAAGGTTGAACTGTGTGTTGCTAATGGCGCAAGAGTTGCGGCCTATGTAGCTGGAACCTATGAGTTATCTCTACCAAGTGGTCTTGTGATAGAGTTTGAGAACCTCTATAACGTACCTACCATTAATAGGAACATCATATCTATATCTTGTTTGGACAAGAACGGATTTGAATTTCTTATAAAGAATGGAAGATGTTCAATTAGAAAAGATGGGATCTTTTATGGCAGTGCCCAAATTTCTTATGGTCTATACTTGATATATCTAGAGACATATGTATATTATGTGAATAACAAAAGGCAAAAACTCAATGACTCAAATAAAACATACATTTGTCATTGTCGTCTAGGGCACATAAATGAGAATCACATTTCTAGACTCCATAAAGATTGTTATCTGGACTCTTTTGATTTTGAATCATTAGAGACGTGTCAATATTATTTGTTGGGCAAGATTGCTAAGACCCCTTTCACTAGTAACAATGAGAGGGATAGTGATCTATTAGGACTCATAGATATTGATGTATGTGAAACTTTTAGAACAACCGCTAGAGGTGGGTATAAGTACTTTATTGCCTTTACTAATGACTTTAGTAGTTACAACTATGTCTACCTGATGAGACACAAGTCATAAACTCTTGAAAAGTTTAGAGAGTTTATGAATGAAGTACAGATCCCATGGGATTGTATCCCAGTGGACTCCGCCTAGAACACCTCAGCATAATGGTGTATCAGAAAGAAGGAATCACACAATATTGGATATGGTGTGATCTATGATGAGTTTAGTTGAGATTCCAACTACCTTATGGGAGTATGCTCTAGAAATCACCATGTATAAACTAAGCCGAGTACCATATAAATCGGTTCAAAAGATACCATATGAGATATGCCATGGGAAACATCTCAAAGTGTCTTTTATGAAGATTTGGGGTAGCAAAGCTTATGTCAAGAAAATGTTTCCTGAAAAGCTTGGCCCAAGATCTAATAAATGTTATTTTGTTGGATATCCCAAAGAGACTAGAGGATATTACTTTTATTCCATATTTGACAGCAAAGTGTTTGTTTCTATAGATGATGTATTCCTTGAAATGCAATGTATTTCCTAGGGAATCAGTGGGAGGCAAGTAGAACTCAAAGAGGTTCGAGACCAAAAAATAAATGTTGAACCATTAGATGTATAAGAGGAACCAAAAGATTCACAAGGTATTGTGGAATCTCAAAATCCTCAAGTAATACAGGGACCTAATAAATCTGATAGGACACACCTTGAACCTGAGATATTTGGATATCTGGTGACTCATGAAGGCATTGAATTGGTCATATATGATGAGCCAATATCCAATAAAGATTCTATTGAGGGTCCAGAGTCTATGAAATGGGTTGAGGCCATGAGATTTGAGATGGAATCCATGTATACCAACAAAGTATGGACTTTGGCGGATCCACCTAAAGGGGTAAAACCCATAGGGTGCAAGTGGGTCTTCAAGAAGAAGATCGACACAGATGGAAAGGTACAAACCTATAAGGGCAGATTGGTTGCAAAGGGTTTCTAACAAGTTCACGGTTTTGACTATGATGGAACCTTTTCTCCAGTGGCCATGGTTAAATCCATCAGGATCATGCTTGCTATTGTAGCTTATCATGACTATGAGATTTGGCAAATGGATGTTAAATGACATTACTTAATGGGAATCTTATGGAGGATGTGTAAATGACACAACCTGATGGGTTTGTAGATCCAAAGTTTGCCAATAGATTCTGTAAGATACAAAGTTCAATCTATGGATTGAAGCAAGCATCTCAGAGCTAGAATCTTCATTTCAATGAGACAATCAAAGGGGTTGTCTTTGCTCAAAATGAAGATGAACCTTGTGTGTACAAGAACGTTAGTGGGAGCATAGTGACATATCTCATATTGTATGTAGATGACATACTATTGATGGGGAATGACATCCCTAGTTTACAAAAGTTAAAGGCATGGCTTGGAAATACATTCTCACTGAAAGACTTGGGAGAAGCATCCTACATTTTGGGGATAAAGATCTATAGAGATAGATCTAGATGACTTCTCAAACTAAGTCATAGCACATACATTGACAAGGTGCTGAAGTGGTTTAGCATGGAGAGCTCAAAGAGAGGAAACCTACCTATGTGTCATGGTGTCCCCATCTCTAGAGCTCAATGTCCCAGTTCTAGTGAAGAAAGGGAACACATGAGTGAGATTCCATATGCCTCAGCAATTGGATCAATCATGTACGCAATGTTGTACACTATCCAGACATCTCATGTGCCTTAAACGTGATAAGAAGATATCAATCAGATCCAAGTGATGCTTACTGGATAGCTGTGAAGAACATCCATAAGTACTTGAGAAGGATTAAGGATCAGTTCTTGGTCTATGATGAGGAGGAAGAGTTGGTGGTAAAAGGTTACACCAATGTAAGCTTCTAGACTGATCAAGATGATTACAAATCGCAATCGAGATTTGTGTTTTTCCTCAACAATGGATATATGAGCTAGAAGAGTTCCAAGCAAGAAATAGTTGTTGATTCTACAACAGAGACTAAGTATATTACACTACATCAAGTACAGCAAAGGAGGAAGTATGGATCAAGAAGTTCATCACAAAACTTGGGGTCCTTCCTAGCATCAGTGAGGAAATCAAGCTATATTGTGACAACAATGGAGCTATTACGCAAGCTAAGGAACCCAAATTGCATCAGTGCTCAAAGAATATACAAAGGTGGTTCCATCTCATAAGAGAAATGATGCAGCATGGAGATGTAAAGATTTGCAAAGTTCCAACTGAGAGAAATTTTGTTGATCCCTTGACAAAGGCACTTTCACAATAGAAACATAATGGTCATGTTAGGTCACTTGGAATAAGATTCATGGGTGATTGGCTCTAAGTGCAGGTGGGAGGTTGTTGGTTATGTATGACCAGAGAGCCAATCATGTGATGATTACAATGGCATATCATGTAAAAATGATTTGATTATTAATAAAAGGCAAGCTTCCAATTTATTTTGTTTAATTCAGTTATGAGATAATGATGTAACATTATAAATATCTAGAGAATAATATTACTCAATGACATATGTCTTGAATCACGTAACTTGGAAGAAATGAGATCATACAAATGTTAAGAGTACATATTTACATTCTCATTATGTCCCTAATCGGTTGTTATTGTGGAAGGTTGATAGACATCAATAACACATAAGATCAGAGTGTGAGTTGGTTGATGACTAATTCTCATTGGTGATGATATGGCGATGTCAAACCAATCCCATAGATACATGTTAGAGAATAGTGTATTAGATAGACCCACCATGAAACTAACATGGAAGCCATCATCATGGAAGTCATAGTCATCTCTCAGAGTGATGATGGTGGTTGTGGTTCTTAGACCTAAAATCACTGCACTCAACACATGTCGTTGGGTACACTCTATCATCATCAAATGCAATCCTAAAACATGGGTTGTTATAACGGTGATGATTGGGTGGCTTTGACACATGGGGATTGATTGTGAGTGATAGACATGGGATTTGTCCCTCCTAATAGACTATGATGTCCTAGGCCTTTTGATAAGTGAGACTAAGAAAAGCATGGCCATGCACATGTGAGTCAATATGTGATATCGAGCTTACATATATCTCAGTCGGTCTACTCTTGGTTCAAGAAATAAGATTGAATAATAATGATGGTGACTGCTCCATTCCTCTAGTTCAATCTGGACATCAGTGGCAAAGGAACTATACAAATACTGCAACACCACACAGGTTGAAGTTGTTCCCCAACTTTTCCATTTACTTGGGTAGCAATGATGTGCGACTAGGCACCACTCCTTGCTTGTGATCTCATAAGTTGTTATGGCCATTCACTTTCAACGTAGTGGGACCTATAGGGTCATACACAAAGGTCTTGACCTAGAAGAGGAGTTCAGATCTCAAATTACAGTTGAATTCAGTGCTAAAGTGTTTATAAATTTGATTCAGGTAACAAACATGCTGACAACACTGCCAAACACCCATCTCAAGTGTTGAGACAGCCATCTGGAAGTGCCAAATGGACGTCTCAAGAGTTGAGATAGGTGTCTGGGTTTTAGACCTGGTTGTGAATTGAAATTGGAAATGGAATGAACTAACCCAGCCAAATGGGCTCAACTTGGGTCACCATATGACTATCTAGGTGAACCAAGATGTCCGTCTCGCATGGGCGAGACAGTCCATCTCAGTTGGGAAGGTTCTAGTTGTTTCCCAATCCATGTCGCTTGAGAAATACTTGTTGTACAAGGAAATCAATCTCTAACATTGATGGGAATTGAATTGTCAAATTGGTACACAACTGGAAACTACAAAATGGTTGTTTCATAGTGTGAGATGACCTTATGGCTCAGCCAAACGGTCATTTCAGCTGTCGTAGGTTGTGCAATTTCCAGAATTGTTTTGAAATTTTGAGTTCTTCGGGTCCTTTCTACTCCCGCACATAAATCCCACATTGGATAGCAATTGGGAACCTTGACCCTGGCCTCTACTATATATAGAGGGGTATTGGGGGCTTCCTAGAATACAACACAGACAACTGAGAATCAGTTCCTCTGACAATTGTTGTCCTCTCTGGTTGTGGTAACCACGAGAGCCTAGGAAAGTCCTACCTGACAAGGGAGGGACAACCATGGGAGATAAAAACTTAGAGTTGTAATTGTGGGAGAGAAAGTCATTGACTAGTACACCAATGGAGAGGGACAACTCCTTCTTGTCTGGTCTAGAAGGACGACAGGAGTTCTAGGCAGTCTATGTGGACTACCATAGAGGTGGGAAGCCATTATTTGCCGCTTGGAGGACAACATCCACCAACAGTCTGTGATAAGAGGAGTTGTTGAAGAAGATGACATTTGTGGCTATAGCCTGTGGTGCAGACCAGGAGGTGCAACAGTCAGATGAGTCCCAATGCAACTAGGATTCAGAGTTGCACATCTACAACAATGAAGATTGTCGCTGGACTTGCTCTAGGACCAGGTATATCCCGTAAACCATTCTTCTTACATTATAGTTATTGACATGATCTACTATTTATAGGGAATATGGTAATAAAATTTTAAATTCCACTGCCTACTCTGTACCATTTTTCCCAACATGAATGTCAACCTTCTAGAGTTATTCACTCTCCCACAATTGTCTCTCCCTTGGTATCCCTCACATTATGGGGTAGGACTTGCTCAGTCTTTGTATTAGTTACTACAACTAGAAAGGAAAATAATTGTTAGAGCAACTATTGTGTCCGAGAAGCCCCCAATACCCCTCTCTTTATAGGAGAGTCTAGGGTCAAAGTTTCCAATCTGTGCGGGAGTCGAAGGGGACAAATTCACAAACTTTCTAGAACCTATGTACGGCGAACATATCATTTTACACATCCAACCAGTCGGTTCGTGTAGAACTGGTCATTTCACATAGTGAAACAGTCATTTCACAAGTGAAATGGTCATATTACATGTCCAATTTTGGAAAAGATCAACCAATATTGATTTCAATTGACCTGACACTCAAACCAATTGATTCAACACTTGAATATGTCAGTTTAGAGTCCATTCAGTCAACTTTGAACCTCAATAGTTTAACTGAATATATAAACACCTTCAGTAATCAAATTAAACATCATTGATGAATATACTCCTATTCCAATTGTATCCTATGTGCATGACCCTATAGGTCCGTAATTACATTGGCAGTGAATGTCCATAACCAATTATGAGATCACAAGCAAAGAGAAGTGTCTAGAAACATATCATTGCTACCCAAGTAATTTGAAAAGTTGGAGAACAACTTCAACCTACAATATGTGATCAGTGTTACCATAATCGTATAGTTCCTTTTCCATGATATCCAGATTGAACTCGAGGCCTGGAATCATCATCCTCTCAACATACAATCCATTTTCCTTGAACTAGAGCAGACTATCTGAGATGCATGTGAGCTCACATATCACATATTAAGTCACATGAGTATGATCATACATTTCTCAGTCTCATTTATCAAGAGACCTTGGATATCAATCTATAGTAGGAGGGACAAATCCAATCTACATCACTCACACTCTATCTCCATGTGTCAAAATATAGCCAAGAACCACCTTTATGGCAACCCTTATTCAAGATCACGATGGATGGTGTCAAAGTACATGAACAACATGTGATGAATGTAGTGACTTCAAGTCTAAGAACCATAATCACCACTATTACTATGGGAGTTGATTCTGAATACCATTCCATGGTATCCGTGTATCACTCTCAAGGTGGGTTTGTCTGATAAATTGTTCTCTAACATGTACTTGTGTGGTTGAATTGATATCATATATCTGACTAATGAGTCTTTGTCATAAGTCGACATGCACTCTAGTCTTATGTATTTTTGTCCTCTATTTTGCTTCCATAGTAATATCTGACTAGGGACATAACAAGAATGTATGTAGTGTTATCATACATATCAATTAATTGGTAAGGTCCTCAACTTGAAGACTTATGTCATCGAGCAACATCATTCTTTAGACATCTACTATGTCTATGTCATCATCTCATGTTGAGAAAAGCATAATAGATAGAATTACCTTTATAATTATAAAATAAGGTATCTAATGCCCCATTGAAATCATCATATGATTGGATCTCTGGGAAAACATACCAAAAGACTCCCACTTGCACTTAGAGACAATCACCCAAGAATCTTAACCCAACTAATCTTAACATGTCCATCATGTCTCTGTTGTGCAAGTGTTTTTATAGAGGGTTAGCAGCGTTTGCTTCAAGTCAGTATATTGCAAGTTTCACATCTCCTTAATGTGTGACTACTCATATGAGACAAAAGTGTCATAGTATGCTATCTAAGATTCCCAGGCTAACTAGTAGATCCATTATTGTCATAGTATTTCTACTGTGTCATCAATGGTTTAGAACCTCCCACAAGTTCATATATATGAACTTCTTGATCCATACAATATCCCCTACAGTTCTCATAACACAAAGATACTCAACTTCTATTGTATATTTAAACAATTGTCATTAGCTTAGAACCCTTTCCATTTTACAAATTAAACACAATTTTGGATTACAATCATTAATTTTATTTGTCATTTTAGAAGCTTGCATCTGTGTAACCCTTTACACCCGACTCTTCCTTATTTCCATAATCAAGGAACCGATCCTTTCAGTGCTTCTCAAGCATTTAAGGGTGTTCTTTGTGGTAGTCCAATGACCTTCATTTGAGTATGATAGGCATTCAATCATCATGTCTAATACATACAAAAAAATGGATGAGTATATGTATCCACTCTTCATGTCCAATACATATGAGATAACTAGATGAGTATATATATCTAGTCATCATGTCCAATATATACAAGATAACATGATGAGTATATATATCCACTCTTCATGTCCAATACATATGAGATAGATGGATATCCTCTATGTTGGCTAAATGGACATCTGTAAATCCCTTTTGTTTTGATAATGACAAACATTTCATTCTTATTGATCTAATGTGCTACTTGAGTGTTGCAGGAATAAGGTGGATGACAAAACACCAGGGAATCTATATGCTTGAATGATTGTAAATGTCATGAAATGTAATCAATTGTAAACTTGTACAAATATATAATGTACAAGTACTTAGACTTCATGTAAATCAAGCGTTAGATCTTCCCTAGCTAAACACCACATTTAGATAGGTCATCCCCTTCAATAGTGTCACATATGCACACTCATACACACGCTTAGTGCCTTAATTGAAAGATTGAAACAGGGTCAATCTCGGTCGACAAACTCCTCGACCGAGACACTCTCGGTCGACAAACTTCTCGACCGAGAAAGACCCAAGTAGCCGTTAGACACAGCTGACAAGGTAGTTGGCAGTTGGAGATAAATGTTGCAAAATACTTGATCCAGAGAGCCTGTCGGTCGACAAAACTTCGACCGAGTAGGTGTCTCGGTCGACCATTTCTCGACCAAGATGGACTCTGACAGCAACTGCAGAATTAATTAACTAGCTGTTGTTAAAGCAACTAACTTATACCTAACGGCTAGTTAAGCACTTAGAAACCCCTAGAAAGTGTCTAGAACGTCCTTAAGCACTTGTAGGACATTCCTATAAATAGGACATGCCTTAGGACACCTAATCTCACTTGTTTTTACACTTGAATAATCTTTGAGCATACACTCACATTGAGCAACCTGTTTGTGAGCAATTGAGCATATTGACAATTGGCTATTTCTTCTCTCAGCTCAAATTTCATGTCCTATAGGCTAGCATCTCCTATCCACAGCAATCACAATTCCATACACATTGGTTAGGAGATCTACACGCTTGATCTAGGCAAATCAAGCCTTGTGCTTCAAAGGATAAGTTGTAATTTCCATTTTCCTTTCTTGTTCACTATTATTGTTTGTACTCTCCTTGCTACTCCTAGGTTGGAGGCTGCGGATTGGAGAGGTTGGAGATCTTCTTGGTGAAGAAGGGGACCTTGAGCTACTTCAAGAAGGCTGGTGCAACGGGAGGTTACTTCTAAAGAGGAAGGCTACTTCAAGGGGGATCTTGGAGTTACTTCAAGAAGGCTACCTCGGGTTGGTGCATCTACTTCAAGTGAAGGTTGTTCAAGGGGTGTAAGAAAATATTGTATTTTGTGTAATTCCTTGTGAAGGTAATAAAATTGATACTTTCAAAATACTGGTTGAGTAAGAAACTGGGTAGTGGACTGACAACCTTAGTATTTTCTAAGGTTGGAACCACTCTAAACCCTTTGTCTCCTTCTTGGTTTCTCATTTGTGGTTGTTTGAGTTAAATTATTGTTAAATTATTTTAAAAACCCTATTCACCCCCCCTCTAGTGGTTTTTCAATTGGTATCAGAGCCGGCTTCAAGGAACCCTAACCAGGTCTTGAAGAATGGAGGGTGATGGTGATTACAACCGCAACAAAAGGTGCAGCTTGGAAAAATCTACAACATGTTGCAATTGGTGCTTAGGAACAAGCCACACAACATCTAGCTGCCCATGGAGATCAAAGAAGGAAGATGAGCACAAAGATTGTCTTATTGCTACAACAAGTGAAGAAGAAGAAGAGGTAAGTCTTTTTGATTTATCTAAAGAAGAACTAGTTGCTAGTCTTGAAGAGACACATAATAAATATGTTGAGTGTAAGAAGAAATTAAAGAAATCTAATAAAGCAAATGATGAATTACATGCTAAGCTTCTTGCTATTACATCTGAAAATGAAAATCTTAAAAAGATCATTGAAGATCATGATATTAAGATAAAATCTATAGAGGCAGATTGTAATCTTCTTTCTTTAGAAAAGATTAATTTGCAAACTCAAGTGAACGATCTTCCAAAACAACCCATCTTGTGCACCCATCTAGATTATGACACTATTGTCAAAGAAAGAATTTCGTTATCATCTAATCTAGATCAAGCAAAACTAGACATCAAGAAGAGAATGGATGAGATTGCTAAGTTACAACAAAACGTTAGTAGTCTAAATAATAATGGCATTCTTGATCAAATCTTAAATGATTCTTACCATCAAGTTGGAAGGAGAGGACTAGGTTACAAGCCTAAGGGAAAATCTCATCATAAACATAGTTGGAGAAAGACACAAGCACATCAATCTATACCTAAAGGCACAAATACATATATACCCAAGAACAACCTAGACCAAACTCATAGAAAGAGATATGAGGTTGATTCTATATGCTGTCATTATTGTTTGCGCCTTGGTCACTATTCTGTTTCATGTCCTTATAAGAAAAAGGATGTCGAGTTAGTTTGGGTTCCAAAACCTCCAAACTAAATGAACGGAATTAAGTTGAGATATGACCAAGGACCTTAGTTGCATATTTCTATGTCTATCTCAACTCAATGGCATAACAAATTAGTTCAAGTATCTAAATATTTAACTTGGATATATATATAATTCTTTTCTTACTGAAAACAGTACAGAACCTTTCTCGGTCAAGAATCTGTCGACCGAGAACAACAGTCGGTCGAGAAATGATCGACCGATCCAGTCTCTGTTGTCAAATCTAAAATAAATCTGCTGAATGTATTTTCAATTGATCAAATTGCTATCTATTTATTGTTAATGACTGCTTTTACATGCAAAACAAGTTGAAGACCATTTCTGAAAAACTTATAAATATAAATGAGATTAATTCGATTGATCCTCTAAATAAGTTAAAATTGAAAATCATGTTTAACTTAATAAAAAGAAATTAGTGTTCTTATTCACATGATTTTGTATCTCCTGGTCTATTCATATAGAAATCATGTGTTATGACATCTAGTTTAAATGATCATGGTATTTCATGGAATTATCATTATATGCTTTTATTGTTCTATCATTACATCATGGATATGCTTTCACTATTTTATCATTCAGCTCATAAAGATGATGCTATGTTACAATAGATAATGATTATTGTATGCATGGATTCTTGATGATACATAGGCAAGCAAAATGATTCATTTGTGATATGAAAAAGAATTCTAAATGCTTACAACACATAAGATAAAAAATTTCTCAATTGGCATCTATAAGAACTTGAGATATTATTCCTACTTTCAAGAACCTTATTAAAAATAAGGGTACAAGAAGAAATAGAATTTGATATTTACCTACAACAAAGCTTATATTCTAGGAGAATTTGTACGGATATCTTCATATTAAGTATCACTCAAAATGTCTCAAATTGATATTTAATCGAGTTATATGCAGACATATGAATGTTCAAATTAGAAATCTGCAAAAATTGCCTCTTAGTTAAAATCAAGGGGCGCTTTGGTCGTAGTCAAAGGCGACCTAAAATAAGTTTGGCACAATAATTATTAGAATATCATTCTCTATATAAAAATTGTGATGAAAAGACCAATTAAGATTATGACCATAAAATTGATCAAATATAGGTGATAATAATCACAATATTACTCCCTTAGAGAACATATGTATGCTCTACAAATTAAGTCTATCCAGTGAGATTTGGAGTGTCCGTTGTATTAGTTGTAATGAAATGGTTATTTCTGCATGATTGTAATGAAATGGTTATTTCTTAATGATTGTAATGAAATGGTTATCTTTACATGATTTGGTTATCTTTGCATGATTGTAATAATTCCATGATTATAATGAATCGGTTATCTTTACTGATTATAATGGATATTTCTGTATGGCATCATTTGAACATAGCTTATAAGACTATTCTAGTAGAGCATACAAAGTAAGGGGAGTAATAAATATGTCATAAATAAAAAAGGATGAAATCTTTGCAAATACCTGAAATTTAAAATTGTGGCTAAATTGACCATCTATTGAAGAGGGATATCTATTTAAGGGGGAGCAATACTTTTCATATACTCTAAGCTTACAAATGTTTTCTCTATCACCGTCAAGATTTAATATCCTTTGCAAGTGATTGAGTAATTACTAAAAGACTCACAAATGTTTGTTTTTAACGAATATCTTTTTGAAATGACAAAGGGGGAGAAATAAATATAAAACTTAGTAATTGTGCAAAACTCAATCAATGAGTTTCAGAAATAAATATAAAACTTAGTAATTGTGCAAAACTCAATCAATGAGTTTCATAAACTCTTGGCTTTACATTGAAAGTTGCTATATTCCCTAAAGAATTGGATTTCACGTTCCATAATTCATGGGGAATAATAAGCACACATTTTATAAACAAGAGAAGAAATTTACAAAGGTAATCTTTAGGTATGAAAGCCACATGTTTTATGTTTTCTTATTTTAAATTTAGGAAATGTTTGTCATCTTCAAAAAGGGGGAGATTGTTGGCTAAATGGACATCTGTAAATCCCTTTTGTTTTGATAATGACAAACATTTCATTCTTGTTGATCTAATGTGCTACTTGAGTGTTGCAGGAATAAGGTGGATGACAAAACACTAGGGAATCTATATGCTTGAATGATTGTAAATGTCATGAAATGTAATCAATTGTAAACTTGTACAAATATATAATGTACAAGTACATAGACTTCATGTAAATCAAGCGTTAGATCTTCCCTAGATAAACACCACATTTAGATAGGTCATCCCCTTCAATAGTGTCACATATGCACACTCATACACACACTTAGTGCCTTAATTGAAAGATTGAAATAGGGTCCATCTCGGTCGACAAACTCCTCGACCGAGACACTCTCGGTCGACAAACTTCTTGACTGAGAAAGACCCAAGTAGCCGTTAGACACAGCTGACAAGGTAGTTGGCAGTTGGAGATAAACGTTGCAAAACACTTGATCCAGAGAGCCTGTCGGTCGACAAAACTTCGACCGAGTAGGTGTCTCGGTCGACCATTTCTCGACCGAGATGGACTCTGATAGCAACTGCAGAATTAATTAACTAGTCGTTGTTAAAGCAACTAACTTATACCTAACGGCTAGTTAAGCACTTAGAAACCCCTAGAAAGTGTCTAGAACGTCCTTAAGCACTTGTAGGACATTCCTATAAATAGGACATGCCTTAGGACACCTAAACTCACTTGTTTTTACACTTGAGCAATCTTTGAGCATACACTTACATTGAACAACCTGTTTGTGAGCAATTGAGCATATTGACAATTGGCTATTTCTTCTCTCAGCTCAAATTTCATGTCCTATAGGCTAGCATCTCCTATCCACAGCAATCACAATTCCATACACATTGGTTAGGAGATCTACACGCTTGATCTAGGCAAATCAAGCCTTGTGCTTCAAAGGATAAGTTGTAATTTCCATTTTCCTTTCTTGTTCACTATTATTGTTTGTACTCTCCTTACTACTCCTAGGTTGGAGGCTGCGGATTGGAGAGGTTGGAGATCTTCTTGGTGAATAAGGGGACCTTGAGCTACTTCAAGAAGGCTGGTGCAACGAGAGGTTACTTCTAAAGAGGAAGGCTACTTCAAGGGGGAGCTTGGAGTTACTTCAAGAAGGATACCTCGGGTTGGTGCATCTACTTCAAGTGAAGGCTGTTCAAGGGGTGTAAGAAAGTATTGTATTTTGTGTAATTCCTTGTGAAGGTAATAAAATTGATACTTTCAAAATCCCGGTTGGGTAAGCAACCGGGTAGTGGACTGACAACCTTAGTATTTGCTAAGGTTGGAACCACTCTAAACCCTTTGTCTCCTTCTTGGTTTCTCATTTGTGGTTGTTTGAGTTAAATTATTGTTAAATTATTTTAAAAACCCTATTTGCCCCCCCTCTAGTGGTTTTTCACTCTAGTCATGTCCCATACATACGAGTCAATAGGGATGAGTATGTAACATTGCATATAGATCTAATTGTGAATGCATATGGTGTCTATCCATGTGTTCTTGTTCTTCACAAGAATTGGGACACTAGGATCCTGAGGGACTAACTCCATAGAATCATAGACAAGTTTTATCTCATTGAGTCTTTCATGGTGAACCCTTTTAGCATCTTTCCAATGTATTTCTTCCTTAGGTTAAGAAGCTTTCTATACTATCTCTATAGATCTCAATTCCTATCACATAGGATGCTTCACCTAAGCCCTTTCAGAGAAGCTACTTTCTTTGCCAAGTTTTAATACATAAAGGATAAGGACATCATTACCCATCATAAAATGAAATGTAAATATGTTCCCACTAAATATTTTATAATCACATATTTCATCATCATTCTGACACAAGTCAAACTCTTTGACTTTCTTATCAAATCATATATTCTAGCTCTGAGATGCTTATTTTAATCACATTGATTGACCTTTGTAGCTTACAGGCTTTATTTACAATATTGGATTTATAAAACCTCTAGCTTGTATTACATACACATCCTCATAATTGTTATAGTTAAGGAATGTAGTTTTAATATCCATATCCCAAATCTCACAATCATACTAGACTATAATTGCAAGCATGATCTTGATGGATTTAACCATGGCAACTAGTGAAAGACTTCATCACGTTCAACACCTTGAACTTGTTTGAAACTCTTTGCAACCAATCTACCCTTCCATGTAGGTATTTGTTTGAAACTCTTTGCAACCAATCTACCCTTCCATGTAGGTCTTTGTTTGAAACTCTTTTCAACCAATCTACCATTCCATGTTGGTCTTCTTCCTGAAGACCTAATTGCACCCTATGGGTTTTACCCCTTCAAGTGGATCCACCAAAGTTATACCTTGTTGGTTAACATGGAGTCCATCTTTGGTCCCATGGCCTCAAGCCTTTTCTCAGACTTTGGTCCCTCAATAGCTTCTAGGTAGTTTGTTGACTCATCATCTATGATCAACTCACCATATTTTGAGTTATCATAGTCTTTCATACTCAAGGTATGTTCTACTAGAGCTACAAGTTTTGTGTTACAAAAGAACTTGAGATTCCACAACAACTTGTGATTCTCCTTGTTCCATCTATACCTCTTTAAGTTCAACATTATCTTGTTTGTCTCAATCATTTCGAGTTCTACTTTAATCCCATTGATTCCATTAAAACTAAGTTCCTCTTCAGGAATACAACCATCTAGATTAACAAACAACACTAGTTCTAGATTGGAATAAGAGTGGTATTTTAACAAAATAACATTTATGTGATTTTGTGGATAAAGCTTTTCAAGAAACTATTTTCTTACATAATCTTTCAATTGTAATCATTATAGAAGACATATAGGCTCACCTCCCAAGCCATATCTCATATGGTGTCTTTTGAACCATTTTAGACGGTATATTATTTTAGTGTAAAGCATGTGCCCAAAAGAAATTGGAAGATCAACTAGATTTTATTGATAATCACACCATGACTAATAGGGTATGATTCCTTCTTTCTGATACACTATCATTGTGTTTTAGGTGGAGTACATCATGATACATTATCATGATCTCCCTGAAGGTGCTCAAACTCTTGTTTTAATATCTCTCAACATCAATCACATTGAAGTATCTCAATAATTTTACCAAGTTAGTTATGTAACTCATCCAAAATTTCCTTGGAACACTTCAAGAGATTCATACTTGTATTCATTAAATACAAATTTCCATATCTATTGATAGAATCGACAAATATAAAGAGGCACTTGTAATTACCTTTAGCATTTATTCTAAAATGTCTATGTACATCAGTATGTACTACCCTAAAGGAATACTTGATCTCCCATTACATCAAGTGAAAATTCAAATTATATTTCCCAATAAATAAGACTTGCATGTCTTTATTGGTTCAATAACCATAAGAGTCTAGATAACCATCATTATGGATTCTAGAAACACAATTCTCCTTTATATGACAATGATATAGGTATTCTTTGTTTGAGTTATCGAGTCATGCATTATATTTTCATACACATTTGTCTTATAACTATCAAGTATAGGTTATGAGACATAGGGCATTGCCATAAAACATAAATTCTTGTCCATACAATATACGTGATGTTTTCATCAATGGCAAGTACATAATAGAAATTGACTAATTGTATAATGTGACCATAAGTAGCAATTTCCAACTATAGTGGCAGCAACTCTTTCTCTATATAGTTCTAGCTTACTTCTCATTGGGTTTTGAAGTAGAGATCTATATCTCTTTCTTCTTCCTTTGTTCCTTTAAGTGAAAATGATAGATTCCTTTTTCACTTACGCTTCTCCTAGTCTTGAGTGTAGAAGACTTGGACTTCATCTCAGCCGCATAACTCTTATTGATCTTGCCTTTGCCCTTGGACTACTTTTTGCTAATCACCATCATAGATTTGTCCTTCTTCATTGTGACTTTGGATCAACATGCCAAGTAGTCATGATAGCAGTTTAGCCAAGTTACTCAAGTAGTAACACTTGATAAACTGGTTGTATGATTCATACAACAATTTGTAGATTCATATACATGGTCAACTCTTGACCTAAAAGAAATCCCAGACTCTCCACATGCCCAATCAAGTTTAGCACATGGGGCTCTACTAGATTTCCCTCTGTCAGTTTGCACTCAGACAATTCTTTAGAGATATTATACCTTTCTTGCTTTACACGATTCTTAAGATGTGATAGCATCTCCAGAATGTCCATGTTTTCATGTTGTTCATGCAAATAATTATTCATACAACATAGCATAAGGTCTTTGATGTCTATGACATCATTGACATGCTTCAAGTAAGCATTCATTTTAGTCTTAGGCACATTTAGAATGGGTTCCTATGGCTCTGGTCTTTCAAGGATATAGCGCTTTTTCTCATTTATGAGAAAGCAACTCAAAATCCTAACCTAGATGTGGAAGTTAATCCCATTTAATTTTGTCCTACTCAAGAATTCATCACAATTGTGTTTGTTATTAGATTCTACAAAGAAATATTGCACTTTTAAAACATTTTTTATTTGTTTGATTTGACAAATTAATGATATTAATAAGGCCTTTAATTAATTATCAATCCCACTATTTTTCTAAAATTGATAACCCTCATGTATCAATTCAGAAGATTGTAATGTACAATCTTCTAGTGAGCCAATATCCAACCAATTGGATTACTACCCGACCAATACAATTGCCCATAACCAATTATTAAGGTAGGCAACTTTTGCCAATTACATCTCATGCAATTCTTAGATAGATGGTATGTGAAACTCCTTTCCATAATGCATATGCATTCTACTAGGTACTTAATCCCATTAAGATCACCTTATTAAGCCTGGCCCAAAAGACAACACGACAGAAATGCACGTTGCTTTGGAAAAACCTACAGATCTACCATCACAATTCCACGAGATAGACGATTCACCATGATTTGGCATAATGTATGCTTGGCCAATAAAGCTTTTCATGTATGTCACTTTTGGAAATTATCTTATATTTAATATTGTATTGAGGGATTATAAATATATATATATATATATATATATATATATATATATATATATATATATATATATATACATACATACATATGCATATCCAATCACCACATACTTATAGTACGTCTCATATACACGTTACAACCACAAATGAGAAATATGAAATACAAAACCCACAAGTGATTGTTATGGTCATTCTATTGTAATTCCTTGGAGCCATAAGGAATTACTACCACCTAAGGTCTACAACATATGAAACAACTTGTTATTGGTGAAGATATATGCTCTATCCAATCTAAGTTGATTGGTTCAACTCTTGAACCGGTCAGCTCACCTCTTGTTCACTTGGTTGGGCTCTTGAAATGATCATCTAGTCTCAGGTTCAACTGATGTTTGGAGTCCTTCAGCCGATCTGTTGGGACACCATTCGATTGATTCATACTCATGTTGTCTTGCCTCCTTGGTCCTCCAGTTGACCGACTTGTCTCACGAGCTGATCTGTTTATCTGGTGTAAAATGTCTTCTCATGACGAAACATAAATTAAGATACAATATTTCTTATTACATTATAAAAGGGAAAACCTCGAGTTACATTTGAGGGAAAATAGGAAGAAGATCATTAATTTACAATTGTAAAGGAGAGAGCGGTTTGATATGCAAATTCAGATATAAAATGGAATAAACAAACATAACCACACACACAGATATAGAGTTATTCACCATAACCATGCTAAACATCCATCATCAAAACCGATTTCAGGGAAACACATGTAAATGGCATATATATAATATATAGCTATGTATATATATGTATATATTTGTGGAGTTGTATGTGGATGTTAATAAGACATGCACTTTAACTAGTTTAGTATTCACATCATATGCAATAAAGTAAATCCGATCATATCAATTTAAATCTAGATACACTATTAATTGACTTGGCTTTGATACCACAATTGGGAAATCAGGGCGACAGATGAGGCAGTAGAAACAAAAATGTAAAGCTCAATTCTCTTGAACAACAAGATTGTGTCAAAAACAATGTATTTAGGAAGGAAAGTAACAAGAGTTATACCTGGTCTTGGAGCAAGTCTAGTAACATTACCCTTGTAGTAGTATCGTGCTTCTTCGTTAGGCAACATCTCACTCCTTCAATAACAACAACACTCGAACACTCGTGAGAAATGGCCTCCTGGTCTGGCACCACAAATTATAGTTGATGTTGTTCTCCTAGAGATAGACAACATCCTCCCACCTCTAGAGTAGTCCACATAGACCACTAGGAAATCCATATTGCACTACTAGAACCAATGGGAAGGAGTTGTCCCTTTTGAATGTCAACATGGTAGAGTTGATTTGCTCTCCCACAATTTTCTCTCCCTTGCTATCCCTCCCTTTATCTGGTAGGACTTGCTTGGGCTCTCTATTGGTTATCACAAGCAGAGAAGACAACAATTTTTAGAGCAACTGTTATGTAGGAGAAGCCTCCAGTACTATTCTATTTATAGGAGAGGCTAGGGTTAGGGTTCCCGGTCTATGCAGGAGTCAAAGGAGACATATTCACAAATTTTTTGGAACTTGTGCATAGCCAACCGATTATTTTTCATAGAAAACCCATCAATTCATGTGCGAACTAATCATTTTGCAAGTGAAATTGTTGTTTCACAAGTCCAATTCAGACAAAAATTGACCAATATTCATTCTAATTGACCTGACAGTCCAACTGAACAGTTCAACACTTGAATCGATCAGTTCAGAGTCTAGTTAGTCAACTTTGAACCTCAATAGTTTAATTGAATACCTAAACACCTTTTGTAATCAAATTAAACATCATTCATGAATATACTCATATTCCAAGTGTATCTTATGTGTGTGACCCTATAGATCTAGAATTACATTGGTAGTGAATGTCCATAACCAATTATTACATCACTAGCATAGAGGAACATATAGAAATACATCATTTCTACCCAAGAAATTCGGAAAGTTTTAGAACAACTTCAACCTACAATTTGTGACCAGTCTTACCATGATCGTATAGTTCCTTTGTCTCTGATATTCGGATTGAACTCGAGGTATGGAATCATCATCCTCTCAATTTTCAATCCATGTTCCTAGAACTAGAGCAGACTATTCAAGATTAATGTGAGGTCACATATCACATATTGAGCCACATGAGTATGGACATATAATTCTCAGCCTCACTGATTAATAGGCCATAGATATCATTCTCCTATAGGAGGGACAAATCCCATCTAAATTACTCACACTCTATCCCCATGTGTTACAATGCACCCAAGCATCACCTTTACGGCAAGTCTTATTTTGGATCATGGTGGATGATCTCAAAGCACATGAATGCCATGTGATGAATGTAGTGACTTTAGGTCTAAGAACCACAACCTCGACTATCACTATAAGAGATGATTCTAACTACCATTCCATGGTATCTATATATCACTCTCAAAGGTGGATCTATTTGATTCACTATTCTCTAACATGTACCTTTGTGCTTGACTTGATATCATATATCATGACTAATGAGACTGTCATCAATCAACACACACTCTAGTCCTATGTATTATTGTTGTTTGTTTTTCTTTCACTATATTATCTGAGTAGGGACATAACAAGAGTTTATATATTCTTATTATACATATGATATCATTGTTCAAGTCCTCAACCTGAAGAAATATGTCATCGAGTAACATCATTCTTTAGACATCTACTATGGTTGTGTCATCATCTCATGCCAAGACAAACATAATATATGGAATTAACTTTATAATTATCAAACCCATTATCTAATGCCCCATTGCAATCATCATATGATTGTCTCTCTGGGCATACATACCAACACTATAATGACCCATTTTCAAATTAGCCATCTGATTAGGGTTTACTTGGATGATTGTATGCTTAACTAAGTTGATCATTGTTTAAAGCTCGATTAGTGATGATACTTAATTTTTGATATTTTAAACATAATGAGAAGGTTTAATCATACTTTGATTCACATAATTAGGGTTAAGGTTTGGAAACCCTAATCAGCCCAAATTAGGGTTTTGATGACATATGAATACAGAATTTGATAAGTATAATGTCTCACAAAATGATTTTTAGTATTTTATGTGTAACACTGATTTAATTAAAATTTTGATATGATTTGGAAATATAAAAATTGAACAACATTGAAAAATATCATAATTTTTGAAGTATGTTCTGACCTATTTATCGGTCGAGTTTCCAACTCGACCGATCATATTTTTAGATTGATATAACAGTGTAGTAATTGAATTTTTTCTTTTTATTGGTATATATAATTGATTTCAAATTTTAATTATACTTGAAAATCTCAATTATAAACGCCGTGTTAAATTGGAGTAATTTTTTGTTGACTTTTGATCTCTACAGAGAGGGTGTCGGTCGAGTTCTGTGAAGGACAAACTCTATCGACCATTATGCTGACTGCAATATAGCAGTGTAGTATTTGATTTTAATTTATTTATTGGTAACTCCAAATGATCTAATTTTTTTAAATTATCTTAAAATCTCAATTTCAGACATTTTGTTAAAGTTTCATAATTTTTGGTTGAGGTTTGAGTTGTAAAACGTGTAGTTTTGGCCGAGTTTATAACTAAGCCGACCAACCAGTCTGAGCAAAATAAGAATACATTGAAGTGCTTGTTTGTAAATGTTATAAGCACCTCAATTCATCTGTATCACTAACCTAACACACAAGGATCTCTCATAACTCATCCTTCCTGTCAAATAAATGAAATTCTTGAGAGAGAGAAGAGCTAGAGTTTTGAGTAGAGAAAGTGGTGGAGATGTTGACCTAGGGTTTCTCTATCCAAGATATGATGAAATCAAGTAAGTTTAGCTTCTTGACATAGCATTTCATGGTGAATCTTCTCTCACATGTCAAGATTCCGTCCCTCCCCTGATTTGATTCGAAATCACATCAAATCTCCCCTTTTTCTCACTCTTTCTCTTCTAATCCTCATTTCTAGGGTTTCTGAGTTGAGAGGAGAAAGAATTGGATTCTTTTGTGAGAGTTTGATTGGGTTTCCAAAAATTCAGAGGTTGACCTACCAATTTAAGGTGTTTGGCACCTGAGGTGAGTGTTTTTCTCCCTCCTAAGCTTTGTATTCATGTTGAAAGCCTAATTCTATCTGGATAAAACAATTAGAAACCTTGCTTGTATATGTATGTGTCTAGATTTGATTTGGGAAAGATATTAGGGGATCGACTTCTACTGATTTTGATTATGTATCATTGATTAAAACTTAATTAGTTCCTGATATATTGATTGAGGATCCATGTAGAATCCTACGGATAGATGAAAATTCTATTTCATGCGAATTTTTCCTAAATGTCAGCCTAATGGCTGATATGCTTGGAATTGAATTAACATGGATAGATTCATATTTGAATTGTATTAGATCATATTATATAAGTGTATTGTTGAATGTTAATGGATTTGAATGACCACATATCCTGTTGAGGATTTGTGTTGAGGAAGTGAATCAAATGAGTCAATTAATCAATGTATACTTATGATTGATGAATGAAATGTGTGAGAATGGAAACTAGGGTTTCCATGTTTGTGAATAACCCTAATGAACCCTTGAGTCATGATTGGATTATTGAATGATATGATTCTTATGATATGTTGAACTAAGGAATGACTTCTTGAAAACCTTAAAAGTTTATTATTAAGAATATTATGAGTGATAAAGCCAGAACTTGTACATGATGTTGTAAATGTGATTAAATGCTGAAGTTGAAGGTATTAATACTTCAATTGAATATGATGAGTCTTACTAATATCACTTAAGTTCAATGTATTTGTTTTATTATAATAAAGAATTATCATTATTGATTATGGGAATGACATTAGTAGTAAATGACAAGGTACACTTATCTGAATATAAGAGACAATATGAACAAGATGTACTTAATGGTGATGGCAAGATAAAGATGAAACTAATAAAGATAGTATGATGAAGTATTTTATCTTTTATTTTAATTAAATGTGGCTTAACCAAAAGTAAATGAAATATATTAAGAACTGTACTTTGATAAATATTATGTAGAAGAGAAGCATTGTATGTAAAGTGAATCAAGAAAGATTGGTCCAGATAATGTAATGAACATGAAATGAAAGAAGTTGAGACTACTGAGTATAAAATGATGGAAAAAGATAGGAATTAATAGATGATTCTAAGAATGTAACTCTTACCCTAAAATGATGAGTTTGATGATGCTAATGAATGACAATCTCAAATGGTTCATTAAGAGAAGTACATAACTGTAGTTGAATTCAACTAAATGATGAAACTCAAGTATTTGAATTGACTTACAAGAATGTGTTCTTGTATTGTGATTGTTTGATAGAATACTTGTATTATGAGGATGAACTATTTTGATGGAATTCAAATGATAATCAACATGTGTTGACTAGTAACCCCATATAAAGATTGTGAAATAATAGAAGAAGAGAACTAAGTCTGTTATGCATGTATATGCATGAAATTTATTTACATCTATTGAGATTAGATGGAACAAGCATATGTTGTATGAAAAAACTATTTTGAGTATGAGGAATGATACATGATGCCTATATGAACTTACTATTGCTAGTTATAATGCCTCTACTAATATTTGTTAAGAATTTTGGTATATAGTGAACTGATGAGGAATATGCTGAAATGGAATTTAATATGCATTCCTTACATTGAGAAACCCTGATAAGGGTAAATGTTGCATAATGAGATTATGTCTAGGGCTGAAAGCCCACTGATGATGATAAAACCCTGATGGGGTAAATGATGAATAATAATATTATGTCTTGGGCTGAAGGCCCACTATTGATGATTGCTATGAGTTGATGTAGAAGATAAAAATAATCATGTTTGTTGCAATCTATAGACTTATTGTGCTTCTTGCTTTGATCATTGCCCTTATTGATAAACTTCATCTGTTTCATGTTATTATAGTTACGCGAGAATAAACAAATATGATATAGGATGTGTTCTTGGTCCAACTGGTGGAGTGTCACAAATATAATGTTATAGTTATGTATTGATTCAAAATGCTAAGAACTTGACTTATTACTCATGTAGTAGGATTCTGAATCTGAACTAAGAAGTATCTTTTGATTTGTTCATAGACTTGCTCTAAAAGACGTTTCAAAGTTATAATTAGTTTAAGTGATTACCTTATCTGTTGGATCAGATTATCATTGCAAGTTAGAAATGACTTATGATAGATCTATCTGCTAGACTTTTCAATATCTGCATGTTTTTGTTAAGTTTATTATACTTCATCTGATGCTGATGCATGTACCTAGGTTGAGTGGGAGGTATCCACTCACTGGGACTCTATATGAGTCTCATGAGGTTGTTTCAAATGTTTTAGGTATAATTCTATCTAGCGAAGAGGTCACGACAAGGAAGATATAAATAGCATAATCTAGATAGATTAGAATGTCCCTGTACTCTCTCTTTCCCGGGATGGGTTGTAGACTATGTTTGTTCATCAATGTACATGTATCTGATGTAAACTGAACAACATATGAGAACTAGATTGATTTTGGTTTTAATGGAGTTCAATAAGATTTGTGATATCTAAATGTGATGTCCTTGTTGTGACATTGATTTATGAATTTGTGAATAAAGAAAAAAGAAAAATGTATTTGTATTTTTCATATATTATTTAATCGCCTGTGTCGAGAATCCATTGTTCACTCCATAATCTAGGTTTAGGTTTTGGGATTACCTCTAATGGTTGGTATTTGTGCTGATCAAAAAGTGGGTCCCGACAAACACCATCTTCATTCTTAATGAACTTTACTTGACTCAAGTCTCGTCCTTTCCTTTCTCTTATGTGAGCCATTTTATATATATCTTTCTCCCTTTCTCTTGTGTCCAACATCTTATAGATATCATCAAAGTATCTACACCTAGCCTCCTGAACAACCTTTTTACCTTCTTTCTTTGCTTTCTTGTATCTCTTTTTCTTTCTTGATACAAAAATTGCCAAAGAGGTTTTAAGGGAGTCCAAAAGTTTTGTCATTCAAAAATGACAAAAAAAATTAGAAACTCATTTGCATGAGTAGGTACATTACATTTAAAATTGTTATTCTACTGCTCAACACAAATATGACTTGGTGGTATTGTAGAAATCTTCTGAATTAAGCATCAAAAAGGCATAATCCAAATATATGAGTGCAATGGTATATTTCATAATATCAAAAAATGGTATAGCTTAGACATGTTTTTTTGTTACATAAAAGGATAAAACTCAAGTTTGTTCTTTTTTTCTTTCAAAAACTTCATAGGAATCATATTTATAAAATTACAATTAAATAAAGTTAACAGTTGGTAACATATCGTACAATGTGCAAAGTGAAATTTTTTTATTTACACTAGATAGTTTTCAAATAAAATTCCAAAAATAAATATAATTAAGAAATTATTATTTGTAAAAGGTGTATTCTCATTTTAGTTATAGTACGAGTTTCATTCACTTTACTTTGTGTACATATTTCATTTTTGTTCCAACCAGATGGCATTATAAAAAGATAAGAAACATTCTAGGTTTAGTTAGCATTTGAGCTTATTATTACGTATCAAAGTAAGATCCTAATACATCTCTAGAAAAACTTTTTTATTTATAATTTATCAGTCTTAGAACCACAACGTCCAAACGAGGTGCATGGTCTAAGAAATTGTGGTACACTATAATTTTTTTGACAATGATCACTTAATTTTTATATAACTTAAGTGTTTCTTGTTATAGTCCACAAAGTCAATATCAGATCATCTATTTAATAATAAAAAAATAAAAGTATACAATATTTAATAGAGAATTTTTCTAATATTGTAAAATTACTAACTTGCATCGTATATCTTATGATTCAAACAAAATAAATGATATGGACATCTTGATTAAATACTTATTTTTTGAAGTATATGTAATATTCATTTATTTATTTCCTTATGCTCATAAAATTGGATAATAGATATTACATCTTTTTACATTATGTAACTCTTGTGTCAGATTTTCATGATATATATATATTCATGTACAGATTGATACAAGTTGAAAATTTATTTCTATAGAAATTTTTACTGACTAGATTAAGTTTTCATTTGTTATCATGTGCTTCTATTCTATATAAAGAAGAAATTATAAATAAACACTCTTGTAAAATACTATGTTACAAATATATATTTAAAATTTATTTTAGAAATTGATATACTTTTCATTTATCCATTTCAAAAGGATACATATTCTATTATTTTGTATCATAATAGTATGTTTGAAGAACATATCAATTTCTTGTATTCATTATTAATCAAATTCTAAAAGGCCATATATAATATTACCAAATCCTTTAATAAATTAAGCCTACCGTGCAATGTAGCATGTATTTATTGTCACCATATTGTATTATAGACATGTCTTTGAAATAATTTTCCCTTAACCACCAGATCTTGGATCCGCCCTTCTTCAGATGAATAAAACTTGTGCTACTCTTTTTCATGCTCAGATCATTTTAAGAATATATTTTACACTCCATTCTAATTGTAAAGGAGGTGTTTTCTCGTCAAACCCATATTTTCATATTTTTTTAGAAACCCCCATGATTAACTAGTATTTTTGACACATTATTTCTATTACTCATTTGTTTATGGAATAACCCAAGATTTTAGTCAAATGGTTGTAGCTGAGTGGATGGAAATACTTGATATGGGTCTCAAATACCTACAACGTGGTTCCATTCATTAAATTGGTTTTGTACATATAACAAGAGATTACCATTCCAAACCATGAAAAGCATCATTTTCTAATTCATCTTGTATCTCTAATCTAGGTATGGGTTCTCATCTTAAGGGTTGGTGAGGTTTTTCTAAATGAATTGTTTTGCACAAGTGAGGATACTTGAAGAGTTTCCTCAAATTCATTTCATTTCCACGATAAGATCAAGATGGTTAAATATTGTCTCAAGTACATCCATTGCTCCAACAAGATCAAGATCTTAAAGAAATATCTAAAGTAATTTCATCACCACAATAAGACTTTGTTGGTAATGCACACCTATAATCCATTAACATATACCTTAATGAGATATTTGTGGGGTCTGAAGACATGATCAAAATAGATGTCAGTAACTCATATGACTTGTAGGTTCCTCTCTATCCACTTTGAGACATGGGTTGTTTTGGTTGGACCTAACAATTGAATTCAATGTTTTTGACATGATTTACCTCTTTCAAATTAGTCAAAACTAGATACTAGTTTGCATGATTAACCATGATTTGAATGCAATATATACTACAATTCATGTGACCCATCAATAAGGATTAAAGTGATTAGTGAAATAGGATTCACTTGATCTGTGAACTAGGATTCTTTTGCATGTTAATACATGATTCATATGATTGATGATTTAGAATCCAAATGATCATGGTATCAGAATTTGTATGAGAATGAGACAATTTGATTGAATATGAATCATGATTCAAGTGGTCCACGATAATGTAACGTACTAAATCGAGATGTAATTGTACCAAAACCATGATTCAAAATGCTTTTTGCATGAGAAAATTAATATGAAATTTACCAAACTTAATAAGTGTGTGACCATGAATTAGCAAGCATGGTGAACATAGGAATGTTATTTTGGTGAACAAATCAATTGAATGGTACACCATTATTAGAATTCTAATCCAAGTGAAGAAGCAATGATATGCATATTGCACAATGATTAGTCACAAAAGTTAACCAGAATAGAAAATAAGGGTGACATAAGAGGATTTATTGGAAGTATTGACACATCAAGAGAATGATTATATAGAAACAACATAGTAAGTTTATTACAATATCACACAAGAGAAAATAGTTTTATTACAATTTGACACAGTTACATTGTTCATCACCCTAAGAGTATAATTTTTTTTTGGAAATAGGTAAATATATTGCCAAAAGAGAATGATAACAAAGCTATGCTGTACAAGACCGATTACAAAAAGTATACGGGACAGGCTCTACAAAATGCCCTAGTATCTTTTGGCTATAGGTGTAAGACCTTTATCAAGTCCTTTCTTGGCCTTGATAGCATTACAAACATCTCTAGTAACTAGTTCAAAAACATCAGTATTAGCCTCCCCTCCATGGTTCAGGGTGTTTCTTTCCTTCCAGATGTTAAAACAAACATTAGAGAGGCATACACCCGCAAAAGCTCTCTCCTCTTTGTTGGCGCATTTGTTCTTTAGTTGTTCTAACATCTCCGAAAAATTAAGGGCTGTTAGGCTACCCCAGCCATTCTTTGGCCACATAAGAGCCCACATTCTTTTGGTCTTGGAGCACTCAAAGAACAGGTGCTCATGTGTCTCGTCCTCCTCGCAAAAGGAACATCTGGGGTTAATTGGAATGCCCCATCGGATGAGCCTATCTTTGGTTAAGTGTTTGCATAGAATAGCCTTGTAACAAGCGATACTCCATTTTGGTATGTGTTTTTTCCCCCACACAATGTCATGCGACAGGACATCTTCACCTGTAGGGGTGTGGATCCACGGTTTCTGTTGCCCATGGAACTTGTAGAAACTGGAGCCATCCACACTATATAGATGATGTACTTCATTCCACATGTGGTTCATAGCCTCCCAGGTTCTAGACACATTAGCGCACATGTTGGGGGAGCTTCCGTATCTTCTTCTAAGCTAGTTTACCCACACCCCATCTTTACTTGTGAGGAATCTGTCAAGTCTTCGTAGATGGCCTGCTCTAGCCAGGTCTTCGACCTTGGTGACATTTAGACCTCCTTTGCTTAGAGGTTTTGTTATGGTATCCCATTTAATTGAGTGAGTCTTCCCAGCCCATATGAAGTTGGTGATCTGTCTTGTGAGCCTTTGAATGGTCGGCTTCGGAAGGCTGCTCATCTCGCACCAGAAACGGATCATGCTGGAGATGACTAACTTTGCAAGCATAAGTCTACCAGACATGGCCATCTTGATCCCACACCAGCCATCTATCTTGGTTCTGACTTTATCCACGCAAGAGTGAAAGTCCTTGGCGCAACCCCTGCCCCCCGCAATGGGGGTGCCTAGATATCTTATGATAATTAAAATAAGATAACTCTAGTCTAGACTTATACAAAGGACCATTTATAGAGGAAACTATAAGATCCTCACATTTTATAAGTTCATTTAGGAAAATTCTATTGAGAATTGTATTAATTCAAATGATGAAGAATAAGATGAAAAGATGAGTTTGAATGCATAAAACCATGATCCTACCTAATATAAAATTATTAGGGTTAGTATGATTTTACTCAAGAATAAACCTATTATTGAAGTAATAATTATGGATGAGCCCTATGTACAAAATTAAAAGTTTAATAGATGATTGGGATCCATTATAAGACATGGGTTCAACCCATGGACCAAGTAAATCCCATCTGGACCTAATCATGGTTTATATCTAGGCACCTGAGGGATCAATAGTAAATTAGATATTTCGTGCTCATTATAAATACTCATGATAATTTTAGTTGGTTGATAATCCAAATACAGGGTTACTAAAGATAATCCAGAAGATTTTAAGTTATCAATTGGCCTAGGTAATTATTTAAATAATTATTCACTTCTTACTTGGAAACTAACTCTCAGATAATTAATGATTGAGTTAATCTTTTATCATTTGTCCAATGGAAGATAATAACAATCATAGGTTTATCCTAGATTTTGGGATTTTTTGGATCTCTATTGTGGACTATAGAGATATTTCTCTGATTAGGGTTTCATTAAAATAAAAGTTTAAAAGAAAATAGATTGAGAGGAGTCTAGCCAGACCCAGGAAGAAGATCTGGGTAGTATCATGAGAGGCAAATGATCTCAACTTTGGGTCAGTGGTGGGGACACATCCTCAACACAAGAGATATGGGACTTTCAATTCCCCGGTGATGTCGCCAAAAGTTGATGCGGTCTGAATTATTCGTCTGAAAAGAGATGGATTCAGAAGAATAAAACTCTAAATTTATAACCTAAAACCTTTAAAGATCCCTGCAACTCAATACAGGGTCCAAATAGTTATATCGGTCAAACACAGGGACATGGGGACATTTAGGATGCCTAAGATCCTGCTTTTATGTCAGTTAAGCAAAATTGGTAGTTGGTAAATGTAACGAACTTGAATGAGTCTAACTAAATGATACAAAACAAAATAAAATAAAATAAAGAAAATGGAAATCATTGAATCCTACTAACCAAGAAAAGGAGTTCTTGGCTATGTAACCACAAGTTGGGTAGTCTATGCGCCCTTTATTGGGCGTAGACAACCATGAAACACCATAGCAAGCAAATAACATTACAAAGTAGCATATATCATGGTCGTTGTTCATGTGGGGGTCATCCCACTCTCTCTCACACAACATAACTAAACCCCATCAATGATTTGAAACTTCTCTCAAGGATAAAAAATCGATACCCATGAATATTTTGGATACCTTCTCAGGTTCATAATATTCAAAGATGTTACGAACATTAGAGAATCTACATAGAACAATCCTTGAATCTAATTGGGTAGAGATGAAACTAACTGGGTTCGATTGAACCCGACCGAGTTCACCTAGACCCTGGTGGATATAGGGCTCAGGGTCGGATCTCTTCAACTTGGGTTTGGATAGAGCATCTTTGGACATCCTCCTTTTACATTTCAATACAAACTACCTTCTGTTATCCATTCCTACAACTAAACTCTCGGTCTTTGTAGAAACAGAGGTTCAAGCAAGAAAGAGATCAACCAAACCAGTAAGCATGACAAGAAATAGAAGATAGAACAAAAAACATACTACATCTTGAATAAACCTACTAGCTTAAGGTAAAAGCACATAAACATTCCCAAAATGTGCTACATAGCTAAGAAGGATCTCAATTAGCCATAGACAAGCATAGTTGGCACTGAACAAATATGGTAAAACATTATTTGTACAGAAAAGAAGGAAGAAAGTATAAGACAGAGGTAGAAGAAGAGATTTATCCTTTGGAAGTGAATTTGGTCTCACTCCTTAGCCTCTAGGAAGGCTGAATCTCATCTTTGGTGTCATCCTCCTTGATATTCTAAACCCCTTGGCCTCCTTTCTCTTAGATTCCACCCCACACAATAGCTTCAATGGACATATGGAGGTGGAAGGTGGCTGGAAATGGCTAGAGAGTGGATGAATGGTGGTCAAAATGGCTGGATGGAGGTGGAAGATGATGCAAAATGAAGGAGGATGGAGGAAAATAGAAGGGGTGGATGTAGGGTGCGCTCATTAGCCCTCTCAAATGTTGAAACTCTCCCAAGGAGCTATGGGAATTGATGTTTGAGACTACACAATATGAAGAACCTCTAGGAATGAAACTGTCGGAACCCTTTGCTAGGTAGCAAGGGGTAAGTGTTTATAGGGATAGGCAGAGTGTATAGGTTAAGTGGGGTTGAACTCGACTGGGTGAACCCAACCCGGTCCGGTCCTTTATAAGTTAGTTGATGAGTATGTAGAGTCTCGATGGTCATTGATGGTTGTGGATCCTTCAGTCGAAGGTCGTTGGGGATGTGGAGTCTCGGCAGTCACCAACTCCACTCTTATAATATTCATTAAGGAACCCAACCAGACTAAGGTGAACCTAACTGGGTTCATTCATTGGGCATTATTTCCTTAGTCATTGGATATGTAGAGTCTCATTGGGCATTGAGGGTGGAGAGATGTCAGTTGCCAAGGGTGGAGAGTCATTTGTCACTAATGATGTAGGCCCAACTATCGTCGATGATGTCTAGTGATCGTTGATGATAGAGGTTTATTCAGTCTTGAGCATGTAGTGTTACAAAAGGTCAGGGGGTTGAATCTGAATGGGTTCAGTGAACCCAACCGATTTTGTCCAGAAAATTTTTGGAGAATTGATGTCTTCTTGAGTTCAGTTCCTACATGTCCCAAAATTGATTAGTTGAACAACTTTTTCTTCATTAAGATATAAATTGTAAAAAGATAAGAGTCTAGAGTTATTTTGGGCATATTAAGGCCATAACGACACAAAAATATTGATAAATACTTAGAATAAATGCTTAAATTTGGGTATTATCAGTGAGTCTCTCTCCCTATCCCGCACTTGAAAGAGTCTCATATGTAGAAGGTTTCCCAATGACTACAATCCCTACCTTCCTGTCTAGATCTTCTCCCTTTCTTCTAAGAATGTGGTTGAATCTGGGATGATAAGGCAAACTCAACCAACACTCATCTTAGCATTATCATCTAAGGATGAGATAATGCCCAAAATAGCCAAACTCTTAGAGGATTAGTTCTATCTAGACAACACTTTATCTTTAGCCTCAATCATATATAAGTGGTTGTCAAGTTACGTCATGACCCATGTATAAGAAACCACAAACCAATATCAAACGTAAACCCCTGGACCCCTCTACTCACCTTTATCTTCCTCCTAAGTGACCCTGGTCCCCTTGGACCATGTGGAGGTAGATCTAACAAATTCACTTGGTGTTGAGCACCAGAGGGATCGCGTGAGCAGTTCTCAGGTATTAGAAGGATTCAAAGAAGATTGGAGATGGTCCACGGTCTTTGACTCAATAAATATGAAGCTCATGACTAGGAGCTTAACAGTAGACCTCCTCAGACCCTACAAAGATATGCAAAAGCCTCTATGACACCAATTAAACATCACTAATCACATCGTAGCTACCAGGTAATTTGTAATCCCCTCTTATTTATAGCTTGTCCAACTTTAGGCTAGGAACAAGACACACAACCATGTTTGCAGATTGTAGGCCACCGCGACCCACACCTAGGACCTCGTCTATTTGGGGTAGACTTGTGAAGGTGCCTAGTCCATCATCTTAGTGCCCAAAATATAGGGAAACATTGTCTGCTGATGAGTTGACCTATCAATGGTGCCAAGGAGCTGCTCCAACAAAGGAGAGCAACCCGAGGAGTAGATAGACTAAGTTGCCAATGTATGTGTGACATTTTGATTTGCATCATAGGGATATTTGTGTCATTTAGCCTCTCCCCAAATTCCCAACTAGCACGGACATGTTATTGATGAGGGTCAAGCTTGTTTGCCGGACCTTAGCCCACGACTATATTGGATAATTGTTAAATTACTGACTTGGTAGTGGGTCATTGTTCCATTTATGTTTAACTTGTGTTAATCCTAGTAATTAAATAGTTGGTCAAAAATATAAAAATTACATATGGTTTTTATTAGAAAAATGATTACATTGATAATAAATTGATTTTAGAGTCTAATCATGCTTTTTGTTCCAAAAAAGTTAGGGGATATATAAATATAATGTGATTAGTACCCTAAAACCCTTGATTTTGTTAATATATTGCTCTAATCAGTAAATATGTTTATTTTGTGTTAATACTTGATGTTTCTGAGTATAGTGATAATGTGATACTGATGGTGATAATGATGATGAATAATTAGGTTTTCTAGGTCAATAATCATATACATGGATAATTAGGGTTTGGAAACCAATGTGTATATCTTGTTATGATCCTAGTGTGAATAATGTGATATGGATATTCATAATGCAATAATATGTTAGATTTAATAATTAGGATTTATAACCCTAATGAATCCTGATGCGAAGGAACTAGGGTTGGTACCCTTATTCTTAATCCAAACCTGAGATAACCCTAAACCCTAGTCCATGACCTAAGTTAGGATTAATCTGAATAATATGAATTCATGGTGACACTTAAGGGTTTCATGCATCCATTCAGGTAATGTTCATTATGTTGATTTCTTAGTTGATTGGATTGATATACACTTGAAGTAGCATGGATAGTATGACATGGATCTTCATGAAAAAAGGTACATGGTTATCCTTATGAATACTTATATTATCAAATTCCAAAGTTTGTCAAGGTTTCTCGAAGCTTGAATGAATGATAATTGTTGGATGTTTATTTAATTCACATTCAATTATAGTTCCAATATGACTATCACATAAAGTAAACTCTGATAATCTAAACCCAGGGTTAAACCTTCCAAGGGGTACGTCACTTAAGTCCATTGATGGATAGAGAAAGGTGATTAAACCCAAGGTGGTCTGAAAAACATGGGTTAGATTATTTTATGAAACTACCAGGTTATGTGTGCATATATTTGATCATTGAGAACATATGTTGTTATCCTATATGCACTATTTTGTATGCACCCTGCATACACAATATCCCAATATAATAATTCATTTTTTGTCAACATTTTAGGTTAACCTGTATCTATTAGTTGAAGACATGAAGAATCAAGAAATATTTAGGATATAAAAGATAAGTCAAGGAGGATTATCTAGATAGTATTTCTTCTCTGTGTGTAACTTAGTTTCTCATGTTGAAATAATCATGTAACTCCTTAGAGAAGCTCATTATACATTCTGTAAATCATTTTGTGAATTAATGGGAATTATTTGTTGTTATTTATTATTTGTTGGATCTAGATCTTGGAAATTTTAGGTAATGATCCTCGACTTTAGGGTCCACCCTGATTGGAAGACACTAAAAAGTGTGGGTCATTACAGAAACCTAGCTATGCAAGCTATTTTTTAAAATTTTAATTTTTGAGCCATGTTACTCATGAAGCACTGTTCCTTGAGTAACACACATCTAGATGGGTTGGGAAACACATACAAAAGGGGAGAAGCAAAAGAAATTATGTGTTAGTGAAAGTAGAATATATGCAATAAAAGAACTATTTTGTAATTGATAGGATAAGGGACACAAATGTAGTTCTCATTCAAGAAGAAAGGGTAAAAAGCAAGTATGTGCAAAATATTCGAGAATAATGTTATCAAATGTTATGATGTCAAATAGTAATGACATACACTTCTTTGAAAGAGGACAATTAAAAAAGATAAAGCTCTTCCATTACATTATATCACAATCCTAACTAACCAAAATAGTGCATGCAGATATTAAGAAAATAAAAACTACTTAGTAGGGTTGGGACACCATATGATCTTGAGCAAGGTTGGGTGGAAATATGCACTCTAGGAGGAAAATCATACCCAATATGTAAAATCATGTGTAAATGTGCACCCAATATGTATTTGGGTGGAAAGATAAACCCAACTAGTATGGTTGTAAAAAAGTATCACTATCTTGATAGTACTCAATTAATGAACACGTGTATAAATTGTGAATGAAAAATATATAGTTTAGTCCTTTTCAAATTGTTTTAAACTACAAAGGGATGACTAGAATAGAAGTGGGGGTTAAAGGACCCTTTTTTTTAGAACCCGGGGGAATCTATTATTCATCTTTCTCTCCCAGTTCAGGTCCACTAAAACTTGGATGATAATTGTGGCCCAGTGTATCTTACTCTCTCATCATGTCAGAGAGGAATGATTGGCACTAGACCCACCAACCCCTACTATCCTTTTGACTTAGAATCCATTTGGTAATAGTGTATGCCACCTTATTACATGACCTTTTCCTGAAAATAAAATCTAGGACATCGAAGGACAACCTAAGTTTCCCTATGAAATTACATTCTGGCCTATACTTAGCTGGGATGTCCACCTGGTTGTTTATCATCTTGATCGCCCCCTATTGTCTGATTCAATCACTATGTTATTGAACCTTGCTCAACATTCCTAGATCCCATTCATAATAGCTCACATCTCTACTTGTAAGACGTCCCTCAATGACCCTTTATCAAATCCACCTCCCAGCCAACATCCTTCATGGTCCCTAATAACAAAGCTCATAGCCATAGCATCCTTCTTAGTTTTAACTGCAACATCTACATTCAATTTTACCTGCACTGTCACCAGTGCCTTCCATCTTGGCTTGGCCTTTCCCTTCTCAGTCGTGGTCCTATCTCCCTTAGTGAAGGTGGCTGTGCAAAGACATACCTCTTGTCTGATAGCTACATACAGTCCCTCTGATTCTATTGTCCTCTCTTAAAATACCCCACTGCACATGTCAATCTAGATCTTCCACAACGCTATAACGAGCCAAGAGTTCCATTTCCCATCCTCCTTCTTTCTCAGATTGAGATTCACCCAGTTTTTGAACTCATGTGCATGGATCATTTATCTTGGCTTCAGCTTGAATGTAGTCCCAAACCTTCCCAAGCTTGGTACATGTGACAAAGGCGTGCAAAATAGTTTCCACACCATTCCTACATCTCATGCATTGGTTGTCCTCTGTGAAGCCTCTCCTTGCTTGTGCCTCGTTCGTCATGATTTTGTCATGCAATGCCACCCACATCAGCATCTTAACGCACTGGGGTACCTTCAACTTCTACAACGTCTTCCACCACCCTTGTGTTTTCTCTACTTGACTCTTCAACGATTTCCAGTATACACCCCTCATCATAAGTCGTCCCTTGGTGCCTTTTAAGTAAATTAATTCATCACTACCTGCATCAAGGTCTGGTGGTGGCATGGCCACGATGCTTTTAACTGTCTCTTCCTTGAACCACTCTCACATAAATCTGGTATTTCATCCACCTCCTAGGTCCACCATCGAACTCACTATGAGTTCCTTAAGCTCTATAGGAACCACAACATGTTCTCTCAGTGTTGGTAAACTATTTCCATTCACCCATTTGTCTCGCCACACATTTGTGCTTTTCCTCGATAGGATGATCCTCCCCACTTCTGGAAATAGAGATGCTTGTGTTCTAACTATCACCCTCCATAGTTGAGATGCACTGGTTAGTCCCAGGTTGATTTTTTGATTATACTTCTCCTCTATAATCACCTTCTACAACACCTCACGGCTTGATAGGAAGTCCCAACTAGTCTTTTGAAGTAATGCCTCATTCTGGATCCTAGCAGACTTGACATATAGACCTCCATCCACTCTCCTCACTATCACTTTGTTCCAAACCATGAGGTGGATAATGTTCAGCCGTGACACCCCTTTCCATAGAAACATCCTCACCACCTGATCGATGCTATCACACACCACCAATGGGAGAGGCGTTGTCTGCATGATATAGATAGGTATTGTGTTGAGCATCGATTTTATGAGTGTCACTCTGCCTGTTAGGGAGAGTGACCTATTCACCCAAGATGATATCCTAGTTTCCACCTTGATAATTATCCCCAGGTACAAATCCTTTGTGGATCGCTCATGTATAATTGGAGGGGGTCAAAGGACCCATTGATAAAGGTTTATAATTGAATTGTTTGAGAGGAGAGAAGCAAATCCTAATTAAGGGTCTTGCAATAAGAATATCATCTGGCATACAAATAGGGGTCAATTTAGGGGTTTTTCCTCTATGAAAGAAATTAAGGATTATAAAGTTAATAAATTCCCAAATGAAAACAGAAAAGAAGTATGTACCCTATCTCCTTATCTAGAAAGTCCAATATTAAATACTAGATTAAACCATGATCCCAAAGCACTTATTAATAATTGCACATAAAACTAGGGTTAATATTCCATTGGACATTCAAACACTCAAAATCAACTTGCAAACTCAATTGATTTAGAATTGAAACCTAGTTGGATAAAAAGATCATAATTTTAGTATTTTAGACCATACTTAATTACAATTTTATACTTCCAACAATAAGTTATGATTATCTACATAATATCATTTACTTGTTTTTATAAATAAAAACTTGATCAAAAGACATATACATGCTCCTATACGATTCCAAAACCTTACAACTTGACATGTGTTAGATCAATACCAAGAATAAAAACCCATGACAGGGAAATTAAAGACAAAGGTGAAAAGACTAAACCCACCGATATTTCCATGACAATACCATACAATATGAATAATAATTTGGGTATTTTGCACATGATATTTGTCCTCCATCATGTGATAATCATGAATAAGAAAAGAAATGGCATCAATTTGTTGACAACTCTTCCTATGAAGTTGTAGGATAATATCCAGGGACCAAGCCACCTCCTTTCTATGGGATTAAATCCATGATGAATTAGAGTCTATGATATAATGTTGGAAAAGGGAGACTCTGGGTAGAACCATGGAAAGTGGTAATTTAGGACATAGGGAAGAGGCAAAAAGTACCAAGGCCTGAAGGAATTCGATAACCAGTATACATACAAACTTCATAACATATGCATTGTCTCTAACATAAACTCATAAAGACAAACAACATGAGAAAACATATCAAGAGCATAGAGGAATCTTATACTGGTCTAGAACTACTAAAGAGAGGAAAAATTTGTGTATGGGAATTTTTTGACACTGATGGGATGGGTTCATCATGAGGAGGTTAGAGGATTTTGTCCAAATTCATCCACATAGATTCCATAGAATGGGAGAGTTTTAAGGCTTGTTGTAATAGGCCTACACCTGGTCCTTTCCTATCGACATTTGTGATAGCTCCTCATAAGATTCCACACCCTAAAAATAGATGGTAGGGGTCCACCTTAGCCTCTTTACAATTCGAATCATATCACATTTGACTAAGGTTCGATGGAAAGGAATAATAGGCTTCACCTTTGGGGATGCATAATCCTACTAGAATATAAGGTGGAAAGGACATAAAGGAATTTGATATGTGTTAGATGTTTTCAAATTATCTCTTGAGGCCATGGAATTAGTATGTTTTTCTAAGTTTTAGCTTATGATGACCTATGTCTTTAGCTGGAGGAGACAATGGAGAATAAATAGGTTTTTATCATATAGAAACCATTGTGGCCCATAATAGCACTCCTACTTGCAAAGATATCCTAAAAAGTTAGAGGAAAAGTTGCTGGAGGAGGGTGAGGAGAGAGAATGTCCACAATATTGTCTCAAAAAAGAAAGGGAGTGGTTGGAGGTATCATATGGTTTGACAATTGTTGGATGTGATTGGGTGTAGAGAGGAAAGAATAGACAAGATCTGGGACACTCGATGAATAGTCAAAATGTGGAATAACATAATAACGTTAGTGAAATATAATGAAAAGGAAAATGGTTGTCTATTTTAAGCACTTAAATGTATTTCTTTACTATTTTAGTTTATGTATCTAGGAGTATCCAAAACTATTGAAAATTGATGTCTCAAAAGTTATAATGTGAACATGTAATTTTTACATTGGTTTCTACTTTTAAGGACTTTTGATAATTAATTTAACATATTTAATCCCAATACTATTATCAATATAATTTTTATTACAAATAGCATCTTTAAGTGATACTTTATATTCCATTCCATTTACGAAACTAAGACTAGGGAAGTTATAGATTGCCAATTAGATGCCAAAATCTAATGAATAGAGAATTGCATTCTATCCCCCAATGAATAACCCTATCTTAGCTAATTGCACTAAAATATACGATTTGCATGCACTTTACTTAAGTATCACATTTCTAAGCTCCTAATACATCTAGTAGCACTCAATTAATGGAAAAGGGTACTAGAACCGATCCAAAATGAAAAAGGCATAAGAAGTCTTAAGTTAGAGAATATACCTAGGTCAAGGTATGCTACAATAATGACAAGGTGTAGTAAATGAGGGATTGTTGCAAAAAAGAAGGTCTTCGTAAAAGATGCTTACTAAACCTTAATAATGATAAATTTGCAACCATGATCATTGGTTCTAGATACATGACTGAACATCATAGGAGGTAGGAGGGTACAATATATAAATCACATAGAAATTTAAGACTTGACTTAGATTTTTTATTTATTTATTAAATCAACATCAACATTTTTCAATAAAATCATGATCAACACCCTCAAGATTTCTCACACATTCTAATTCAAATCACAGTGTAACAATGTCCATGGATATTTTTTTTCAAATAAATGAGGATGTCGCCTTTCATTGTATTTCATCATATCAACCCAGTAGGCAAGGAACATCTTTGTTTCCTTCATATAGACATTATAAACAATTTGAATAGTAGGAACAAAAAATAAATGAAATCATTCTAAGACATGACCTTGTTGGAATAGTTTTATTAATAAAACATACATCCACCCATTATTTCCTACAATAATGATGTAATGAGTGATTATAAGATTGCAAATATATTTTTGGAACATTGAAAATTGAGGTTTAATTACCTCATATTCAGTGATTGCATCACATTTGACAAAAAAAATTGAAGTAAAAACAACTATGTTAATTAGTATACGTACTATTTTCTGACACATTTTGTACATATCGTTCTATCGACCATGATTGGAGTATCTGATGATCTAGGATTGAGTTCTCAATGCACCATCATTTGATTATGTGACACACCATGATTGAGTTTTTGGTGCACCCGTAATGGATAATGAGATGGAATGAATTGATTTTACGGTGTATCATGATTTGATGAGGGGAGACATCATAGTCAATTTTTATAGTTCATACTGATTGGAGTGTGTCCTTTATTTGAATTTAGGTTTATAAAATACTTGACTCAATCATCTTTCAAAGAATAATTTGATCTTTGTTTGTTCTATGCTTCAATCATGGTTCTTTCTATGATTCCATCATGGTTCATGTTGTTTCTAAAGATTGGTCCATGTTAAAAATTAATCCTAGTGGATGTATTCAATAATAATATTGTATTTTAGATCTCAATCCTAGCTCACCCTAATTTTACTCCCAATTACATTCTCACCATGATATTTTTTTAGCTTTAACCACCACCAATAGGGTTGCATACTTGTGGATGAACTGTTATATGGTGTAACAATTGAGTCTTTTGAGTGGTTTTCTATGAATTTCATGAGGTGCATGTTCTACAGGGTATCATTGACCATATTTCAAGAAAAATATACTCTAATACCATTATAAAATAAGGAGGTGTATCTGTGCACACTCCATGCCTTATACACATTGCATATATTCCAAAATTTCCACACAAATGTTGACTCAATGAGTTTATTCCCATATAGTATTAATGATGTATGATATAAAAGAAAAACCATATTTCAATATTGAATTTAAAATATGATTGATCAATGTTTTCCATATGTTCCACATGAATGGATTGTAAGGACTTACTAATATCAAACTCAGGGGTCATTGGCTTGTATCAAAATGACAACAACCAAACTAAGTGAATAATGCAATAATGTAATTTGGTTTCTCCTACAACCAAAATGAAACATTATACTATGTTTCACTCAATTTAACACGATGGTTTCAAAATGAGGTAATAATGAGAAGGAGAAAGAACTCTAGATAATAAATAAGTTCATAGATAAGTTTGCATATATCCCAACTGCATGAATGATCGTGAATTTATACATGTCGAATGTGTTTGTAATATTTGAAGATAAGTGAAATATATTGATAATGCTCCTTGTTCTATCCATTGCATCAATTATGATGATAAATTAGCATATACTATTTATAATCCCAAGGGAAATGAACAACTGGAATCTAAAACAATTATATAATCATAGATCAAGTAATATTGATGTTGAATGATGACATATTTTGAAATGTAATGGATGCATTAACATCAATTGAAATATCCTTGAGGACATTTCAATCAAATGACATAAAACATAGATAGACAAAGACAAGAATAGATATTCATTATTGCAAAAGGTGTCAATTTACCAAACTAGCATGGTACACCGAACATCATAAGCATATGTTTTAAAATATGAATTAGTTATCTACAAGTGTTTGTATATACATTTATGCACAAACAAGGTAGAAATGAGATAAATGAGTTGAAAAATCGGGTTCATAATCTATTAAGTAGGTCTGGAGGAATATAGGGATCACATAGACATGATACTAAAGTACACACAAATGACCAAATAGAAAGTTCATGATTATGAGGACCATCTCATAAATTCCCAATATGGTCATTAGGATAAATACTTAGACATAACCCCCAACTCTAACTAGCAAACATGAAACATGTAATGAAGTGGAAAGAAGATTCGAGAAAATAGTTTGGCTTCATAATTAAAACACAAATATCAAGTCTCTACGTTAGAAGATATCACCAATGTCCTAACCATGCATGTATGTCTCATTAGCCGAATCGAAAACAAATAACGTAACCTTTAAGGTAATACCAATAAAACCAAGCTCAAAATTCCTAATAGATAGAAGACTCCACATATCTACATGAATGGTCAAAAGGAATAAGGACATCATGCTTTGTAAACAAGATACTATATGAAAAAAACTAAAGCCATCTTTAGTAATCAAAATAGTTAAACTACTTAAGTTCCTTATCCAAGTACAATAGGATTGGTAAACATAGACTAGTTCACACTTTATAATTGTAAGAGACAATAAAGAGACATAACACATAGCAACATATCGACTATTGATCACCCTTAAATGCATATCAAATATATGAGAATAATGCATATAATTCTTAAGTATCACACTTGAAACGTATAATGTGAATCCTTAAGACACACAAAACTAAATACAGAGACATGAGTAGTAAATGGGATCGTACATAGGGACAAGGAGTGACAAGTTTTTAGGACCTTAGATATTAGCTTGGCAAACTTTATATAAGATGTAAAATTGGTGGTCCTAAAGGAAATAAGTAACAAAGTAAACCAAGAGAAAGCAAAAAAAAACTAGGATATCAAATAAAAAAAGTGTTAGGGTCTTTTTGGTAGATCTCAATATTATATACAGAACTTGGACCAGATTTTTACCAACAAATCACACTCACCAACATGCAAACACTCATAGCCATTGTACAATCTTAGCATAGTTTATGATCAATCATCATTAGTGTTATTGCTTCCTCTATCAAGCTATAAAACACAAGTTATATATAGAGTACAATTGTGTGTCTCTCTCAATATGTCAAAGAAAAAATCAAAACATTCAACCATACAAAATTTAGCTCTACTGATCCAACAAATCCCATGCATTTAGACTACTCCTTCACTTTATATCTGAGATATTACTACTCTCTTATGCCATTAGAAATCAAGCATAACAGGATGTTAGCTAAGCATGAAAATGATGTAATAATAAATGAGAGTAAGGGGATTAGCATAGAAAAAGTTATATACATTGAAGGGAGCATTAATATTTACATTGTTGTCAGGCCTTAGTAACTAATCTCTACCCAAGTTGATGAGTATATCCACTCATGTTGGTGACACACATGGAAGAATTACATAAACAAAAGGCAATTGTGAAAACTATGAATTAAGGTGGAAGTAGAGTGAGGGAGAATGGGATACAAAATGATAGGGAATCATTATGTTGGGTAAATAGATATCGTTGGAAACCTCCTTTTTAGAAATTAGTTACAAGGATTGATGACAGTTGTGATGACAAGCATTAGTGAATGATGGTGGGTAAGGATTCTTATATTCACCTTCTCAGAATGGTTGGTGGTATATGCCTCATAGGACATGAAATGATGGAGACTAGAGATTTTTCTTTTATCTATCGATGGAGGTTGATGTTGTGATTCCTAACTAACACTACTTCATTGTGAAGAAAAGGATTGGGTCCCTATTTATAGGGACTATTGTCAAGAATTTGGGCAGTAGATAAGGCAGTGGAAGCAAACCTTTTCTATCTATATCTCATTAAGAAGATCGCACTAACAATAATGTATATAGGAAAGAGGGTTTGTGAGGTATATACCTGGTCCTAGAGAATATTTAGCAAAAATCCTCACAACATGGTGCTTCTAAATCTAGAAACACCTGGACAGTAGTTTGGGAGGTCTCCTGGCATGACACTACAGACAACAACTAACACAGTCCTCCCAGTGTGTTGGAAACAACCTCCACGCCTCTATCGTAGTCCATATGGACAACCGGGAACTCCTCGTTGTGCTTCACTAGAGTCAATAGTAAGGAGTTGGACCCTTCAATGTCAATGTGCTAGAGTTGACTTGTTTTCCCTTGTTGTCTCTGCCTTTTACATGTTCATGACCTCATGTAATCACAAATATGAGAGGACAATGTTTGTTAGTGTTATTTGTGCCTTCTGAAAGCCTTAAATACCCCTCTATATATAGGAGGTCCAGGGTCAGGGCTTCCATATCAATTAGGAGTCAAAGTTACAGATTACATGCATTTCTAGCTTCTCCAAATAATGAGTTTTTCGACTGGACTCCCAGTCGATTGACTCACACCCCATACAGATGACTAGAACATGCACTCATCTTATTGGAATGTTTTTCCGACTGGACTCCCAGTCAGTCAACTCACACCCCCAATCGAATGAATGGAACATGCACTCATCTGATTGGAATGTTTTACATATTCACATATTGAATTTCAATGCAACGATCAATTCACAACATGAATTTATCATCAATCCTTAATCCTTCTTACTGATCATCTAGTATTGACTCATCACTTCAGTCGGTCGACTCACATTCCTAGTTAGCCAATTGTCATCCAATGTTGTTAAAATTGATTACTTGAACACTTTAGTAATTAAGTCAAACCTTATTCATGAGTAAACTCCTACTCCATGTGCATCCTATGGGTGGGACCTTATAGGTTCCAAATTACATTGGTAGTGGACATCCATAACTAATTTATGACATCACAAGCAACAAGCATTATCAAGAAACACATCATTGCTCCCCAAGTAATTAGGAAGTTGGATAATAACTTCAACCTAGATCTGCATTCAGATTGTATAATTCCTTTGTCTCAGATATCCAAATTGAACTCGAGGCATGAAAACATCACCCTCTTAATCATTAAATCCATTTTCCTTGAACTAGAGCGGACTATAGAGATGCATATGAGCTCAATATCATATATTGACTCACATGAGTAGGGCCATGCATTTTCTTGGTCCCACTTATCAAGTGGACATGATATCAACTCTAGTAGGAGGGAAAAATCCCATCTACATCACTCACAGTCAATCCTCATGTGTCACAATGTACCAAAGCATCACCATTATGGCAACCCTTACTCAATGTCATGTTGGACGATGTTAAAATACATTGAAAAATATGTGATGAGTCTAGTGACTTTAGGTATAAGAATCACAATCACCACTATCAAATTGAGATGTAATTATGACTGTTATCCATGTATCACTTCTTAGGGCAGGTCTATCTGGTACACTAGTATCTAACATGTACATATGTGTTTGGTTTGATATCATATATCATGACCAATGACATTTTGTCATCAAACAACACACACTCTAGTCTTATGTATTATTGTTGCCTATTAGCTTGTATAATAATATCCAATTAGGGACACAATCGAGAATGTAAAACTCTTATTACACATATAATCTCATTGTTTAGGTCCTCAACATGTAGACATATGTTATTGAGCAGTATCATTCTTTAGACATTGATCATGTTATACCATCATCTCATATTTATACAAACATAGAGATGGACTTGCCTTTACTATTAATCAAGTCATTTATGAGATATGTCATTACAATCATCATGTAATTGCAGGGGTATAACATGTTCAAGTGTAAATAACCAAATTATGATTCTTATCAAAATAATATCCAACTGGCTCTTTGGGCATACATACCAACAATTTTTGGCATGTTTAAGGAACCTAATTGCAAGGGTAATTCCTTGCACCAAGATTTCAAGCACTCTCCTCAAGGAACACACTCAAGTAACTTCATTAGTGGAATAAAAATGAGGGTCTTCATCGATTGGTGGAGGTCTATAGTATCACCATTTGATGATTGTGTTAATTTATCAATTGATGAAGCATCTGATTTTCTTAGCAAACGGATCAAGCAATTCATTTGTTTAAGATATAGTTCATTCATTTGTTGATGAAGATTGGGATATCATTGGTTGACGACGCCATGATTGACCATCACTGGGCTATGGATCATATTTTTATCATTGGATGGCTCTTGCCTTTTCATTGGCCTGAGACCCGTTCTTTTTCCATTGGATGATGACAAGTTGTGGAATCACTGTTGGATGAAACCACCTTCTTCATCAGTTTATGCTTGATTCTAATATCAGTTAATGCAACTTCCTTCTCATCAATGATTTCATTAGTTGGTGATTTGATTGCTTCATCTTTGGTTTGTTCTTTGTTTTCCATCAATTGGTGATAGATGAGTCTTTAGGCTTATGATGATCGATGGTCGCCCTAATCTTCTGGCCATTAGTTGTTAGTCAATGAAGTTGGTTATTAGATATGAAATCTTAGACTTTCACTACAAAAATAAATAAACGAATTACTCATTTTTAATAATAATAGGTGCAAGAAAACATAGGATGTAATATGTTAAAACTAGAAATAGTAGAGAAAATGTAGGGCTAAATCGGCTTTAATATCCAAAAATTGTATCCTATCAACTCCCACAAACTTAGAGTGTATCATGTTCCTAAGCTAATAAATATAATCAAAGTGTAAATAACCAAATTATGATCCTTATCAAAATATATACATATTACTATAATCATGCCTTATTTTCATCTTTATACCAAGTCTACTACATGGTTATATATGCTACCTATGATATCTCTTGGAGTTTACCTTAGAACTTGGAGTGCATTGATCATTCATCTATTATTTTTTCACTCAGATTTGGGACATTCCTTTGTGATGTCCATTCTAGCACATTCATCATAAAGGTATCTTTTACTACCATCTATTATTTTTAGATTCAGAAAGGTTTGTATGGGTAATATAAGGGCAAGGGGGAAGTTGTGATTCTCAAGATCTCTCAATAAAAGGTTCATTTATAGGGTTGGTGGACCCTACGTTCAAAGCCACTTGGCATCAGAGCAATGATTTCACATCTAATGTACCACCACCTGGATTACTTTGGCTTGATTAACACCATTGAAATCCAAGGGTATATTATATTACATTTCTGGGTACCACTACTGATTTTGATATAATACATTCTTGAGCGTAGAAATGCATGTATGGGCTAGTACCCTTGAATCCTAGAATGGAACAATCTCATGCTTTTATTCATGCACGGGCCTTCATTTTCCCCCTATTTGGATTTATATGGTTTTAGGGATTTTCAAAGTTTCGTTGGTGACAAGCCTTTTTTTGCCTTTTTAGAATTTTGAATGGGGGCATGGGGTAGATTTTTCCTTAATGAAATATAGATTTTTCCTCAACGAAATATATTTATATTTGTAGCATCTTGAAAACAGTTGGCAAAAAAGTGTGATTAATTATATAAAAAAGAGGTATAGTGCCCAAACTTCTCTACTTGATATGGTAGGAACAAAAGCTCATAGCTTGTATAAGATCATCCAAAGTTTATGGGTGAAGAGATCACAAAAAAAGGATCAAAATTTGCCTAGTCTCCAAATTATCCTCCATCAAGATGATATAAAATCCTTAATCAAGGTTCCAAGCATTACCTGAAACTAATAAGTGTAAATAAAATAAAATAAAATCAAAATTTCAAAAAAAAATTGCTAAAAAGATATAACAAAATAGTTGAAGTAGTAGTAGAGGAGATATGTTGGGGACACGATCGAGGGAATAGAGGAGTTCCTACCTTTCCTGTTTGCATCCCCACAAAACTTACCATACACTCAGTTCTTAGATTATCAAAGGATAATGTTGAGTGCAAATTGGTGAGTTTTATATCTGGTTTCACAGTCCCTCGTTTTTCTAGTGGGAGCACAGTAGTTGGAGAAAATCAACATCATATATGAAATGGTACCCTTCATGCTTTGATCATCCATCCTTTCTCCCAGATTTTCTAAGGTATGCATACAAAAGAGAACATGGATGCCAACATAGTTATATGAGGTGATTTTTTGAGGCATTCTATGATAGAAATGTAGATTCCTAAAATCCTATTCTGGTATATTTGTGTATCCTTTTCCATGTCCTTTACTAGCCGAATGATCTCTGTTGCACATGATTTTGTTTGTTATTCTATGATTTCTTGTGCTGAGGTTGAATTGGTATTTCTTCTTACACTAAACTAAGTATTTGAAATATTCTACATGATTGCATTTGCTTTAGTGTTCACAACCAACAAAGTCATGTGGTTATCATGCAATGCCAGTAGGAATATATACCTTGGAATGGACTATTGTAACTTCTACTAAGTTTTACTTTTCTCTAGAGTTCTTATTATGAATGAGTTCCTCTTATAGTAGAAACCATGTCATATGGATCTCAAGGAGGTGATACCCTACTAGGGATTGGTAGGAAGACACAACATTAACTAGTCATGTATCCATTGAGTTTTAGTATATGCCCAAGGTCTTTGTCACATAACCATTCCTACCCCAATCCCAATCCCACTGCCTAGACAGTAGAAAAAGAATTGAAGTGCCTATCCCTGAGTGGCCCGATAGGATCTAACACACTAGCATATGCAATAAGAAATAATAACTCAAAAACTAGATATTTAAAGAACAAACTAACCCAATATGGAAATTTTCCAATATATCCTTGTCATCAGAGTATATGAGTGTAGAAGCAATATAGTCAAGATTCCAATGTTTGCCTAAAATCAAGAAAATAAAGACACAAAGTCAATGCAATTGCACAATACGCTATATAAAAACAAGTGAAATGGTTTATAAAAAAATTTGTGTACTTGGAAGGACTTATATTTCAAAAGTATAATGAGCAATTTGCAAAACCAACATTTATTCGACAAGATGTTTATTTCAAAACAATTCACTTTTTATTAAAAGTTCCCATTATGCTGTAATCAATAAGCATGTTTATATATTTTGTGTGACTCTATTACCCTAACGCGATGGGGAGGTCACCAGGATCCTTCTCACCATAGGAGATAGGAGATCAATGTAAAACTCCACCTCTGAATGAGGGGTTTCTTGCACTCAATATCAACATTATCATCATCAACGTCATCATTATCAATATACGGGCAGTAGTAATGGGCATGTCATTTATGTTTTCCAGTTTGTCACAAAATATAATATAAGAAATATGAAATCCTAATCAATAGAGAACAACAAATCAACCAAGTATATAGCCAAGTATTCAATCATTAGATACATAAAAAATAACTTAAGTACAACCAAATAGAAGGTATAATAGCGTACCTTTCACCGAGGATTTTGTGTACAGATCAACTAGTAATAGGTCGACCCTTCGAGTTAGATCCTAAAACACAATGTTTGGATCAAGGGTCAAGATCAAGATATTTGGATATCATGATTAAATATTCAATATTAGGGTTACACTTTTCCTATGTCAACCTTAGGGTTGGTTCATTCACTTATAATATGTCAATATGTCCACCATTATTCAAGTGTCCAAGATAATTTCGAGTATGAATGAACTACGTAGGTTTTCTAGGTACATGTGTTAACCCAAATTATCATGGATAATATGCAAGTCAAAATCAAGTCTTTAGATCATTATCAAGTTCTAACATCATTGGGTTTCAAGATTAGATCGAGCTCTAATTAATATCTGAGATCTAATTTTTAGGTCAAAAGATCAAAATATTCTACAAGATTCCGACCAAATATAATATTAAGATGTCATCATCAAATTCAAGGTTGAATCAAGTCAAAAAATATGGATCTAGATCACTAATAGGTAAAGTACACTTTTAGAGTCTTAATATGAACATTAGAGTAAAAAATTAGGGTTTTCAGTGTTTAGCCAAGATTAACCACAAATAGAGTCATTTAGACCAATTACATAAGAAAGAGATCAAGATTTAGGTATATAAATGATCATAGTTTTGAATTAGGTTTCAAAAGTATTTTTAATTGATTCACTGGATTTTTCGCATCAAGATTGACTATTTATACAAATTATTTGGAGCTAGGATGCATTAGATACAATTTTTACAAGATCTATTAATTTATTTTATTTTTGAGCAGAGAGTGAGCAAAAATACCTTTAATAGGATAAATCACCGGATGTTGGATCCTTGGTCAACCTTGACCACCTTGAAGGATCAGCGGCCGAGGAGCGTCGGCCTCTCAGGAATGTTTGTGAGAAGGCAAATGAGGGGAGGTGGTGTTGCTACTCAAAGCCGTTGGATCTTGGTCTCCTTTTGACCGTGAACCGCAAGGGAAGGCTGGGATTGGGTCTCCTTTATTGGATGACTCACCCAAACCCACACACACTGTGGCAGTGCCATGGTAGAGAGTGGCCAAAGAAAAAGGAGAATGAGAGAGAAATGGCACGAGAGGGTAAGAGATGGGGCCGGTCGAGTTCTTGGGTGAGGGACGAAGATGGATGTGGGGTTTTTATAGTTGTATGGGGGCTAGGTTAGGGTTTCAGCTAGCCACTTCATCCATGGAGGAGGCCACAAGAGCAATCTCTCTTTTGATATTAAAATAGGTTGGTTCAAGGGTGGAAAATGTTCATTTGATTTTGGATTGGTAGGGCGAGTGATTCTATTCTATTTGATTTCAAAATGGGGCTGAAACCAGGCCAATTGCTACTTCCGATTGCTTGGTCCCTCACTCTACTGATTGTAGGAGGTAGGGGATGATCCCATGACTGATCAATCAGTGCCCCAATCTGTAGGTGTTGTATCCAAGGGTCAGGGATCATTCCCGCCCTCTCAGCGGATCGCTGACTCAGATAAGGATCGAAAAAAAGCAAAATAAAAGGGATTATGTCATCAAACTTCAAAAAATTGTAGAAATTAGTAGGAGTGTCCATTTTGAGTGAAATTTGGATCGTTGTTTCACAAAAATGTGGAGAATATATAGAAAACGTTTGAGAACCAAAAGATGAAGTTTGATGGATCAATATGCTTCTTTGGACAAAGTGATGATTTAATCCAATTTGAGGTGTTATAATGTGTATAAAAACTACATTGATCACCATATTTCGTATTTGAGTCTCAACATTGATTATGAAGACAAGAAAAATAATTTAGGACAATGAGTTGGTATAATGAGGGAAAAGGGTAATTACTTCATTATAATGCAAAATTCCACCTTGTCACATCCTTCCCTCCTTAAAAGAAATTTTGGCTCAAAAATTCAAAAGCATCCTCAAAATTAGAATTATCCAAATGCAAATGATATCCTCAATTACTACAAAATCCTCAACTATATAATCAAAATTGTGTCCTCAAAATTCAACTAGTCCAATAATCATATTTGGGATTCCATGCTTCATATCATAACTAACTTGGTACCAACATCGTTTAATCATCGAGCAATTGAGTATCAAGGTCAATGCATATATTGTTCAAAGTCATCATATGAGTCACAAATATGGAAAGAATCCTATTGATCACAAATTTGGAGAGATAATATTTTAGGTCAAGAAAATAGAGATCTTGAGTTAGGTTAAACCCTAACTAAAAAAAATAAGAGAGTCAAAAAAGTATTCATTTCAAAAAATTTAAAATTTGGGATTTTGAAGTGATTAGTCATATATCTTAATGTCCAAATAGTGTGATCATAGGATTTGTATCATTGTTGAGATTTGATAATTATGAGTCACATTATTATATATCAGTATCAAGAGTCGAGATTTTTGGACATCAAAAGTCATAGGTCTAGAATTTGATCATATGTATAAATATTCCAAAGCTAGGGTTTAGATTCCTATTTAGACTTTAGGGGATATCACTCATCTATATTCAATTTTGAGAAACAATATTCAAGAATTATTCAAGCAACATATCAAGATTTCATTATCATGGTATCCAAGGTTGATGAATGATCTAGACCCTGGTCTATCTAGGAAGTAAACCACAAGCTATAGTCAATATTATCATATTTAAAGGTCATTATTAAATCAATATACAAGATCAAGTATCAACCATGGGTTTAACCTATAAGGCTTAGGTCAACAAATCCAAATCGGGTGAAAGGGGATACCTTTCTAAACTCTAAATAATCAACAAGACGAACATTTAGAGGTAATCATAATAGGTATGTGACCTAGGTTAGGGGAGTCATGAGTCAAGTATCACCCTAATCTGGCATGTTAGTCATTATCCATTGAGATATTTAAAATAGGGGAAGTATCAACGATCAAATCATGTTTAAAAGGTAATAAGATCAAAATTCAAGATCATGATAGGGCAATTGTAACATCCTAGGATTTGAGGCCTCAGATAAGTTGATCTTAAAAGGAATGATTGGACTACCCATATCACCAAGGTGCACCTCCTTTTCTGGGAGCCCATCACTAAATAACTCCATAGTTAAGCGTGCTCAGCTTGGAGTAGTACTAGGATGGGTGACCAGTCGGGAAGTTGATCCTGGCTTGCACGTGAGTGGACAAAAGCGTGCAGTTAAGGCTAGTGGTGGTATGTGGGGCCAGTCGTCATTCCTGAAACTTTGCTAGAGCCTTGGGCAGTGGGCCCGGGTGTTACAAATGGTATTAGAGCCATAACCCCTCCAGTAGGTGGGGCCCACATGGGCATGTGGCATGCCAGTCTTGAGCCGTGCGGTCCAGGCAGGTAGGAAAGGGTTGTCCATGGTTGACGTAGCCACCCCTATGCTGGTATTCCGTGATCGGGAGCTGGGTGTCCATGGGCCATTGTGGGTCTGCACTGAAATGAGGTCAGATTATGAGGCCATATAGTTGAGCCTTGACGAGGACGTCAAGAGTCTAAGTGTGGGAGATTGTAACATCCTAGGATTTGAGGCCTCAGATAAGTTGATCTTAAAAGGAATGATTGGACTACCCATATCACCAAGGTGCACCTCCTTTTCCGGGAGCCCATCAGTAAAGAACTCCATAGTTAAGCATGCTCATCTTGGAGTAGTACTAGGATGGGTGACCAGTCAGGAAGTTGATCCTGGCTTGCGCGTGAGTGGACAAAAGCGTGCAGTTAAGGCTAGTGGTGGTCTATGGGGCCAGTCATCATTCCTAAAATGTTGCTAGAGCCTTGGGCAGTGGGCCCGGGTGTTACAGCAATAATGTCAAGATTTTACAAAGTCAAGTTAATATTTGTATTCCTTTCCTTTCATGATCAAGGTAGTGGTATAATTTGGAAATCAAGGATATCAATTTGAAATTTGAGGAATTAGATCACGATAGTGCAAAGTCTAGGCCCATCATCATCATATCAAAATTGAGATTGCAAAAGGCATCAATGGTCAATAGGAAAACTACTTTTTTGTGTGGGAGATTGCAAAAGGCATCAATGGTCAATAAGTGTGGGAGATTGTAACATCCTAGGATTTGAGGCCTCAGATAAGTTGATCTTAAAAGGAATGATTGGACTACCCATATCACCAAGGTGCACCTCCTTTTCCGGGAGCCCATCACTAAAGAACTCCATAGTTAAGCATGCTCAGCTTGTAGTACTAGGATGGGTGACCAGTCGAGAAGTTGATCCTGGCTTGCGCGTGAGTGGACAAAAGCGTGCAGTTAAGGGTAGTGGTGGTCTATGGGGCCAGTCATCATTCCTGAAACTTTGCTAGAGCCTTGGGCAGTGGGCCCGGGTGTTACAGCAATAATGTCAAGATTTTACAAAGTCAAGTTAATATTTGCATTCCTTTCCTTTCATGATCAAGGTAGTGGTATAATTTGGAAATCAAGGATATCAATTTGGAATTTGAGGAATTAGATCACGATAGTGCAAAGTCTAGGCCCATCATCATCATATCAAAATTGAGATTGCAAAAGGCATCAATGGTCAATAGGAAAACTACTTTTTTCATCATAGTCTTACATCATGATTTTGTGAGTCTTAGGCTTAGTCACTTGATATCATAGCCATGATGAGAATCAAATAGGGAAAACTTTTTGCTTAACTATGTTTGAGGTTTAATCAACAATAGGGAAACATGAATATTAATCAAATAGAGACCTCATCAACAATGAGGTATAAGATATAAGTCATCCTTATTTCACCATATCATAATTTTATCATTTACCTCATACATAAGGAGCAAGTAGTCTAGTTTTGGCTAAATTGAGTTTGCATGATATTATAGGTCATACATGAGTATTCAAGTTTCATTGATCAAAATTGAGTTTTCAAATTAAGGTCAGATCATGGTATCAACTTTCAAAATTTAGTGATATTCATTTTTCCCATGCATAAGCTACCCATAATCGGGACATCATGTGGTAAAAGGTCACAAGAAAGAACCACATGAGGAGATGAGAAGACTACCCAATCTTCATCTACATGGGTGGCTTAGGATAGTCCTTAAAGAAGAGATGAGATACTAGAAGACTCTCTAGGGTTTCATAAGAGATCCTTTAGGTCCAGTTCTGGATCAATTGAGGCCAGGTAGGGCGGGGGATCTCAGCCACCGTGAAGACAGATAGGAGAAATTATGCCAGGACCCCGAGCCTAGACACCTCAATTTTCACCATTATGGACTTTAAGGTTTCTTGGGTGTAAGAGACTTGAGAAAATATTTACTTAAAGTATATGGGAGTGTGTAAGATCTGATACCAACTGTCACAGAACCATTATTACCCCAATCCCAATATCACTACCTAGACAGTAGAAAAAGGATTGAAGTGTCCATCCCTGAGTGGCCCGATAGGATCTAACACACTTGCATATACAATAAGAAATAATAGGTCAAAAATTGGATATTTAAAGAACAAACTAAACCAATATGGATATTTTTCCAATATATCCTTGTCATCAGAGTGTATGAATATGGAAGCGATATAGTCAAGATTCCAATGTTTGTCTAAAATCAAGAAAATCAAGACACAAAGTCAATGCAATTACACGGTACACTATATAAAAACAAGTGAAATGGTTTATAACAAAATTAGTGTACTTGGCAGGACTTATATTTCAAAATTATAACGAGTAATTTGCAAAAGCAACATTTATTTGATAAGATTTTTATTTCAAAACAATTCACTTTTTATTACAAGTTCCCATTATGTTATAATCAATAAGCATGCTAATATATTTTGTGTGACTCTATTACCCCAACGCGATGGGGAGGTCACCAGGCTCCTTCTCACCATAGGAGATAGGATATCAATGTACAAGTCCACCTCTACATGAGGAGTTTCTTGCACTCAATATCAACATTATCAACATCATCATCATCATTATCAATATGCGGGTAGTCATAATGGGCATGTCATTTATGTTTTCCAGTTTGTCTTGAAATATAATATAAGAAATATGGAATCCTAATCAATAGGGAACAATAGCTCAAACAAGTATATATCCAAGTACACAATCAAGAGATACATAAAAATATCTTCATTACAACCAAAGAGAAGGTATAATAGTGTACCTTTCACCAAGGATTTCGAGTACAAATCAACTATTAATAGGTCGAACCTTCGAGTTAGATCCTAAAACATAAAGTTTGGATCAAGGGTCAAGATCGAGATATTTACATATCATGTTTCAATATTCGAGATTAGGGTTACACTTTTCCTATGTCAACCTTAGGGTTGGGTCATTCACTTATAATCAACCAATATGTCAATTTTTCCACCATTATTCAAATTTCTAGCATAATTTTGAGTATGAATGACCTACCTAGGTTTTCTAGGTACATGTGTTAACCCTAATTATCATCATCAATATGTAAGTCAAAATCAAGTCTTTAGATCATTATCAAGTTCTAACAACATTGGAGATCAATATTAGATCGAGTTCTGGTTAATATCTGAGATCAAATTTTTAGGTTAAAAGATCATAATATTCCACAAGATTCTGGCCAAATATAATATTAAGATGCCATCATCATATTCAAGGTTGAATAAAGTCAACAAATATGGATCTGGATCACTAATAGGTCAAGTATCTTTTAGAGTCTCAATATGAACATTAGAGTCAAAAATTAGGGTTTCCAGTGTTTAGTCAAGATTAACCACAAATAGAGTCATTTAGACCGATTACATAAGCAAGAGATCAATATTTAGGTATATGAGTGATCATAGTTTGGAATCAGGATTCAAAAGTATTTTAAATTGATTCACTGCATTTTTCTGATCATGATTGACTATTTATGCAAATTATTCGAAGCTAGGATGCATTAGATATGATTTTTGCAAGATCTATCAATTTATTTGACTTTTGAGCAGAGAGGCAGAAAAAATACCTTTAATAGGATAAATTGCCGGCCGTTGGATCCTTGGTCAACCTTGATCACCTTGAAGGATTGGTGGTCGAGGAGTGTCAAACTCTTAGGAACGTTCACGAGAAGGCAAATGAGGGGAGGTGGTGCTGATGCTCAGAGTCGTCGGATCATGGTCTCCTTTTGACCGTGAACCGCGATGGAATGCTGGGATCGGGTCTCCTTTACTGGATGACTCGCCCAAAACCACACATAGAATGGTTGCACCATGGTAGAGGGTGGCTAAAGAAAAAGGAGAATGAGAGAGAGAGGGCACGAGAGGGCAAGAGATGGGGCCGGTCGAGTTCATGGGTGAGGGACAAAGGTGGATGTGGGGTTTTTATAGTTGTATGGGGGCTAGGTTAGGGTTTTGGCTAGCCACTATCTATGGCGGCATCCATGAGAAAATCTCTCATTTGATCTCAAAATAGGTCGGTTCAAGGGGGAAAAAGGGTGATTTGATTTTGGATTGGCGGGACGAGTGATTCTATTCTATTTGATTTTAAAACGGGGCTGAAACCTGGCCAATTGCTACTTCTGATCGCTTGGCCCCCCTCTCCATTGATTGTGGGAGGAAGGGGATGATCCCATGACTTCTCAATCAATGCCCCGATCCATGAGTGTGCGATCCAAGTGTCCGTGATCATTCCTGCCCTCTCAGCAGATCGTTGACTCAGATAAGAATCGAATAAAAAGAAAAATAAAAGGGATTCTGTCATTAAACTTCAAAAAATTGTAGAAATTATTTGGAATGTCCAATTTTAGTAAAATTTTGACCGTTGTTTCAAAAAGATGTGTAGAATATATAGAAAACGTTTGAGAACCAAAATATGAATTTTGATGATCAATATGCTTCTTTGGACAAAGTGATGATTGAATCCAATTTGAGGTGTTATAATGTGTATAAAAACTACATTAATCACCATATTTCATATTTGAGGCTCAACATTGATTATGAAGACAAGAAAAAATAGTTTGTGACCATGAGTGGGAATAATGAGGGCAAAAGGGTAATTACTACATTATAATGCAAAAATTTGCCTTGTCACAGTCTTCTTTAATTGTGCAGATGCTTCCCCACTAGAAAAAGACATTACCATCTCTATCATCTTCTTTCATATTGTCCATAACAAGTCCATATCTTATTGAATAAGACAATTGCATGTTCATATATGAAATTTTTATAAAGGTTTCTTTGATTATTCATGTCAAACATTTTGGTACATTATCCATATTAGCTTCATATTTATGGACCTCAATATTTATGAGTTATTATGGGTGGAATTCATCTATAGGGTCATTTTATTGGTTCTATCCCTCTTCTCATTGAGTGTTTCTATTAGCATTTTTATTTCCAATTGTAGTTTATGCTCTACAGGGATGTGCTCAATAGATCTTTGATGGAATAGGTGCATGGAAATAATAAATTACAAGACAATGCACGTCATTATGCAACTAAAATAAAATGATATTCCTATATGATGGATGTTATGAAAATGCCTCCTAATGCCTATTAAATTGTGAGTAATGATGCATGCATTGATGCCTCATTGTAATGACAATATTTTATGTGGAAGGTATTTATCATAACTAGAATTTTACATATTTCTACTTTATGATTTAGAGAGAGATATTTAAAATTTAGAAATCTTTTTCCTCCTACTCATTTGTTTTCTTTTCTCGTATTCTATTTTGTTCTTTTTTAGAATCATCATTTAGCACAAAACATCGATAATGCTAGGACCTTCACAATTTGGGAGGTGGAGGCATAGAAGTGTTGTTGATGGCACGGGCATTCTAGGCCACAGGGTCGTGTTGGAGGAATAGAAATCTTGGAAGTTTTAATACTCGAATTTGATAGATTCAAGTTAGCACAACCATGAAAGGAAGCTCAGCCATGATGGATCCTAGTTTCCATGATTATGATACCTTGCAAGGGGGTTCTGGGGGTCTCTATGGCATTTTGTTCTTCAACCGATTATGCTACAGACTATTTCATAGTAGTGTATTGTTTGATTTTAGTTATTTATTGGTAGATAGGAGTGGTCTTAAATTTTCACTGGAGCTCTTAAACTCAATGACAAACAACATGCTAATTGTTTATAATTTTTTAATGAGTTTTGACCTAATCAGTAAATGATATCCAAGACATTTTTTTATGACCAATTTTTTTTGCTAAAATAGAAGAAAGTGTAAGTAGGGTCAATTGCAAATCATCCCAAGTAGCTTAATTTCTCTATATGAGTAACATCACACACTAGGAGATCCCATATTTTGTGGTTCATTTTAGAGAAATGAAATCCTATAGAGTGATAGGGTGTTAGGGTTTCAATGGAGAAAGTTGTGAAGATGATAATCTAGGGTATCTTATTCCTAAAGTTGATGAAATCAAGTAATATGGTCATATGTAGATAGATTTTCTTGGTGATTCTTCTCTCACATGTCAAAATTCCATCCCTCATCTGATTTGATTCAAAATAATATCAAATCTACATATTTTCTCACTCTTTCTTGATAATTCTCCATTGCTAGGGTTTTTGAGTTGTAAGGAAGAGAAAGTGATGAATTTCTAGGAGTTTCATATGGATTCTAGAATTTCAATTCTCATATTATGTTTTTAAGTTGTTTTCACACCTTATGTGAGTGGGTACCTGCATTAACAATATATTACATGAAATTTGATTAAATCCATGATAATCTTCAATTCCTTTAAATTTGACTACAAACCTTAAATTTGCCTATCATTTTAAGCTTATGAAAGATGATCTAGGGAATAGACTTATTTACAATTGTGATAAATTTAGATGATAAAAATCATGTTAGAAATAGATACAAATCATCTAAAATGGAATTCCTAAAGTTCATGTATAAGTTATAAAAATATATCAAAATATAGGGTTTCTAGCTATGTATGAAAATGTGGTATAATTGAATGAAGAGCTTGCCTATTTGAATCCCTTATTTATAAATGATTGTTCTATCTGAATTTTTAGTACATGCATGACAAATTTCATCTTGGAATTGATTTGATGTTAGTACAATTTGCTTGAAATCTCAGTAAAGTGGGTGAAATCTTAAATGAGTGGAAAGTTGGATGTTTGCAAATAGACATTATAAACTCCAAAAGAAGTGATTCTTTTTAATGTTATAGTTTTATTTATTCAAGGTTATTCTTTATGCATTATATTTCGGTGAATGGTCTGGAAACCCTAGCTCAATTCATTCTAAGGTTTAGTATATATGTTTTGTCATATATGAATTGCTGAAAGTAGTCTTTTATCAGTGAAAGATTATGATGCATCAAATCCTTATGTGAGTCATGCAATATGTGAATGAGGCAAAATGAAACCCTAAGGATAGGGTATTCATTGAATGAAGTATATTCAATTTAATGTTATTCACTAGGATATGTGGTGTTTCTCAATTGCTCAGTTTACAACATAAACTGTTGATAATTTATTAAAAGAACGGTTTACAAGGTTAAACTAAGCAATGCTGATTTGATGATTAAATTATGAATTTGAAGAGTGAATTATACTTTAGATGCCCTGAACATTATAGAATACTCATAGGATGAGTCACGTGATGTGCAGAGGAAATGTGTGTCCCGACTGCAGGTATTTTTTCCAGATCGAGGTAATCCAGAGCGTACTGTTAGGGTGTGGGGGTCTAGGCCAGTGACGAAAAAATCCTTACGGGTTTTAGGGTACCCAAAACCAACCAACGATGTTAATGATACATGTGTTACTAGTAAGTGGACATCTTCGGTAAGTCCACTGATGCAGAGTTGTGTTGATCAGTGGACATCTTTGGTAGGTCCACTGATGCACAACAAGCTAGAGTGATTTGGCATTCCACATTAGTACCCAAGTTTAGAGGAATAGTCTAGATTTTTGACCACTCCCATTAGTCATCGAGAGCCAAACGTGGTAACTTCTCATTGCATACCAGGAAGATGAGACCATAGGCTTAGGAACTCGGGCATGCTTCTAAGCCAAGTATAGTGAGATTGTATCTTTCTATGATGCTTTCACATGTTATGGTGCACTTCATGTTGGTTCAGGGCTTAATAAGATGAAAGAGAGATTAATCATGTGTGTGCAATTATTCCTTTATTCTATATATTTTTTAAATTACTAGTTGCCTTTGTGATTAATCAAGTATGTTCAGATTTTGATTTACTTTTGTAGATACTTGGAGTATCATGCCATATATATATCTACAAATGATTACTTACTATATATCTCATTAATGTTTTACTTTGAATACAACTTTTGAATAATATATGTTTTGACTATAAAAGTGATTTAAACTATTTCTTTGAAGTACTCATTCACTGAGCAAGTAGGCTCACCCCTCTACTCACAATATTTATCGAACATGTGGATATGAAGAATGTCAATGCTAGTGTAGAGTTTCTACAAAATCTAACTATTAGATTAGTTAAGTTTAATTGATCCCTCTAACTCTAGGTTCTTGCATAGAAGTGAGATATTTGTAAATGATGATGTGTAACTTTGTTTCCTTAACAATAGAGAATGTATTTGATTATCATGTCGTATGTACATGGGAGTGTGAGAAATAGAATGAAGGCTTAGATATGTATCTTTATTGTTGAAATCAGTTTAGAGTAATCAAGTCTTAATTTCCCTTGAAAAGTTAGCTTATGTGATCAAATGTGAGAAGACAAAGAGTTTGAAATCGAAAAAATGGGTTAATTGTGAGATTTCTTATATGATAAATCCTCAACATATGATATAATATCATTATTAGTGGTTATCATGGGATATAGGTGTCACAGTTTGGCATCAGAGCTTTGTCGAGTTATGAGGGACAATTAGGATAGTAAGTCAGAGTCATTGGTGTGGCAGTTAGGATCTGATCTGTTAATATCTTTTAGAGGTATGAGAATTTGGATACCCTATCCAAGTATCTGAATGCTTAGGTTGAGTAGTACTAAGATACTCTATCTATTCTTCATTAGATACCCTAACCAAGTGTTCAAAAGGAGGATGGGTTAGATAAAAACCATAGAAGTGTTAGGGTTAGAAGACCATAAAGTAATGAAAGAATAAGAGCATAAAGATAGAATGAGATACAACTTTTAATTTATATTGGTGTTTTGATTGGATATCGATATAACTGCTCTTATATATTTGAATTCAAATATTCTGTTTTTAAAAATATATGTGATTCCTTAAGATTGATGTAATTTGAAGTTCCCTAAGTGGATATTCATTCTAAATATTTGAGATAAGTAGGATTTGTTTAATCTTGAGTAGACCTTGGCTTCTAGACTACAAGTTTGGACTGGTCCGGCTGGTAGGATGTATCACTGTGATCTACTGACACCTATTTGTTAATATAATAACAATAATTAAACTATGGAAAGATAATTTTATAATGTACTGAGTATGTACATACATTAAGATATTAAAATATAAGGTGAAAAATGGGATAAGTAGGATATAACTATGTTCAAGTTTTGAGCATTAGATAAGAAACCCTAATTTCATAATGAAGGAAGTAGGAATACATATTCAAGATATATATTAGTTTATAGCATATAAAATGATGAAGAAACCATGGATAAAGAGACCTAAATCATATAATTAATTGAGGCATATTCTTCAGTTTGTAACAAAGGAAAGTAAAGAAGACAAGAGTTAAAGAACATTCTAAGACACACACAAGAGATGGATTGACTGTGAAAATCCTCATGGAAGTAAAGTATGTCAAATAAAGAGTTAGAACAAAAAGAAGTGAAAATGAAATGACACAACATTAGGAATTAAGCTTAATGATCAGTATTACATGAAATCTCTAAATATGAATATGGAAAAAACAAGATAAAAGTATGTAAGGGCCAAATTATAAAGAATCACTTATGAGAAATGGATCATATAGTCAAGCAAAATGCATTTATGTACTCTAACACAAAATGAAAATAGGAGAAAAGAGTTAAATATACAATAACTACATAGAAGTGGAGAAATTTTTGAAGAATTGAAATGAAGAAAACTAGATGAACATGTAAATTATCTTATTAGGATAAGAAATTAAGATGAAACAAAGAAAACTATTAGAGATGATGAGTTTGATTAAGGAAAGAATCTTACATTATATAATAGAAGGTACAAATGTGTAACAATATTATGAACTCTAATGCATTCATCCTTACTACATTTTAATTCAAAGTCTCTATAAAGTAACAACCTAGTTTCCATCAGATGTATTCAATAGGTTCCTAATGATGAAATAAAATAATTTTCAAAAGAAGAATAAAAGTGCAACTAAACAAATGAACAAGTCATATAAAGGTAAATTGTTTTCAGAATAGAATAGATTCATTGAAAGATAAATTATGTTTGACCCTTGCATCAGCCAATTCGATTTGAAATGAAGGAATGTAATTTATAAGACATAAGATGAAACAAGTAGAGAGAATATTGATTTAGAATTTCAACTTCATTTTATTAAAGGGATAATAAGAAATATATATGTCACGATATAAGCAATTACACACATGAGTGAGTAGCATGATCATAAGAAATATGTAGAAGTTAAAGATTACATATGGAAGACTAGCATGTGGTAAGAGGATGATGGAAAACAAAGAAGGGTTTGAAACAAGAGAGAGTAAAATCAACTCATAACAAAATAATGTTACTGATAAGGATCAAACCCTATAATGTTTAGGGTTATAGTAGTTTAAGGGATATCACTAGTGATTTGACTTTGAGCACTAACATCTCTATAAAATAAAGTCATGATATCAATAGTATGCAAAAAAACTAGCAGTGATGATAATCTAGGGTTCCATTTTTTTAATGAGAAAGATATATAAACAATGTTGAAATGACTAAGAATGGGGGATAAGAAATAGATTACAAAACTGAGAAGTGTGATTTGAACATAAGGATAAGTGAAACATGAGCAAAGTGTAATCTAAAATAAATTCTTACAGTGATAACAAGGATGATGAATAATCCATTCTTACCTCAAATGTTTTTATGTTAAGTATGTATATCCTATAGATAAAAATGAGAAGGATAAGTAACAAGAAGTAACTTATAATGAATAATAAAGAGATCAGAGAAAGCGAATGGCTTTTACTAATCATGAATCTATTTTCAGAAGTATGATTTGTCGAAGGCACATCAAGGGATTAAATTTGTTTTAGACATGATTTCAGTTGTACATTTGAGAGTAATACATTAAATTGAAAAGGGTGTTATGGTTTTAGTCATTCTAGTAATCCAACTCAGTATTATGCAATTGTTGTTAAATATAGTCTTGCAGCTTATGAGAGCTTTTCTATTAAAGTAACAAAATAGTAAACTTCAAAAAAGCAAGGTGAACTATCTTTAGTAGATCAGAGGTGATATAGAGAAATTGTACAGATTGAGCTGTATAAATTGATATGATTGGGTCGTATTTCCAATACTAAGGCAACACCTCAAGAGAGTATCACATAATTGAAAATGGTTGTTTCTTTTTTTCTTTCTTATTATTGAATGTGATGTAGAAATTTGTTTTACTATCATTGAAAACCCTTATTTTGAATTTTTTGTGATTAGAAGAGAAAAAAAGGACTCAAAGTTGAAAATAGTATCCAAATTATAAATACATAAATATAGTGGCATATAAGATTTCACAAGTTAAAAAGAAACCTCGAATGTACTTTGCCTATGAATTTATGTTTTGAGGATGAAACCTCTTGAGGGGGATGAATTGTTATGACTGAGTATAAGCTTAGTTAGTAAACTAGGATTTACCTGGATGATTACATACTTGATTGGACTGATCATTGCTTAAACCTAATTAATGATGGTAGCTCAATTATATTGTGTTAAACCTAATGAGAAATCCAAACATTCTTTCATTTTGAATAATCAAGGTTTGAAAAGAATAAACCCTTGTCTGGTAGAATTAGGGTTTTCCTCACCAAGGCCATGTTGGACAACACAGTTGTGGTGTAGGAGGGCACAAAGACCATGTTGGACTAGAATAGGAAAGGTGAGCAAAGGGACAATGAAAATGAGTTGGAGGCTTGGGTAGAATGGGCATGGAGGGCATCACGACCATGTAAGGTTGATTGTGGCATGGGCATTCTAGGCCACATGGTCGTGCTGGATAAATAGAAGTGTTGGCAATTTATCTGATGGATTCAAGTAACCATGTTTGTTGAAGGCAGCATGATCTTGTTGGCTCCTTGTTGCCACATTTGTGGTACCTTGAACGGGAATTTTGGGGGTCTCCTTGGAATTCTATTCTTCAACCAACTATGTTGCAAACTATAGCATAGCAGTGCACTATTTGATTTTTAATTATTGACATGGTTTATTATCGCACTAACAAATTCACTCAGGGTTGAAATCCCTAAGCTTTTACCAAAACCTTGTGCAATAATACCACTGGAAAGCGGACAGGTCTTATCGCAGTATAGTTGAGGATCGAATCCCAAGAGACAACATTTTTAAGAATCGTTGTTAGTCGAATCTAGCTCAAGTAAGACTAATATTTAGAATGATTGGTTGATTTGATGTTACTTAAACTACGTGCTAGAAAGTAAAGAGCAAAATTTAAGTTGAATCTAGATTAATGATATGGGATCACTGGGGTGGTATCGGGTTTCACCACCACTACACATGCAAACACATCCAAACATCAAACATCTAGGCAAGATATAACCATCCAAATGGAGCTGCTGCAAAAACCCCCATATGGGCGTTAGGCTTGCGTAAGAATCACCTTAGGTATCAGATGTCTCGTCACCAACCGGATCACTCACTTACGGCTCCAAAGATACAAATATCCAACTGTAGCTGAGGCCCTCCATGAGGGATGTTTAGGCACATAGAAGTATCACCATGGGATAGATGGCTCGTCCCCTCACGAATCATACACTTACGACCTCAAGGAATCCCTTTCAATTTCTAGTCAGGGAGTCAACCGTGCTAATCAACAAGGAAGCAGGAGATTAATATAAAAGCAAACATCGATGATTAACAATGAAGATACAGATATCCAACTGAAGTTATGGCCCTCACTGAGGGATGTTTAGGCCACATAAGCATCATCATGGGCTAGATGGCTTGTCCCCTCACGGATCATATACTTATTACCTCAAGGAATCCCATTCTATTTCTAGTTTGGGAGTCAACCTCGTTAATCGACATTCTACCCTACATATAGAAGTTCATGCAACATAGGGAAGAACAAGATAAGAGCAAGCAGGTAATCAATCTACAAACTTTAATGATTAACAATGAAATGAAAAGTTATATACATTTCCATGGAATGTTTAACAAGGGAACATGCTTGCATGGGTAGTGGGGCTAATCCCCGCACCCCAACGAAGAAGAACTACTCACTCATGATGTGAGAAACAAGAAGAATAAGAGAGAGGGAAGGTTCTGCCATGAGCATGATGCAGAAGGTAGTCGTAGCTCGGTGAAGATGGTGTTGTCTTCTATGTCATGTCAGAGTAGATCTGGACGAGGAGGGAGAACCACCAAGGCAGACTGACAAATCTTCTTCTCCACCTTCTTTCTCGAATTGACCTCCATGCTCGTAGCAGGAGCAACATGTGAAGTGGAAAAGGCATGGATGATTGGGATTGAACCTGCGTTCAGGAAGCTTGTTAGCGTCCTGGGTCCGATACCCAAATGAGGACCCTTGTGGTCCAATTTATAGGCTTGGGTTAGGTCCTCATGTTTTTGCTGTGAACTCTTTACACAGTTTTGAGTTTAAACAGTTTGGAGTTAAATGCCTCCAACCGATCTTGCTTTAACGATTTGGGCATTCTCGTCCAAATAGTCTTGATTAGTATCCTCCAACCGGTCCTGGCTTCTCTTACTCTAATGGTTTGGGCCTACTAGTTTGGATCTCTATCCAAATAGTCTTGCAAGACCATTCTCTTACTGCCCTAGCGGTCCAAGGTCCAAACGGTCTTTGACATCCTATCATTCTTCGATCTTTGATCGGTCTCGCGCCCTAACGGTCTTGGTCATGCATTCTAGTGATACCGTCCAAATGGTCTTTGAAGATCGTTCACACGCTCTCAGTCTCGCAGATCGACGTATCTCCAAACAGTCTTCACTTCAACGTCCAAATGGTCTTCGACCTCTGATCGGTCTTGTGCCCCAGCGTTCCTGTATCCAAACTGTCTCGGCATCCAAACGGTCTGGAGATCGTTTGCTTCTCACAGTTTGAGGACCGGTTGGGCTTGTGCGGTCTCAAGACCATTTGATCGTCGCAAGGAGGATCATATAGGTGAAACCATTTGGAGAGAGAAGAGCAAACCATGTGGATGCAAACCAAATGGACCAGATTGTTTGGTCAAGACTGAATGCACATGATTGTTATGGCAGACCGATTGGCTGAAATCGCATGCTCAGGATCGAATGAGTTGGTTGTACATGATCTACATGAAAATCATATAAAACTAGTAAATAACTTGATAATCTGATCAACCAAGTAAAATTGCACATTGTATGATTTAAGGAGATGAAATCAAATGTATTGAGTCGAATTGAGCCCAAAATGGTGACTGAAAATCATGATGAATTTGGATTCATCAGAACCCTGAACTTAAATGTTGCTCATCCTCGAGTAAGACAAAATCTGAAATAGTCACCAAATGAATACTTTCATATCATGTGATTGCCTCCTCTTCACATCACAATTGTTTCCTTTCTGCTTAGTATGACTAAGCACCTAAACTTCCTGAGATCACTGAACACGTCTTACCATATCTTCATTCCTGAGTTTGTTTTTTCAACAACACTTCCTCTTCACTTTTTTTTTCAATAACAAGCATTGCTAAGAGTTTTATAAGAGTCTAGAGATACCCACAGAACAGCAAGTGTGCATCTGATCTGACACTGGTGTATTTCAGGATAGTGGAGGCATTCATTATGCCTTAGGTGGAAAAGGGAGTGAATGGTGGTATGGAAGGAAGAAATAAATCTCTCCTCTATTCGACTCGAGATTTTTATTTTATGATTGGAATTTCATTGATTGCATTTTTGTGCAAATCTCTCCTCTATTCGACTCGAGATTGCATTTTCTTTTTTTTGTGCACATTGGCATCTTTTCTTGGTGGTATGCCCCTTTTTGTTAGCGAGGGGTATGGAAGAAACAGATATAGAGGGAGGTGGTGTGCCACCCCGAACATAGGGTTTGGCACTATTTTGGCTAATTTTTGTTTCTTTTGATGGATGGAGCGGTACGAAGATGATAGAAGAAGGGTAGAAGAGAGTTTAGATCAGAATGCAACTTGGTTTACAATTCAGTGCATCGGGTGGTTCTCTTTATCATACTCTGCTCAAATAATGACTTGATGATGATCCGATGGAGATTCCATGTTATTGTTCCACTTATAAGTTAGGAAGCATGGAGTGTTTGATCTCTATTAGTTCGATAGACACTTGCCATTTTTTGTAGAAGGATCATGATGTTAGGATTCATAACCTTCACAAGATGATTACAATGAAAAGGCTAGTTTCAAGAAAATGGTCCTTTTGAGGATCTTCTTCGAATAAGGAGGGTATAATGATTCAAAATGCATAGCTTGAGAAACTAGCTAGCTAGGCAATTGAAACGAAAAGCGTCAAAACTTCATCAAGTTTCTGTGCAATTTCTTTGAAAACTTTAGAATATTTGAAATTTTAAAAAAAAATCGCTCAAAAATGCAATGATGAAATCTTAAGTCTGAAGCAGATAGGAGTGGGTGGAAAGTAAAGTACATACCACCCACCGTCCACCCCGAACTTAGAAATTTGCTCGTCCTCAGCAAATTGTAAATCTAAGATGGAGGGGAAAATTCATGCCGGTTGTTCCACCGAATGTGGTTGCGTTCCAGTCAGCCTACGTCCTCCATCTAAAAATCTCAAAAACAAAGACTAATCAGAACTTAAGATAGCATCGTGTAATGCGATCTTTATTCAGTGCAAAGTTTTCTAAAATGGAAAAAACAAAATTAAAGAAATCATTCTAATTTAAAATTAAAAGTAAAACGAATTTATTGATCGGTTTGCCTCCCGACAAGCGCCTTTATTTTATGTGGATGGCTCGACGTGGATACTATCACCATGGTGGGGCTCTTGGTGGAGCTTGAGCTAGGTTGACATATTCTTTTGGTGGTTTCTTTCTCAACCATTCATTTATCTTTGATATGATTCTGGCCTCTTGTATTCTTCCCCATACAGAGCGAGCATTGTTAGAACACATAGGGAAACAACATGAGTTATGTTTAGTCATTCTATGTTGCTCAATCCAAGGTGGAGAATAGTTGTAGGGGATCTAAACGGATTCATTTATGAAGTAGTGTTGTTGAGGCTCAGAAAAAAAGTTCATTTGTTGATCCACTAACCCTTTATCGTAGCAATGTTCATCATTGATGTCAATCAGATATGGATCCCAGGTATGTTCCTTGTAGAAACCAGAATCCAAATCTTGTTGCGGAGGGAAGATGAAATTGATAATCTCTATCTGTTGGGCTACGAGTGCATTCCATAGGATAGTTGTTTCTGGATGAGGAGGCTCATGGACACCTGAAAAATTGAATGTATTGAGTTGAATTGGGCCCAAAATGGTGACTAAAAATCATGATGAATTTGGATTCATTAGAACCCCGAACTTAAATGTTGCTCATCCTAGAGTAAGACAAAATCTGAAATAGTCGCCAAATGAATACTTTCATATCATGTGATTGCCTCCTCTTCACATCACAATTGTTTCCTTTCTTCTTAGTATGACTAAGCACCTAAACTTCCTGAGATCACTGAACACATCTTACCATATCTTCATTCCTGAGTTTGTTTTTCCAACATCACTTCCTCTTCAGTTTTTTTTCAATAACAAGCGTTGCTAAGAGTTTTATAAGAGTCTAGAGATACCCACAGAACAGCAAGTGTGCATCTGATCTGACACTGGTGTATTTTAGGATAGTGGAGGCATTCATTATGCCTTAGGTGGAAAAGGGAGTGAATGGTGGTATGGAAGGAAGAAATAAATCTCTCCTCTATTCAAATCGAGATTTTTATTTTATGATTGGAATTTCATTGATTGCATTTTTGTGCAAATCTCTCCTCTATTCAACTCGAGATTGCATTTTCTTTTTTTTGTGCACATTGGCATCTTTTCTTGGTGGTATGCCCCTTTTTGTTAGCGAGGGGTATGGAAGAAACAAATATAGAGGGAGGTGGTGTGCCACCCCGAACATAGGGTTTGACACTATTTTGGCTATTTTTTTTTCTTTTTGATGGATGGAGCGATACGAAGATGATAGAAGAAGGGTAGAAGAGAGTTCAGATCAGAATGCAACTTGGTTTACAATTCAGTGCATCGGGTGGTTCTCTTTATCATACTCTGCTCAAATAATGACTTGATGAGGATCCGATGGAGATTCCATGTTATTGTTCCACTTATAAGTTAGGAAGCACGGCATGTTTGATCTCTATCAGTTCAATAGACACTTGCCATTTTTTGTAGAAGGATCATGATGTTAGGATTCATAACCTTCACAAGATGATTACAATGAAAAGGCTAGTTTCAAGAAAATGGTCCTTTTGAGGATCTTCTTCGAACAAGGAGGGTATAATGATTCAAAATGCATAGATTGAGAAACTAGCCAGCTAGGCAATTGAAACAAAAAGCATCAAAACTTCATCAAGTTTCTGTGCAATTTATTTGAAAACTTTAAATTTTTTGAAATTATTTGAAAAAATCGCTCAAAAATGCAATGATGAAATCTTAAGTCTGAAGCAGATAGGAGTGGGTGGAAAGTAAAGTACATACCACCCACCGTCCACCCCAAACTTAGAAATTTGTTCATCCTGAGCAAATTGTAAATCTAAGATGGAGGGGAAAATTCATGCCGGTTGTTCCACCGAATGTGGTTGCGTTCCAGTCAGCCTACGTCCTCCATCTAAAAATCTCAAAAATGAAGACTAATCAGAACTTAAGATAGCATCGTGTGATGCGATCTTTATTCAGTGCAAAGTTTTCTAAAAAGGAAAAAACAAAATTAAATAAATCATTCTAATTTAAAATTAAAAGTAAAACAAATTTATTGATCGGTTTGCCTCCCGACAAGCGCCTTTATTTTATGTGGATGGCTCGACGTGTATACTATCACCATGGTGGGGCTCTTGGTGGAGCTTGAGCTAGGTTGACATATTATTTTTGTGGTTTCTTTCTCAACCATTCATTTATCTTTGATATGATTCTGGCCTCTTGTATTCTTCCCCATACAGAGCGAGCATTGTCAGAACACATAGGGAAACAACATGAGTTATGTTTAGTCATTCTATGTTGCTCAATCCAAGGTGGAGAATAGTTGTAGGGGATCTAAACGGCTTCATTTATGAAGTAGTGTTGTTGAGGCTCAGAAAAAAAGTTCATTTGTTGATCCACTAACCCTTTATCGTAGCAATGTTGGTCATTGATGTCAATCAGATATGGATCCCAGGTATGTTCCTTGTAGAAACTAGAATCCAAATCTTGCTACGGAGGGAAGATGAAATTGATAATCTGCATTTGTTGGGCTACTGGTGCATTCCATAGGATAGTTGTTTCTAGATGAGGAGGCTCATGGACACCTGAAAATGGTTTGGTATGTGTCATCACAGGGTTGAGAGGTGTCTCCTCCTTTTCACAAATGTCTTCAATTGTTTCTATAGGCTTGTGTTCCTCAAAAGTAGCTTCAACATCTTCTTCTGCAGAGTCGAGAAATTTGATGCAATCCTTTACTTGTTCGTCAATAGGTTCATCAGTCGATGGGTCCGTTAGAGCAACTTCTAAAAGATTGTGTGATTCATGATTCTCTTGAGTGAGAAGTGACATCTTCTCTATGCAATCAATAAGATAGATTTCTTCTTGCATGCTTGATTTTTATATATTTTCAAAAACTTTGAACTCGAGAGTTTCTTTTCCTAGTCAAAGAAGCAAGGTTCCTTCTTCAACATCAATTAGAGCTCTGTAGTGGAGAGTAAGGGACGTCCAAAGATGAGAGGATATATGGCATCTTCTTTTATGTCCATAATGACAAAGCCACACAGAACATATGCATCCTTGCCTACCTTGACTGGGACATCTTTGAGGATTCCTAATGGACGTTTTATCGAATTGTCTGCAAGTTGTATAGTTATGCCACTAGGAAGAAATTCTGAAAATCCTAGCCTCTTGCAAAGGCTAAGCGGAATGATCGAAATGCTAGCACCAAGATCAACTAGTCCCTTCCTATATGTAGAATCACCAATATTATGGCATGAGATACTAAAAGATCCAGGATCTTTCTGTTTCTTGGGCATCTTGTTTTGAATAATATTGGAAGTAGTAGTTTCCAGTTTAACCATCTCAATTTCCTCGGTTCTATATTTTCTTATGAGGAGAGACTTCAGGTACTTTGTCCAAGCTGGTATCTCTACTAGTGCATCTAGAAAGGGTATATCAACATGAAGTTTCTTCATAGCTTTCTTGAACTTGTTGAAATGAGTATCAAGCTTTGTTTTTCTTAGACAAGATGGAAAAGGTATACGAGGCTTGTAAATAGGGATATCAGGTTCTGGTGTTCCTTCTTCCTCTTCTGTAGTAGGTTTCATAGAATTTTCTTTGTATGTCTTATCATTGCTTGGCCGCTCCTTCGGAATAGATTTAGTTTCTTTGTCAACTTGATCATTCACCTAGTCTTGTTCATCTATGACAACCACTGGTGTCTTGACAGGAGGGTTGGGATATACATTACCAGAATGAGTCATAACAGCCTTCAACTGCTCAGGATGTTTAGGGTTGTTCTCTGGTTGACCAGCAAAAGCTCCAACTGGAGGCTTGAGACTGGCTGACAATTGGGCTAACTGAGATTTAATAGCTTTCTGGTGGGCTTGTTGATTAACTATCATAGTTTGTTGTTCTTGTATCCTCTTCTCAATTGCCGACAATTTATCATAAGGAGAGATGGGTCTAGCTTGTTTCCCTTGTTGTTGATTCTAGTAAGGTACTTGATTGGGGTCCTGGAACTGAGGGTTGTTCTGGTAATTGTTGTAATTCATGCTCTGGAAGTTACTCTTAAAGTTCCCTTGATTCCCAAAATTCTGTTGTTGGTTGTTTGAACCAAATTGATGTGAGTTTACCGCTCCTGAAGGATTTCCATATTGAAAATCGGGATGGTTCCTATTCTAACTTGGATTTTAATAACCTTGACCAGGGATAGTGTTGATAACATTCAGGCTTTCCATCTGGCCATTATTTCCTTGTCCATTTATTTTTCTTAAAACATCATCGTAAATAACATTGCAGGCCAAAGTAGAATGATCAGTGCCTTTACATGCTTCACAGAACAATAAAGCTGACTTTATCTGTTCTTGTTGTTGTGGGAGTGAGTGTCTTCTTTCAAAAGCAGCAATAGATGATTCAAGATGATCTTCCTTGGCGACTAGGAGCTTGAGGGATTCGGTGATAGACTTTTACTCAGGAGTAGCTATTGCCATAGCTACCTTCAGCACTCCTTTACTTACGGGTCTATCCCAGTTGGCCTGATTTTTAGCTCCAAGGGTGACAACCTTCCATGCGCTATCATAACTTTGATGCATGGAGTTTCCTCTAGACAAGGAGTCTAAGAAACTCTTGATATCATCATCCACACCCCTATAGAAGATCTCAATGAGTTGATTCTTAGGAATACCATGGTGTGGACACTTGCACAGAAGCTCTTTGTATCTTTCCCATGCTTCAGCAAGATATTCTCTAGGGACCTAAGTGAATTGAGTTATACGTCCCCTGATTTCATATGTGAGAGAAGGAGGATAGAACTTTTCTAGAAAGACATTTTGAAGTTGTTCCCAAGTGGTGATGGGTTCACATTGCAAGGAATTATACCAACTTATAGCTCTATCAGCAAGAGAGTACTTGAAGAGATGGAGTCGGATGGTGTCGTCTGTGACTCCATTTTGCTTTGACATAGCACATAGATCAATAAACCTTAGAAGATGTTCCTAACTATCTTCTACTTTCTTACCATAGAATGGGTTGTTTTGAAGCAAGGCGATCCAATGTGCTCGGTTCACAAAATTTGTAGCATTGATGGGAGGAGGTTGTACTGGGTGGTGAACATCAGGAGCTTTAGGGCTTGTGAACTCCCTAAGGTCCTTCTACAGTTATACTGCTTGTGTTGCTGCTTGAGCTGCTCGGATCTTTGTTTCAATTGCAGCTCTAGCTTCTTGCTTAAGGCTATCTCTTTGTGCAGTAAGGTCTTGAGCAACCCTTTGGGCTATTTCTTCCTCTTGAGCCATCCTTGCTTGGTTCTCTCTGTTTTGACAATGAAAATTTCTATCTATCTCAGGATCAAAGCTAGTAGTGATACTGGGACTATTTGAGCTGTGCATGCACTAGTCTTTGTTGGAACCTGGGATGGAAAGATTTTTTAGAAGTGAGATTGGTGGAGTAGAACTGAATTCAAGTGAATGATCCATTGTATTAAAAGAAAAAGAAAAATCCTAGATTAGCCTCAAAAGAACTAGATTTGACTAACTAATTATGTTGTCCCCGGCAACGGTGCCAGAATTTTACGTGGTTTATTATCGCACTAACAAATTCACTCAGGGTTGAAATCCCTAAGCTTTTACCAAAACCTTGTGTAATATCACCACCCGCAAGTGGATGGGTCTTATCGGAGTATAGTTGAGGATCGAATCCCAAGAGCCAATGTTTTTAAGAATCGTTGTTAGTCGAATCTAGCTCAAGTAAGACTAATATTTAGAATGATTGGTTGATTTGAGGTTAATTAAACTAAGTGTGAGAAAGTAATAAGTAGAATTTAAGTTGAATCTAGATTAATGATATGGGATCACTAGGGTGGTCTCGGGTTTCACCACCACTACACATGCAAACACATCCAAACATCAAAATCCAGGCAAGATATAACCATCCAAATGGAGCTACTGCAAAAAAACCCCATACGGGCGTTAGGCTTGCGTAAGAATCACCTTAGGCATAAGATGTCTCATCACCATCCAGATCACTCACTTAAAGCTTCGAAGATACATATATCCAACTGAAGCTGAGGCCCTCCTTGAGGGATGTTTTGGCACACAAAAGTGTCACCATGGGCTAGATGGCTCGTCCCCTAACAGATCATACACTTACGACCTCAAGGAATCCCTTTCTATTTTTAGTCAGGGAGTCAACCATGGTAATTGACAAGCAAGCATGAGATTAATCTACAAGCAAACATCAATGATTAACAATGAAGATATAGATATCCAACTAAACTTGTGGCCCTCCCTGAGGGATGTTTAGGCCACATAAGCGTCACCATGGGCTAGATGGCTCATCCCCTCACAGATCACACGCTTACTACCTCAAGGAATCCCATTCTATTTCTAGTTTGGGATTCGAACTCATTAATCGACATTCTACCCTACATATAGAAGTTCTCGCAACATAGGAAAGAACAAGATAAGAGAAAGTAGGTAATCAATCTAAAAACTTTAATGATTAATAATGAAATGAAATGTTATATACATTGCCATGGAATGTTTAACAAGGGAACATGCTTGCATGGGCAGCGGGGCTAGTTCCCACACCCCAGCGAAAAAGAAATACTCGCTCATGATGTGAGAAACAAGAAGAACAAGAGAGAGGGAAGGTTCTACCATGAGCATGATGCAGAAGGTAGTCGCAGCTCAGTGAAGATGGTGCGGTCTTCTACGTCATGTTGGAGCAGATCTGGAGGAGGAGGAAGAACCACCAAGGCAGACCAGGAAGATCTTCTTCTCCACCTTCTTTCTCAACTTGACCTCCTTGCTCGTAGAAGGAGCAGCAGGTGAAGTGGAAATGGCATCGATGATCAGGATCGAACCTACGTTCAGGCAGCCTATCGACGTCCTGGGTTCGATGCCCAAATGGGGATCCTTCTGGTCCTATTTATAGGCTTGGGTCAGGTCCTCATGTTTTTGCTGTGAACTGTTTACACGGTTTTGAGTTTAAATGGTTTGGAGTTAAATGCCTCCAACCGATCTTGCTTTAACGGTTTGGGCATTCTCATCCAAACGGTCTTGATTAGTATCCTCCAACCGGTTCTGGCTTCTCTTGCTCTAACAGTCTGCTCCTACCGGTTTGGATCTCTATCCAAACGGTCTTGCAAGGCCGTTCTCTCGCTTCCCTAGCAACTCAAAGTCCAAACGGTCTTCGGCGTCCTATCATTCTTCAATCTCTGATCGGTCTCGTGCCTTAACGGTCTTGGTCATGCGTTCTAGTGATAGCGTCCAAACATTCTTAGGCGATCGTTCACACACTCTCGGTCTTACAGATCGACATGGCTCCAAATGGTCTTTGCATCAACATCCAAATGGTCTTCGACCTCTGATCGGTCTTGTGCCCCAGCGTTCCTACGTACAAATGGTCTCAGTGTCCAAACGGTCTGGAGATAGTTTGCTTCTCACAGTTGTTGGGTTATGGAGGAGGCAGAGAAGCAGCGGAAACAAAAAAAATTTCTCCCCAAACCCGGAACAAAAGGAATCGCGTCAACATCTATATAATAGGAAAGATGGTTTGTGAATCATACCTTGTCCCGAGGCTTGCTCGGCGAAAATACCACGTGCCTTGCGCGGTCTTCACCTCTGGTCTTGGACGGTGTCTGTGCAGCTCCTGGTCACACCGGGACTGAAGACTCCTCCTCCTACCGGACTGTCGGATGACAGTTATCCTCCTGAGCGGCAGTGTCCTCCCGCCTCTGAAGTAGTCTACACGGACCACCCGGAACTCCACTCTCCTTGTCCCACAAGGAAGTGGAAGGAGTCGCACCCTCCTGTTGACGTACTAGTCGCCAACACACTCTCCTGCTATCAATTGCAACTGCAGTTGTCCTTCCCTTGCTGCACCTCCCTTTGCGGGAAGCACTTGCTCGGGCTCTCTCTCGGTTACCAAAACCAGAGAGAACGACAACTTTGCAGAGCAATCAACTTGCACTGAGTTGTACCTTGAGAAGCCCCCAATACCCCTATATATAGGTGGGTCATGGGACAGGGTTCTCTGTGCCCGGCAATACGGGACTAATGCAGGAGTAGAAGGGTTCAAGATTTTCCACAAAAAGCAACCATCTCGCAACCTGAATCGATCGGTCCACAAGTGAACCGGTCGGTTGGGGACCTGAACCGATCGGTTCACCACTGAACCGATCGTTTGGGACCCTTGAACCGATCGGTTCACTCATGAACCGGTCGGTTGGGGTTCCAGGTTGGTTCCCGATTGACTTTCCTTGTTTCTTTCCCAGTTGGTATCGAATACCAATATTATTCCCAATCGAATTGAGAAATTTGAAACGAAAGGAAAATTCTCACCAATCCTACTTTCCCAAGTTGCTTGATTGCACTAGTTGAACCGATCGGTTCAACACTTGAACCGGTCGTTTCACTCTGTGCATGAGCCGATCGGTTCAACAATTGAGCCGACCGGTTCAACAACCTCAGCCGACCGGTTCATCACATGAACCGATCGGTTGGGAATGCAGATTGTGCAGAATCAGTTAAATGCGATTTCAATCAATCCGATACTCCAATCAATGCGTCCAACACCTTGAACATTATGATATTGAGCTATCGATTAATTGAGTGTTTAATTGAACTACTAAACTCCTTTAGTAATCAATCTAAACATTGCTTGTGGAAAAAACTCCTCTTCCAGGTTATATCCTATGTGTGTGACCCTGTAGGTCCATTTCACGTTGGCAGTGAAAGTCCATAACACTTATGACTTCACAAGCAAAGAGCGGTGCCTAGTCACACATCATTGCTACCCAAGTGAAAGTAGAAAGTTGGATAATAATTTTCATCCTACAATCTGTGAATGGTGTTACAGTGAATGTATAATTCCTTTGTCACTGATATCCAGAATGAACTCGATGCATGGAACAGTCATCCTGTCAATGTTCATTCATTTCCTTGATCTCAGAGTAGACCGAGTGAGATGTGTATGACATCAATATCACATATTGATTCACACGTGCATGCGCATGCCTTTCTCAATCCTACTCATCAAGTGGCCAAGGATATCAAACTCCCTCAGGAGGGACAAATCCCATATCTATCACTCACCCCTCAAAAGCCCCATGTGTCAAAGCCACCCAATCATCACCTTTATAACAACCCATGTTTCAGGACTACGTTTGATGATGTCAAAGTGTACCCAACGACATGTGTTGAGTGCAGTGATTTCAAGTCTAAGAATCACACTCACCACCATCAGTGTGAGAGCTGACTGTGACTACCAAGTCATGGTTCCATGTGTCACTCTCACGGTGGGTCTGTCCGGTACCTTGTTCTCTAACAAGTACCTATGTGCTTGGTTTGATATCACTATACCATGACTAATGAGATTTTGTCATCAACCAACACACAATCTAGTCTTTAGTGTTATTGATGTCTATGGCTATTTCCACAATAACAACCGACTAGGGACTAAACAAGAATGTATACTCTTAACATCCATATGATCTCATCGTTTAGGTCATGAACCTAAAAGCATATGTCATTGAGTAAGACAATCTTTAGACATCTATCATGTTACACCATCATCTCAGAAATAGTTTAAACATATAGATTGGAAACTGCCTTTATTATTATTCAAATCATTTACAAAGTATCCCATTACAATCATCATATGACTTGCTTTATGGGCATACATACCAACAGACTCCCACTTGCACTTAGAGCCAGTCACCAAGGAAACGCAGTCCTTGTGACCTAGCATGACCATCATGCTTCTGCTGAGAAAGGGCCTTAGTCAGTGGATCAGCTATGTTGTCTTCAGTTGGTACTTTGCAAATCTTCACATCTCCTCGCTGTACGATCTCTCGTATGAGATGGAAGCGCCGCAGTATGTGCTTGGACCGCTGATGTGATCTGGGCTCCTTAGCTTGTGCAATAGCTCCATTATTGTCACAATAAAGCTCAATTGCATCACAGCTACTGGGAACTACTCCAAGTTCAGAAATGAACTTCCTAATCCACACAGCCTCCTTTGCTGCATGCGAAACAGCAATATACTCGGCCTCTGTAGTAGAATCGGCAACTGTTTCTTGCTTGGAACTCTTCCAGCTCACAGCTCCATTATTAAGGCAAAACACAAATCCTGATTGCGATCTGTAATCATCTTTATCGGTTTGGAAGCTTGCATCGGTGTAACCCTTTACAACCAGCTCTTCCTCACCGCCGTACACAAGAAACTGATCCTTAGTCCTTCGCAAGTACTTGAGGATGTTCTTCACAGCTGTCCAGTGAGCATCCCCGGAATCTGACTGGTACCTGCTCGTCATGCTGAGAGCATACGAGACATCTGGGCGTGTGCACAACATAGCGTACATGATGGATCCGATGGCTGATGCATATGGGATCCCATTCATATGCTCCCTTTCTTCACAAGATTGGGGACATTGAGCTCTAGAGACGGTAACTCCATGTAGCATAGGGACGTTGCCTCTCTTTGAGTTCTCCATGCTGAACCGCTTCAGCATCTTGTCAATGTACGTGCTCTGACTTAGTCTGAGAAGCCTTCTAGATCTATCTCTATAGATCTTAATTCCTAGAATATAGGATGCTTCTCCTAAGTCCTTCATTGAGAAAGTTTTCCCAAGCCAAGTCTTTACCTTCTCTAAGGCTAAGACATCATTCCCCATCAAAAGTATGTCATCCACATACAATATGAGAAATGTGGTCGAGCTCCCACTAACCTTCTTGTACACACAAGGTTCATCTTCATTTTGAATAAAGCCAAACACTTTGACTTCTTCATCAAATCGAAGATTCCAACTCCGAGATGCTTGCTTCAATCCATAGATTGACCTTTGCAGTTTGCAGACTTTATTGGCATTCTTTGGATCTACAAAACCTTCAGGCTGTGTCATGTACACATCCTCATGAATATTCCCATTAAGGAATGCGGTTTTAACATCCATATGCCAAATCTCATAGTCATAATAAGCTGCAATAGCAAGAATGATCCTGATGGACTTAATCATGGCAACTGGAGAAAAGGTTTCATCATAGTCAACACCTTGAATTTGTCGAAAACCCTTCGCAACCAATCTGCCTTTATAAGTTTGCACATTGCCATCCATGTCAGTCTTTTTCTTGAAGACCCACTTGCACCCTATGGGTTTTACCCCTTCGGGTGGTTCCACCAAAGTCCATACTTTGTTGGAGTACATGGATTCCATCTCGGATCTCATGGCTTCAAGCCATTTCTCAGAATCTGGTCCCTCCATAGCCTCTACGTAGGTAGTTGGATCATCATCTATGATCAACTCTCCACCTTCCTGAGTTACAAGGTATCCAAACCTCTCAGGCTCAAGGCGGGTCCTACTAGATCTACGAGGTCCTTGTATTACCTGAGGAGACTGAGATTCCACAACACCTTGTGAATCTCCATTTTCCTCTAGTACATCTACCGGTTCAATGTTCTCTTGTTGGGCTTGAACCTCTTCAAGCTCTATATTCCTCCCACTGTTTCCTTTGGAAATAAATTCCTTTTCTAGGAACACAGCATCCCTGGCAACAAACACTTTGTTGTCAGTTGGGTGGTATAAATAATATCCCTTGGTCTCCTTGGGATATCCAACAAAATAACATTTATCAGATTTGGGTCCAAGCTTATCAGGAAACATTTTCTTGACGTAAGCCTCACAACCCCAAATCTTCATAAAAGACAAATTGGGACGCATCCCAGTCCATATCTCATATGGTGTCTTTTGAACCGATTTAGATGGTACACGGTTAAGTGTAAACGCGGCGGTTTCAAGAGCATGACCCCAGAAAGAAATTGGAAGATCAGCAAAACTCATCATAGATCGCACCATATCTAACAATGTGCGATTCCTTCTTTCAGACACACCATTATGATGTGGTGTTCCCGGCGGAGTCCATTGTGATACAATACCACGGGCTCGCAGAAGGTCCTCAAACTCCTGGCTCAAGTATTCTCCACCTTGATCGGAACAAAGTGCCTTAATACTTTTACCAAGCTGGTTCTGTACTTCATTCATGAAATCCTTGAACCTTTCAAGGGTTTCTGACTTATGTTTCATCAAGTACACATAGCCATACCTACTGAAATCATCAGTGAAGGTAATGAAGTACTAACACCCATTTCTGGCATTAGTTCTAAAAGGCCCACATACATCAGTATGTATGAGTCCTAATAGATCACTAGCTCTCTCACCTTTACCTGAAAAGGGAGTCTTGGTCATCTTGCCCAACAAACAAGATTCACATGTCTCTATTGATTCACAATCAAAAGAGTCTAGATAACCATCTTTATGGAGTCTAGAAATGCGCTTCTCATTTATGTGCCCTAGACGACAATGCAGAGATATGTTTTATTTGAGTCGTTGATTTTTTTGCTTTTTGGTGTTTACGTTGTATACACTTGTCTCCAAGTCTATCAAGTATAGACCATAAGACATAGGGGCACTGCCATAAAAGATCCCATCTTTAGAAATGGAACACTTTCCATTCTTAATAAGAAATTCAAATCCATCTTTGTCCAAACAAGAGACGGAAATGATATTCCTATTTATGGCAGGTACATAATAGCAGTTCTTCAACTCTATTATTAGCCCACTAGGTAGAGTTAACTCATACGTTCCTACGGCACTGGAGGCAACTCTTGCCCCATTCGCAACACGTAGTTCAACCTCGCCTTTCCCCAAAGGCCTACTTCTCTTAAGATCTTTCACATTTGAACAAATGTGAGATCCGCATCTGGTATCAAGTACCCATGACGAAGAAGTAGTAAAGTTAATCTCTATCACGTATACACCAGAAGTAGAGATCTCTATCTCCGACTTCTTCTTCCATTGTTCCTTCCATCCTCTCCATGTAGAAGAAATTGGTTTGGCGAGAGAACACTTCTCTCCCTTACCTGCTTTCTTCTTCACCAACGCATTAAGCGTACATAGAGTGGATTCTAAAGCTCCTGGTATATCTGGATTGTGCAGAACACTTCTCACAGTCCTCAACCAGTCATGGAATTTATTCTCAATTAATTTGCCCATTTTAAAAGATGATTCTTTTGCCATTCTACAAGAGAAAAATTGCATTTGTCAAAACCTTTTTGATTTGATTTGAATAAAATTTGACGATAGTTAATTAGGCCTTTAATTAATTACCGCTCCCACTATTTTGACTCAAATTGATAGCCCTCACCATCAATTCGGAAGATTGCAGCGTACAATCTTCTAGTGGGTCAAGATCCTAGAATCCTCTAAGCCATGGACCAGCTTTGGCTGTCACCCACAACTCAGATCTTCCGGGTAGGCAACTCTTGCCAATTGCATCATATGCAACTCTTCATGAATGAACATGCGCAACACCTTGCCATGAACATTTCGTGCCTCTGGGCTTAGACGCTCTAAGAATCACCAGTTAAGTCAAACCCATAAGCCGACACGGTAAACATGCACCCTGCTTTGGCAGAACCTACATGTCGACCCTTCACACTTCCACAAGATAGACGGCGCACCACGCTTTGGCGTAACCTACGCTTGGTCGATCAAGTTTTCCATGTGTGTTGCTAATGGAAGGCATATAAGACTTAATATTTTAATGAGGGATTTGGTTTTTATATACATATACATATCCAATCACCACAAAATATAGTACGTATCATATACATGCTATATCCCACACAAAACATGCATAAACGATAAAAAGCAATGATTATGGCCATCCTATTTGTGATTCCTTGAGCCAAGAGGAATCACGATCATCTAGGTCTACATCACATGCAACCTGTACAAGATGAAATCTATGCCTGCCTTTCTGGGTTTGATCAGCTCATCTCCATGACTGATCGGCTCGCCATCAGGTTGGTTGTTCGGGTGCCACCAGCCGATCGACTGGCGCCTCCAGCCGATCGGTTCACCGGTCATCGTGCATCTCCTCAGGTCACCACCCGCTCATCTCGTTCCTCGAACCGGCCTTCTGGATCACCAACTAATCAGTTCACTCCTTGAACCGATCGTCTTCAGGTTGTCCGCCGTTCTTTGACATAACAGGAAAAAAAATCTATCCTATTTACATTTGAATTGAGAAACCCTGAGTTACATTCGGGGGGAGCAAAGGTAGGAAAAGAATTCTCGAATTATTTCGAGTTACATCAGGAATAAGAGAAAGGGAATCGGTGCACAGACCGAGATGCAAGCAACCACACAAACAACCACACACAGATATAGGGGTTTATAGGCCATAATCATGCTACACATCCACCACAAAACTCGTTTAAGGGCGACGCGTATCGAGTGCATTAATATTACATATCATATATGTATATTAGGGATTTGTGGATTGGACATGTATAAAGCCGATATTATTCGCATCGCATGCAATAAATAAAGGCGACAAACCAAAATCGATCATATCGATAATCCTAAAATATAGAGCGGTTGACGTGGCTCTGATACCACTGTAGGGTTATGGAGGAGGCAGAGAAGCAGCAGAAACAAAAAAAATTTCTCCCCAAACCCGGAACAAAAGGAATCGCGTCAACATCTATATAATAGGAAAGATGGTTTGTGAATCATACCTTGTCCCGAGGCTTGCTCGGCGACAATACCACGCGCCTTGCGCGGTCTTCACCTCCGGTCTTGGACGGTGTCTGTGCATCTCCTGGTCGCACCGGGACTGAAGACTCCTCCTCCTACCGGACTGTCGGATGACAGTTGTCCTCCTGAGCGGCAGTGTCCTCCCGCCTCTGAAGTAGTCCACACGGACCACCCGGAACTCTACTCTCCTTGTCCCACAAGGAAGTGGAAGGAGTCGCACCCTCCTGTTGACGTCCTAGTCGCCAACACACTCTCCTGCTATCAATTGCAACTGCAGTTTTCCTTCCCTTGCTGCACCTCCCTTTGCGGGAAGCACTTGCTCGGGCTCTCTCTCGGTTACCAAAACCAGAGAGAACGACAACTTTGCAGAGCAATCAACTTGCACTGAGTTGTACCTTGAGAAGCCCCCAATACCCCTATATATATAGGCAGGTCATGGGACAGGGTTCTCTGTGCCCGGCAATACGGGACTAATGCAGGAGTAGAAGGGTTCAAGATTTTCCACAAAAAGCAACCATCTCGCAACCTGAACCGATCGGTCCACAAGTGAACCGGTCGGTTGGGGACCTGAACCGATCGGTTCACCACTGAACCGATCGTTTGGGACCCTTGAACCGATCGATTCACTCATGAACCGGTCGGTTGGGGTTCCAGGTTGGTTCCCGATTGACTTTCCTTGTTTCTTTCCCAGTTGGTATCGAATACCAATATTATTCCCAATCGAATTGGGCAATTTGAAACGAAAGGAAAATTCTCACCAATCCTACTTTCCCAAGTTGCTTGATTGCACCAGTTGAACCGATTGGTTCAACACTTGAACCGGTCGTTTCACTCTGTGCATGAGCCGATCGGTTCAACAATTGAGCCGACCGGTTCAGCAACCTCAGCCGACCGGTTCATCACATGAACCGATCGGTTGGGAATGCAGATTGTGCAGAATCAGTCAAATGCAATTTCAATCAATCCGATACTCCAATCAATGCGTCCAACACCTTGAACATTATGATATTGAGCTATCGATTAATTGAGTGTTTAATTGAACTACTAAACTCCTTTAGTAATCAATCTAAACATTGCTTGTGGACAAAACTCCTCTTCCAGGTTATATCCTATGTGTATGACCCTGCAGGTCCATTTCACGTTGGCAGTGAAAGTCCATAACACTTATGACTTCACAAGCAAAGAGCGGTGCCTAGTCACACATCATTGCTACCCAAGTGAAAGTAGAAAGTTGGAGAACAACTTTCATCCTACAATCCGTGAATGGTGTTACAGTGAATGTATAATTCCTTTGTCACTGATATCCAGAATGAACTCGAGGCATGGAACAGTCATCCTGTCAATGTTCATTCATTTCCTTGATCTCAGAGTAGACCGAGTGAGATGTGTATGACATCAATATCACATATTGATTCACACGTGCATGCGCATGCCTTTCTCAATCCTACTCATCAAGTGGCCAAGGATATCAAACTCCCTCAGGAGGGACAAATCCCATATCTATCACTCACCCCTCAAAAGCCCCATGTGTCAAAGCCACCCAATCATCACCTTTATAACAACCCATGTTTCAGGACTGCGTTTGATGATGTCAAAGTGTACCCAACGACATGTGTTGAGTGCAGTGATTTCAGGTCTAAGAATCACACTCACCACCATCAGTGTGAGAGCTGACTGTGACTACCAAGTCATGGTTCCATGTGTCACTCTCACGGTGGGTCTGTCCGGTACCTTGTTCTCTAACAAGTACCTATGTGCTTGGTTTGATATCACTATATCATGACTAATGAGATTCTGTCATCAACCAACACACAATCTAGTCTTTAGTGTTATTGATGTCTATGGCTATTTCCACAATAACAACCGACTAGGGACTAAACAAGAATGTATACTCTTAACATCCATATGATCTCATCGTTTAGGTCATGAACCTAAAAGCATATGTCATTGAGTAAGACAATCTTTAGACATCTATCATGTTACACCATCATCTCAGAAATAGTTTAAACATATAGATTGGAAATTGCCTTTATTATTATTCAAATCATTTACAAAGTATCCCATTACAATCATCATATGACTTGCTCTATGGGCATACATACCAAGAACAGTTTGAGGACCGGTTGAGCTTGTGCAGTCTCAAGATTGTTTGTTGGTTGCGAGGAGGATCATATAGGTGAAATCGTTTGGAGAGAGAAGAGCAAACCGTGTGGATGCAAACTGAATGGACCAGATCGTTTGGTCAAGACTGAATGCACATGATTGTTATGGTAGACCGATTGGCTGAAATTGCATGCTCAGGATCGAATGTGCTGGTTGTACATGATCTGCATGAAAATCATATAAAACTATTTAATAACTTGATAATCTGATCAACCAAGCAAAATTGTACATTGTACGATTTAAGGAGATGAAATTGAATGTATTGAGTCGAATTGGGCCCAAAATGGTGACTGAAAATCATGATGAATTTGGATTCATCAGTTATCTATTGGTAGATTGAAATGATCTCAAACTTCTACTGGAGCACTAATACCCAATGAAAAACAATATGCTATTATTTCCTTAATTTTTTGACAAATTTTGACCTATTCCATAAATGATATTAAGTGACATTATTACATCAGAAAATTTTGCTAAAATAGAAGAAAGTGTAAGTCGGGTCAATTTGCAATTGACCCATATAGCTAGTTGTTGTTTATGAGTAACCTAATACACTAGGATTTCCCATATTTTGTGATTCATTTCATAGAAACAAAGTTCTATAGAGTGAAGGAGAGTTAGGATTTAGATGGAGGAAGTGGTGAAGATGGCGATCTAGGGTTTCTTCTTGCAAGAGTTGATGAAATCAAGTGAGTTTGTCATCAGTACATAGCTTTTCTTGGTGATTTTTCTCTCACATGTCAAGATTCCGTCCCTTATATTATTTGATTCAAAATGATATCAAATCTCCAACTTTTTTTTATCTTTCTCCATAATTATCCAATTCTATGGTTTTCGAGTTGAAAGGAAGAGGGAGTGATATATTTTTTGGAGTTTGATATGGATTCTAGAATTTCAGTTCGTGGGTTATGTTTTTAAGTTGTTTTCACACCTTAGGTGAGTGGGTACTTCCATTTAATAGTAGACTGCTTTAAATTTGATTAAATACATAATAATCTTCAATTCCTTTGTATGTAACTACAAACCCTAAATTTGCCTATCAGTTTAAGCTTATGAAATATGATCTAGAAATAGATTCATTTCCTATTGTGATGAATTTTAGATGATAAAATCATATCAGAAATGGATATAAATCATTTATGTGCATACACACATAGCCCATCATTTGGAAAAATAGTTGTAAGTGGTTGGCTTTTCATAATGATAAGAGAATGAACTAAAATATATACTTAAAATAGAATTACTGAACATGATAAGTACTAATGTCTTTTGGTATGCATTCTGAACTTAATTAGCTTATATTGATGACACCTTTTCCATGAACCTAATCAGATCTCAGTGACACACATGAGATGTGCAAACAACTTTAGTGAATCAAGTATTTTCAATTTAGTGTTCTTCAGTATGATAAGTGGTACTTCTCAGGTGTTCAATTTACAATATAGGTTGTTGAAAATTTATGAAAAGAAATGTCTACAAGTTTAAATAAAGACATGTTGATTTGATGATTAAACTATGAATTTAAATTGTGGATTGGATTTTAGATGCCATGAACACACTATAATCCTCACAGGATGAGTCATGTGTTGTGAGGAGGGAGTGTGCTTCCTAACTGGAGGTATTGTTATCAGATCGAGGTAAGTTGGAGTGTATCAGTAGGGTGAGGAATTCTAGGCTAATGAGGCTAGATTCCTTACAGTTTTTGTGGTACTCAACATCTACTGGGGATGTTAATGGTACATGTGTTATTGATCAGTGGACATATTTAGTACGTCCACTGATGTAGAGTTGTGTCGATTAGTGGATATCTTCGGTAGGTCCACTGATGCACAATAAGCCATAATGCTTTAAACCTCCACCTGAATGCCCATGTTTAGAGGAGGAGTCCAGATATCTGGCCACTCCCACTAATTACTAAGATCCTAATGTAGCAATTACCAGTTGCAGACCGCACATATGAGAGTATAGGCTAAGGAACCCAGACATGCTTCTAATCCAAGTACAGTGAGATTATAGCTTTCTCCAGTTGAGTGCCCATGTTTAGAGGAGTCCAGATATCCATCCGCTCCCATTAGTCAGCGAGAGCCTGATGTGGAGAGTACCAGTTGTAGACCGCACATTTGAGACTATAGGCTAAGGAACCCATGCATGCTTCTAGGCCTAGAACATTGAGATTGTAGCTTGTTGTGATGCTTTCACATGTTGTGGTACACTTCATGTGAGTTCAGGGCACAATAAGATGAATGAGATATTAATTGTGTGTGTGCAGTCATTCCTTTATTCTTTATATGTTTCTGAATGACTAGTTCCCTTGGTGATTAATCAAGAATGTTAAGATTTTGGTTTACACTTTATAGATACCATGAGTATCTTGTCATATATATGTTTGCAAATGAGTACTTCCTATATAGCTCACTACTATTCTACTTTAAATGCAGATGATCAATAATATATGTTTTGATTATTAAAGTGTTTTAAACTGTTTCTTTGAAGTATTCATTCACTAAGTGAGTAGGCTCACCCCCTTTGTTTACAATTTTTAGGGAAAATATGTGCATTTGAAGCATGTCAATGCCAGCATAGATCTTCCACAAGAGCTACGGATCAAACTAGTTAAGCTCATGTCACTCTAGGTCCTTGTATATGTGAGATAGTTGTAAATCATGATGTGTCACTTTGTTTTCTTTAAAATAGAGAATGTATTCGATTATCATGTCGTATGTACATAGAAATGTGAGAAACATAACGAATGTTTGGATATGTATCTTTATTGTTGAATCAACTTAGAGTAATCAAGTCTTAATTTCCCTTGAAAAATAGCTTATGTGATTGAATGTGAGAAAGCTAAGAGTTTGAACCAAAAAAAGGGTTAAGTGTGAGCTTTTTATATGAAATCCTCAACATATTCCTAATCTCATGATCAGTGGTTATCATGGGATGTGTCTGTAACGACTTGGTATCAGAGATTAGGATTAGTTAGCACAAACCATTTGGATAATAAGTCAGAGTCATATGTGTGGAAGTTAGGATGTGATGTGTCAATAGCTTAGGGAGGTCTAAGCATTTGGCTTGATCAGGAGAATCTGATAAATGGATTGGTGAGATTTTCATAATCAAAATTTGAGGTTTTCTAAAAAGGTCTAGAATTAGGGTTTCGATACACTTATATGGATTTCAAAACCCTAATACATGTGAATAACTTGAAATAGGCAAACATTGAACTTGGATCATCTAAAAGTGGTGAAAGATGATAAATGAACTCAATAAGAGAGGTATGTGCATTTTTACACCCTAAGTTGAGCAATTTGTGATCCAAACCCTATGTTCACTAATGAGGCATGATTTGCACCCTAAAACTTCTATTAATGCTTCTTTTGTTCTAATTGCCTCAAAATCAAATTTGATATAGTATTTCTTGGGTCTTGGACCCCACTGCCATGTTGCAAATATTTGATGAATTAATCTTTCCATATTACTATTTCTTGAGCATTATAGTTTATTTGACTATTTAGCTAATGTAGTGGTACTTTTGTACAACCACCCATAGTTTGGGCATGTGTTATTTCGCCATGGGGAATGTGCTTACTCTCCCCTTGGGATATGTATTTGCTCTCCCCTTATATAAAATGTTGTAGGTAACTAGGAATGTGTTTACTCTCCCCTCACCTATAAGTTGGGGGTCTGGTAGGTGCCTCAACCCTGCTTAGTTAAAGTAGTTCAATTAATATCATGAATGATACTTCTTATATGTGCTTGTAATGGCAATAATAGTTTTTGTTATATGCCTCATTCTTTTTTCCTTCTTCATCTTTTGATAAATACACATCCTTTATTTACCTTGCTTTTATATCTTTTGTTCATGTTCCTTAATTGACACATACTTGCTTTTTTCTCTTACTGGGTGCTTTCCCAACCACCCAGGTCTATGACTAGTGTGTGTAGTAGGAGCATGGAGGAATAGCCTAGGATTAAAATGAGGTGTACATGGCTTCAGCATGGACCTAGCTTATGAAGTTGATGTTTGGAGACAAGATTGATATGGTTTAGATTTCCCTCTATCTATATCCTTATGTTGTAACATCCATGTAAAACCTATATGGGAGATGATGATGTACCCTTTGTAAAATTGAATATAGTCATTACTTTTATTCCGCTTCTATACACTTTGGTTTTTTGTATACCATTATATGAAGATTTGAAAATGTTACACATGTTCCAGCATACCTTTTGAGTGTGTTTGGGATGGATGCATAATTCTTCAAATGTTTAGTAAAGGGGTGATTTCACTTTTTTACACACTCTATCACATCCTCCCCACCTTAAAATAATTTTTTTCCCAAAAACCTAGAACAAGTCACCAACGAGATTGGGTTATCATATCATAATCCACTTGGTATTCCTTCAATTTCAAGATATTTTAAAATTGAGCAATCGAGCAACATGGTCAAGGTAAAGTCGCATTCCTCATTAACTTGGAAATATCATCACATGAATCATGAATTGGAGAGACCATCATATAGATCACAAAATTTGGAGAGATAATCAATTTAGGTCAAACAAATAGATCTCTTAGATTAAGGGTACAACATGAATTCCAATCCCAACATTTAGAATTATAGTTTATTCACTGGGTGGGGCTATACGTCCATGATCTAGATTTTGTATTTCAATAATTCAAGACATACATCATACTTTAATAGCATGAGTTTGTGTTCAAGATTGATAGAAGGTCCCACCCTAGTCCACATGAGATCCAATCCCTTAGTCATTAATTGAGTAAGTTAATATAATCATCTTTTGTAGTTTTAATATATGAGGAACATGAAAGTCATCATCCATGTATCGAGGGTGATCTCAAGATCCAAATAGGGTGGTCATAGGAGTTGAATTAATATTAAGATCATTAATCATGAGTCAAGATTTCTTTATTCGATATCGAGAGTCAAGTTTGGCCATCAAAATTATAATTCCAAACATTTTGAAGCTAGAATTTAGATTCCTACTTTAGACCTTGTGGTTACTTAGATCTCTACCCTTCCTAAAGTTTTATTGAGATGTCATACACATTTTTTTGAGGTTTACTATAACAATATTTGAGTACAACATTTTCTATATAATTCCATAAACCGGATTTTATCTATCTCTTAGGGTGAAGATTATTTACTTTATGTCCTTATATTGGGCTCATGGTGACCTTCCCTCTTCGTCTTGGTCTTCTTAGTGACCTTCCCTCTTGGCCTTGGTCTTCTTGGTGACCTTCCCTCCTAGGCTTGTTCTTCATGGTATCTTTCTCTCTTGGGCTTGGCATCTTAGTGAACTTCCCTCCTAGGCTTGATCTTTGTGGTGGCCTTCCTCCTGGGCTTGGCCAATTTGTGACCTTCCCACATGGGCTTAGTTTTCATGGTGGCCTTCCCTCCTGGGCTTGGCCTCTTAATGACATTCCATCCTAGGATTGGTCTTCAAGACATCCTTCCCTCGTGGGCTTGGCCTTTTATTGACCTTCTCTCTTGGGCTTGGTCTCCATGGTGTCCTTCCCTCTTAGGCTTGGCCTCTTGGTGACCTTCCCTCCTAGGCTTGGGCTTCATATTATCAACCACTTCCTCCATGACTCTTCCTTATGTCCCTCAAAGATGTCTAATTGGGTACAAAGAATTATACTCAATATATGTTCATTCATGCTTTGTATACTTAATCATTCAAACTTTAGGTGACATTCAAGGCGACCTCAATTCTTAAACCGATTGGTTAACTCACCTTTCTAGGGGAGGTCCTAACCTAGGGTATCTTGGCTCACAAGAGGAGGTTATGCTTTCCTAGCCACAAACTGACCCTACAGGGTTATGCCTCCCCCATATGTCCTTTTACCATTCTTGAATTGACCCACCCCAATTGGGAACACCATCTATAAGAGTGAGTTGAGGTTCTAATATTGCTCACTTCCTTATATAGATACAAAAAGGGGTGTATTTTTGGAATTGATGAGTTAAATTGGGAGTTCAAAATTTTGAGAATAATAGGGCAAGAGTGATATACATGTCCATCATGTTTACTCAAAATCAAGATTACAAAAAGGAATAGGAGTCAATAGGGAAATGCCTCTTGTATCTAAATCTTCACATCGTGATCTAGGGTCCAAAGACATAGTCATATCAAAGTATGTGGCGTGATACATATAAACAAGGAGAAATTTTCTTAGTTATGATTGAGTCTTGTTCAAAATAGGGACAACAAAGGTTTATTCGATGGCAACCCCATCAACCATGAGGTGCAAAACATGAGTTACAACTTATTTCACCACATCAAGAATTTACCTCAAACATAAAAAGGACATATGCCAAATTTGGTGACATTGAGTTTGCATACTCTTTACATAGGAGTATATCACTTTCAAGAATACTTTCATACATCAATTAGGGTCTTCAATTTTAGATCAAAACATGGCATTTCATTTAATCAAATTCCATAATTTTAAATAAGTTTTATTTTTATCTTAAATAAGCTACCCAAAATCAAAAAATTATGTGATTAATAGTCACGAGAGAAGGATCACATGAGGATATGGAAGGCTAATTCAACATCATCTATTTGGGTGGCTTAAATAGTCCTTAGGGAAGAGGTGAGATTCTACAAGACTCTCTAGATTTTAAGGAAAGGGCCTAATCCAATTTTGGAACCACTTTGGGTATGTAGGTGTGTAGATGAACTAGACATGTCAAATTGGGTCAAAATCCACGAACACCCACGGGTCGACCCATTTAAGTTGAGTTTGGGTCATCAAATTTGCCACCCGCTGAAAAACACCCAAATCCAAACTCACTTGTTTATCTAGAGGGTTTCACGAGAAACATGTGGGCACCCGCAAGTGACCCGTTTATATATATATATATATATATATATATATATATATATATATATATATATATATATATATATATATATATATATATACATATATATATATATATATAGAGAGAGAGAGAGAGAGAGTCAAGCTAGAATACACTCGAGTGTATCCGGACCGGAATACACTCAAGTAGTTTTTCATGATGCAATATTTTTTTTGAAAATCTAATCCATTGATCTTCTTAAACATCCCGTGAACAACTCATACGCAAAATTTGAGCACATTTGGATATGTATATCTCATGTTATGAAGACCGCAAAAATTATACATTTCAAATTAGTTTCGCACGTCGATTTTGTTACCCTTGGATGAGTGACTTACGCTCATCCAAATCGGCTCAAAATTTGTATGTAGCCTAGTTATAGTATGACGGTGAAGATCAACTGTTTACATTTTGCAAAAAATCGTCTTGATATGCAAACACACTTGAGTGTATTCGTGTGATCCGTACACTCGAGTGTATTCTAGCCTGTGACTATATATATATATATATATATATATATATATATATATATATATATATTCAGGCTAGAATACACTCGAGTGTACAGATCACGTCATACACCCCAATGGTGTTTGCCTATCTATACCTGTTTTTCCAAAACCTAATCCATTGATCTTCATGGTTACAATAATAATAGGTCACATACAAAATTTGAACTCATTTAGATGAGTGTAAGTCAATAATCCAAGGACAACAAAATCGACGTACAAAACTAATTTGAAATATATAATTTTTGCCTCCTTTAGATGCACGAGCTATAAGTGTCCAAATGAGCTAAAATGTGTTATATAGTATTTTCTTATAATAATTAAGAAGTTCAACGGTTTAGATTTTTCAAAAATTTACTGCATCTTCAAAAATGACTGAGGTGTACAATGCCTCCGGTACACTCGAGAGTACACTAGTTTGACTATATATATATATATATATACATACATATATATATATATATATATATATATATATATATATATATATATATATATATATATATATATATATATATATATATATATATATATATGAGATTAGGAAGTGTGTACCGGTCGGTACATGTAACTTACATGTAACGACCATTAAAATAGCATATTTGAAGTATGTTGATAAAATCTAACCATATGGATTGATTCAACGCTACATAGATTAGACGTGTTTAAAAAATCATAACCATATCTCATATAGATCATGAGATATAACAATAAATCATTCAATGGTTTATGTAATTTCTGCAACTTACCGTTGATCAGGATATACACATTTTCTTTCTTTAGATGATCTATGAATATCAGATTGTGTTGAGTTTTTGTATACATCTTATCTAAGGGGTATACTTTACATCCATAAGGTTGGATTATTCATTATAATTTTACAATCACTATAAATGAAGATGGGTACATGTAAGCTACATGTACTCGGGTACACAATTCTTTTAGCCATATATATATATATATATATATATATATATATATATATATATATATATATATATATCTGTTCATTCGTTACCTGCGCGGGTAGCCAAATTTTCGCTACCCGCTGGAGTAACTCGGGATTAAAAGAGTAACTATAGGGTACACTGAAGTAACTCTTCTGAATCAAAAGAGTAATTGTATTGATATATAGAGTAACTCTAAGAGCAAAAGAGTAACTGCGCAGAAAATATACAGTCAGTAAATATATTGACGAGTTTTTTTTATTTTGGGGTGCAAATGATATTATTTTTGTATCAATTTTTTGGGGGAGCTAGATGAAATGCTCCTCTACAATTACGAAAAAAAATAAAAAAAAATAAAAAGTGTACGTTGGTAGTTACCCGCACGGGTATTAAAGATGAGCCATATATATATATTTGTGTGTGTGTGTGTGTAATGTGAAACTATGTGCTAATCTAGGAACATACACCCAAGTCCACTTGTCTTTGGCTGGTAGACACTAGGAGTATGGACTTAGAGTAATAAACGGTTCAATGACAAATGGTATTAGAGCCTCAAACATAAGCATCTATATATGTTAAAGACACAACACATCTTATGAACCTACGGAGAACTAAAATCCATTATGGTGTAACTAAGGAAATGAGCATAGTGCTAAACGTGGAGGTTCTGACTTGTAATCACTTGCTATCCATCTAGTTCTGCATTGGGTAAGGTTCATCTTAGACTTGTCAAACGGGTGGGTGGGTTGAGTTTGGGTTGTGTCATTGCGGACTTGGGTCTCGTGGGTGCGGGTAAAAAAGATGCAACTCTAAACGGATTGAGTAAAGACAAACCCAAATCCGACCCAACGGGTCACCGATCGACTCGCGGGTGCCCATTAAAAAAATATAAAAACCTTGTTCACAGATGTTTTTATTTATATGAATGACAACATTCAAACCAAGACTAACTCTTAGCAGCTGCTAATTTTTAGCAACATCTAGATGCAACAAAGAAATTACTAGTAAAGAATTCATGTGGGAGCAAGCATTACAATTTATGCAAACACAATGTTGGAACGCTTGTGTGTTTGTGAAATATTATTGCAAACATAGAAAAGTTCATATTAGAAGAGTCAATTTACCAACAACTATGTAGACAGTTCAAGAAAAAAAAATGAATGCTAGAAGAGTCAATAGTTCAAGAAAAAAAAATGAATGCTAGACGAGTCAATAGGCAGATGACGGAAATAGTTGAAATATTAGGTCCAAAGTCATAGAAATCTAGTACCTATTTCTGTACCTTCTAGAAGTTCATGTAGACAATGGCGCGACAGACTGGCATGTGAAGAAGAAGAAACCAAAAGGCTCAAGGGAAGACATCTGCCATCCGAAAAGAAGGGAGACAGCCAGACAATGATGCTGATAATCGAATTGCGGACTGGAAAGGGAGAGCCGTAATGCCACTGGCAGGGCAACAATGAGCAATGCCCACAAACGGCGGGGCAACAATCAGCAATGATGTACTAGCAAGGTTATCATCTATGTTACCGCTCGCCACTCGGTTATTGTCGCGTCTCTATTAGAAGGTTGGTTTCACTCGTTACTCGAGAGTCATTGCGTCGCCGTTAGCTAGTAGACTAGGGCACACACATGCACATTCGCCGCTTCACAACACAATCTGACTTTGGTATGAAATTTTTAATTTGGGAATCACGATCGTCTGACCAAGAGACCAATTAGTTCTTCATCATTGTAATTACATTGAGTGGAAATTTGCAAATTTATATCAAGTCTTTTTAATTGTGTGTGTGTATATATATATATATATATATATATATATATATATATATATATATATATATATATATATATATATATATATATATATATATATATAGAGAGAGAGAGAGAGAGAGAGAGAGAGAGAGAGAGAGAGACAGTCAGGCTAGAATACACTCGAGTGTACAGATCTTGCCGTACTCCTCAATGGTGTTTGCCTATCTCGACCATATTTTTCCGAAATATAATCCATTGATCTTCATGGTTACAATAATAATAGGTCGCATATAAAATTTGAACTCATTTGGATGAGTGTAAGTCACTCATCCAAAGACAACAAAATCGACGTGCAAAACTAATTTGAAATACATGATTTTTGCCTCCTTTAGATGCACGACCTATAAGTGTCCAAATGAGCTATAATTTATTATATAGTATGTTCTTATGATAATTAAGAAGATCTACGGTTTAGATTTTTCAAAAATTTATTGCATCTTCAAAAATGACTGAGATGTACGGTGCCTCCGGTACACTAGCCTGACTCTCTCTCTCTCTCTCTCTCTCTCTCTCTCTCTCTCTCTCTCTCTCTCTATATATATATATATATATATATATATATATATATATATATATATAAGATACGAAACATATATGAAGGAAATTTTTACCCATTCTATATCAAGTTATACACTAGTGTTTCATTTCAGATCTTAGAGTCTTGATTACACGTATCTTCATTTGGAAACTACAAATTCGATAAATAAAATATATGAATGTGAGGCATTAAGTACACTATGAAAAGGAAAGTAAACATAGTTTAAGAATATATAGAAGTTATGTTACGACCCACATCAAAGTTAATTAATATGTACCATGATTATAGCATCATTATGTTAATTGAGTTGAGTTGAGTACTCACTGATGCAATCAGTGCTTTGATAAGGTGAGACAATCCAATTAGCACGATTTCATGCTTTGTGAGTGTAGAGGACCTCGTGCTTGAGACATTGCAAAAAGAATCATTTGATTCGGACCCCCGAGGCCATAGTTATGGCATTTTTAAGAGTCTTGGACTTGAGATGCAATTTTCCCAGTAATTTACCCCTTTAGTGGGTCGGCTACTTTTTCCCTTATCTTCTTCTTTCCCAATTCTATTTTCACCCGATAAAACAGGACAACCGCATGAAAGTGGCACTCGAGCAACAGGCAGCCCGATCGCTACAGAGGGAGAGTAGATAGGGGTGTTTTCCAGCCCCAAGTTCCGATCCACCTTGGCACCGTCATCCTTTTTCTTCCTCCTCTCTTCTCCTTCCTCTACCTCACCCCTAGCCACAGCTCTAACCAACCCTAGCTAGGGCGTCGGCCGGATGACCTGTAGCAATAGTTGTGCGGCGCTCCAGCCAACAACATCAGCCATGGCTCGATTGAGCAAGAAAGGAGGAGGGGCGGGGCAGTCCTTGGTTCCTAAAGCTTCTGAGTACCTCGAACCAGCAACAGAGCACCTAGGGTGGTGCCCTTGTACTTGCGGCCAGCAGCAGTAGAAGCTGCACGAAGAAGCACCTAGGAGCCGCCCTGGGTGCGGCTAGCAGCACCAAGCAATGCTCTTGATTCTATTTTGAGGTCTAGGCTTGCAACTACAGCCATGAATAAGACAACCACCTAGCAAGGGCAGCACCCATCAAGAAGGCAGCAGCAGCTGCTGTTAGAAGCGATGGCCAGAGGCCCTTTTGGGCACAACCAACACTCCAAAATGTTGCTCTTGAGTCCGTCATGAGATTCAATTTGGGCAAATCCAAGGTTGAAGATGACTTGCGTGTGCCCGGAATTTGGTCTCTGGACGCAATTCCAGAAGAATTTGGACATTCTGAATCATGACGTTGGGCAGTATTTGGCGTCGCCCGACTTTTTATTTCATAAATCATTTCTTTATGCTTTAATATGATTTGGATTAGCATCTGATCAGTGTGGATTGCACCAGTAAATTTACATGATTCATCGGAACCTATATTGCTCAGTGTGAATGTTGAAATTAGAAATACATGACGGAAAATGGTACGGTTTGGCCAGGCAGTACATATTTTAGTAAATTATCAGATGCATGATTTCAAAGAAAGTATGATGACATAAAAATATACCATAAAACCCTAGTTGCATGCTTCCTGTTATGTTAATGTGTTTGAATTAATATTTACATGAATTGGCACATTTCTGTGAGATATTATTAGAAATTCTCAAGTATTGTTAATTATTCATGTTATGATACGTAAGTAACTCTTAACTGAGTTATGTGACGCAAAAACCAGGATTAGGGTTAATGTGCATGTTCTTCGAGAAATTTTAGATAATTGATAAATACTACAGATGATTTCTTATATGTGAAGTAAATTACTCTTAGCAGTGCACTAAGATGTTCAATTGAATGAATTCAATATGTATGTGCCAAATTGACATGCATATGGGTTATTTTTAAAATTTAAATCTGCATGCATGCATGATATAAGGATTATTCAGTATTTACAATGGTTTTGAGTATACTGCTCTATCACTTCTAGAATGATATCTTATTGTGATTTGAACTGCAATCAAATAGACGAGGTAACTGAAACCCTAAGAATAGGGTGTTGCCATGTGATAAGTGAATGAGGTAACTGAAACCCTAAGGATAGGGTGTTCAATGAATCAAGTATTTTGATACCAAAATTCTCAGTATGAGATGTGGTGATGCTTAACAGTTCAATTGCATGATTTTTGTGTATAAAGTGCCAAATTGATATGCATTCTGTTTATTTAAGAATTTTAGTTTTCTTGTATGTATAGTATGATGATTTCTCAGTATACTATAGTGTTTTGAATATACAAATCTATCAAATTTAGAATGATATTCATGTTGTGTTGTAAAGTTCAAGTAAATAGACTCGGTAACATAGAGATACCAAAGTCCAGGACAAGTAAGAGAGATGCAATGTAGTAAGAGCTTTTCTAGAATAATAAATATTAGATTAAGGGCCCTGATACCGTAGAACCCCTTCAAGAGGTCTGCACCTTAGGGGTGAAATGATCAACCCTGGGGATACGCCCGGGTGGTCGGATACTCATGTCCAACACTTACCGAATGTCTCGGTGGCACGAGGACTGAGAGGTAGGGTCCTGATCAACCCTGGGGATACGATCAGGTGGTCGGAGACTCGAGGTAGTGTCCCGATCAACCCTGGGGATACACCCAGGTGGTCGGAGACATGTCCCGATCAACCCTGGGGATACGCCCAGGTGGTCAGAGACTTAGAGACCCTCCACCTGTGTACTCAGCTTAGAGGTGGAGTCCAGTTTACGGAACCAAAAGGATGCCGAGGACAGAGAGCCTGAGTCCTGTAGCAGACCAGGACAACAGTCAGACTTAGCTATCCCGGGGTGTCGGCTAAGTCTTGTACGGTGGGATCGTAGTTCGCTACGAGTCTTCATATGTAGAGTACACTGCATATGATCAGGGCATCGGATAAAATATGTTCATATAGGTTCACAAAGTTTTTATAAGTTAAAGAGTTAAGAAAGATATGAGTTAGCTTCACAGCAGTTGTTCTTTAAGTGAAATTTTAAGTATTTTCTGTTAAATAATTGTATCTACAACTTTGCATAAATTGTTATCATAATGAAATGTTGACATCTTCTGTTGTTTAAATTAAATTACTTAGACCTGCTCAATGTAGTATTTCTTGCATATTATTCCAAATAATAAACATAAATGAGTTATCTGTGATGGTTAGTGAAATTCTATTCACTGATCCAGTAGCTCACCAACCTACTGAAACATTTTTCAGGTCAACGTCAGCATGAGGAGGTTGAAGGATCGTATCACTCGAGTACCTAGAAGGTAGTTAGTAGTTAGTTAGAGGTCTCTTAGTCCTTTCCCCTCGGTCCTTGGACATATGGTGGGTTAGAGAGAGAATGGGGTGAAATATGTAGTTAGTTTTCAATTATATGTTGTGTTTTATAGTATGCATAAGAAATGTAATATGTCATGTGAACTTGTTTTTTTTTCTTCTTAGTAAGGCTAATGGAAAATTGCTTCCGCAGTTTTATTATAATTTGATGCTATTCAAGTTTTACGGTTTTCATTTAAGTTAATCTAAGTGATCAAGAAAATAAAAAAGTTAAGAGTGGTTTACCGAGGGTGGCTCCCCGGTCTTCGGGGTCATTAGAGATGGCACAAAGGTTGGGGCGTCACAACATCTTTGGTATCAGAGCATAGGCTGAGTACATGGTTACTCTAAGTCAAGGTCAGGGGACGACAAGAGACCACTAGGATTAGGACTTAGGTGTCTTCCTTCTAACTGCAATTTTCTAACAAGAAGTGTTCTGCTATACTATTGCAGATGGCAGGAAGAAGACATGGTCATGAGAACCAAGTAGAGAGCTTAGGCTGAGTCATTAGGGACCGTTAGGATAGAAAGATAGAGTTATAAGTGAGGTAGATAGGAAGTCATGAGTCTTTAGCTCTGGGAGGTCTGAGTATTTAGATACCCTGGCCAGGTGTCTGAGTACTTAGATTGACCAATATCAAGCTACTCTATCTATTCTTCTCTGGATGTCGTGGCCAGGTATGCAGAGGAAGGATAGGCTAGAAAGAAACCCTAGAAATCTTAGGGTTAAGAAACTAAAAATTAATGTAGGAGTAAGAGATTAAATACAGGATGTGATACAACTCTTGCTTTACATTGCTTCTTTGATTAGACATCACTAGAAATGCTTTTATATGTATGAAATTAGATTTTTAGTTTTTAGAATAATTATGATTCTTTTATATTGTTGTGTGTCATGAAGCGGTTTATTTATTGTTTATATTCTTAGTATCAAGTATACCAAAAGTTCTATTTAAATGAGTTTGCCCTAAGTAGATATTCTTTCCACATGTTTGAGATTAATAGGAGTTGGTTAATCCTGAGTAGCTCTTGGCTTCAGGACTACAGGTTCGGCCTGGTCCGGCTGGCAGGATGTGTTACTGGGATCTAATGACTCCTATTAAAAATATAATAAAATTAGACTCTTGATAATTTAGACCTGAATCATAGTGAGAATGTATACAGTAGGATATTGAGATATAAGGGAAAGAGTAGAACAACTAAGAATTTGTTGGAACTGATATCGGAGGCCCAACATTGGAGCCTCATATGAGCAATCCTTAATTGGAAATAAAGGAACATGACGTAAGGTTCAGATTAAGTTTAATGATTATTATTATATGATTTCTAAATATGAGAATATGGAAAAGATATGAGAATAGTATGTAAGGGCTAAGATAGTAAGAATCAACCATGGAATGGATCATGTAATAAAGTAAAATACTTTTATGTATTTCAAAGAAAAGTGAAAATAGAAAAAAACAGTTAAGTATACAATAAGTACATAGAAATAAAGAGCCTTATGTAAATCATAAGACCATGATAAGAAATTTAGTTGAATCAAGAGAAATGTTAGAAATGATGACCTTGATTAAGGAATGAGGATTACATGACATAATTGAGAGTATGGAATGTATATCTTTATTATAAAGTTTAATACATTCATACATACTACCTTTGGATTCTAAGTCTCTATAGACTAACAAACTAATTCCTAAAATAAAGAATAAATGTGTAATTTGGAAAATGAATGAATCATATATGATGCATAACTACCATGGTAGAGACGTCTAAGTGAATGAAATAATGACACACAATATGATGATGAAACCCTGGCAAGGTAAATTGAGAATGTAATTTATCTGAATGTCCAAATAAGAGAAAGGAAATTCCAGTGATAAGATAAGTAAGACTTTAGTAAAAATTATGAGATCCAAAGTTTGATTTTCAAACTAAGGGAGCAAAGTCACATCACAATAATGCTATGTTACTGATAAGGACCAAACCCTAGAATGTTTAGAGTTGAAGTAGTTCAAGGGATGTCGCTAGTGATTTGACCGTGAATACTAGCATCTTTCTAAAATAAGATCATGTGATTCTATGAAAGGTAAGCTAGCACTAATAAAATCTAGGGTTTAAAGGTAGCTAATCTGAAAGGTAAATAAACAATATGAACATGATTCAGAGCAAGGGATAAGAAATAAATTTGAAATGTAACAAGTATGTTTTGAACAAAAGGAGAAATATAATATAAGCGAAGTGTGTTAGTAAATAAATTCTTACAATAATAATAAGAATGAGAAATAAGCTATTCTTACCTGGTGTGTTTCAATGTTAGTGTAACGACGATTTCGGGAAAAACGAGATCAACGAATGCGGAAGCAATTAGCAGCGGATTATGAAAAATCACTAAAAATTTAAAACTTTTTAAGAAAGATCTTATGCCATAAAAACCTTTTTATAAGAGATAGGGATAACAGTTTACATCATGTTTCAACATTACATCTCTGTGGAATCACCCCTTGAGTGAATGCATACATCCATTGCCTTGTTAACTGTACAAGACAAGATATAAAAAAATATCGAGGCTTAAAGCCAAAAACCTCGGACCTACTGACTCCTAGGACCTGAGAGTACAGAGACGACATAAGACATACTATCTATAAGACTGGACAGTCAGTATCTCCACCTGAGATTCACTGTTGTCTCTGATGTTGTTGTTGCTGTTGCTCATACTTGGATGGGTTCCTTCGACCTTGGCGTCTACCTAAAAAGTAGAAATCTACGGGGTGAGACAATTTTAAATAATTGTCCCAACGAGAGTTATAACTCTCCGCCAGAAGCTTTGTTAAAGCAATCAAAGGAATATTATGAGCAGGGTAACTTAAATTACTTACAGCAGATTTGATAAAAAGTATCTCAACTTCATTAAGAAATATGAAGAACATGTATACTAATACTTGAACATGATATTAAATGCAAGCAATGTAACATCAAGCAATGTTCCTTGTAGTTCAACCTAAGCAGATATGCTACGCGGTTGATTATGTTTTACAAACATTATTATGCCCTGCGGAGATGAGGTATACCGCTCATACTCTAACTGACCATTTATAAAAATCGCGTCGGTACCATACACAGGTCATCAAAAGAGCCGGATTCTTATGACCTCATCTTCCTCAGTCAGTAACAGGATTTACTTGCAAGACATCTTGTGTCTCTGCTGTAGTAGCTATCCAGGGTATTCTGGAAACTTTGCTATAGAGTTACAGTGATATTCTGTACTCTCTTCGTCATCGAAAGATTTCTTGTTTATCTCTCATCGATGCGGTATTGGTGATTTTCCTCGGGAGATTAGTGGTACATCAACCCGGTATAAATATGTAATGAAGGATTGATAGGGTAAGATACATCCTACATCAATTCCTACATTAGGATGTAAGGATATTTGCATCCATTTCCCCCATATACTCAAAAGTATATGTTCCAGGAGTTCCCTTGGGAAAACCTGTTTCACCATCATTTAGTCTCTAAAAATGATGGATCTATGGTCAGGGCTCGACATGATATCATTATAATTGATTACTTAAGTACATTTCAGTATTCTTTTAACATCATGCATGTTTTCAAACATAGATCATCAAAACAATTGCTATAAAGAAAGAATACTAAATGTATCAAGCTTAACTCTCATCAATTAACATATGGAAATCAATTCTTAATCATTTCATTACTATGATTCAAGAATAGGGTATTCAAACCTTTAAATTATCATAAGTCATCTTATCAGCATGACCTTAACGTTACTCATGGCTCTTACAGCCCATCATTCTCATATGTTATCACATAATCTTAGGCAACATGACATGTAATCACTACTCATAAAGCATGTAGTGTACTTTCAATGAATATGATATTATAATCTTTACATGGCTATGATCATTTCTTTATAAGAACCTGCATGATTAATTCAATTGACAATAGTAAACAATTCATTTCCAGATCAGCAATTTAATAAGCAGAATTAATCTTTCAATTCAAGGGATGTACTTTCATGCCTTCACTAAGGCTATGTTCCCATAATCACATCAATTAGGATTATCCAATCCCTTTCATTATGATTAGGAATAATAATTCCTCATCTCATACTTTAATCATGAAGATTCATCATGTTTAAAAACATAACTTAGAGTTTAAGGATTATCCTTATTCAACTAAGATTATTGAATCTCTTTGCCTTATAAGGAATAAGAATTCCTTATATGTTATTTGTTCATAGGGTTTCATGCTTGAAAGCATAACCCAGGATTAGGGTTAACATACTTCATCCCTCATAAGTTAGGTTCTTCTGTTCAAGTTATCAGTCCAACCCTAGTGTATTGTTCTACCACATTTGGGAGCATACAAGGACATTATAAGTATATGATTTTGATTACTATATTCATCATATATCACTAATAATTATCAATTCTAAGTATTAGTTCCCTTCTCATTCATGTCATGGTATGATTACATCATACTCCTTGATTTGGCTTATCCCAATCTCAAGGCATATTAATCAATGCTTATTAAGTACATTGAGTCCATTATATTTTTAATGTAAACAATTACTCATCGAGCATTCCATGTATCTCTTGTCTAAGTACAAAGGTTCTAAAGGTTCATCAAGGTATATTACCTTGAATTATAGAATGTGACATCTATCATATCTTGATGTATCACTTTCTTCTCATTATAAAGGTATTTGTACAAAGGTCTAGGCAAGAGCCAGGTTTTGATCCTGGGACCTATGGGTCATGGGCCCATCTCACTTTTTAAAATCCTTTATCTTTAACATGGTTCTTCATCTCTAGTTCTTATGTTTATGACATAATCATCTTATTTAATTAATTTATCCACACCTCTCTTTAGTGCTCTGACTAAATCATCTCTAGGGTTTCATATATCATTGCTTGGCATTACCCTAAATTAAGTCTTAGATCATCTCATGGTACTAAGGTTTCCACTTTTCAATTTCTTTTATAAAACACCACGGCCGTGCTTCCTTGCACGGTCGTGCAAGGGAAAGCTACCATGGCCGTGCTCCTTAGCACGGTCATGCTATCATCATCATACCTAGATTGATTCTAGGGTTAGGGTTTATCTACCCCAATCAGGGTTATCAAACCTCTTAGCTTACAAGGCATAAAGGTTCCTCACTTTATAATTCATTCATGAGGTTCCATACTTAAAGACATAACCTAGAATTATTCCTTCTATGACATCACCCTAAATTAGGGTTTACTATTCTCATTACATGATATTACCCTTGAATTAGGGTTTACTATTCACTTCATGGTGATTTAGGCTCATAGCATCACATGCATGAAATCATCATCTTTGGTGCCTTCAAATTAGGTTAGGATTCATCAATTATCATAATTAGGGTTTTCATGATCTCACATAAATGGATCATACCCTAGTTATGCACATTCATATACATTGAAGGTACTTTACTTGAATATCAACCATACTTGGGACCTTCTCTCTCCTATTACTAATAGGTGGTGATTACATCACTCTAGATTGAGTTAGGTCAAGTACTCTTTGATTAACATAAGATAAGTCACCACAATCATGTCATTAGGGTTTGCATGATCAAGGGATGTTGCCTATTTGAACCCCTTCAAGGGTATATTGGTAAATTTCACCATTGATCATAGCATGTCTCAATCTACTAAGGACATACTCCCTTAATGTCTCTGGGTATCATTAGGGTTTAGATTAGACCAACATTGAACCAATTACACCTTCAAACGATTAAGAATAATCAGCCCTAAAAGTCTCCAAACGGTTTCAACCTTAAACCTCCAAACGGTCTTGAGACTGTTTGGGGGCGTTGACCATTTGGATAGTTTGACCTTCAAGACCGCATCGATCACCAAGACCGCATGGGTCACCAAGACCGCATGGGTGCGTTGACCGTTTGAGAAAGTTGACCTCCAAACCGTTTGAAGCTATGCGACTTGAAACCGTTTGATTTTAAACGATCTTGAGATCGATTGGTCCAAACGACCTTCAGATCGTTTGAGCCCAAACGGTCTTGAGACCGTTTGGTCCAAATGGACTCAAACCGCATGAACCTCAAAAGTGAATCAAAGATTATAATCGATTATGGTTATCCATGTTGAAGCCTTCAATTGGACATAACCTTGTTAACCACTTGTAAATTAAGTCAATTGGGGTTAACCTTAATCAATTGGACACCAAATTGACCCTCAATTGAAAGCCAATTGGGGTTGAATCCAACTCAATTGGGGTTTTCAATCGGCTAGTCATCAATGTTCAACAATGTGAATCAAATTGAGATTGAACCCATCAATTGACATCCAATTGGGCCCAAACTTGGCCCAAACGGTCTTGCGATTGATTGGACATCCTCCAAGCGGTCTTGAGACCGTTTGCCCAAAGTTTCATCAAAATAAAAGTTAATTTGATAAGGGTTGAACCCTAGTTAGGTCTAAAATCAGCTCTTTTATCAATTCATCAACCTATTGTGATTGGACCCTCAAACCATCAAATTTCCTTAACCCTAGACCTCCAAACGGTCTTGGGTTGTCACCAAACGATCTTGAGACCGTTTGGATGAACCCCAAACGGTCTTGAGACCGTTTGGGCCCTTCAACCCAAAGTTGACCAAAATCTATCCTTGAAATCAGCAATTCAACCCGATTAGGGTTTAGGGGGTTGAAGTGCCTTCAACTTATGATTGGTTTGGAATTAGGTTATAGTTCTTTGTAGATATTAAATTCAACATGTTTCCAACAGACCACCAAACGGTCTTCCCTTGGTCAACCCTATCAAACGGTCTTGAGACCGTTTGATTCTAAACGGTCTTGCAAGACCGCATGAGATCAAACGGTTTGAGACCGTTTGATTTCAAACAGTTTGCAAACCGTTTAGACCAAAGGGTCCAAGGTCATTTGATAAAGTTGCCTAGGAATTCACTCCCATCATCTTCAACCTCTGTTCAGGTCAGTTACTCCATAGATTGCTTGCAAAAGTGCAAGGAAGAATGGGGAAGAAGAAGAACTAAGTATAATTTGCAAGAACATAGATATGCATAATAAGGCAAGAAGTTTAGAGTTATAAAACCCACCTTAAGGTTGTTCCTAGAGCTCCAAGCTCCAAGCCTTTAATGGCATCTTGAGCGCCACAGGTCGGCTAAGGGTGTTTCTCCAAGGAAAGGTTGGGAAAGATCGGCTAGAGAGAAAGAACTAAGTAAGATAACCATGAAACCAACCTTGTAATCCACTTTCATCCATGAATTCGAGCAAGAAGGTGACCCAAGCTTACCTAGATCCTCCTTGGTCGTTCTCCTCTACACCTAAGCTCTGCCTTAGTCGGTCTAGGCAAGGTGATAAGTGAAGGAGAAAGGAAACATTGCCTTTGGTTGTAAAGGAAACAAACATATATATCTTAGGGTCATTTCATCTTAAGGACATCCCACTTCCTTCTTTTTACATCTAGGTCCTTCCTTCCTTCTAAGGCACGTCCACTCTATCATTACTAAGCAAATCCCCTCATAAACTCAAGATCTATGGGTAAAGAAATCCAATCATAAGAATTAAGGTGCTCATATAAAAGGGTCTCTTTCAACTTGGTAATCTAGATACAAGGGTTATCAATCTTATTTGGTTATTCAATTGAAGTGCCCCCCTTCATCATTTTTACTCTAAATGATGTTTATAGTCATACAAGATACTCTAGAAGTCGTATTTTACAAGTTGCACCCCATATTTTGGGTAAATTGCACTTTACACCAAAATTAGGGTTTTAAGCATATGGAGTACTCCACAAGCTGCATATTGATGCCCAAGCTTGGAGAATCCATAATACTTCATCATATTTAATATTATGATGTCCCAACATCAAAGGAACATCTTAACATGTGCAATTTGCAAGTTAACCCCTTTAATTGGGTAAATTGCACATAGGTCCCTATATTGCAAAACAATACTACAACATTGTTTTAAAAAGGGACAAAAATGGAAACATATGTTCCTCAAGAGCTTTAATTACATATCAAAAGATAATCACAAACATATAATTATATAATTAAGCAAAACACCTAGGGTTAACTCATAACCCAGGTTAGGGATGTTACAAATTAGGGATGTTTATTCTATATGATCAAAATGAGAAGGATAAGTAACAATAAGTAAGTAGCATAGAATGAGGAGTATTATTCGACACATGATCTGGAGTTAGTTGTAGTAGTTCATGCTCTTAAGACATGGCATCATTATCTTTTAGGTGGGGTGTGCCAGGTCTTTATGGATCATAAGAGCTTGAAATATATCTTTACCCTGAAGGATCTGAATCTTAGACAGCGAAGATGGTTTGAATTGATCAAAGATTATTATGTGATGATAGATTATCACCCTGGAAAGGCGAATGTGGTAGCAGATGCTCTGAGCAGAAAGTCAAGTTCAACAGTTGATGCATTCTCTATGGCATGTTTCAAGAGAGACCTGCTAGTAGAAATGCGGAAGTTGAACTTAGACTTAGGGATGACAGAGCAGAGTGGTTTGATTGCATAGATGCAAGTCAAGCCTACTTTTTATGATCAAATCAAAGAACTTCAACAAAATGATAGTGAGTTACAGCAGATCATGCAGGATATGACAAAGGGAAAAGGACCAGAGTTTAGGTTTTCAGATGACAGTTTGTTGTATCAGCATGATATGTTATGTGTACATGGAGACAGTTCTTTAAAAGAACAGATTCTTGAGGAAGCGCATTTATCGATGTACACTATGCATCCAGGTAACACTAAGATGTACATGAATCTCAAGGAGTTGTACTGGTGGTCAGGTATGAAAAAGGATGTAGTTGAGTACGTGGCTAGATGTAGTGTGTGCCAGCAGGTCAAAGCTGAGCATCAGAAACGTACAGGTACCTTGCAATCTCTTCCTATACCAGAATGGAAATGGGAACATATCACAATGGATTTTGTGATAGGGTTGCCCAGGACACCTAGAGGTTGTGACTCGATATGGGTGATTGTGGATAGACTAACTAAGTCTGCTTACTTTCTTCTTGTTAAGTCAACCTTTGATGTCTTGAAGTTGGGAAGAACACTTGAACCTTATAGAGTTTGCATATAATAATAGTCACCATTCCAGTCTTGGAATGACCCCGTATGAAGCTCTGTATGGTAGACAGTGTAGATCACCCATATGTTGATACGAGATGGGTGAAAAGAAGATTCTTGGATAAGAGATAGTGGATTTGACCACTGAAAAGATTACAGTGATCAGAGAACAGTTGAAAGCTGCACAGGACAGACAGAAGAGTTAAGCTGAGAAGAGACGTAGACCTCTTGAGTTTGAGGTTGGTGATGAAGTGTATCTGAATGTTTCACCATGGAAAAGAGTGTTGAGTTTTGGTAAGAGAGGCAAACTGACTCCTAGGTTTATGGGCCCATATCCTATCATTGAAAGGATTGGACCTGTAGCCTACAGATTGGATTTGCCATCTGAGTTGACTAATTTACATGATGTGATTTATGTATTGATGCTGAAGAAGTGTTACCCTGGTACAGAAAAGATAATGTACCCAAAACCTGTACAACTTAGACCTGATGTGTCCTATGTTGAAGGACCAGTACAAATATTTGATCAGAGAATCAAGAAACTTAAGAATCGTGAGATACCATTAGTGAAAGTTTTGTGGAAGAATCACAACTTAGAGGAAGCCACGTGGGAGCTTGAGTCTGAGATGTGTAACAAGTTTCCTTTTCTCTTTTAGGAATTTCGGGACAAAATTCTTATAAGGGAGGGAGATTTTTACGACCCACATCAAAGTTAATTAATATGTACCATGATTATAGCATCATTATGTTAATTGAGTTGAGTTGAGTACTCACTAATGCAATCAGTGATTTGATCAGGTGAGACAGTCCAATGAGCATGATTTCATGCTTTGTGAGTGTAGAGGACCTCATGCTTGAAACATTGCAAAAAGAATCATTTGATTCAGAACCCCGAGGCCATAGTTATGGCGTTTTTAAGAATCTTGGACTTGAGATGCAATTTTCCCAGTAATTTACCCCTTCAGTGGGTCGGCTACTTTTTCCCTTATCTTCTTCCTTCCCAATTCTGTTTTCACCCGATAAAACAAGACAACTGCTTGTAAGCGGCACTCTAGCAACAGGCAGCCCGATCTCTGCAGAGGGAGAGTAGATAGGGGCGATTTCCAACCCTAAGCTTCAATCCACCTTGGCACCGTCATCCTTTTTCTTCCTCCTCTCTTCTCCTTCCTCTACCTCGCACCTAGTTGCAGCTCTAACCAACCCTTGCTAGGGCATCATCCAGATGACCTGAGGAAATAGCTGCACGACGCTCCAGCCAACAACATCAGCCATGGCTCGATTGAGCAAGAAAGGAGGAGGGGCGGGGCAGTCCTTGGTTCCTAAAGCTCCAGAGTACCTCTAACCAGCAACAGAGCACCTAGGGCGGCGCCCTTGTACCTACAGCCAGCAGCAGTAGAAGCTACATGAAGAAGCACCTAGGAGTCACCCTGGGCGTGGCTAGCAGCACCAAGCAATGCTCATGATTCCGTTTTGAGGTCTAGGATTGCAACTGCAACCACGAATAAGACAACCACCTAGCAAGGGCAGCACCCATCAAAAAGGCAGCAGCAACTGCTGTTAGAAGCGATGGCCAGAGGCCCTTTTGGGCACAACCAACACTCCAAAATGTTGCTCTTGAGTTCGTCCATGAGATTCAATTTGGGCAAATCCAAGGTTGAAGATGACTTGCGTGTGCCCAAAATCTGGTCTCTAGATGCAATTCCAGACGAATTCGGACATCCCGAATCATGGCGTTGGGCAGTATTTGGCGTCGCCCGACTTTTTATTTCATAAATCATTTCTTTATGCTTTAATATGATTTGGATTAGCATCTGATCAGTGTGGATTGCACCAGTGAATTTACATGGTTCATTGGAACCTATATTGCTCAGTGTGAAGGTTGAAATTAGAAATACATGACGGAAAATGGTACGGTTTGGCCAGGCAGTACAGATTTTAGTAAATTATCAGATGCATGATTTCAAAGAAAGTATGATAACATAAAAATATGCAATAAAACCCTAGTTGCATGCTTCCTGTTATGTTAATGTGTTTGAATTAACATTTACATGAATTGGCACATTTCTCTGAGATATTACTAGAAATTCTCAAGTATTGTTAATTATTCGTGTTATGATACGTAAGTAACTCTTAATTGAGTTATGTGATGCAAAAACCAGGATTAGGGTTAATGTGCACATTCTTCAAGAAATTTTAGATAATTGATAAATACTACGGATGGTTTCTTATATGTGAAGTAAATTACTCTTAGCAGTGCACTAAGATGTTCAATTGAATGAATTCAATATGTATGTGCCAAATTGACATGAGTTTGGGTTATTTATAAAGTTTAAATCTTCCTGCATGCATGATATAAGGATTATTCAGTATTTACAATGGTTTTGAGTATACTGCTCTATCAGTTCTAGAATGATATCGTATTGTGATTTGAACTACAATCAAATAGATGAGGTAACTAAAACCCTAAGAATAGGGTGTTGCCATGTGATAAGTGAATGAGGTAAATGAAACCCTAAGGATAGGGTGTTCAATGAATCAAGTATTTTGATACCAAAATTCTCAGTATGAGATGTGGTGATGCTTAACAGTTCAATTGTATGATTGTTGTGTATAAAGTGCCAAATTGACATGCATTCTATTTATTTAAGAATTTTAGTTTGCTTGCATGTATAGTATGATGATTTCTCAGTATACTATAGTGTTTTGAATATACAACTCTGTCAAATTTAGAATGATATTCATGCGTGTTTTAAAGTTCAAGTAAATAGAATCGGTACCATAGATATACCAAAGTCTAGGATAAGTAAGAGAGAGATGCAATGTAGTAAGAGCTTTTCTAGAATAATAAAATATTAGATTAAGGGCCCTGACACACATTAGAACCCCTTCGAGAGGTCTGCACCTTAGGGGTGAAACGATCAACCCTGGGGATACGCCCAGGTGGTCGGAGACTCGTGTCCAACACTTACCGAATGTCTCGGTGACACGAGGGCTGAGAGGTAGGGTCCCGATCAACCCTGGGGATACGCCCAGGTGGTTGGAGACTCGAGGTAGTGTCCCGATCAACCCTGGGGATACGCCCAGGTGGTCGGAGACATGTCCCGATCAACCCTGGGGATACGCCCAGGTGGTCAGAGACTTAGAGACCCTCCGCCTGTGTACTCAACTTAGAGGAGGAGTCCAGTTTACGACACCAAAAGGATGCCGAGGCCAGAGAGCCTGAGTCCTGTAGCAGACCAGGACAACAGTCAGACTTAGCTATCCCGGGGTGTCGGCTAAGTCTTGTACGGTGGGATCATAGTTCTCTACGAGTCTTCATATGTAGAGTACACTGCATATGATCAGGGCATAAGATAAAATATGTTCATATAGGTTCACAACGTTTTTATAAGTTAAAGAGTTAAGAATGATATGAGTTAGCTTCACAGCAGTTGTTCTTTAAGTGAAATTTAAGTATTTTCTATTAAATAATTGTATCTACAACTTTGCATAAATTGTTATCATAATGAAATGTTGACATCTTCTGTTGTTTAAATTAAATTTCTTAGACCTGCTCAATGTAGTATTTCTTGAATATTATTCCAAATAATAAACATAAATGAGTTATCTGTGATGGTTGGTGAAATTCTATTCACTGAGCCAGTAGCTCACCAACCTACTGAAACATTTTTTAGGTCAATGTCAGCACGAGGAGGCTGAAGGATCGTATCACCTAAGTACCTAGAAGGTAGTTAGTAGTTAGTTAGAGGTATCTTAGTCCTTTCCCCTCGGTCCTTGGGCATATGGTGGGTTAGAGAGAGAATGGGGTGAAATATGTTGTTAGTTTTCAATTATCTACTGTGTTTTACAGTCTGCATAAGAAATGTAATATGTCATGTGAACTTGTTTTTTTTCCTTCTTAGTAAGGCTAATGGAAAGTCGCTTCCGCAGTTTTATTATAATTTGATGCTATTCAAGTTTTATGGTTTTCATTTAAGTTAATCTAAGTGATCAAGAAAAGAAAAAGTTAAGAGTGGTTTACCGAGGGTGGCTCCCTGGTCTTCAAGGTCATTAAAGATGGCATGGAGGTCGGGGCGTCACAAGTTATATGGCTAGAAACATGATGATGAACAAAAAGTAGAAATAAGGGGAGAATACTTAACGACATTCTTCTGTACAGATTATGTCTTGGGCTTCTTTTCCATCATATCAACATAGCATAATCAAACATGAAAATATTATTTATAGGAATATTATCTCAACCATGTAACATAGTGAAACATTCATATAAGGATACATAGAAGTAATTCAATATCATAGTAGGGTCAAGATATTAAACATACCTTGATTAAAGCACAAGATTAACATTTGATTAGACATTCTTTATTTTGAAAGCTTGACTAGATCTTGGAAATTAAGTCAACACAGTGTTATTGAGATTACAAATAAGTGTAATTGATTAATGTTGGCAACATTACATTCATATATCATAATCATGGGGGTAGGATGTGTCACCTAAGTCTAAATACCAAACCTTCAACATTGAAATAAAGATCTCAAACTAGGTCATGCATGTTCATAAACAAGTAACACCTTGCAATATCTAATCCTATAGAATCTAGGGTGACACATCATATATAAAATTAGCCATTCATGATTAGAGTTTCATGACCTTATATGGAGTGATCAAATGATTCAAACATCATAAGCATTAACATAGTCAAACTAGTAATTTTGAGTCACTATCATGAAAGATTGCATCATTAGTATATAGGTGGGGTCCAATTGATTTAGGTGTCATAAATATCATCGAGCTACTGATTTGAGATCATCATATAGCATGGATGATCAGGGAAAGATTGTATAAGATTATAGAATATGTTGCCAATATGCATACTAGATCGCATTTCAAATCAAGATTAGGGAATTTAGTCATCATAGTGCAGAAGATTGATTCATTAGTAAAATAGGGTTACAAGGCATGATAAATTACTGATTTTGACGATCTCAGAGTGTTTCAAAAAAAATATTGATTTTGAGGTTACATATATACATTGGACATAAAGGATCAACATTTAAACCAGGTTGGGGATTCAACATCAAGATATCCCCATTAAGCATTTTCCAAGGTTCAATGTACATTATTAGTCAAAATAGGATGCTAGTATGAATAATAAATTCGAATCTTTGACCAAAATACATTAAAAATTACTTATTTGGGTCAAGCATGAGGAATTGAAGCACATTAAAATAAGGTTAAGCATCAAAGTAATCACCTTTAACATAGAAGTCCACACTAATCAATTTAAGAAAGATTGGATCATTTATGAGTGCAAGGATGGATAACATTTGAATCTTATTAGAAAAAGATGCTCAATATACTAATCTTAGGCCAAGATAAAATTTTGAGACCTAAACGAGAAAGCTTGTGCATAACGTAGCATAAATCATCTCAAATAGACAAAGATGGAATGCATTTTAGGATATCATTAGGAGCACAAGTAGATATAAACTCTAGAAGTGTTTTGATCTTTTTTTATCAAAATGGTATTAATACATCTATATTTGGTAAAGCATTACAAAGATACAATTTTTTGAAATAATCACCTTGAAACAGAGGTTGAGGATCCTTGAATCTCGATCAAAGGGATAGGATTATCCCACACATCTAGCATCTTCCCCCCTACATGGGCCACGGTTCTTGGGCCCATCAACACCACACCTCAGTAATATGCAACTTGTAGTCCCTGGTCAGTACGCCCCTACTACCAACAGTCCCCCCTTGCCACTAGTGATTGTCATAGGTGGCTTGGGGTTGCTGCTCACTATCAAAGCTTTAGCTTTGCGGTGGTGCCATGGTGGATTCCTGTCTAGATCTCCATGTTTCTCATGAATCATGCATACTTAGGGAATGAGAACCGGCCTGTTGGCCTTGCCCAACCTTTGCGAAGTTGGTTGTGGCCTCGACTGCACCCGATAGGGCTCCCATCTCACTTGACCAATGAGGTCTTGGTGGAAGCACCATGGACCAAGGGTGGAGAAAGCGAAAAATGGAGGTTTCTAGGGCACACAAAAGGCAAGCAGATTGAGGGAAATGAAAGGTGGAGGAAAACAAAGTTGAAGGAGGCATCAATTTTCTGAAAAGAAGCAACATAGGTGGTTATTGGTGGTGTTAAAAGGGGGTACATGCGGCAACGCAAAGGGTGTTGGTGGTTGAGTACAGAGGTAGGGGATGGAGGTAGAGTCATAAGATGTGAGGGATCTATCCACGTGACTTGATCCTAGGGCCTAAAATACTAGGCTGATACAAACTCGAGATTAATGTAGAAAAAAGGTTTAAAGGTAGACTTAGAGGTGAAGGTCTTGAATTGGGCATAACTTGCTTATCATAACTCCAATTTTAATGAAATGATGTCTGTTGGAATTGTGAGAGAAAGTTAGACCATACATGTACAAGAGTGAGGCACTGATGTGAAAGAGGATGGAATCAAAAGTTGAATGAGTGGTATGTCATCATATGAGTGTAGAACTTGATTCTTATCAAATCAGGTATATCTAGTGTATCACAAGTGTACTAGACAAATTATTTATTCAGTAATTTATATTCAAACATGTAATTGAAGGTAATAGGATGAACAAGGATCAAGGTAGTGATAAAGGGGACATACATAAAAGAGATAGAATGTTCTACTCTATTACAACTTTCTAGCATACAATGCAATTAGATGCAAAGAGAAGAGGAAAATCAGTGCAAAACTTGAGGATTCTTGTATAAGTCAGATAAAAGATAAGATAAGATTTTGGGACCTAAAGGAGTAAGAATGTGCATAACATAGCATAAATTGTCTCAAAAAGACAAAGAAGGCATGTGTTTTAGGATATCACTAGAATTACAAGTAGAACTAGAGTATATAAGTATTGTTATTGGAAATATCTCATTTTTCCAATTCCAATGGCATATAACATGTCTATATTTGGGTAAAGGATTACAAAGATGTGATTTTTCAAAATGGTCACCTTGAAATACTTCCAAATACACTGACAAATCAATTGGTCAATGGGTGAACATAAAGAAACATGAAAGCAACAAGTTTGCATCGAACAAGTCAGAATAATTGCCAGGACCGAATTTGCTAAGGCAATCCTGCAGCAAGATTAAGGGTTTTAGGTGACCACCTAGTAATACGTGAATCTATTGTATCATAGACACACTGATAAGTAGATGTTGCAATTTTTCCATGAATAAACAAGACACCAAAATTATGACCTAGATATGTTGTACATGTCATACTTGCTTGGTCGCATATTTCCCTCTATGGTAAAGTAAATACTGATAACACCCTTTTTGGGGTTATTTATGGCCTATATTTTGGCGTCAAAACTACCCTCTAAACTGTTTTTCCTATCAATTTTGTTATGTTTTGAACAAAACTAAACTGCGCTACGCGCTGACCAATTTTTGCATCCTTTTGCAGAGGTTTTCCTTGTCTTTCCACCAAAAAGGCCTATCCCGGCCCATGAATGACGTTTACCTGCATCAGCCCCCCTACCAGTCGCCCGACACACTCATTACCCGTCGCCCAACAGCCCGATACAACTACCGCGTGACACGGGTGTGTCGCGCAAGAAGACCCCGCCGGGCGATACACCGCTTACTTGACAAGGAGTTGTACCCACCACCACTACTCTCCCGATGTAGCATGTCGTGCGATACGAGCCACCCATCGGCAGGCGCCCACCCGTCATGACTACCTGACACGCTTGCAACCTGGCACCTGCTATGTCAGGAGACACACATGTTGATCATCCCAGAAGCCATGCTAATGGAGCCGATAGAGGACATGTGGCGTCTGGAGAACCGCAACTTCTTCCAACCACTGCGTATAAATAGCAGCTACATGACTCTGATGGTACGAGTCCGAACCCTAGAGAAAGCTAACCTTGGAAAGCTTCAGAAGCTAGTGTGACATGTTCCAAGGGCGTGCCGGGTGATACTAGGTGAGCACACCCCCTACCCGAGAGGGGCGGGAGTGGTTCACTTAGAACCCGTCCTGATAGCCGCAGCAACCCGATACGACCAAGAAGGCCACCCGATGTGTCGGGTTCCTAGATGGGCTCTTGCTCGAGACGGCTCGCCCCTACACCCGATATAAGGAACCCGAGAACCTAAGCTATCTTTAACCCGACACGATACTGAGCTCGATACGGATTTCTCATCACAGCGTGCCGCCCGATAGGGTGGTACCTCAATACGATGGTATCAGGTAGTGAGCCTTGGTCGTTATGCCTTCCTGTCACTTCCTGTTGCCCAACAGGGCTGGCCGCCTGACACGGGCATGTCGGTCAGAGCTCCCGCCTAGTATCGGGTTAGAGACACCTTAGGGGTCTGCTGTTGTATATCACCCTCCTATATCAAGGAGGCAATACCTATCTTCCCTTTTTACAGTCATTTACTTTCATTTATTACACAATGTAACTAAAACCTTTTATACAATGCTCATGCTAATGGAATTAGTGGAGTTTTAATACCTATTGCTCTATGTTTGGCCCCCATTTGTTGGATGATTTCCTTTTTAGCATCTGAACTCTAGCTTGTATGCTTGGATCATGTTTTGACTAGCTATCGAATTGTGTTTCTCATTTCAACTCCCTCTAGAGAGGTGTTGTAACTCTAGTGTTTGGTCCGATCAGGGAGTACGAGAGTACCCAGGGTCGGAGTTGCTTCAGTTATCTTTCCACTCCAACCCAAGTCTGCTCCTTTGAGAGAGGGTGTTGGTTCTTAGTTGGAGGTTCCCTCTTTGAGAGAAGGGGTACTAGATGTTTTCTGCTACCACTTGTTATGCCTAAGTTTTCTTCCTTCGTTCCTTACCTAGGCAATAGTGTTATCTCCTCAGGCTCCATTGCACAAAACTCCTAAAAATTGATGAAATGCCAAAACCTTAAATCTTCCTTGTAACTCCAGTTGGAGATAGATTTTTCTTTAATGCTTTCTTATGGCATTTTGTTTCCTTTTATTCTTTTGTTTTACCATTCTTGATCTACCGTTACCTTGGGAACATTTTCTTACCCTTTTTTTTACCAGATTGTAGAGTGTTGATTCTACGTTCTTAGCACGACCACCCTCATCCCTGTGGTTCGACCCCGATCGCTACTTCGGACCCCGTTATCGTTGCGGGGGCCTAAGAGTCAGGTTATTTAAAAGTCTGACTACTTCAAATCCACTCCTTTTGGATGTGCGATTTAGGCCGGTCAACTTTTTGGCACCATTGTCGGGGACGAGGAAAAATAGTACTATTAACGAACCCGAATCCACTAACTACACTCCTGTGCCTCAAGCTTAGTAATAAGCCCGACAACACAGTTTCTTTTAGTCTTCTAACCTGAATGTGTACAGAATAGTTCATTTCATTAACACAGGTTTTCTAACTTGATCATATGTTCTATTTAGGTACTCATGGAAGAAGCACTCTGTTCGGTTGAACATTGTTCATCATGCCACCTCGTGTGGAACCACCTCTTTCCTAGGATGAGCAAAATGCTAGAGTTGGGCCACACCCACCTCCACATGGGAGTGACGACCGTTACAATAATGATCATTTACATGAAGAGCTAGAAGAACCTGAATCAGAACAACCTAGGGATGATCATCATCATGAGGGACGTCATCATCTCCGTACACACAAAAGGAATCATCATAATCAAGAGAGGAATCATAGAGACAATGACTGTGAAGATTCTGAAGAAGAAGAAAAGACTCTCCAGGAGTTGGCAGCTACAAAAGCCAACAACTCAAGATGCCTAGTGGTAATCCCGAGATCTGATGTTGTAAACTTCGAGTTGAAGCCAGTCGTGATCTCCATGATTCAAAATAAAAGTTTTAGAGGAAGTTCCAAGAATGACAACCCCTACCATCACCTCGATGCTTTAAAAAATATATGTGACACCATCAAGATGAGGGGAGTGCCACAAGAAGTGATCTACTGCAAGGGTTTCATTTTCTCCTTGGAGGACAGGGCACTTTCATGGTACCTTGGACTGCCACATCAATCTCTAAATGGATAGAATTCTTTAGAGGATGCTTTCGTAAACAAGTTCTACCCTACCGAAAAGACCGTCAGGAACAGGAAGAAGATCACATCTTTCACCCAGAAGCCAGGAGAAAACCTGTATGAAGCCTGGGAGAGATACTAGGAGTATCAGAGGGATTGCCCTCACCACAACTACAAGAAGGGTTTCCTGATAACAATGTTCTATAATGGTCTGACACCTGAAGAAAGAGTATCGCTAAATGCAACTGCAAGAAGTGACTTTCTTGGGAAGAAGCCCAATAGGTCTAAAAATATCATTGAAAACATGGCTGAACTACAAGTTGGGACTGAGTACGACTGGACTGATAGAGGACATGTTACTAAATCCACAAACGAAGGCCCATAAATTGAATCCAAGGTGTGACGACCGTCTCGCGAAAACAAGATTAACTAATGCAGAAGCGTTCATCAAGCAGCGGATTAGCGAAAATCACTAAAAATTAAAACTTTTTGCAAAGAGATCCACACACTAAAAATCTTTTTCTTCAAGAGCCAAAGTATAATATTTACATTCTATTTCAAAGTACATGTCTTGTACTATCTCTTCTCAAGATTCACAACTTCAGTTGTCTTCAACATAAAATATAGACAACATATACCTTCGAGTGCATCAAGCCAAAATCTCGGATCGATTCATTAAAATACTAACTAAAACTCTGAGGACCTGAGAGTACAGATACGACACATAGGACTCTATTTACATCTATACAAGGCATAACATCCAGTGTCTCCACCTGAGACTTCACTGCTGTCTCTGTTGTTGCTATTGTTGTCATTCACCTATTGAAGGATTCCTGCCTCCTCGCCCGCGTCCACCTAAAAATGTGATTCCCACGGGGGTCAAACAATTGTAAATTTCCCCAGCGAGAGATATAACTCTTCGCCAGAAACATTATTATTGCATCTTAAGAAGATAAATATGAATGGAAGAATCATATTTGTATAGCAGCAGATATTTTAATGTCTAATAGATTAGAACATTATTCTATATCAGAAGCATTGCAACTATAACTTGATAGAATCAACATGTCATTTATCCTTTAAGGAATATAAAGAACATGTATAACATCTATTCAAACTACAGAATCATTACCACTGCTTTAACTATCTTCAGGATTAGATCATATATCTAAAGCCTGGTATTATTATTGTGGAGTCTTGGCCCGTAGCCATATTCTTTTCATAAAGTGTTGGGATCTTAATCCCTCAATTCACCACTGGAAATTCTCATCCTTTCACAATTTCAATACCCTAACCATGGGATTCTGGGTGTTTAAACCCTTAGCTCATCACCTGAGCATTGTTACCACTTCCTTAGGTAACTAACACCTTTAGGTCATTTGACCAAGGTAAGTATGATACTTGATGCCTATTAACTCTCTTGCTACCTCTTATCAGACAACAAGATATATTATGGCACACAAGGCCCAATAATCAAATTCAAATTAATAACATATCACATCTCATACCTGGCTATGCCCATCATCTCATGATACCTGCATGGTTAGCACATATGATAGCAACACATCAATTATGTATCAACATCATGTAAAAACAAGGTATTAATAATTCAAGGGTATTACCCTTAATCCTTTACCAGGATTAGGATTTCCATCACACATCTCATGTATCATTCATCCAATCATATTGGACTTATATCACAACAAGTTATACCAATATTTGGGGTGTTGGATATGATATCTATCATATCTTGATGTCTCACTTCCCTCAACACCATTAACTTTCTTAAGTTCACATACTTAGCTTGTATTAGGGTATTACCCATTCTAATACTTTATGCACCAGTTTATCACATTCATCATGTAAAGTAGTGATCAATTGTCACTTACTTGGAATATACAACTATTTCCAATACTATGGATTCATACATAAGTCAGGAATTAATAAAAAGACCATGCTAGGTCCTTTTCAAAACAACTCTAAGTCAAGCTTAGAGTACCACGGCCGTGCAACCAAAAACGGCCGTGCTAAGGGAAGCCACCACCGTCGTGCTACCTTGCACGGTCGTGCAAAGTGAAAATACCATGACCGTGCTACCTAACACGATCGTGCTACAGGAGTTCACCTCTTGAATCATATTCAAGCATGAATTCTATTCTCTTATTAGGGAATTATGGTTTCACATACCATTTTCCTTCATTAGAATAGGGATTGCATATAGCATCACCCTTCATTAGGGTTTCATATTACATTACCCATAATTAGGGTTTACAACTCAATCCCCATTAGGGTTTCTCATAGAATCACCCTCAATTAGGGCTCTACATGCATACACCTTCAATTAAGGTTTGAGTTCAATAACCCTGTCAATTAGGGTTTATGTTCATGTCTAGGGTTTCATGATCTCTTTGCTTAAGGATCATAACTCTTAATCATCACATGAATCATATTCATGTATGAATTCATACTATCAACTTCTCAACTTGATTAGGTCATATCAACCCTTCAGTCGAGTACATACAACTATGATTAACATAGTGTACCAAGTCATTGATCCTATAAGCAATTAGGGATTCATCCCTTAATTGGCACTTAATTACTTAGGTACTATTAGGGTTTCAACCATTTGTACCTTCATTGATTATCATTACTAATCATTATTGGATCAATAGAACATTCATCATCTTAATTCTCAAAGATTCAATCACATTGGACCTCCATTACATAAGGTATCCAATTGAATTAGTCAATTGAGTCTTTAATAGCATTGGGTACTCAATTGAATCAACCCATCGTTCCTTCAAATACATTAGGTACTCAATTGGGTTAACCAATTGATCCTTCAATTGTATTAGGCATACAATTGGATTAACCAAATTGAACCACAAACAATTTGAAACCGTTTAAGCAAAAAGCTTTTAAACCACATGAACTTGAAACCGCATGAGTCTCAAATGGTTTGAGACAGTTTGGTATCAAACGGTCTTGAGACCGTTTGGTCCAAACCTCTCAAAACCACATGGACCAAAGAGTCAATCAAGACTTCAACAACACTCAATTCAAATCTATGAAATCTCAACCAATTGGATCATCAACTCAATCATCAATTGAGTCATGAACTCATCCCTTCATTGTAACTTCAATTAGGGTCTGATCTCAATGGAATTAGGGTTTATAAACACCAATTAGAGCTTTGAAGTTGATCATCAATCAAGCTACTAATTATGTTTCAATTGATTGCATTGGGTCTTCAACCATTGAATTCATGGAACCAATCATCAATTGGACCTATGCTCATACTTCAATTGAGTTTAGTAGGTCAACCTTCAACTGATTTGACCCTCAATTGACCCTCACTTGGTCATAAATTAGGGTTTGATTCAATTGGATTAGGGTTTAGAATCGATGATTCAACAACACTCATCAATGCAAGATTGTTTACTTTGAAACTTTTGAACCATCATCCAAATTGGGTATGAACTGACCCCAAAAGGTATTGAGGTCGTTTGGATGACCTACAAACGGTCTTGAGACCGTTTTCCCATCATATCACTCAAATCCTAGCCATCCAATTAAGGTTTGGATCATGGGATTGATCACCAAATCAGCATTGCATTGTATATCAGCTTGGTACCATTAGACCTTCAAACACCTAACCATACTCAACCCTAGACCTCCAAACGGTCTTGGTTGACCACCAAACGGTCTTGAGACCTTTTGGATAAGCTCCAAACGGTCTTGAGACCGTTTGGCTCATCCAACCTTTGGATTCTAGTGAATTTCATCAAGGTTTGGTCTATCGAGTTGATCAACAAATCAGCACTTAATTACAATATGATTTGGTACCTTTAGACCTTCAATTGGTCAACTATACTTGACCCCAGACCTCCAAACGGTCTTGGAGTGACCCCCAAACTGTCTTGAGACCGTTTCGATGATCCCCAAACGGTCTTGAATCCGTTTGGGCTAATCAACCCAAAATCTCCAATTAACTCATTGGAATTTCAGCACTATTTTCAATTAGGGTTTGCCCAATTGAATAGCCTTTAACTCACGATTTATTGGGTGTTAATCCCTCAACTTTGGTGAGTCATTAGACCACATCATTAGGAACAGTAATACCAAAAGGTCAACCCTTGGTCAACGCACGCAAACGGTCTTGAGACCGTTTGCCCAAAAAGTTCAATTAAATCAGATTGATAATCAGCACTTAATCCAATTAGGTTTCCCTAATTGATTAGCCTTCAACTCACGATTCCTTGGGAGTTAATCCCTCAAATTTGTAGGGTCATCAAAAAACATAATTATGAACAGGAATCCCAAACGGTAAATGCTTTGTCAACTCACTCAAATGGTCTTGAAACCGTTTTCCCAAACAGGTCAAGTTAATCAGGTTGAAAATCAGCATTTAATTCAATTCGATTTGCCTAATTGATTGGCCTTCAACCTACGATTCCTTTGGAGTTAACCCCTCAAATTTGGTGGGTCATTATCCTACATAATTAGGAACAAAATTCCCAAACGGTCAACGCTTGGTCAACCATATAAAATGGTCTTGAAACCGTTTGCTCCCAAACGGTTTCAAACCGTTTGCCTTTAAACGGTTTGCTGAAACCGCATAGCCAATCAAATTAAAACGATTTGGAATAGCTATCAAAACCGTTTGGCTTGGTACTTTTCTTTGGATAAGATTCTAGGATGATGTCATCATACCCTTCCTTCGAACAACCAAGAACAGAAACCGTTCTTGATGGAAATTGCAGCAAAGAAACAAGAGTGTAGCAATTTAAAGAAAACAATCAACAAAGTATAGAGAATTGATGCAATATCAATGATTAAGAGTTTGAGTTATAAAACCCACCTCAAATCTGATCTCCAAGCTCCACGCTACACGTATCTAATGGTGGATGAAGCTTATCCAACTATTCCAAGGCTCAACTTCAAGATTTGGAGTGAAATGATCAGCTAGAATTGAAGATTGAGTGAAGAAATGAAGGAATTACACATTGTTTTATGATTTTCACCATGAAATCATGAAGAACGAAGATCAAAGGCTTACCAACAGGTTGGGGACGTGATCCCTGCTGTGCTTAGCCTTCTTGGTCGGTTTTTCAAGCAAGGAGAAGAAGTGGGGTCGTAAAAGCCTTTCATTTGGCTTGGAAAAGGTGCTTTTATAAGGAAATTGATGAGAGAGAAGATACTTTATAAAAGTCTTTTAATTCCAAAATTATTGCCACCACTTCCCCCTTGGTTTCTTGCATGCAAGGGCATCTCTATCCCCACCGAAATCCCTTCCATTATCCATGGATTAAGGGAAAAGAAAATAAGCACCTTAATCCATTATAATATTAATATATCTTTTTGAGTGGAAATTCTTTTCCTTATAATAAGGTGAGTGGAATTTCACCTACTTAGGATATTTTCGTTCCTTATCTTGGAAAAAGAACTTCCATACTTATTCAAAATCAACCAATAACATTTTGATTGAAGGCCCTTTAATTAATACATTCATGTTTTCCCTAAATTGAATTAGGGTTTCACTTATGATTAAATCTTGATTATTTTAATATCAAGATTCTCTCTCCTACAACTTAATTAAATTAGATTCCCATCTCATTTTCTTTGCTCTACATGATGACAAGAAACATTAAGGACCTAATTGAAGTGGTAATTTGCATATTGAACCCTAGGTTTTGGGTAAATTGCACATTACACCAAAACTGGGTTTTCATGCACAAGGATTGCTTTACAAGCTGAATCTTGGTGCCCAAGCTTGTGAGAACCATACCACTACATCATATTCATTATTATGATGTCTAAACATCAGGGGAACATCTTATCATGCAACATTTGCAAGTTGACCCCTCAACTTGGGTATTTTGCACTTTAGTCCAAAATAAGCAAACATTGCTCCAACATTGTTCAAATAGGACCAAAATTGAAACACAAGTTTCTCATGAGCCCTAATTACTTTTTCCCAAGATAAGATTAAGAATCTACTCAACCTTATTAAGAAAAACATCTAGGGTTAACACATAACCCAGGTCAGGGATGTTACAAATTATAAACCCCTAACAAGGATTTCGTCCTCAAAATCCCAGGAAAAGGAGGAACAAATTGTTCATTAATCATGCCCTCAAGTCTCCACATATCATCTTAATATCCTGGAGATATTATGAACTATGTGATTCCACACAAAGCTCCTTTCATTAGTTCAACCTCATCAATGTTTATGCAGAGCATAAACCCCTAACATATGATGTCCATATCATTGAAAGGAAGAAGCATAAAAGAACATACTTCAATAATCACTCAAGAATACTTATCAAAAGGAAATACATATATATATCTAACAAAGATAATTCACTTAGCAAACTCTATGTAATTGGGAATGTTCACATAGCTTTTCTTTTTTGTTGGGAATGTTCACATAGCTTTTCCTTTTAGTTGGGAATGTTCACATAGCTTTTCCTTTTTGTTAGGAATGTTCACATAGCTTTTCCTTTTTGTTGGGAATGTTCACATAGCTTTTCCTTTTAGTTGGGAATGTTCACATAGCTTTTCCTTTTAGTTGGGAATGTTCACATAGCTTTTCCTTTTTGTTGGGAATGTTCACATAGCTTTTCCTTTTTGTTGGGAATGTTCACATAGCTCTTCCTTTTTGTTGGGAATGTTCACATAGCTTTTCCTTTTTGTTGGGAATGTTCACGTAGCTTTTCCTTTTTGTTGGGAATGTTCACATAGCTTTTTCTTTTTGTTGGGAATGTTCACATAGCTTTTCCTTTTTGTTGGGAATGTTCACATAGCTTTTCCTTTTAGTTGGGAATGTTCACATAGCTTTTCCTTTTAGTTGGGAATGTTCACATAGATTTTCCTTTTTGTTGGGAATGTTCACATAGCTTTTCCTTTTTGTTGGGAATGTTCACATAGCTTTTCCTTTTAGTTGGGAATGTTCACATAGCTTTTCCTTTTTAATTGGGAATGTTCACATAGCTTTTCCTTTTTGTTGGGAACGTTCACATAGCTTTTCCTTTTTGTTGGGAATGTTCACATAGCTTTTCCTTTTAGTTTCATTATACTCTCTAGATTGTTTCAGAATGACTACTTGATCAGAGTAATCAAAATGATAACAATCTAAGAGTTTCATACTTGCCTTATCTTCAATAATCATATACCTGGCCAGGGTATATAAGTATTGAGATTAGGTAGTATGCACCTTATTTGCTATCGTATTCCTCACTTTTCATATCATTGTACACACAGGATTTTCCATTTCCTAGATTTTCTCCAAGCATAACTTCTATATTTCATCTTTTGACATACAAATAAGGGAGATTATAAAACATTTTAAGGAACACTGAGTAAGATATAAGTTCTCATCTCTCTTATGTCCTTATAGGACTAGTCAAAGGAAGTTCAAAAACAACTACTTTCATATCTTTAACACATAGAATCATGAAATGAAGTATCAGGGTGAATATATTTTATTTAATTATTACCCTTCAAGGTCACCTACCACATTAGGTTGATTTCAACCCATAGTGTCCAATTATCTCATATTGCTGCTTTTGTCTTTACTTAGTGGCTACTGCCCTGGCGTACTAGGCATTTAGTGCACTGGTAACACCAAAAACTTTGGCTTTTCCGAATATCCAGGAAAATGTCTCTAAAATTGTAAAGACCTTACCTTAGTTCATAGCTTATGGCCCCTCCTTGGGCACTACCATCACAAATGTACTGTTTGTCTAAACTTATGGCAGAGTTTACTTTCTTGCCATTTATTAATCTTTCCCACATTTCCACTGTTCTAACATAACCATGTCACTCAGGAATCCTTTCAAAGCCCAAAGTTTATGCATTAAAGACTGGTAACTTAGGTTGTAATACTAGTATCCAGTCTTCTATATGCATCACCATTATCCTAATCTGCCCTTCAAGAGCATAACATATGATTCTCTATCCTGATTAGGTCAATGTGGGAATTCTCAAGCATTTGTTCTCCTCTTTCCTGGTCCCATGCACCCTCTCCTGGTGCAACAACATTGTCCTTAGCAATGTGTTCCTCGTGTTCTCCAATCATTTTCAAGTTCTTCTTCTCCTATGTGAGCAAAAGATACTATCAGATAAACTGGAAGACACTTAGAACAGACTCTACAACCTTAGTCCTATGTCTCTGTAGACTCAGTGAACCTAGAGCTCTGATACCACTTAATTGTGACGATCGTCTCGCAAAAACAAGATTAACTAATGCGGAAGCGTTCATCAAGCAGCGGATTAGCGAAAATCACTAAAAATTAAAACTTTTTGCAAAGAGATCCACACACGGAAAATCTTTTTCTTCAAGAGCCAAAGTATAATATTTACATTCTATTTCAAAGTACATGTATTGTGCTATCTCTTCTCGAGATTCACAACTTCAGCTGTCTTCAACATAAAATATAGACAACATATACCTTCGAGTGCATCAAGCCAAAATCTCGGATCGATTCATTAAAATACTAACTAAAACTCCGAGGACCTGAGAGTACAGAGACGACACATAGGACTCTATTTACATCTATACAAGGCATAACGGCCAGTGTCTCCACCTGAGACTTCACTGCTATCTCTACTATTGCTATTGTTGTCCTTCACCTATTGAAGGATTCCTTCCTCCTCGCCCGCGTCCACCTAAAAATGTGATTCCCACGGGGGTGAGACAATTGTAAATTGCCCCAGCGAGAGATATAACTCTCCACCAGAAACATTATTATTGCATCTTAAGAAGATAAATATGAATAGAAGAATCATATTTGTATAGCAGCAAATATTTTAATGTCTAACAGATTAGAACATTATTCTATATCAGAAGCATTGCAACTATAACTTGATAGAATCAACATGTCATTTATCCTTTAAGGAATATAAAGAACATGTATAACATCTATTCAAACTACAGAATCATTACCACTGCTTTAACTCTCTTCAGGATTAGATCATATATCTAAAGCTTGGTATTATCATTGTGAAGTCTTGGCCTGTAGCCATATTCTTTTCATAAAGTGTTGGGATCTTAATCCCTCAATTCACCACTGGAAATTATCATCCTTTCACAATTTCAATACCCTAACCATGGGATTCTGGGTGTTTAAACCCTTAGCTCATCACCTGAGCATTGTTACCACTTCCTTAGGTAACTAACACCTTTAGGTCATTTGACCAAGGTAAGTATGATACTTGATGCCTATTAACTCTCTTGCTACCTCTTATCAGACAACAAGATATATTATGGCACACAAGGCCCAATAATCAAATTCAAATTAATAACATATCACAGCTCATACCTGGCTATGCCCATCATCTCATGATACCTGCATGGTTAGCACATATGATAGTAGCACATCAATTATGTATCAACATCATGCAAAAACAATGTATTAATAATTCAAGGGTATTACCCTTAATCCTTTACCAGGATTAGGATTTCCATCACACATCTCATGTATCATTCATCCAATCATATTGGACTTATATCACAATAAGGTATACCAGTATTTGGGGTGTTGGATATGATATCTATCATATCTTGATGTCTCGCTTCCCTCAACACCATTAACTTTCTTAAGTTCACATACTTAGCTTGTATTAGGGTATTACCCATCCTAATACTTTATGCACCAATTTATCACATTCATCATGTAAAGTAGTGATCAATTGTCACTTACTTGGAATATTCAACTATTTCCAATACTATGGATTCATACATAAGTCAGGAATTAATAAAAAGACCATGCTAGGTCCTTTTCAAAACAACTCTAAGTCAAGCTTAGAATACCACAGTCGTGCAACCAAAAACGGCCGTGCTAAGGGAAGCCACCACGGCCGTGCTACCTTGCACGGTCGTGCAAAGTGAAAATACTACAGCCGTGCTACCTAGCACGGTCGTGCTACAAGAGTTCACCTCTTGAATCATATTCAAACATGAATTCTATTCTCTTATTAGGGAATTATGGTTTCACATACCATTTCCCTTCATTAGAATAGGGATTGCATATAGCATCACCCTTCATTAGGGTTTCATATTACATTACCCATAATTAGGGTTTACTACTCAATCCCCATTAGGGTTTCTCATAGAATCACCCTCAATTAGGGCTTTACATGGATACACCTTCAATTAAGGTTTGAATTCAATAACCCTGTCAATTAGGGTTTATGTTCAAATTTAGGGTTTCATGATCTCTTTGCTTAAGGATCATAACCCTTAATCATCACATGAATCATATTCATGTATGAATTCATACTATCAACTTCTCAACTTGATTAGGTCATATCAACCCTTCAGTCAAGTACATACAACTATGATTAACATAGTGTACCAAGTCATTGATCCTATAAGAAATTAGGGATTCATCCCTTAATTGGCACTTAATTACTTAGGTACTATTAGGGTTTCAAACATTTGTACCTTCATTGATTATCATTACTAATCATTATTTGATCAATAGAACATTCATCATCTTAATTCTCAAAGATTCAATCACATTGGACCTCCATTACATAAGGTATCCAATTGAATTAGTCAATTGAGTCTTTAATATCATTGGGTATTCAATTGAATCAACCCATTGTTCCTTCAAATACATTAGGTACTCAATTGGGTTAACCAATTGATCCTTCAATTGTATTAGGCATCCAATTGGATTAACCAAATTGAACCACAAACAATTTGAAACCGTTTAAGCAAAAAGCTTTGAAACCGCATGAACTTGAAACCGCATGAGTCTCAAACGGTTTGAGACCATTTGGTATCAAACGGTCTTGAGACCGTTTGGTCCCAAATGGTCTTGAGACCATTTGGACTCAAACGGTCTTGATACTGTTTGGTCCAAACCTCTCAAACCCACATGGACCAAAGAGTCAATCAAGACTTCAACAACACTCAATTCCAATCTATGAAATCTCAACCAATTGGATCATCAACTCAATCATCAATTGAGTCATTAACTCATCCCTTAATTGTAACTTCAATTAGGGTCTGATCTCAATGGAATTAGGGTTTATAAACACCAATTAGAGCTTTGAAGTTGATCATCAATCAAGCTACTAATTATGTTTCAATTGATTGCATTGGGTCTTCAACCATTGAATTCATGGAACCAATCATCAATTGGACCTATGCTCATACTTCAATTGAGTTTAGTAGGTTAACCTTCAACTGATTTGACCCTCAATTGACCCTCACTTGGTCATAAATTAGTGTTTGATTCAATTGGATTAGGGTTTAGAATCGATGATTCAACAACACTCATCAATGCAAGATTGTTTACTTTGAAACTTTTGAACCATCATCCAAATTGGGTATGACCTGACCCCAAACGGTCTTGAGGTCGTTTGGATGACCTCCAAACGGTCTTGAGACCGTTTGACCATAATATCACTCAAATCCAAGCCATCCAATTAAGGTTTGGATCATGGGATTGATCACCAAATCAGCATTGCATTGTATATCAGCTTGGTACCTTTAGACCTTCAAACACCTAACCATACTCAACCCTAGACCTCCAAACGGTCTTGAGACCGTTTGGATGAGCTCCAAACGGTCTTGAAACCGTTTGGCTCATCCAACCTTTGGATTCTAGTGAAATTTCATCAAGTTTTGGCCTATCGAGTTGATCAACAAATCAGCACTTAATTGCAATATGATTTGGTACCATTAGACCTTCAATTGGTCAACTATACTTGACCCCAGACCTCCAAACGGTCTTGGAGTGACCCACAAACTGTTTTGAGACCGTTTGGGTGATCCACAAACGGTCTTGAAACCGTTTGGGCTAATCAACCCAAAATCTCCAATTAACTCATTGGAATTTCAACACTATTTTCAATTAGGGTTTTCCCAATTGAATAGCCATCAACTCACGATTTCTTGAGAGTTAATCCCTAAACTTTGGTGAGTCATTATACCACATCATTAGGAACATTAATACCAAACGGTCAACCCTTGGTCAACGCACTCAAACGGTCTTGAGACTGTTTGCCCAAAAAGTTCAATTAAATCAGATTGATAATCAGCACTTAATCCAATTAGGTTTCCCTAATTGATTAGCGTTCAACTCACTATTCCTTGGGAGTTAATCCCTCAAATTTTTAGTGTAATCAACCCAAGTAATTATGAACAGGAATCCCAAACGGTCAATGCTTGTTCAACTCACTCAAACGGTCTTGAAACCGTTTTCCCAAACAGGTCAAGTTAATCAGGTTGAAAATCAGCATTTAATTCAATTCGATTTGCCTAATTGATTGGCCTTCAACCTACGATTCCTTTGGAGTTAACCCCTCAAATTTGGTGGTTCATTAGCCTACATAGTTAGGAACAAAATTCCCAAATGGTAAACGCTTGGTCAACCATCTCAAACGGTCTTGAAACCATTTTCTCCCAAACGGTTTCAAACCGTTTGCCTTTAAACGGTTTGCTGAAACCGCATAGCCAATCAAATTAAAACGATTTGGAATAGCTATCAAAACCGTTTGGCTTGGTACTTTTCTTTGGATAAGCATCTAGGATTATGTCATCATCCCCTTCCTTCTAACAACCAAGAACAGAAACCGTTCTTGATGGAAATAGCAGCAAAGAAACAAGAGTGTAGCAATTTAAAGAAAACAATCAACAAAGTATAGAGAATTGATGCAATATCAATGATTAAGGGATTGAGTTATCAAACCCACCTCAAATCTGATCTCCAAGCTCCAAGATACATGGATCTAATGGTGTATGAAGCTTCTCCAACTATACCAAGGCTCAACTTCAAGATTTGGAGTGAAATGATCGGCTAGAATTGAAGATTGAGTTAAGAAATGAAGGAATTACACATTGTTTTATGATTTTCACCATGAAATCATGAAGAACGAAGATCAAAGGCTTACCAACAGGCTGGGGACGTGCTCCCTTCTGTCCTTAGACTTCTTGGTCAGTTTTTCAAGCAAGGAGAATAAGTGGGGTCGTAAAAGCCTTTCATTTGGCTTGGAAAAGGTGCTTTTATAAGGAAATTGATGAGAGAGAAGATACTTTATAAAAGTCTTTTAATTCCAAAATTGTTGCCACCACTTCCCCCTTGGTTTCTTGAATGCAAGGGCATCTCTATACCCACTGAACTCCCTTCCATTATCCATGGATTAAGGAAAAAGAAAATAAGCACCTTAATCCATTATAATATTAATATATCTTTTTGAGTGGAAATTCTTTTCCTTATAATAAGGTGAGTGGAATTTCACCTACTTAGGATATTTTCGTTCCTTATCTTGGCAAAAGAACGTCCGTACTTATTCAAAATCAAACAATAACATTTTGGTTGAAGGCCCTTTAATTAATACATTCATTTTTGCCCTAAATTGAATTAGGGTTTCACTTATGATTAAATCTTGATTATTTTAATATCAAGATTCTCTCTCCTCCAACTTAATTCAAATGAGATGCTCCTCTCATTTTCTTTGCTCTACATGATGCCAGGAAACATTAAGGACCTAATTGAAGTGGTAATTCGCATATTGAACCCTAGGTTTTGGGTAAATTGCACATTACACCAAAACTGGGTTTTCATGCACAAGGATTGCTTTACAAGCTTGTGAGAACCATACCACTACATCATATTCATTCTCATGATGTATCAACATCAGGGGAACATCTTATCATGCAAAATTTGCAAGTTGACCCCTCAACTTGGGTAATTTGTACTTTAGTCCAAAATAAGCAAACATTGCTCCAACATTGTTCAAACAGGACCAAAATTGAAACATAAGTTTCTCATGAGCCCTAATTACTTTTTCCCAAGATAAGATTAAGAATCTACTCAACCTTATTAAGAAAAACATCTAGGGTTAACTCATAACCCAGGTCAGGGATGTTACACAAAGCTCTTGAGGCAATCACATCTCAGATACAGAAAATAGCTACTGATGTCAGACAGCTAAAAGAGTCGGGAGGAAAGGGCAAGAAATAGCTAGAGAAGGTGATGAAGTGTGTCACATGTGGTGAAGGAGGACACGAAATAGATAATTGTGTGTATACTCAACCTGAAGAGTCGAGCGATAGCGAAACTGAAGAGGAGAAAGGTGAGAACGTCTCTTATGTCAATTTCAAGAGGCATGATCACCCAGGTTTCATCTATGGCAATAAGGATGCCGCAGAGAATTCGCATCAATTGAATAATCCACCCAAGCAACCACCCAATTTTGAGAAAAGAAGCAGACAAGGGCAGTACGTCAAGACCAGCTCTTTTCAGACAAATAAAGCTAGTTACCAAGGCCAAGGAAAGTTCCAACCCCGTCAAGTAGCTAACACGAGTCAAGGGCAAGTGCAAGCTCAAGGGCAAAGACAGACGAAAAATAATAGCCAGCCGAACTTAGTGGGTCAGCTTTTTGACTTCGTCAAAAGACAAGACACTATAAACAATCATCTAGTACAAAGTGCGCTATCAAATTCTAGTGTACTTAATACAATGCAGTTCCAGATGGCGGATATGCAAACACATCAACGCCATATAGACCAAGAGCTCGCTCAGATGGCAGAGTTGATGAAAAATCCTTTGGGTAAGATACCATCTAACACGGAATCTGCCAAGATGGAAGTCTTAAGATCGGGAAAAATAGTAGAACGCCCTAAATCAGCCAGACCGAAAGAACCAGAGCCCGGAGTTGCTGCAGAAAAATCAGCTGAAGAAGGCAACCAACAAGCTTATGTCAGAGAACCAGAACCTATGGAGAACTTGTTTGGAAAAAGGAGTCAATACTCTCCAAGAGTGCCTTTCCCACACAAACTTATAAAAGAACATCTTAAGAAGAGATATGAAAGGTTTATGGAGTCAGTGAAAAAGCTCCATCTGGAGGTGCCATTTCTGGATGCCTTGGAAGAAATGCCGACTTATGCCAAGTTTTTCAAGGACTTGGTCACAAAGAAAAGAAGAGGAGGAAGGATTGAAACGATACACCTCGAAAGTATGTCTACGGCCTTCGTTAAATCTTATTTACCAACAAAGAAAAAGGATCCTGGAGCCTTCACTATACCCTTTGTTGTAGGGGATAACACTGAGAGGAAGGGTCTAGCTGACTTAGGGTCTAGCATAAGCCTTATGCTCTTAAGCCTCGCAAAATGATTGGGGCTGACTGACATGGTCAGAACCAACATGAGAATCGAGTTGGCAGATCATTCCTTTAAAAGACCCGTGGGGGTAGTTGAAGATTGTCTGATTCATGTAGGGAGGTTCTTCATCCCATGTGACATTGTTGTCATTGACATTATTGAAGACCCAAAGTGCCCCATCATTTTTGGATGCCCTTTCTTGGCAACAGGGAGGGAACTGATTGATGTCGCTGAAGGTATCATAACTTTAAGAGTTGGAAATGACCACATTGATTTCAAAGTGAAGGACACCATGAAGGGACCATCTCTGTTAGAGTCTTCTTACTTCATGGATAGCTACTACCAATACTGCGAAGAAATAAGAGAAGAGACCGTAGTTGTAGACCCTCTTATGAGGGCGTTAAACAATTATGATTCAAAAACTATAGATCCTGAGGTTGTTGAGATCCTCGATTACCTAAATCAAAATGAAGAAGATCTGAGTGAGGGTGAGGAAGTTATAGAGACAGTCAAATATGCTTCCCTAGAAATGACACCAGAAGAAGAGAAAGCACCTAAGCCCAAACTAGAGATGAAACAGTTGCTGGAAGGTTTGAAGTATGAGTTTCTCGATCAAGAGGAAAGAAATCCCGTTATAGTTAATGCCAGTCTGACTGAAGAACAATTGGAAAGACTTCTCAAGGAATTGAGGCTCCATAAACAAGCTATAGGGTATTCAGTAGAGGATATCAAGGGACTTAACCCTGCTCTGTGCATGCACCACATAATTCTGGAAGAATCTGCCAAACCCTTAGTCCAACCCCAAAGAAAGATAAACCAGATGTTGAAAGAGGTTGTAAAGAAGGAAGTTATCAAGCTGAGAGATGCAAGTATTATCTACCCTATCAACAATAGCAATTGGGTAAGACCCATTCATGTTGTACCAAAGAAAGGGGGTATGACGGTTGTGAAAGGTGAGAAGGGTGATGAAGTAGCCATCCGTGCTGTCACCGGATGGAGAATGTGTATAGATTACAGGAAGCTAAATCAAGCAACAAAGAAAGATCATTACCCACTTCCCTTCATCGACCAAGTTCTAGAAAGACTAGCACATCATGAGTATTTCTACTTTTTAGATGGTTATTCCAGGTTCTACCAGGTCCCTATCCTACCGGATGACCAAGAAAAGACCATGTTCACTTGTCTTTATGGTACGTATGCTTTTCGAAGAATGCCGTTTGGACTGTGCAACGCTCCAGCAACATTCCAACGTTGCATGATCTCAATGTTCTCAAATTTTTTGGAAGATATCATAGAGGTCTTTATGGATGACTTTTCAGTTTATGGGAAAGACTTTGATGATTGTTTGAAGAACCTATCATTGGTCCTGCAGTGCTATGAAGAAAAGAACCTAGTTCTCAACTGGGAGAAGTCCCATTTCATGGTACAAGAGGGTATAGTGTTTGGCCATAAAGTCTCAAAGAAAGGCATTGAAGTTGATGTAAGAAAGGTTGAGGCTATTTCCAGACTACCCCCGCCAAAGTCTGTGATAGGGGTACGAAGCTTTCTTGGTCATGCCGGGTACTATAGAAGGTTCATCAAAGACTTCTCCAAAATATCAAAACCTCTTTCAAACTTTCTAGTCAAGGATGCAGAGTTCATTTTTTCTGATGATTGTTTGAAGGCTTTCCAGATACTGAAGGAAGCCCTAGTAACACCCCCTATTCTCCAAGCTCTAGATTGGGAGCTACCCTTCGAGTTAATGTGTGATGCTAGCGACTTTGCTGTAGGAGCTACCCTAGGGCAAACAAAAGATAAGAAGCATCATGTAATTTTCTACGCCAACCAAACTCTAGATGAGGTGCAAGTAAATTACACCACAATAGAAAAAGAGATGCTAGCAATTGTCTTCGCCTTTGACAAGTTCAGATCTTATTTAATTGGGACCAAAGTGAAGGTTTACACCGACCACGGAACAATAGGGTACCTGATGAAAAAGAAAGACACTAAGCCTAGGCTGCTAAGGTGGGCTCTATTCCTCCAAGAATTTGATCATGAGATAATTAATAAGAAAGGCAAGGAAAATGTAGTTGCAGACCATCTCTCAAGGATAATCTGCAATGGAAAAGACCAGTTGCCTGTCAACGACAACTATGCTGACGAAGCACTGTTAATGGCTCAATCCGATGAGCCAAGTCTACCATGGTTTGCGGATATCTATAATTACCTTGCTTGTGGGGAGTTACCTCCGGAAATAACATACAATCAAAAGAAGAAACTCTTCTCAGATGTAAAGCATTATTATTGGAATGATCCTCTGCTCTTAAAGAGGTGCTCAGATAATCTATATAGAAGATGTATTCTAGAGGAAGAGGTGCCAAACATTCTAAGAGAATGCCATTCCTCGCCTTATGGAGGACACTTGGGTGGCGAAAAGACTACTTTTAAGGTCCTCCAGTCAGGCTTTTATTTGCCGACCTTGTTTAAGGATGCCCATGCTTTTGTAAGATCTTGCAATGAGTGCCAACAAAAGGGGAATATCTCTTGTCGAAATGAGATGCCACTCTCTGATTGGATTGAAGTTGAGATTTTTGATGTGTGGGGCATTGACTACATGGGCCCTTTTCCATCCTCTTTTGGCTTCAACTATATTCTTGTCACTGTCGACTATGTCTCCAAATGGATGGAAGCAATTCCTACCATGACTTGTGATACAAAGGCAGTAATCAAACTTTTTACCAAGATCATCTTTCTGATGTTTGGAGTTCTGAGGACTGTCATTAGCGATGGAGGCTTTCACTTTGCATAAATGCAGTTTGAATCGCTGCTACGCAAGTATGACATCCGTCACAAGGTTGCAACGTTGTATCATCCCCAAACATCAGGGCAGGTTGAGGTCTCCAATCGGCAAATAAAGAAGATTTTAGAAAAGATAGTAGGCAAGTCCCACAAGTACTGGTCAGCTAAGCTGGATGAAGTTTTATGGATGTATCAAACAACTTTCAAGATGTCATTGGGTACCACACCCTACCGCTTGATTTACGGGAAAGCTTGCCATCTTCCCTTTGAATTGGAGCATAAGCCATTCTGGGTGATAAAATGCCTCAATATGGAGTAGAAGCTAGTCGGGAAGAAAAGGTTTCTTCAGCTCCAGGAACTTGAAGAATTGAGACTTAGTGCTTATGTGAATGCCAAAATTTACAAACAGAGGACAAAGGTGTGGTATGATGCCCACCTGAAGAAAAAGGACGTGAGTGAAGGTGATAAAGTTTTATTATTTAAATCCTCTATCCGTATTTTTCCAGGAAAGCTACAAATTAGGTGGTCTGGACCCTTCACCGTGGTGAAGATCTATCCATCAGGGATGATGGAGCTATACGACAAAGACGATCCAGCGAGGGTCTTCCCGGTGAACATGCACAAAGTCAAAAGATACTATGAAGATGAAGCATTTGTGCGAAGATCAGAAATAGCACTGCAAGAAGCAGAAGGATCCGTATAGAAGGACTTGAAGCATTTCGAGCTGATGACGGAAACTACAACGCTCTTTGGGAGGCAGCCCAAAATTTTACTTTTCTTAGAATTGGATGTTATTTCCCTTTCTGAAAAACACTACGAACATTATCATTGTAATAAGGCCCAAGTCAGTGCATGCGCCACATGCACAGACTCTCTCATTTTATGGGACACTGGTTTAATTTTATAAAGCTCTGATAGGTAATACTATCTGGGGTAGGGATTCTTCTTTCTTGCCAATAATGTTTTACCCATCAACGCTCTGCTTACCTCTATTTTTCACCTCTACTTTCGATCTTAGTTTTACTCCTTTTTAAATTTTTGTATAGAATGCTCTTCATAGCATTTTCTACCTTGTTTCTTTAGCAATCTTGTCTTTTCTATCTGTATCGGGTAGAGCTTACGCGCTAGCCCAACACACTCATATCGGGCAGGAAGCCCCGTGTCATGCAAATGGCGCTTGTATCGGGCAAGCATTCTCGTGTCGAGCAACGTATCGCGTGACATGCGAGTCGTGAGGCGTGAAGCATGGTTAAGAAGCCATATCGACTCTTGAAGTGATGGATTAGACCATGCATGAGGAATGATTTGTCTCTCTACATGAGGCGTGCCCCATTTTTACCTAATTTACCCCTGCTAGCAGTCGCTATAAATAGTAACTACAGTAAACCATGTCGGGTACTTGCATTTACTTTTCACCTACTCACGTATCACGCATTCAACTCTCTCACTTCAGCTCTGGTGTCAGCCAATATTCCATCTACTCCCGTGTCGCCCGTCACGACCTTCAGGCGATAAAGGTATAACCCAATACATGTATCACGCAAGTTTCCCGACACACCTATCATGTCGTGTAACTCGTGTCGGGCATAGCATATCCCGTACCTTTTTGTTATACCTGTGTCGGGCGCAAGACTTGAGTTTTTTTTTATATTGCGTGATGCACGCTTGTCACGCGACACACATCTATCGCGTGCCCAACCGATACCTGGTATCGGACGGAACCCTTGTCGCCCAGTTTTGTTTTAATAAGGATTTAGTGTGTATCGCCTTTCAGTTCATCCGTATTGGGCAACATCTTTTCTCATGAGATCGTATCGGGCAAATCTTTGTTTTTACCATACCACCCCTATCGCGTGATAAGTTTTGAGTTCTGACGCCTGTAGCCATATCGGCTTCCGATCTTGTATCGGGAGACACGTGTATCGCGCTAGGGCCATATCGTGCAACCGTATCAAGCAGGTCCCATTTTGTTAATGATGCACGATATCGGGTGCCATATCAGACAGACCCCTATCGGGCGATAAGACTAATTTACCCCTACCCAATATCGACTTGCTTATGACGGTCTTGGTGTAGTCTTAACCTATTTCGGTTTTTCAAGATACACAACCTTTCCACCCGATGTCAGACAAGGTGACCCGTTTAGCAATAATATTGCTTAACATACTTTTGTTTGATATTTATAGAAATGGCCCGCACAAAGCAGACAGTCGTCCAAGTAGACGAGCACAACTGGAGGATCAACCTCGAGGCCACTGCAGAAGCCACTACAGTCGGGCAGAACTGCCCAAACCCCGACTCAGCGGGGACGCCTGAGGCCGAGAAAAGGCGAGGGACAGAAGCAGCGACAACCCCTTCAATGGTAGAAGAACCGCTAACTCACTCTCCAGGATGGTTCATGCCCAAGGATGAAGAGCATCAACAGAGATACATAGAGTTGGCGGTCAAGATCTACTAGCCAACTCGATTCACCCACCAGCCATCCTTCCACCACTTCGGTATCTTCAACAGATTGGACAATGTCTTGGGGGCTGCATGGCTGAAGACAATATGCTTCAACCTATCCGGATCATATACTGAGCTCACAAAGGAGTTCATGTCCTCCCTCCGGTGAGTCCGGAATAGGCCGGGGGAAGTGGAGAGATTCGGAGGAGGAGACCAGTTGTAGGGCCGATTATAAAACGCTAAGCATGAGATCTCAGAAAAGTTGCTCAATAAGATATTCTCCTCCTCAGAAGTCGAGATGGAGATACTGAACAATGGCGCCAGGCTTGGCGAGGGTGATGACTTCAACCCGGTCAGCGTCTGGAAGAAACTGACTGATGAATCAAACTAAAAGCCAGGAAGCAAAGTGGCGGCCATCCACTACTTCTTCTGGAGGATCATCCAAAAGATAGTGGCTTGTATCCTCTTTAGCAAGTACGAGATGAGCAATATCTACACCGAAGAACTCCATCTCATGTGGTACATGATGGAGGGCAAGGTGGTCAATTTGGGACGCTTCTTGCTGAACAGGCTTTACCCCATAAAGGATGCCACCAAGGAGTATTGCATGGGTGGCGTCATCAATCTGATCGTGGAAAGGTTGGGGTACCCAAAGGAGCCACACAACCTATCAAAAACCAGAGGTGATGACAGGATCAACATGAAGTTCTTGCTATGAGAAAACATTATCAAGAAGGAGGGCAGACGCTACTTCTACAAGTTTTCAAGAACTTCCAAGCTTATTCCCCTCCCGATCTGCATCAACTATGATGTAGAAAAGCTAGTCTTCACCGAAGCAGAAGTCGAATTGTTGGAGGTTGAATCCGCTTACACTGCCACCACCAGAATACAAGAAAGGGTGGCTGCAATGGGATGACCAATCCCTCTCGATGCCCGATAGGACAAATCTTCCACAGTCCCTGCCGAGCCACCCACCACCCCCACACAACTGGCGGCAACCACTGATAAAGTTATCGTCGCTACTCCTATCCCAGCCACAGCCTCCACAACAACAACTACCACGGCTGTAGAAGAAGTAATGGCGATTGTGGAGGTCGTTGAGACAACTGGGGCTGAGACAACGATGATAGCCCCAAGGGAAGCTACTGCGGAAGAGACAGCCACAGTTCCCAAAGATTTTGTTGTTCTTTCAATGGCGGAGGAGATGGTGCATCCGAACACCAGCAATGGGGCGTTCACTGAGCTCCTAGAGACGAAGCTCAGGGTTGTGTAGCCCACTTCGACACCGCTGCCAACGTCGTCGGTGATACTTGCGGAGGAGGTCGCCGACAACTAGATGATAGAACAACGACCACCCACCTCGCTTCCTTTTCTACCAAAACCGACATGCGAGGCAGAGGCAGCCACGAAGGTTCCAACGCGTCACCCTGAAGTGACACCCTCGCGGACGGTACATATGGGATCAGAGCCGCTTGAAGTTGAGCAGTCATCGGGCTGACCTTCATGCGCGAGGAGCGTCACGAGATCAAGAGGGTGATCTGATGCAACACCTCCATCTATGGGGGAAATCCTTGGTCAAGAAGTCGACCATTTGTGAGAGGTAATGAGAAACCACTCAGTTACCTTTTCTTCCCTTACCCACAAATTTTCTATTTTCCAGCAAAGGCTTAGCGAATAGGAGCGACAGCTGCTAGCTCTAGTTGTCCTTCCCAGCCAACTAGAGACACTTAACGCAACACTACAGCAGGCCCTCCTATGCCTTGACGCAGTTGAGGAGAAGCTTAACCAGAGGGATGGCCACCCCCGCTCAAGACAGCCAAGGAGGTCTCCATCACCTCCTGGCTCAGGTTCCCAGTCCTCCTCATCAACATCCTCCTCTGGGACGTCATCCCCTTCCTCCTCCAGTGGGTCATACACAATGCCCGAGGAGGGGACGACACACAAGACAACCGATAGGGCTCCAACAGGACAAGCGAGCTCCCATGACATGGAAGAAGCTGCTCCCTTAGCCTACCTGGATGAAGCTGAAGACAACAACGAATCGATCAGCGTCGGGGAGGACTCTTCTGAAGAATCAGAGGGAGAAAGGGGGGACATCTACTATGTTAATGACATACACCCCCTAGAAGAAGGAGTTCGACAGCATATGTGTTTTCTGCGTCGTCGGAGATCCCTTCCTTCGAGATGGTAGATTTTGAAAGGAAAGACACCAGATACTTGACGATCAAAGACCAGAAATTGCTAAACAAGGTCATGAGGTCACAAGCTGACGAAGAAGACATCGTCTGGAGCGACGGGTACTTCTCCACACGACGAGGGGAGCTGAGGAGCATATTCCACTCGCCAGCCATCATCTCCAAGAAGTTGTTCAGGGTCCTAGAAGGCGCTATTCTCAAGAATCTCAACACCAGGATAGGCCGACAGCTGATTTACACTGCCACCCCGGCCTTAGCAAGAAGACTGATGATGGGGTTATATGATTCTATTCAAGTGGCCAACATGTTGAAGAATATTGAAGACCACAACGCAAACCTAGTGTTGGCCCCTTACAAGCACAAAAAGAATTGGTTCCTCTACATGGTGGACCTCCAGCATCATGATGTCTAGCTTCTCAGCTGCTGCAATGAGGAGGTTCCATGCTCAGGACACACGTTCGTACACCCCAAAGACAAGATCTTGAGGCTCCTTCCGCTGTGTCTTCTTCGAGTGATCAAATATGGAATCCAATGCCACTCCGACATTTGGAATTTCTTCAGCATCAGAGACTTCCCCGTCCAAGAAGAAGTGAGAAGTGGAAACAACACATTTATAGTCCTCTGTACCATAGAGTTTCTTCATGTCTTTGGATTCATAAGGCAACTAAACAACCAGAACTTCTATCAGCTCAGGAGCGTTTATGCGCTGATGTTGATTAAGGACAAGCGCTATTTTCGGGATGCAGGCATCCCAGAAGAGACGTTGGATACTGATTATGAAGCTAATTTCTCCCAACCCAGCATCCATCCAGAGGAAGCGGTCGAGATCTCCACGGACATTTACGGGGCAGTCAAGCAGATGGACGTTCTAGAAGAAATACTTTCAAAAGAAGGCCCCGCTTCACCTGATGCTTCGGAAGAAATGATCAGCAACTTCGATCCTTCCTCTTTCTCTACACTAACACAAGAACAGGTAAATGAGATCCTGCAGAAGTTAGCTGACTCTACCCCCGCATATGTCATCTATGAGGAAGACAATGTCATAGTCTAAGTTGACAATTTAAGGGACATGGTGAAAGAAGGAGGATGTTTGGCGATATCAGTGGTGGCCGCCAACATCCAGATACTATAGAGAAAGTTTGAACACGCATACATAGCCCATCCAATGTTGTTCAATGACACCTGCCTTGCCAATGAGTCAGGAGCAAAACAATCATTTTTGGTAGAGATACAGAGAAGAATGCCATGTGTCATCTTCCTACCTATCATGCACTACAACCATTGGACGCTCCTGATGATGTACGCTCGCCCTCGAGCAGGAATTTTCTAAAAAAGCTCAGATAGCAACAAAGATCATCCAGTACAGTGTACATTGACAACATTGACACCCCTCGAGCACTTAGTAAGGAAATACTGTACGGAGGTGGCAACGCTACTCCAGCCATTCTTGGAGATGGCAGAGAGCAAATGGCACGAGCTTCAATTCTGCCACAGCAGTCCACAACAAGTTCCTCTATCCAATGATTGTGGCATTTTTGTGCTAGAATGGATCTCTAGCTCGGTGACGCTACAACAAATGCCTGACAAGCTCCACCACATCGACTACCACAGCAAACATGGAGAATATGTGTGGGAGCTTATATCTGACGGAGGCGCACTCACCAGCTAGCCCTCACTGACTTATCACTGCCTCACCTTATCTTTTCTCACTACTCTGGGAGAGAATGTGGGATAAGTTTGGGGGGGTACTATATATCAGTGAGGGAGGTATAAAATTCTCCCATTTTGCATTTTGTCTTTCTTATTTCTTTTTTAACATACTTTGTGTATATATAGATATACATGTCTGATACAATATAGTGCATATACAACCCCTTGCCTCTATACAATTGTACAAAGACACTCTATAGTAAAAATCTGATACAGCTTCTCCCAACTTGTTTTCTCTGTATCTAAGGTGATGCAGGTTTTTGTTATGTTTTTCTGAAATTTTAGTCTCAAACGACAAAGGATATAACTTTTCTATGCCAATTTCAAAAAATAATCTCACAACAGCTAAGAGATGTGTATGTGAAGGAAAAAGCTGCCCAAACAGCAACTTGCTTTTGTTTCCCTACCCGTCAAAAATCCAAAAAAGAGAGAAAAGCCTTATGAGAGTGAATAAAAGCATGAGAGTTTTGCGAAAAAAATAATAATAATATGCACACTTGTTTTTCCAAAAGTACCCATATTTAGGCATGGTAGATCTGGGGAAGTGGTATGTAGGATGTGAAATCACTACTCTAAAGCCAACTGGCTTGGACTGCAGGGACCACTCACCTGTTAACGGACCCCTACCTGGATGGACTGATGGGAAACAAGAAAAACCCAAAAAGCCTTAAGCCTACTCAAAAACCCAACTTTCTATTCCCAAAAGTTGTTTGGTGTGAAAGCTAACTTCAGAATCATGCACCTAAGTCTCGACAAAGCTGAAGAGAGAATTTTTTCTAAATAAGGTAGGAAAAATAAAGTTTGTTGTTCGTAGTAAGACAAAATTTTCATTAAGACATCTCATCACTCGCTCAAACCCCTTGTCTGAAGACTAAGTCAGGTTCTGAAGAAGTACCGCAAAACAAAGCCTTAAAATATGTACAGATTAATTGGGGACAATCAAAATGCTAAGTTTGGGGGAGTTGATAACACCCTTTTTGGGGTTATTTATGGCCTATATTTTGTTGTCAAAACTTCCCTCTAAACTATTTTTCCTATCAATTTTTTTTATGTTTTGAACAAAACTAAACAATGCTATGCTCTGACCAATTTTTGCATCCTTTTGTAGAGTTTTCCTTGTCTTTCCACCAAAAAGGCCCATCCCGGCCCATGAACGGTGTTTACCTGCATCGACCCCCCTACCAGTCACCTGACACACTCATTACCCGTCACGCAGCAGCCTGATACAACTATCATGCGACACAGGTGTGTCGTGCAAGAAGATCCCATCAGGCGATACGCCGCTTACCCGATAGGGAGATGTACCTGCAACGACTACTCTCCCGATGTAGCATGTCGCACGATACGAGCCACCCACCGGCAGGCGCCCACCCATCATGACTACCCGACATGCTTGCAACCCGACACCCGTTGTGCCGGGTGACACGCATGTTGATCATCCCCAAAGCTGTGCTAATGGAGCCGATGGAGGACATGTGACACCCGGAGGACCACAACTTTTTCCAACCGCTGCCTATAAATAACAGGTACATGGCTCCGATGGGACGAGTCAGAACCCTAGCAAAAGCTAACCTTGGAAACCTTCAGAAGCTAGTATGATGTGTTCCAAGGGCATATCGGGTGATACTAGGTGAGCACACCCCCTACCCGAGAGGGGTGGGAGTGGTTCACTTAGAACCTATCCCAGTAGCCGTAGCAGCCTGATACAACCAAGAAGGCCACCCGATGTTCTGGGTTCCTAGATGGGCTCTTGCCCGAGACAACTCAACCCTACACCTGATACAAGGAACCTGAGAACCTAAGCTATCTTGAACCTGCCACGATACCGAGCTTGATACGGATTTCCCATCACGGCGTGCCTCCTGAGAGGGTGGTACCCCGATACGGCCGTATCGGGTAGTGAGCCTTGGCCGTTATGACTGCCCGTCACTACCTGTCGCCCGACAGGGCTGGCCACCCGACACGGGCATGTCGGTCAGAGCTGCCACCCAGTATCAGGTTAGAGACACCTTAGCGGTCTGCTGGTGTATATCACCCTCCTATATTAAGGAGGCAATACCTATTAGGCAATGTAACTAAAACCTTTTATACAATGCTCATGCTAATGGAATTAGTAGAGTTTTAATACCTATTGCTCTATGTTTGACCCCCTTTTATTAGATGATTTCCTTTTTAGCATCTGAAATCTAGCTTGTATGCTTGGATCATGTTTTGACTAGCTATCGAATCGTGTTTCCCATTTCAACTCCCTCGAGAGAGGTGTTGTAACTCTAGTGTTTGGTCCGATCAGGGAGTACGAGAGTACCCAGGGTTGGAGTTGCTTCAGTTATCTTTCCACTCCAACCCAAGTCTGCTACCTTTGAGAGAGGGTGTTGGTGCTTAGTTGGAGGTACCCTCTTTGAGAGAAGGGGTACTGGATGTTTTCTGTTGCCGCTTGTTATGCCTAATTTTCTTCCTTCTTTCCTTACCTAGGCAATAGTGTTATCTCCTCAGGTTTCGTTGCATAAAACTCTTAAAAATTGATGAAATGCCAAAACCTTAAATCTTCCTTGTAACTCCAGTTGGAGATAGCTTTTTCTTTAATGCTTTCTTGTTGCATTTTGTTTCCTTTTATTCTTTTGTTTTACCATTCTTGATCTACCGTTCCCTTGGGAACATTTTCTTACCCTTCTTTTTACCGGAGTGTAGAGTGTTGATTCTGTGTTCTTAGCACGACCACCCTCATCCCTGTGGTTCGACCCCGATCGCTACTTCAGACCCCGTTATCGTTGCGGGGGCCTAAGAGTCGGGTTATTTAAAAGTCCGACTACTTCAAATCCGCTCCTTTTGGATGCGTGATTTAGGCCGGTCAAATATCGATGATGAAAAATAGATCAATCTCTTATCAGATGACATTGCCTATCTTATAGCTCATTTGAATTGATGAAAATAGTTTTGTATTATCCAGATGTGATGCAAATATACTTTTGCAAACAACATAATGTCATATGAAAATGTTACATGAGAAATGGCAAAACCTGTCAAGGATATTTTCACATGTTTCCACAACCGCTGAGATACTTTTTCTTCAATAAAAAGATTTAACCTATTAAGGCACATTATGAATAAATAAGGAGATAAGGGGTCTCCAGGCCAAAGGCCCCTTGATGCTTTAAAGCTTGGTAGTTTCTTGCCATTCCATAAAACACTGATGAACCCACCACAGATTGAATTGATAACATAATTTACTAATTGTCTTGCTAGTCCTTCCTTTAAAAATGGGTCAAAGATAAAAGTCCAAGACATATGATGATATGACTTACTTAAATAAATCTTGATTGCCATTGATTTTGTAGATTTTGTCCTTCACATAGAATGAATTAGTTCTTGAACTAAGATCATATTATCAATAATATGTCTACCCTAAATGAAGATGGATTGTGCCTCATGTATCCCACTTGGCATATATTTCTTCAACCGATTAGCAATAATCTTATAAGAATTCTTTAAACATACATTATTTAAAGAAATAAGATGAAGCTATTTGAATGTGACTGGGTTTGGTACTTTTAGAATAAGTATAAGAACAACATTGCACATTGATGAAGAAGAGGATACCCAGATAGATCTTGTCACAGTTGTAATCATAGAAGAGTGAATAGTTGACCAATGATGAAGAGGAAATTCACATCAACACCATCAGGCCCAACAACTTTGCATCTACCTATGAAAAAAGTGTTGTAAAGATTCCAATAGGTGTTGGCAGTTGCAAAGAAGTAGTATATCTGCATCAGAGAGGTGTGTTTGCATCGTAGGCATTGCATTAATGTAATGTTGACATGAAAAAGAGGATGAACATAATTGTTCCCTGTAGAACTATAAAACCATATTCTTCTATTGACAAGTATCATAAAACGAAACACCATTGGCATCCTATAACCTTGTTATAGTATTTTTGTTCATCTTGCCTTAATATAGGAATGAAAAAAGAGGTATTTGCATCACCATCCTTAAGCCATAAAATATGGCTCTTTTGCCTAGCATTTTCCTCCTTCATATAGAGAATATGTTCATATTGACTTTGTAACTCATTGCAGTAGATATCTAAATATTACTCATAATATGTCACAAGAGATTGTTGTAATGATTCAATAGAATTAAGTATATTGTTCTTTTGCAATTTAGTGCCCCTCAAATCATTTCTATACCAATCACATAGATATGGTGTAGCCATTTTTGTTTCTTCATTGAATTCAATAGGTGATTTCTAGATTGAATTAAACAAAGAAGAAAATGATGAATTGCTAAGTCATTTTCCCTTGGTTCTAAAGTTAAACTTATACTTCTATATCTTTGTGTTGTGAAAAAGAAGAGGGTTACAACCAGACCTAATATGAATGAGATGGGATATTGAGAATTGATACAACAAAAGCCATTGAGAGTTACCAAGCACACGATCCAAGTATTCATATAGAGAACCAACTTCATACATAAAAGGACTTCTAGAAAAACCAAGATCAATTAGATCAAAAAATGAAATATAATTTCTAGACATTCATTTTAAATGGATTAGCTAGCACTGTAAAATGTACAATACATAAAATATGACTCCTTATATCATAATATATGTTGATGCCATGAGATGCCTTCATAAGGAAAAGTAACCATGCATCGACTCAACATCCAATATAAGGCCAAGCTCCTAAAAACTAGATATGAAGTAGACTATAATCTGCAATATTATGGGAGATACTATGAGGAATCCTTCTATATAGATGATTATTCTAATGAGGATTGCAATCAATAGTCTTGTGGGATCTATGGTTAAGAGACTTATTATTTAGATCAATATCCAGATATGATAAATGAGAGGATGGATGCCCTTCAAAAGATGTTAGTTGCCCAACAAGTAACACTAGATGATGAAGAAGCTTGGGGCAAAAGAATGATGGAACAATGGGCCCAACTGAAAGCACAACTATCCTAGATAGTCACATCAGGGGAGGATGAATCAAATAGCTCATTAGGAAAGATAGATCATCCCACATTTATGATCGACGATGAGTATGACACTTATATCTCGCTATAGATTGCAATGGGTGATTTAGAGATAACGATGCACCCTGAAGAACAAGAGCCGAAGTTGTACATGTACACTTGTGTTCCATCCTTCTTCGTATTAGGGGCCTTAAAATGTCAACATAAAATGTGTCAACAAGAGAGTCCCCATGGCATGGCTTGAGTTCTAGATGGTCCATCACCTTTTCCTTTTGTAGGCTCACATCTAGGCGGTTACTATGATCAACCACACTTGATTGAATATATTATGGAGGATAAACAAAAAACTTCCATGCATATCTAGTTGTTTCATATAAGGAGGTACAACCCCAACTAGAGGTATACATTCCAACACCACCTCATATTTTTTACATTCTCTCCAATTTAGATCCTACAAATCCCATGGTGAAATTTGATGTGTTCCACATGGAGGATACCGAGCTACATGTTGACATTGTCAATGACCCCGATATTTCTATTGCTTTTGATGCTAATTGGGTAGTACACTAGGAGGAGCATCTGCACAAAAATATTTTTTAGGCAAATCTTATAGATGAGACAATTCCTCCTATTCCAACACTACATATTCTTTATGCATATTTAGGTGATGGGAAGAAGCTGCAACCAGATCTTAGGGACAAGAAAATTTCTAAGATTATAGTCAAGGGTGGGTGGTATGTACTCCTTTCCACCCACACTTATATCTTTTAATTTCTTGTTTTATTTCAATAATTTTAACTTTCCATGCATCCATTGTATTCAGTTACTTGCATTGCATGTATCTTGAATGTTCTTATTTCAAACCATAGTTCTTACAATGTTGGTTAAAGCCATTATATAGTCAGATCAATTTGTCTTCATGTTACATTACATATAAAATTTGTCATACAACCCCCTTGTTTGAAGTAAATTCTTGAAGTTAACTATAATTCTGAAAATATGCCAGTGGCTAGAAATCACCCTTTGTAGCCAATGAATATCAACATCATGTTTCCCAAAAACAATAGCAAGTCATATGATATTGAGAAAAATCAAATGCAACACGTCTCTTCACTGATTAAGATAGTATGCTTGTAGAAATGTCTTAATCTTACACGTGACATGATATGATTGTTTTGTTATGTAAGAATTTCCCTATATTCTAAATTCTAATATATAAGATGCACAAGTTTCACCCTCTTCTACATTTCTTTTATCACCATATTATCCCACTAGTCACCAAATAATAAAACAATCCTTCATTTGTTCCAAATTATAAGCTCAAGGTGCCATATCCTCACTCCCCAACTCTGCCAATTGGAGTGAGGAACACTAAAGTATATATGGTTACTCAAATAACTATAACTTTAACACACAAACTCAAAATTCTATGATTTAAAATACATTGAATGAAAAACACAATTACCTTAAAAAAATGTAAATCTCATACATATCAACCATGATATTAATCCTTGAATCAAATTCCAGATTGGGAAATCTGTCTACAGGTAGAAGAAGTTGAAAATTTGATCCATCGATCAATATTTCTTATCTGTGGGTCTTAATTAAATCTTAATTGGTTAGGAACGACATGAAATTTTATGTATTCATGATTTCTTGATCACCCTTGTATATAACCCAATCTTCATGTAGGGAAAATTCCTTATTAGTTAGAATATCTCTTCATAATAAAGTGGGCCACTAAATCAACAAGTTTGCCCTAGACCTAAAATGGATCTGACTTTTACATCTGATGTCATAAGAGAGTGATTCAAGTTCAATTGTAATAATAACTCAATTATATGATATATATATATATGTATATATTTATGTACATATAGAGTCAGTCTAGAATACACTCAAGTGTATCCGGAGCATAATACAATCAAGTTGTTTTTCATGATGCAACATTTCTCTTGAAAATCTAATCCATTGATCTTCTTAACATCTTGTAAACAACTCGTATATAAAATTTGAGCCCATTTGGATATGTATAGGTCATGTTATGAAGGCCACAAAAATTATACATTTCAAATTAGTTTTGTGCTTCAATTTTGTTTCCCTTAGATGAGTGACTTACACGCATCCAAATGAACTCAAAATTTGTATGTTGCCTAATTATAGTATGACAATGAAGATCAACATCTAAGGGTCCATCACCTCATGTCCACCTCCATGTGTAATCATGAGGAAGTTCACCTTCACCAATATCCCACTTGTTTTGTAGCGACACACTGGTATAAATTGAAAGAGAGATAACAAAATAAACTAGAATATTACAATTTTTTTAAGCAAGTGAAAACTGGTAAATATACTGAATAAATTCTTTATATAGTTGCATGACTTCCTCTTCTTTAACGACATCAACTATTGTCATTTATGTGAACCCCCAACTCCAGTCTGGGGAGTGCATCCTCCAAGTAGGTGGAGACGATGCAAAAACTACTAGTTTGTTGTTGCCAATATTGATGATGATGAAAGTTCCATCTATTAGTGGAGGTGTGGTGACCAATTTGTTGAGTTTTTATAAGTAGGGGAGGGTTGTAGGTATTGGAGATAATGCATTAGTTATTTCTGGTGGCATCTCCATTATCATTTATATGCTTGGTAATGTCAATCTACATTACTTTTGTATCTAATATAATAAAAGTGGTTGAATGGTTGTTGTACTAATCCCTATGTTCTACTTACTTGTATCAACATGATGAGAGTCATCTATTGGAGGGAAGTAGATCATTATTTTTTTCTTCTTCCATGAGGTAGGTTGTAGGTGGTCACAATAATTTATGGCTGATCGGGACCTACTTGAGCATTCATGAGGTGGAACCTACTCGAGAGCTAAAATGTAAAAATAAAAAAAAGCAATAAAGAGAACAAAAGTTGAAAAAGTCCTAAGAAGAAAGTGAATCAAGGAGGTTACAAATTCTGAATATAATATAATCTGATTGGTTAATATTTTTTAAGATAATGAAAATGATAGGATTGTAATTACTTAGACAAACTCATTCTTTTTATCATATAATAGATAAGATATTTTAGTAAAATGTTATTGCCCCTATCATTACATCTCATCTAAATTTCCTAGACAACGTTGGGAATGGAGATATTGACTACTTGGTGGGTCTAATAACTAAGTCATTGTAAGAGTCATGGACTAAGAGTGTGTGACAAAGTGTATTTTGACATAAATATGGTTTATTTTCTCTTTATACCTTATTATATTCACTCATGACCTCAAGTTTTTATTCCTTGATTTCTTGATCAACGTTGATACTCAAATTTTAAATATAGTGACCAATGTGAATTTTATACACATTATGACACTACAAATTGGATTAATTTATTACTTTGTCAAAAGAAGTAAAATTTTCCATTTCACTTTATCTTTTGGTTGTCAATTTTTATTATAAATATTCTACACAATCTTGTGAACCTATGTTCCAAATTTCATCTCATTTGAACTCTCCTACAATTTTCTATGAATTCTTAAAGTTAATGTACTATAATTTCCTTTAAATTGCCCTTTATTCAACCTTTTCGAACTCAGCGATACAAGGCTCACTGGGGGGACGAACCCCAGCTGTTGGATCTTACCCATATGGATCATGCCCGAAGAAATGTCTGGTCCATCATCCCCTACCTCCCGCAATCAACGAGGAAGGGACTATGAGTCCGAGCGTGAAATTTAACTCAAAACGACCAAAGTTTGAAAATCCAAGGGAATTAAAACGTTCACCTCAAAAATTCAAACTGATCTAGCCCTTAATCCACATTTAATAAATTTGTTTTGGGAGCAAACAAGATATCTCTCTTGGCCGCCACCATGGGTACTGTGCTCCAAGTGAAACCCTAAACCTAGCCCCAAAATCCTATAAAAACACCACCTACACCTTTAGTCTGCTCGCATGATCTTGAATGACATCTCACCTTCTCCTTCTTGACCTCCTTCTCACTTTCCCTCTTTTCTTTGGTGGCCTCTCCATCATGGAACCACCAACCTATGTGTGATATGATGCGGGTGTAGTGCGCAATTGTGAATGTTAGATCACAATCAAATTATGACCACAGTCCAAAGCTAATGACCAGATCACATCCCACACATCCACCATCTTGCACCTGATCCTGAGATCAGACTCCCCTCAACCATGTGATCTTAGCACCACTCAGGGGTTGACTGACTGATCAACAACCCATGTTTTTCCCCAGCTATTTCCTTTTTAAGGTATTTACCTCCTCTCTGTTCAAAATATCCAATAAATGAACAAATCTTGTAAAAACCCAAACTTTTGATTCCAAGCTTCAAAATTATGAATAAATAGTCCATTTTGATCAAAAAAATCAAAAGAATCATTTAAAAATTCTTATGAAGGCTGATTCTTAATGGATTTTACTAATATCGCTATATTTTCATATCTTACTTACACAATTTGTCAAATGACTCAATAATGATGATTTAACTTTATAAACCCTAATATCCGACTCTGATGATCATTGTGAAACACTAAAATCAGACTAGTCCAATTAAGAATCTAGATCTAACCTTTCTGGTTATCTACCCTTGAATATGAATCATGTACCCTGAAATGATTAATCTTGATGATGGTAGCTTAATGTTATGATTGATCTAAATCTTGTGAAATCCTTGATCATTTGACCTAATATATTAATGACTTGTACATCAATCAAAACTTGATCTAATCTTGAACACCAATGATGGTAATTCATAATGGTTATGATAATGACTTGGATAATGATAATAATAATTAGGTTTAACACATATGTTCCTAGAATACCTAGGTAGGTCATTCATACTTGAAATATTCTTGACACTTGAATAAATTTTGAACATTTTGAAATTGGTTGATCATAAGTGAATGACCTAAACCCATTGTTAAATAGGAACGAGTAACCCTAATCTTGAGAATTGAAACATGATCTTCAAATATCATGATATTGACCCTTGATCCAAATATTCTTGATCTAGGATCTGACTCGAGGGCTTGACCTATTACTTGTTGAGATCTTATATCCTAAATTTTCAGGTATGCTTTGATATTAATCCTCCTTGAACAGACTAGTAATATTGAATAATACTCGGATGTACCTCTTGAAAATATTTGCTATGTATTTGTTTGAGCGACAACGTTCCCTACTAAGTACTCTTCTGATTTTCTATACTATAGTTTGCAACAAACTTGAAAACATAAATGATATTGCCCATTATGACTGCCAGTAATACTTGTTGAAATTGACTACAAGCAACCTCCTCATTTGGCTGCTAGAACTTATACATGTCAAATGATCTCAAACTTGTACATGTCAATTGACCTCCTTCCTCATATGGAGAGAAGGAGCCAGGTGATCTCCCCCATATTGTTGGGGCGATGGAGCCACATAAATATATAAGCATGCTTCTCGATATCAACATAATGGGAACTTGTGATAAAATCTTGTCAGATAAATGTTTGTATGGAAAATCGCTCGCTGATTATTTTTCTTATAAGTCCTGCCAAGTACTATATTTTATTATAAATGTTTTTAATTGTTCAATATCTGTTCTTTTCAAATCTCACTAATGCAATTGCATTGATTGCATCTCAATTTACCTAATTTTAGGAAAACCAGATGGATCGTTATGAAGAATTGACTAGATCGCTTTAGCTCATGACAAACTCTGATCATATGGACAAAATATACAAATCTCATATTTGAGTTGGTTGTTTCTTTAAACCTCTTATTTTATGAGTTATTTTTTCTTATTGTATATGCTAGTGTGTGAGATCCTTTTGGGCAACTCAGAGATGGGCACTTCAATCCCTTTACCACTGTATAGGCAGTAGGATTGGGATTGTAGTAAGAATAGTTCTATGACATTTGGTATCTGAGCATACACACTCTCATATGCATTAAGTAAATAACATCTCAAGTCCCTTGAACCCAGAAAACCCTAAAGTCCACAATGGTGAAAATTGAGGTGTCTAGCATCAGGGTTCTGGCACAATCACCTCTTATCCTTCTTCACAGTGGCTGGGGTTTTCCTCTCTACTAGCCTTAATTGATCCAAAACTAGACCTAAAGGTTCTCTATTGAAACCCTAGAGAGTCTTCCAATTATTTTATCTTCTCATTAAGGATCACACAAAGACCATCTATTAGTTGACGCATCCTTTCTTCTTTTGCTAGGTATCATGACTGGATATGCACTCTCCCTATTTTTGAGTAGTATGGGAATCAACAAAATTTTGAAATGAATTTTGAAACTATATAGATGAATACCCTATAATCTAATATACTATTAACTTGAACTATGTGATTAAAGGACTCATAAATGTATGTACCTTGTAGATGGCCCCACAAACCCGTAGCTAAAGAGAAAGACCCCTTGAAACAAATAATAATTGAGAAGGGAAGATTGATAAAAAGAACATTGAGAAGAAAGGACATGAAGAAAAGGAAAATATTATTGAGAATAAGAAAGTTCTTGAAGAATAAGTTGAGCACAATGTAGACAAGGGAAAAAGACCCATGCTCAATAATGTTGATGGTAATGAGGATGAACTAAGAAGGACTACCAAATATGATTCTTGGGATGTACAAAACAAGATACTAGTGGATTCTATGATCAAATGGGTAAGATACATAACATCGATAATTGTTAGAGGAGTCCAAATCACCATGACTACCTTTACCCCTACATAGAAGACCGTAGTCATTGAGATCTATAACAAAATATAGGTTGGAATTGCAAAGGAGGACATGTTCAATCACAAAAAGTAGTGACTGATCAGAAGGCCATGAAAGAACTAATGAAATCATCACTAGATCTAGATTATGATATGTTGATTATGCAACCATTTGTAAATTTTTGAAACAAACCTTATAGTCACCATATCTTTGAAAATTTATATTTGATGCAATGTTGTATTGGGATCAATACCCTATGATTCATAACCTATCATTGTATTTGAAAATGCACATCTTAATTGGATCCTTTTAATAGTCTCTATTTTGAACTTTATTATTCTCAATGATGCTACTAGTCGATTTTGTACATAATGACTAATATATAGAGAGTGACAATGAGAACAGTCAGATATGGATGAACCCTTATCGAATCACACATACTTGAATAATTGAATTGTACTTTCTAATTTTTGACTCCCCTAATCTTGGGCATATCCCTACTTAGGACTACCTCCAAATTATCATCATGTTGATTATTTAGAATTGTATAGGTAATCCCTTCCACCCAATTTTTATTCCTTAACCTAAGTCTCCAATAGATGAAGTCTATGAAATAATAATCTTTGATATTGAGCCCCGATTTAAATACAATGTTGACTATAGCTTGTGGCTAAATTCCTAGAAAGACCTAAGACTAGATCATTCGTCAATCTCGATACCATAGTAATAAAATAGGTGATTGATATCACAAATGTTGTTAGAATGTTGCTTGAATATTGATTAATTGTTGCTCATATATTGAATACGGATGAATGATCTCCAATGGGGTCTAAATTGGAACCTAAACCCTAAGCTTGGAATGTTTTGACCTACGATCTTGATGTCCAATCTTTGAGTCTTGATATTGATGTAAAAAAATCTTGAAACATGACTATAATCACCCATGACTTAGGATCACCCACGATATGGCTAGTGACTTTTCATATCCCCAAAAAATCATATCTCAAAGATGTTGACTCAGTAGTGATATTTTGAGGATGATTGTGATGAATATATGCATAGGGTTATTTTCCCAAAAATGAACTAGGCCTGAATCAGTCACCCACCTCGAATGTACTTGAAGAAGAAATCGATATTGAAATTTCAAAATATTTCTAGATTGTAATTTATGGGTGGATGATCACACCAATGGTCTAGATAGGAATAGAAACCCTAGACTTGCATGTTTAGAACCCAAAATTCTGATGTTTGAATCCTTAATATTGATTTACGATCTTGTTAGTACATGACCCAATTTAATTCATGATGTATAAATCTTAACTCTTGATCCCAATTCTCCCTTAGTATGGAGACATAACTTGAAAGTGAACTCGATTAGTGAATTGTGATCTTTTGACCTCTTAATTGATCAATTCAAGTTTATGAGAGACTGTTGATGTGGTTATAATGTAAGAGACATGATTTTTTACTATATAGTTTGGGATGTTAAGGATATGACTTTGATTGGATAGTCCCAATTTTTTAGGATGTTTTTGAATTTTGGGGACAAAATTCCTCTTAAGTAGGGAAGGATGTGACAAAGTGCATTTTGACATAAATATGATTTATTTAATATTTTCCCTCATTATATACACTCATAACCTCAAATATTTATTCCTTTATTTCTAGATCAATGTTGATACTCAAATCTAAAATATAATGACCAATGTGAATTTTATACATATTATGACACTTCCAATTTGATTAATTTATTATTTATCCAAAGAAGTAAAATTGTACATGTAACTTTATTTTTTGGTTCCCAAAATTTTTATAAAGATTATACACATTCTTGTGAACCTATGATCCAAAATTTTCTCATTTGGACATTCCTACAATTTTTCTATGAATTCTTGAAGTTAATGTACTAAAAAGTCCCTTTAAATTGCCCTTTATTCAACCTTTTCCACCTCAGTGATCCAAGGCTCACTTGGAGGACAAACCCCACCCCTTGGATCTGACCCACATGGATCAAAGTCTAATAGAACAATTGGTCTGTCATCCCCTACCTCCCACAATTAACGGGGAAGGGACTATCAGGCTGAGCGTGCAATTCAACTCAAAATGACCAAAGTTTGAAAATCTAAGTGAACAAAAACGTTCACCTCACAAATTAGAACTCGTCTAGCCTTTAATCCACTTCTAATTGATCTATTTTGAGAGAAATGAGGGCTCTCTCTTATCCATCACCATGGGTACTGTGCTCCACCTAAAACCCTAAACCTAGCCCCAAAATCCTATAAAAACACCACCTACACCTTCGGTTTGCTCACACGATCTTGAACGGCACCTCACCTTCTCCTTGTAGACCTCCTTCTCGCTTTCCCTCTTTTCTATGGCTGCCTCTCCACTGTGGAGACACCATCTTGTGTGTGAGCCGGTTTGGGCATGATGTGCAATCGTGATCGTTACATCAGAGTTTGTGTTTGACCACAGTCCAGAACTGATGGCCAGATCGCATCCCACACAACCACCATCTCGCACATGTTCCTGAGTTCAAGATCCCCTCATCCGTGCAATTTTAGTGCCATACTAAGGTTGAATGATCGATCAATGGACCACAACCCCCCAAACTATTTCCTTTTTAAGGTATTTACCTCCACTCTGTTCGGAAAATCAAATAAATGAACAAATCTTGCAAAAACAATAATTTTCAATTCCTAGCTCCAAAAATTATAAATAAATAGTCCATTTTGATCAAAAAAATCAAAAGAATTGTTTAACAATGCTTGTGAATCCTGATTCATTATGGATTTCACTAACATCCCTAGATTTTGATCTCTTTCTTACACAATTTGTCAAAAGACTCAATAAACTTGGAAACCCTAATATCCGACTATGATGATTATTGTGAAACACTAAAATCAGAATTGAATAATTAAGAATCTAGATCTAACCTTGTTGTCTTGTCTATCCTTGAATATGAATCATGTACCATGAAGTAATTATTAATCTTGATGATGGTAGCTTAATGTTATGATTGATCTAAATCTTGTGAAATCCTTGATCATTTGACATAATATCTAAACCATGACTTTACTTTTACATTAGTCAAAACTTGATCTAATCTTGAACACCAATGATGCTAATTCATCATGATGATGATAATGACTTGGATAATGATCATAATAATTATGGTTAACACATATGTTCCTAGAATACCTAGTTAGGTCATTCATACTTGAAAGATTCTTGATACTTGAATAAATTTTGAACATTTTGAGATTGGTTGATCGTAAGTGAATGACATAAACCCAAGGTTAAATAGGAATGAGTAACCCTAATCTTGAAAATTGAAACGTGATCTTAAAATATCATCATCTTGACCCTTGATCCAAATCTTGTTGATCTAGGATCTAACTCGAGGGGTTGTCCTATTACTTGTTGAGATCTTACACTCTCAATATTTGGTGAAAGGTACACTTTTATATTAATTCCTCCTTCAACAGACTGGTAGTATTGAATGATACTTATATGTACCTCTTGAGAATCTTGGCTATGTATTTGTTTGAGATACAAATTTCCCTACTGAGTAGTCTTCCAATTTTCTATACTATTGTTTGCAACAAACTTGAAAACATAAATGACATTGCCCATTATGATTGCCAGTATACTTGTTGAAATTGAGTACAAGCGACCCCTTCATTTAGAGAGAGGAACTTATATATTTCGAATGATCTTGAACTTGTACATGTCAATTTACCTCCTACCTCATATGGAGAGAAGAAGCCAAGTGAACTCCCCCATCTTGTTGGGGCAATGGAGTCACATAAATATATAAGCATGCTTTTCGATATCAGCATAATGTGAACTTTTAATAAAATCTTGTTGAATAAATGTTTGTTTGCAAAATCACTCATTGATTATTTTGCTTATAAGTCTACCAAGTACTATATTTTGCTATATTTTTTTTTCAATTGTTCAATATCTATTCTTTTCAAAGGGTACCGATGCAATTACATTGATTGCATCTCGATTTACCTAATTTTAGGAAAACCAGATAGATCATTATGAAGAATTGACTAGGTTGTGTCTGCTCATGACAATCTCTGATGATATGGACAAAATCTAAAAAATCTCATATTTGGGTTGGTTAGTTCTTTAAACCTCTTATTTTTTGAGTTATTTTTTGTTATTGTATATGCCGATGTGTGGATCCTTTTGGGCCACTTAGAGACAGGTGCTTCAATCCCTTTACCACTGTCTAGGAAGTGGGAATGGGATTGGGGTAAGAACGGTTATGTGATAGAGTGGTAGCTTCTGGGGGTGAATGGAGCAACTACAGTTCACTCTATTGAGGGCCTCAAAGTACACCAATATTCAATTTAATGTGTATTCATGTATACTATTATTATCTTGTATTTCCTTTCATGGCATCATATACATGATATATAAACCCTTTATAATTTTTTAATGTAACAATACCGTATTATAGATGTGGAAAATGTTCATTATGCAAAGTGACCAAATTCATTGTAAACTAGATTTGATAACTTCTAGTACTACTATTCAATTTATTTAGTCAATTGTGTACTCTTAGTTGTTTTGAGGACGTAATTTTTGTTGAGTTGAAGAATGCATGTATCATTTGTAACATGATGTTTTATGCCACGTTGTTGTGTTAAATGTTTAAGTGTTCCTGTAACAATCTTTGTACAATGTAGTTTGAATTTTTGGTTGTTGTCCAAGGTTGTACATGGTCTAATGTTGATGAATTTGTAGTTTATTATTGTGTCAAAATGTAAGGATTACAAAATATATCTATTGTGTTCCACTTTAATATTTAGTTTCATGTGTAAATGATATAATAAATTATAGTATTGCTATTCAAACTTTAGAGTAATTATAAGATTGGACAAAGAACCATGTATGAACACTATATTACATTTAATTCTATTGGTTAGTGTGTAACATTGATGTGTAACACATAATTAGAATATAAGTACAAATTTCCATGTACTATATATTGCAAGTACTGCATCTATTTACTATTAGTGGGTTTAGAGTGTTGCCAGTTGTAATGGTGTATCATTATTTATATTTTTATTAAGGGAAACATCTGTTGTAGCTATATGAATACTATAATTTCTTCATCTTGATATCAATCATATATAATGCTCATATGTTGTGATGATTTTCTATAAACAACAGAAACAAGCTAAAATGTACAAATAGTAAAAGCTAATCATGTCAACATAAAATAGTCATTAACTACAAAAACATCAAATAAACCGAAATTGTAACTTAGGTCATAGTGAGGTAAGTATATAGTAGATAAATTATGAAATTGAGAATCAATTTAATTATGGTAAAAACCAATTTAATCATTTACCATGTGTTATTCATGCCACTTCTAGATTTTTTTTTTGCATCACAATGTAGTTTAAACATAGTAAATATAATATAAATTGATTGTAAACACATACATAACTGATCGCTTACAATAATGATGTAATGTAAAAGTAAGGCATATCAATAAGAGAAACTTAAAGAAATAAATATTTTCTCTTAGAGAAGAGGCATGATAGGTTTTGGTTGTAGGAGAGGAGGGGGAAATGGTAGAAAGGCTAGACAAGGACATTGCCATCCAAAGTTAGGATATATACCACCATTGAATGCGGTGACAGGAGGTGATGGGGTTGATAGAACAACAAAACCACCATAGTAAGAAGTGAAAACTACCCACACTATTGCCCAATGTAATACATATATTCTAAAAGATATTGGGCTGGATGTAACCTTCTTTAGTAGACACAAAGGATCTATAAGAGATTAAAAAACTATAACATGGAGGTGAATGCCAAAAAATATAAGAGAGGACAATTCCTGTCAGTGATAGTGCAGCATCCCAATTTTCTAAAACATGTAATTTATTGAGCTTATGCATAATTTCATCGGGAATATAAAAATATAATAATCATTGCATAAAATATAATAAATTTGAACCCATATAGAATACAATTTCAATTTATCACATTTTAATAACATAACATGAAAGTCACACTTAAACTAATACGTGCTTATCATAACCAGAAAGGAATCTAAAGGGATCATTCTATTATAGTTGGCACCCCACCATGTTTACCTTTAGAAGTCCTTGATTTCTTCCTTCATTTGTTCCTCAAATAGCTCTATGATCGATGTTGCTCCTTTCCTACGGGCATCACACCCCCAACCATGCATAAAATAATTTGTAAGTGGAATTGAACATATTATAATAGATAAATAATAGATACTATGAAATGAAATATTTCAATCATGAAAATAATTTTTGCATGTTATCATTGTCTTTTATATAACTTATATAAGAATCCTCAAGTTTTACACTGAAGTTCCTTTTCTCTTTGCACCTAAGTGCTATATGTGCTAGGAAGTTGTAATAGAGTAGAACATTCTATCTCTTTAATGTATGTCCCTTGTATACCAATCTTTCTCTTCTTCTTTCTCTTACCTTCAATTGCATGTTTGAATATAAATTTATGAATAAATTGTTGGTCTATTACACTTGTGACACATTGGATGTACTCGATATGATAAGAATCAAGTTCTAGACTCATAACATGACTTATCACTCATTCAACTTTTGATTCCATCCATGTGCACATTAGCGCCTCACTCTAGTACTAATGTGGTAGCTCACGATTCCAATGCATGTCTCAAAATTAGTCCTATTATGATAAAGTTATTTCCAATTGAAGACCTTGACTGCTAAACCTACTTTTAAATCCTTTCTCTGCATTAGATCTCGAGTTTGGGCGGGCCCAGAGGATCTTTGTACCCACTGAGTAATAATGGACCAAGTACAATTGTTCTTATCCCCTCTCTCGATGTAGGTGCGCCTCTTTTGGGCCCTACAATCAAGTCACATAGATTGCTCCCTCACATTTGACGACCGTTCCCACATCCCTTACCTCCATACTCAACCACCAACACCCTTTGTGTTGCTGCCACCTACCCCCATTTGGAACCACCAATCACCACCCATGTCACTTCTTCTCACCAAATTGATGCCTGCTTTGACTCTATTTTCCTCCCCATTTCTTTTACCTCACTTTCCATGCCATCTTGCATGCCCCAACACCCTCCACTTTCCCCTTGCTCCACCTCTGGTGGTGCCTCTACCAAGACCTCATTGGGTGAGAAAGTTGGGAGTCCCCTCGAGCATAGTCGAGGCTGTTGTTGACTTTGCAGAGGCTGGGTGAGGCCATTCGATTGGTTCTCGTGACCTAAGGATGGCTGCTTCAGGGGAACATGGAGCTCTGATGAGAAAGCAGGCACCATAGAGTTGAAGCCTCGAGCTCATACACCCCCCATGACCGCGGGCAATGAGTAGTGGCTGACAACAACCTCTAGTTGTTTGGTGTGACCACTGGTAGTAGGGGCACAATGAGTGGTATCCACAAGCCACAAACTGACTGGGGTGTGGTTCTGACTAGGGCCAAGAACTACAACCCATGAAGGGGGAGGAGTAGGCTACATGGGTTAATCGTAGCCCTTCGATTGAGATGCAAGGATCGTATCTAAATACTTAGGTTGACCATTATCAAGCTACTCTATCTATTCTTCTCTAGATGCCTTGGCCAGGTGTACTGAAGAAGGATGAGCAAGAGAGAAACCCTAAAAGTGTTAGGGATAGAAGACCATGAAAGAATAAGACCATAAAGATAGAATGAGATACAACTTTTATTTTATATTTTTGTTTTGATTGCATATCGATATAAATGCTCTTATATATTTGAATTTAGATATTTAGTTTTTTTAGAAATATAGGTGGTTTGTTGAGATTTTTGTACACTACAAAGTTTCAGTTATTATCTACATTATATTTATCAAGTAGACCAGAAATGATATTTAAATGAGTTTTCCCTAAGTGGATATTCTTTCCAGATGTTTGAGATAAATAGGAGTTGTTTAATCTTGAGTAGCTCTTGGCTTCTGGACTACATGTTAGGCTTGGCCCAGCTGGTAGTATGTGTTACACGGATCTAATGACTCATATTTATTAATCTAATAACATTACTTAAAACTATGGAAAGGTAATTTAATAATGTAATGAGTATGTGCATACACTAAGATATAGAAATATAAGGGAAAGATTGGGATAACTAGGAATTGATTGGAACTAATAACTATGTTCAAGTTTTAAGCATTAGAGAAGAAACCCTAATTTTAGAATAATGGAAGTAGGAATATAGATTCAAGATAGATATTAGTTTATAGTATACAAAACAAAGAAGAAACCATGGATCCAGAGACCTGAATCATGTAATCAACTGAGGCACTTTATTCAATTTGAAACAATGGAAAGTAAAAATGACAAGAGTTAAAGAACATTCTAAGAAACACACAAGAGATGGACCTATTGTGAAAATCCTCATGATAGTAAAGTATGTCAAATAAAGAGATAGAACATAAATAAATGAAAAGTAAATTATATAAGATTGGGAATAAAGCTTAATGAATAGCATTACATGAACTCACTAAATATGAAATATGGAAAAGAAAAGAGAAAAATACATAACAGACAAGATAGAAAGAATAACTTATGTGAAAGCATCATATAATGAAGTAAAATGCATTTATGTACTCCAGCACAAAAGGAAAATATGACAAAAGAGTGCAGTATACAACAAGTACACATAAGTGGAGAATTTCTAGAAGAATTGAAATGAAGAGAATTAGATGGACGTGTAAATTATAAGATTACAATAATAAACTCAGATGAAACAAAAAGAAATGTTGTAGATGAAGAGTCTGATTAAGAAAATAGGGTTACATGATATAATAGAAAGCACAAATGTATCATTATATTATGAACTCTAATGCACTTATCCTTACTATATTTTGATGCAGTCTCTATACAATAATAACCTAGTTTCCATCAGATGTATTCAATAGATTCCTAGTGATGAAATGGAACTAATTTTCAAAATAAGAATAAATGTGTAGCTAAACAAATGAACAAGTCGTACAAAGGTAAATTATTGAAAGAGAAATTATATTTGGCCCGTACATGAGCTATTTTATTTGTGACAAAGGAATGTATTGTATTAAACATAAGATGAAACTAGTAGGGAGAATATTGATTTAGAATTTCAACTTCATTTTATTAGAGGGATAATAAGAAATATATATGTCATGGAATATGCAATTACACACATGAGTGTGAAACATGAACATAAAAGATAAGAAGAAGTTAAAGTGATAAATGGAAGACTAGCATATCATAAGAGGATGATTAAAAATCAAGAAGAGTTTGAAACATGGGAGAGAAAAAGCATGTTGCAACAACATATGTTATTGATAATAATCAAACCCTATATTATTTAGGGTTATCATAGTCCAATATTTGTCACTAGTGATTTGATTTTGAGTACTAACATATCTATAAAATAAAATCCTGAGATCAGTAATATGACAGGAAACTTGCAATGATGATAATCCAGGGTTCAAAGTTTCAATGAGAAAGATAAACAATATGGAAATGACTAAGATTAGGGGATAAGAAATAGATTTGAAATCTAAGAAGTGTGATTTGAAAAAAGGATAAGTGCAACATGATAAAAGTGTAATCTAAAATAAACTCTTGCAATGATAGCAAGGATGATGAATAATGCATTCTTACCTCGAATTTTATAATGTTATGGATGTTTATTCTATATGATCAAAATGAGTAGGATAAGTAATAAGAAGTAACATATGTTAAATAAGAAAGAGATCAGAGAAAATGAATGACTTTTAGTAATACGTGATATGTTTTTAGAAGTATGATTTGTTGAAGGTACACTAAAAGATTAAATTTGTTTTACATATGATTTCAATTGTACATGTGTGAGTAATATATCAAATTGAAAAGTGTGTTATGGTTAGTAATTAATACTAATAATCTAGCTTAATAATATACAATTGTTGTTAAATCTAGTTTTTGCATCTTATGAGAGCTTTTCTATTAGAGTAGCACAATAGTAAACTTCAAAACAACACGATGCACTCTCTTTAGTAACTCATAGGCGATATAGAACAATTGTATAGATTAAGCCATATAAATTGAGATAATTGGATCGTATTGCCAGTACCAAGGCAACACCCCAAGACAGTATGACAGGATTGAAAATGGTTGTTTCTTTTTTCCTTTCTTAGTGTTGATTGTGATATAAAAATCTCTTTTCTTGTCATTAAAATGTCTTGTTTTGAATTTTTGTAAATATTAGACAAATAATGGACTCAATATTGAAAATAATATTCAAACAAGAATATAAGAATATAGTGACATATAAGATTTCAAAAGTTCAAAAGAAACCTTGAAACTACTTTGCCTACATATTTATGCTTTGAGTACAAAACCTTTTGAAGGGGAAAGAATTGTTATGACCGTGTCTGAGCTTAGTTGGCAAACTAGGGTTTACCTTGATGATTACATATTTAATTAGATTGGACACTGCTTGAATTTGATTAAGGATAGTAGCTCAGTTATGTTTTGGTCAACTTAATGACAAATCTAAGCGTGCTTCAATTTTGAACAATTAGGGTTGGAAAAGAATAAGACCTTATCAGCTAGAATTAGGGTTTCCCTCACCACGGTTGTGTTGGGCAACACAGTCATGGTGTAGGAGGGAACAATGACCGTGTTGGAATGGAATAGGCAAAGTGAGCTAAGGTCTAGTGAAAATGAGTTGGACTCTAGTGTAGAGCGGCCATGGTGGGCACCACATCCGTGTAAGGTTGTTGGTGGCATAGGCCTTCTAAGCTGCATGGCCGTGTTGGATGAATAGAAGTGTTGGCAATTTATTTGATAGATTCAAGGAACCACGTCCATGGAAGGTAGCACTGTTGTGTTGGCTCATTGTTTCCATGGTCTTGGTACCTTGCATGGACATTTTAGGGCTCTCAATGGCATTCTATTCTTTAAGAAACTATGTTGTAGACTGCAGCATAATAGTGCACTATTTAATTTTTAGTTATTTACTGGTAGATAGGAATGATCTTAAATTTTTGTTGGAGCTCTGAAACTCAATGTAAAACAACAAGCTAATTTTTATTATTTTGAACGATTTTTGACCGATTCAATAACAATATTCAGTAACATTTTTATGACAGAAAATTCTGCTAAAATATAAGAAAGTGTAAGTAGGGTCAACTACAAATTGACCCAAGCAACTTAATTTCTTTATATGAGTGACCTAACACACTAATAGATTTCATATTTCATGATTCATGTTATAGAAACAAAATCCTATAGGGCGAGAGAGAGTTCGGGTTTGGATGGAGAAAGTGGTGAAGATGGCGATCGATAATTTCTTCTTCCTAGAGTTGATGGAATCAAGTAAGTTGGTCATCTATACACATCTTTCTTGGTGATTCTTCTCCCACATGTCAAGATTCTATCCATCCTCTGATTTGATTCAAAAGTATAGACAATCTCCAACTTTTCTCACTCCTTATCCATAATTCTCCATTTCTAGGGTTTTTTAGTTGAAAGGAAGAGAAGTGATGGATTTCTAGGAGTGATATGGATTCTAGAATTTTAGTTCTCAGGTAACATTTTAAAGTTGTTTTCACACCTTAAGTGTGTACTTCCATTTCATTGTAGATTGCACAAAATTTGATCCAATCCATAATAACCTTCAATTCCTTGGTATGCGACTACAAACCCTAAATCTGCCAATCAGTTTAAGCTCATGAAAGATGATCTAGAAATAGATTGATTTCCTATGGTGATGAATTTTAGATGATAAAAATCATATTAGAAATGGTTACACATCATCTAAAATGGAATTCCAAAAGTTAATGAATAAGTTATAAGAAAATATCTAAATCTAGGGTTTTCAGCTAAGTCTAAAATTGTGGTATAATGAATGACGATCTTTTCCTATTTGAGTCCCTTTATTTATAAATGATTGTTCTATTTGAATGTTTAGTACATGTATGTAAGATATTATATTGGAATTCATTTGATATAAGCAACATTTGCTTGAAATTCAAGTAAAGAGGGTGAAATCCTGAATGAGTGAAAAGTTGGAAGTTTGTGAATAGACATTGTAAAATCCAACAAACGTCATTCTTTTTAATGTTATAGATTTATTTATTCAAGGTTATTCTTGATGCAAGAAATTTTGGTAATTGTGTGGAAACCCTAGTTCAATCCATTCAAAGGTTTCACATATATGTTTTGTCATGTGTGAATAGTTGAAAGTAGTATTTTTTTAGTGAAATTTTATGATGCATTAAATCCTTATGTGAGTCATGTGATGTGTGAATGAGAACAATGAAACTCTAAGCATAGGGAATTTAGTGAATCAAGTATTTTTAAAATTCATTGGTCTTCAGTATGATAAGTGGTGTTGCTCAGTTTCTCTATTTATAATATAGACTTTTAATAATTTATGAAAAGAACTATTTACAAGTTTAGAATAAGAAATTTAATTTTATGATTGAACTATGAATTTAAAGAGTGAAGTGGACTTTAGATTTTGTGAATAGTGTAAAATCCTAACAGGATGATTCTGGTATTGTGAATAGGAAATCTTCTTCCCGACTGGAGATATTTTTTTCATATCAAGGTAAGTCTATGTGTGAGGCAGGGTGTGAGGGTCTTGGGCAGTGAGGGCATACTCCTTATAGTTTTTGTTGTACCCAACACCTATTAGGGATGTTGGTGGTACCTGTGTTACTAATCAGTGGACATCTTAGGTATGTCCACTGATGTAGAGTTGTGTTGATCAATGGACATATTCCATAGGTCCACTGATGCACAACAAGCCAGAGTGCTTTGAATCTCCGCATGAGTACGCAAGTCTAAAGGAGGAGTCTATATATCCAGGCACTCTCATTGGCCACTGAGAGCCAGATGCGGCACCTTCCCACTACAGATCAGATAGATGAGACTATAGAATTAGGAACTTATACATGCTTCTAATCCTTGTATAGTGAGATCATAGCTTGTTGTGATGCTTTCACATGTTGTGGTACACTTCATGTGGGTTTAGGACATAATAAGATGAATGAGAGATTAATTGTGTGTGTAGTTATTCCTTTATCCTTTTATATTTTTGAGTTATCCGTTCCCTTTGTGATTAATCAAGTTTGTTTAGATATCAATTTACTCTGTAAATACCCAGAGTATCTTGCCATATATATGGATGTGAATGATTAGTTCTGATATAGCTCATTATTGTTCTACTTTAAATTTAATTACTCAATAATATATGTTTTGACTATGAAAGTGCTTTAAAATGTTTCTTTGAAGTACTAATTCACTAATTGAGTAGGATCACCCCTCTACTCACATTTTTTAGCAAAACATGTGGATTTAAAGAATTTCAATGCGAAAGTATAGCTTCCAGAAGATCTAAGTATCAGTCTGGTTAAGATCAACAATGTCACTCTAGGTCCTTGTATAGAAGTGAGAGAGTTGTAAATGATGTTGTGTAACTTTGTTTCCTTAACAACAGATAATGTATTCAATTATTATCATGTCATATGTACATGGAAGTGTGAGAAATAGAATGAATGTTTAGGTACGTATCTTTATTGTTGAAAATAGTTTGAAGTAATAAATTCTTACTTTACCTTGAAAAGTTAGCCTACGTGATTGAATGTGAGAAAACAATGAGTTTCAAATAGGATAAAAAAGGTTAAGCGTGATCTTAATTTGTGATAAATCCTCAACTTATGCCCCAATCACATAATTAGTGGTTATCATGGGATGTGGGTGTAACAGAGACATTCTCTTCCCAACCATGATATGTCCCTCTCCTATAAACTGTGAATCACTATGAAAAAAAAGTTTGTTTCTAAAACTTACTTGATAAATACCACTCTTTATTGGTTGGTTTAAATTTAAACATCATCATCATGCCACAAACACCATGGTTGGGTTAGGTTCATCTCATTTATTAAACATGTCTTTAGAATGACTAATCCATGTCAATTCTAAAAAAATTACTTTTTAACAAGGAAAAAATTAAAATAAATAATAACTTGATACGATATCATCAATGAACAACTCACCTAACTATATTCTAGAGTACAATTTTAACATGTTTAAAATTAATAATAACTCGATACCATGTCTTTAAAGAATGATTATACTAACTAAATTCTTGATATTTTATGACAATAATTACACTAGATAGAAGAGAACCCTCAAATAGAATGAAAAATATAATATCCTTAAATACAAAATTGCATAAATAGAATAAATAATAAATATGCAAGTGATAGGATAGATACATCATTTCTTTCCCCTCAATCAAATTTGGCATTTTCCCTAATATTAAAATCAATGGAAGAAAAATGAAATAGATGTACTAATATGTCATATGAGATTAGGGTTAAAGATGGGTGTGTGGGATCCAATGAGTGTTCAAGCTCGGTAGAGAATGTCTGGTGAAGTGTCTTATTATTTACAAGGCCGTGTTTGAGGATTTTAGGTTATATCAAGAATAATCACCTCCTCAAACTCTCCCCTCATTAATCTGTACATTTAGCAATCATCATGTCTCGGTATCATTGAACTAAAGTTTCTGGTACCAACTTGGGTCTTAGTCGCTTTTGTTGGTAGTTGGCGGTTTTCAATAACCTCTCTTTATTTGTTAGTGTCAGTGTCACTGTCTATGATGTTGGTGGTACTAACATGAAATCAATCTCTTACTGTTTAAAATTGCTATATGACTTGGTGCTTCCGACATTGCATTTGGTGCATCGGGATTACAGTGGGTGTCATTAAGGTTGAGTGTTTATTTCAATATAGAAGCACTAATGGAAGTCATTGTTTCCTATCAAGATGTTGGTGGTACGAGCTTGTTGTTGAACATTCTTATAGATTTTATAAACTATGTCAATGGTATCTCCATGGTGTCAGTTTCCACCAAGTTTATAAAACGCATTCCCTATAACAAATGAAAGGCCAACTTGGTGCCACGGAGTATGGGTTGTTGGTATTGTCTTTGCGCCATTTTCCCACATGAACATTGTATCTTCTTGCATCCAAAACATAATATGTTGAAACTATGAACAAAAATAAACTAATCCTATCAACATAATCTAACTATTAAACAAGAATTTATCAAAGGAAAATTTAATCTAGTTATATTAATTGGTGGGTTGCCTCCCACAAAGAACCCTTATTTGTGTATCAGGATAAAAAAACTAGATTGGGTTGTCAAGGGTGGGTGATAAAGAATGACATGACAATCTAAATTCTACCATGCCATCATCAATACCCAAAGTGAGGTAGTCAAGACCCATTTTTAATAATGACACCTATAGTTTCTTGGAAAGGTATCCCTAATAAAATCTTCGATCATTTTGTCTCATGCATGTCCTTCACAATGAAGTTGACTAGAAATATAAATTTATTGGCCTTGACTAGAAAAAATCACATACCCAAATGGGCCTCACGATTGATTCATCTGCAAACTGATTTGTCATACATGTCTTAGTGTGCTCTTTCAATCCAAATTACTAAAATGTGGCAAACGACATGAGATTTATGCTTGCCCTGAAATCACATAGCTCACCAAAGAATAACATATTGATTCTTTGAGCTATTTGCTTCAAATAAAATATGGTAAATTGAAATATCTCACATCTTTTTTCCTTGTAAGTAGCCTCCCTTTAATCATTACACTCATCACAACATCCACTTCCACATTGTCAAAACCTTTGATCTTGTACTTTTTGGTGATGATTTCTTTTATCTACTTGTCATATGTTAGTATGTGCTTTGTCATCTCCAAGAAATGGATAATCAAGTGAATTTTTTTTTGAATACATATATGAACTTGTTGAATTCCTTCTCCTTTTATCCTAACTTTGGACTATCAAGGTAGGGAATCAGTGGAACATGTGCATGTTGATGCATGAGAACATATATGTCCTTAGTGGTTTTCCCCCTAAGCTTGATGTAGAGTCATTCTCCAAAGTAACATGCTCTTGTGTTGTTGTATCATCCTAAATATGGCTCTCCTCTAGAATTGATGGAGTAGACATGGTGGTAGTGGAATCTTTGAGTGAATCCCTTGCAAAAATATTGTCGTTGGATCTTCATTATCACTCTTAAAAGTGAAAACATGGGTGTGCTTCTCTTCCTGTTATTAATTACTCACATGTGCATGCCTCATGACCTCACTCATGTATCCATGTCCTTCCATCCTCAGGATGTTGGGGGGGTACAAAAATGAAAGTACATACACCCACATGGGATGAGGTACATATGGCTCCTCCGGAGACCCCTCAATTGCATATGTTTTCCCACTATAGATTAAATTAAGTTTGCTTTTTGGTGATTGTGATCTTCCTATGTGTTTCCAAAAAAACCTTGTTGAGATGGCTTCCAAATATGTGTAATGTTTGTTTACAGATGTGATATCTAACGCTCCATACTCATGACTCATAACCCTTGGTTTTGTGTTTTCCTTCTTGAATCATCAAGATAGGAGTCAGTCTTTTCCAAAAACTTTACCATGTGATCTTTAAACCTATCCAACCTACTTGGGCTTATGTCTTGTATTTGCATGGGTTATTGTTGAGATGGCTCTTTCTGAAAATTATTAAGATTCCTACAAGTGATCATGTGATCATTTCATCAGGTGTATTGATCAATGTGCCTAATGTTGGGTAGCACCACATATTTGTACTCTTCCTCCTAAGATGTGTTAGAGTTTAAGGCCCCAACTACTTTGTAAAAATTCTCATATGTGACTTCAACTCCTTTATGTGTCATGCCTCCATAGCACTCTTTTTATTCCCATGAGTCTCTTGTTCTTTTTCTCAGTACGTATTCGTAGCCACATTCTTCAGGGAATCCTGACATTTCTTGGATTTATTGTTCAATAAAAACCTGGCACTAGAATTCAAAAGTGGTGTTGTCCCCCCATGTAAACTATGGTAGACTATTTTTCCTTGACTAAAGAACTATATGCATGATGAGGAACTTTCAGGAGCATGTTGTGGTAGCACTCTCATGTCGTTGAATAAGATTCATCAGGTTATTTAAAAAAATTATGAATTTTCCCCACCAACATTGGGGCCTTTTGTGGTGCCAAGTACCTGTTGAATAATGTATCTATCATCTCATACCATGTTTCTATAGTTTGTACTGTCAGTCTATGGAACCAAGTCTCATCCATGTCTGATAGAGTAAAAAGATACAAGTTCAAGTGTATGAATTTCATAAACTTTATTGATCTTGAGTGTGTCATAGATCTCAACAAAGATGTTTGTGTGTTGCATTGGGTCTTCATGTGTGTTCCCATTAAAGGCTTGTTAATAGACCAAAAAAACAAGTCTTGGAAGAGTCTGGTAACTTCCCACATGCACTATGTGTCTTTTAATTGGACCCAAATTATGTTGTGGTTTAGGATCCTTTTATCCTTTCCAATATTTTCTCTCGTATTCCTCATCTTCCCATATATCATCAACCACGTGATTATACATTTTGATATCTTCTTGCTCAACCTCTGGTTATTCTCTCTCTATCTGTGGTTCTTTAATGATGTTGATTCTTCTTGATTTACTAGTGTTGTATTTAGGATGAGTGATGATAATGATGCAAACTCCCTTACTTTCCATTAATTTCTAGTTTGATTCTAGAACATTAGACTCCTCATAATTTGTGGAATGATTATGCACCATAAACTAGTACCTGAAAAGAATAAAAACGTTTGGACCACAGAGTATTATAGGAAATTGAAAAAAAAAGTTTTAACAATGGATTTATAATGTGAAAAATAAAAATAAAAATAGTATCCTAGAGTGGATAGTCCTATATTTTGTATTGCTAATATCACCATCTCTCGAGAAGTAGTGCCAAAATATTGATACACATAAGCCATGGTTGTACTGGTAAGAAAGTGTATGTTAAGTAATAAGGATAAAGAGTGCCAAGTTATCAAACTTTGCTAGTTGTGTAGCTAGAGACTACAACTAATTAACACCTAATCATCTGGGCCAAAGAAAATTTTGGATTGGGTTGAATTAAATAAAATGTTAAACTAAAAATTAAAGTAAGATAGAATATTAAATGATGGTTGTGAAAGATGAGTGAGAATCCAATTTTACCGTGTATCTAGTTGTACTTGAGTTTTATCAATTTGTCAATAGATTATCATTGCATATGGACATAGATTTTAATGTAAGCATCACCCTCTTTTAAAGAATAATACCATGTCCAAACTAGTCAATCGTACTTTTTGTATTTCTTATTTTATTTTGAACTACTTAGATCAGTCTATCCATTTAATCTCTCTTAGTTGTTAGCCAATTTTTATGACCCATCATTACCCAGCTCTATGTAATTCAACTAAAAATTATCCCCTCTTTTTAAGAAATTAACTTCCTAGGAATATTGCCTATGATGATCAAGCATTGGTAATTACATGAAATCCAAACAACATAATATTCAAGCAACAATACTCATAATAAATAAAATCAATAGTCAAATATATCATGACATAAGTCTACTGTCGGTGTGTAGAGATTAAGAAATTATTTGTATATGGTTAACATGTATCAATGTAGTTTGGAGAGAGAGAAAATATTGTGATAAAAATATTGAGCCCTGGATAAGACATTAATGGAGTGATATTGAGAATATGGGTATGATCACCATTATTTCCATTGTGAATCACCACTCAAAATTATCAAAACTAATGTTTTTGTCTATATCCTCCTCTTCCTCTCTTCTTCGCCATTGAAGGTCCAAAAATATCATATTTGGGATAGCTTAGCATCTAGGAACACATTAAATTTTATAGGAATAAAAGGTTTGAATTATAATACCAACCATTGATTATAATAGTTCTAGAGTTGGTTCCACAAACTTAAACTCACTACCACCAATTTAAATGTATTCATTTTCCACATTGATTGAGAAAAATTGGTGCTAATGACTATTGGGCAGACTTAAATTATAGAATTTTTTCTTGCTTCTAGATGTTGTCTTAGTTTTGTCGGTAGGAGGTTAGCACCACTAACTTTTTTGAGTTTTTTTACTTATCCTGTATTAAAAAAGCAATTATTAGGCCAACTAATATGATAATGAAAATATGCCTATTATGCAAAAAGTAGCATGGATTGATGCAAAAATTATTATTTCCTAATTTGGTATAAAATGAGAAAGATGAATTGAAATAAGAATAATTATCAATGAAGCACCAAAATTAGGACATGAAAAACAATAATTATCATATACAAATTCCCAACTCTTACTCTCCACATCATCTACATTCCTCTCAAGTACATATTTGCCTCCACTCAGTGGGATGGGTTGAAACTCAAATGCCTTACAATCCTTTCATTGTTCTCTCTACTAGTCATGGGCTCTACAACGGCCAGGATTTCAGTCTTGTATGTGTTCATGTAATGTCAAATTATGTTTTGGGAATTTAATTTGCAAGTAAAATGGATATTCCAAGTCATAAAAATCATCTAAATAGTTGGGTTTTTTGTTGAGCCTGTCCCAGCTTTTACCTTCATGTTCCACTTCCTTTGGCAACATCTTCTTCCCTATTTTCCTCATGTTAGATGATATAGTATTGTGGTTCCTCATGTGGATAGTCACATTTCTTTCTAACACCTATTTGGGGGTATTTTCTGGTTTATTGTTCATGTTGCAACCTATAAAACACATAAAAGGTGGTGCATCTCCTGCCTTTTTACTTACAATGACAATAGTATCGTAAATGAAAATCACTATCATTGAATATTGATTGTCCTAAACAAATTCCAATTGTTTCGTTGTATTGTTCCTTGTTTCCTAGTTTAGTTGGATTCCTCTTAGAGATTGTCATGGATTTTTTCATCTGAAATCTATTGTGCTTAATCCCACCTTGTATTTTCTTTTTGTTTCTATTAATCTATGTTTTTGACACATTCCACCACTTATTCTTAGATTTCTAAGTTATTTTACTTCTTGTCTTGATGTTCAAATCTTGAAGTTGGTTCTCTAATTGTTGACCCACAGATCCTTATTATCCTGTTGGACTTTTCTATAATGTATGCCCATGCTTGGACTCATACAAATCACCCATTGGTGAGGGAATTATTTCTTCTACACCTTGTGTAACTACTTCATAGGTATCTTGATTCATCTAGTTTGCATTTAGAATGCAGGTTTATTCTGTCTGGCCAATTCTTCTATATTTCATATAGATATTTAGGATGATCTCCTATTCTTACTTGTATAAGTTGTCTTGCACTATGATATCTGGTACAAGGGGCTTTCTGTATTAAGTTTCATGTACCTTCTCACAAATGACCCTTCTATAGATTTGTGTTAGATTAACTGTGCATTTTGATCCAATGTAATTTCCTACCTCCTCTAGGATACATCATTGGTATAGATATTGGAAGGCTTATAATTCTTAACCACATCAATATGGATCATGGGGTCTCATCGGACATTGTGAAGTGTGGCTCCTACAAGTGCATACTTAGATAGGATCCTATCATTAGCCAAGGACTACTTTTCAAAGCCTAAAGGTAATCATCCTCCCTTAGAAATTGCACAATGTAGAATTTGCTATTCAAATCAGAAAGTCTAAACCTTCCAATAGATTTCCACACAATTCTAGTTCCTTATTTTTATGTCATGAAACCCACCTATCTTCTTAGCATCTTGACAATCAAATAGAAACTCCATGGCTTTAAAAAATTCCTCAAATATGGTTTCTTCAATCTAAAATGATGTGTACCATCTTTTTGTCTGGGAGTGATGTCTTTTTTTGACATTAGGGTACCTAAACATTATGGTCCCTAAAACCAAAGAACGAAAAAGAGTGTTTATTGTTTCTACATGTGGCTATGTATGTAAGATACCAAAATTTGTTGATCGCTCGCTTTCAATTCATGACCCCTATATGTAACACCTTAAAAATAAAAATAGTCTCTAATTTGAAACATTAATTTCAAATGTGAAGCTTTGATGCTCCAATTAAACTCTAATGTATAAATGGGACTCAATTATGATACTTAGACTATGTTTCCACTAAATTTGGGGAAAATACCATTTTATTAGTCCCATTGTAAGTCAATACAACCCAATATAGTTAATTAGTGATCCATAAGGGGTAAAGTGAAATTGAGCCTATTAATAATAATGATTTGATGTAACAATTTTTATGTGAACTTGAATCGGTAATATCTAACTTTCATTAAATATCAGCCTCTAACTATATTTAGATAGTGTAGAACAATTAAATAGAGGTTTAACTTAGAAAGGAAATAATAAGTAAAAGAAACTCTCAAACTGAAAACTAATATGTATTTTAAAATCCTTATATCCAAATTTAGTAACACACCAATATGGATAGTATTTGAACTCTCCTAAGTACTCTAAACTGATTTCAAAAGGAATAACCTACACTTAAATAAATCTCCTAAATAACCTAAACCATATCTCACAAGTTGGTCTAGAAACCTGGTATAATGACATAAATGTGACATGTTCTCTTCAAGAAGAGTCTAACAGGGTCAGACTCATATCTGGAGTCAACTGTGACTCCAGAAACCATCTCCTTCACCCATTGGGACTCCCAATCTTGATAGGAATGCATGCCTTTTTTGTATTCAATATATTCTCCCTCTCTATTGGATCTCGTCACAAATCAATTCTCACTCGAGCTTTTTTGCATCCATACAAACATGGTGACCACCTCTTTGGTAGGACCTCCCCATCCCTAGACTCCATGCAACTTCAGACTTCTAGCCCCTTTATGTGTCAATCGGTAGGGTCTCCAAGACCGTCCTAGCCCTCATCTAAGTAAGGGACCATCAAGAAGAAGTAGTGATCACCTGCACACCCCTAAAGCAATCACAATGTGGTCCCTATTTTGTGGTAGTTGTTCTTATGACATGAGCCCCAATGTGTGGACCTTCTTCTCATGTGACACTTGTATCATGCAGGTCATGGATATCGATCATCTAAGGCCACAAAGAAAGACCTGTGAAGCTAGAGAGGATCGGGTGGTGGTTTTCTAGATTCTGATCGAAAAATTAATCCAGAGGATTTCCCCTCATCTCTGCTTTATACACCTCATCCTCCACCATGGATCCCAACCTTGATCTTGGAACTCCAACATCCTCTCAGTACAGTAGGAGAGCTTGTCGAGTTTGTGGGGGCTTGGTGAAGCCAAACATGACATCACCTTTACGCATAGGGCACTACAAGCTAGAGTCAACTTCCATGTTGACTGCCATGGTGAGCAGGTTGAAGGCATGAAGGGGAAGAATAAAAATTGGAAGAAATTTCCCCTACATGTGTGTTTTAGATGTGAGGATGGAAGGGTCTTTTCCCTAAGATAGAGAGGTATGCTATGTGGGATACCATTGTTGACATGGAGCCCCATGATCAGCAAGGTCTGGTCATGTACCAATTTAAAGGTACATTAATTCTTGATATGGCATTTCTGATTCACTGATATAAGTTTACCTTGTAAATAACCTAGAAAAATATTAGTAGATCAAAATATAGCAAATATATATATATATATATATATATATATATATATATATATCAAATTGAAAAAAAAGACATAGAATCTAAATAAAATACTTTTGTTGTCTAACCCTAATATTAATTAAAAAAGAATGGATAATACATGAATATAATATGATGGACACAGGTAAACCGTAGAAATCAACGTGATCAATCATTAATTGATGTTGATTTCTTTAACAGTATAATTAGGGTTCATCAACTTGATGAACGTGGTTAGGGAAACATCAACCTAAGAAGAGCAATTAGGCCTTCTTCAAGAGAGGTAAGTGGTCCATGAAATTTGGACAAACTTATTGGATGTTTATATGTTATTATGTACAAAGTACATGTTATAATGTGAATGTATTATTCACGCTATGGTTTTATTGATTAAAGTGAAGAGTTATTGGATAGTAAAATCCATTTTACAATTTATCCAAGAATCAATATATCACATTATATTCATGTTTAAGAGAAAGAGTGAAGAGTATTTAAGAGTAATAGTAAATCTAATGAATGAACCTTATATTGGATCCTCGTCATGGGATTTCCAAGCTTACAATGCACTTCAGTGAAAATCATGGGATTCTGTCACAGAACTGTTTATTACCTAAGTCCACACTCCTAATGTCTACATGGCCAAAGGCGAGTGGACTTGGAAATCCAGTACCAAAATGTCACACAATTTCATACAATCAATATATATGATAAGACAATAAAATATATATATAGATTACTATATACTAAACATGGAGAAAAGAGATATGTACCCATTCTATATTAAGATTCATTTCATATTGTAGAGTCTTGAGTGTAGTGGGTCTTTATTTGGAAACTCAAAAATGATAAATAAAATATATCAACACGGGTACATTGAGTACATTGTGAAAAGGCAAGTAAACACATTCTGAGAATATATAAAACTTTCTCAGATAGAAACATGATAATAAATAAGAAGTAAAAACTAGGCAAGATCACTTAACGATATTCTTCTATACAAAGCATGTTTCAGGTTTCTATATCCATAATATGAAAATAACATAGTCAAACATAAAAGTAATATTCAAAGGAACAATAACTCAATCAAGTAAAATATCAAGCATTCATATGAGCATACATACAAGCAAGAAAATATCATTGTAAGGTCAAGAGATTAAGTGTACTATGATTAAAGCACAAGATTAACATTTGATCAGAGATTCCTTAGTTCAGTAGCTTGACTAGATCTTGGAAATTAAATCACCAAGGTGATCTTGAGATTACAATTATGTGAAGTTGGACTAACATTAGAAAGATTACATTCATAGATGATAATCATGGGGGCTAGACGTGTCACCTAAGTCTAGGTACCAAAACCTTTAACATTGATTTCAATATCTCAAACTAGGTCATGCATGTTCATAAAAAAGTCACATCAAGAAAAATATATTCATTTAGAACCATGGGTGACACATCACAACTAAGATTGGAGATTCATGATTATAGTCTCATGACCTTACATGGAGTGATCATATGATTCAAGCGTCATAAGCATTAACATAGTCAAACTAGTCATTTTTAGTCACTATCATGAAAGATTGTCATCATTACAGTATAAGTGGGGTTCAAATGATTTAAGTGTCATAAATATCGCCAAGATACTATTTGAAATGTTATATAGCATGAATGACCAGGGAAAGATAGCATAATATTATAAATTTTTCTATTAATAGGCATACTAGATCACATTTCAAGTCAATATTAGGGCATTTAGTCATCATAATGCACAAGATTGATTCATTAATAAAGTGGGGTTACAAGGCATGATAAGATACTGATTGTGAAGTTACATATTTACATTGTACATAAAGGATCAACATGTGAACAAGTTAGGGGATTTATGATTAAGGTATCCCTATTAAGCATGTTTCAAGTTCAAAGAGCATTATTAAGTCATAATAGGATGCTAGCATGAACACGTTTGAATCTTAGTCCAACATACATTAACATTTACTGATTTGGATCAATCATGAGGATTAGAATCATACTAAAACAAGATTAAGAATCAAACTAATCATATTTAACATAGGAGTCCACATCAAGCCATTTAACTGAGATGAAATCACTTAATAGTGCAAGGATGGATAAAGTTTGAAAAAACTAGATAAAGAAGCTCAATCTCCTAATATTTGGCCAAGATAAGATTTTGGAACCTAAAGGAGCAAGCTTGTAAATAACATAGCATAAATTGTCTCAAAAAGACATCGAAGACATGCATTTTAGGATATCATTAGAATTACAAGTAGAATTATACTATATAAGTATTGTTATTGGAAATATCACATTTTTTATCACAATGGCATATAATATTTCTATATTAGGGTAAATAATTACAAATATATGACTTTCCAAAATAGTCACCTAGAAATAAAGGATGAGGATCCTTGCATCTTGGTTGAAGGGCTAGGATTAACCCACCGGCTCACACATTCCCCCTACATTGGTTGTAGTTCTTGGGTCCAGTCAGAATCACACCTCGATTAGTTTGCGGTTTGTAGCTACCACTCACTATGCCCCTACTACCAGCGGTCACCTAATGATGGTAGTGGTTTCCACTGAACACTTGAGGTTGCTTCCTATTTCCTGTAGTTGTGTTGGGGGGGATGGGAGGGCATGAGCTTGAGGCTTCAGCTCTGCAACAACGCCCATGGTGGCTTGCATGCCAGAACTCCATGTTCCCCATGAAGCGAGCGTCCTCAGGGATTGAGAACTGGACGGATGCCCTCAGTCTGCCTCTACAAAGTCAGCATCAACCTCGACTGTCCATAAGGGGGCTCCTAGGTTGCTCGCCCAATGAGGTCTTGGCGGCAAAACCATGGACCAAGGGTGGAGAAATGGGTGAAGTGGAGGGTGACAAGGTGTGGAAAAGGGCAAGAAAAGTGAAGGAAAGAAAAGGGGGAAGAAAAACAAAGTAAGGGAGGCATCAATTTGGAGAAAAGAAGCAACATGGGTGGTGATTGGTGGTGTTGGAAGGGGGTACTTGGCGGTAGTACAAAGGGTGTTGGTGGTTGAGTAAGCAGATCGGGGATGAAGGCATAATTGTCAGATGTGAGGGTACAATCCGCATGACTTGATTGTAAGGCCCAAAAGAGGTTCACCTACATCTAGAGAGGGGATAAGTACAATTGTAGTCGGGCCATTGTCACATAGCAGGCCCAAAGAGTCCCTATGATGACCCAAACTAGAGATCTAATGCAGAAAAAGGATTTGAAAGTAGGCTTAGAGGTCAAGGTCTTCAATTGACAATAACTTGCTCATCGTAGATCTTATTTTGATGAAATGACATGCATTGGAATCCTCAAAGAAAGCTCTACCACATGGTTACAAGAGTGAGTAACTGATGTGAATGAAGATGGAACCAAAAGTTGAATGAGTGATAAGGCGTGATATGAATCTAGAACTTGATTGTTATTAAATTGAGTATATCTAGTGTGTCAAAAGTGTATTAGGTCAATCATTTATTCATCAATTTATATCAAAAATGGAGCGAAAATCAAGGAGAAAGGTAGTGATAGAGGTGACATACATTAAACAGAGATAAAGTTCCACTCTATACCGAATTGAAATCTAGATATATTCTCTTTTTGACCCTTTTCCCATGTATTTCCCTTTATTTCTATCCTTTTTGTCATTGATGTTGAATTAGTGGAATTAATAGTGGTTAGGTATACATTTGATCACTATTTATACCAATAAAAGGATTTATGCACAAATACCTCAATGACAATTTAAATAAGGGTTTAAAATGCAAAATTACCACTTATATGAGGCAACGATAAAATAGATTTGTTTTACAACATTCCTTATCCTTATGAAGCAAGAAAGAGAAAAAGGAACAAATAATAATGCTTTAAACATGTTAATGTGATATTAAATTATTTAATATGAGAAATGGTGGTAATATTGGATAATGGGCAAAAATTCATTAAAGGAAGCCTAATTGGATGAAGATAACTTGAGATTCATTTTCCTTGCATTTGGTTTGTCTTGGAGGCCAAATTTCATAATTTTAGGATGATAATAACTATATCTCTTTTATTTTGAAAAGAAAAGGTGAGTTTTCTACAAAATATGAGATAATTCATTTAATGACTCAAAAAGTGGAAAACAATCTTCGATTCATAATCTACACATTAAAAATAGCCTTTGGGTGAATTTTCTTGTAATTTGGGTAATCTTTAATGTACATGTGTAGATTAGGAGAGAGAAAATATGTAAAAGTCCAAATTATTAAATAAATGTGATAAATAAGCCCAAATGATAAAATTAATGGCCAATTCATATTCCACATGTTTTTTTCCTTGAGAATGAAGTTTTACATTAATTGAGTAATTCTAGGAGTCTCTAATGTATTAAGAAAGAGAAAATATGAATAAATTTGAAAGAATTAAATAAAATAGTTAGAGTCTCCAAAACAAAAAACTATAGCCAGATTCAGATTCTACATGTCAAAAATAGGCTAGGTGACAAGTTTCAATTGATTTGGAATTTGTTTGCACCCTCAAATGAAGAGAGAGAACAAGAGAAATAATTCAATGTTTCACTTTATTTGATTTTGTTTTGGATAAGGATTTCTAATTTAATGTGTCACACGACCTCCTAGCCATTGGATGAAGATCAGATGACTCCCATATCGTCATCTACCTCTGACCTTATAGGAAACAGGCCGTCGTATTTGGGTAGTTTTAAAAACATGATTTCTCCCTCATTTCTAGATCTTTTAGCAAGTTTTTTTGTCCTATAGTTTTTATATGCAATCCGCATATAACGAGCCCAAATTTTCCTTCTCTTGTCCATTATTCAGGAAACCCCCAATTTCCTTTCTAGGCTATTCTTTGTGTGGGGTTACAGATGGTATTGTACGGCAACACTAGTATAAGTAGTGATGTATCCGGCTTTAGAGAACCCTAGTCCGCCCTTATATACTCCCAATTTCTCCATGTATACTCTCCTTTACTCCACCCTATTCATTTTGATTTTCCTCAATTTCCAAGGTGGGCAAAATAAATAAAGGATATCCCAGACACATTGGTAGAACAGAAACCATCTCCATGTTTTGACGAACCCATCCAGCCACCCACTGGTTGCTAGAGTTGCATGTGGGTTTCTTTCGATGAACCATGTTTGAAGCTCACTGGAGACCCATTGTGGTGTTGATATATACCCTCCCAGGATCTGCTAGGCCTCCACAAAGCTTTGTCAAGCTCACTCAAAGTTCGTCACTTCCTCATTGTCATCTTATTTAAGGTAAAGGGTCTTTTCCCTGTGTGGCAATCCTTCCTCATGTTCAACTTTTGGTTGTGGATTATCGATGTAAGATCATATGTGCCTTACCTTTTCATCATGGTTGCTCCCACCAGGTCCCCTCAAACTTGTTAGAAGAGTTTGCATTGGTCTATCTGATCTCCTCTAACCACCAATCTTGCCCCCAGGGCAGCCATGGTAGAGAAGTGGGTTCATGACAGTCTGTGTCCTCCTGTAAAAGCTTAATGAAGATGATGACCACCTGTGTTTTTACATATCTAGCCCTCATTTTCCTTTTTTTGTCTTTCTCACCAGAGGAAAAAGGTCAAATTTCCACATGTTTGTGTTTTATGATGCATTCATCTTTGTGCCCTGATGAGCTAAGGGATCAGGTCATTCTAGAAAGCCCTAATTGGGCCTCCTTAGCGAGACCCTCAATCCAATTGTGGATAATTCCCACCTGTGTCAATTTTTCCTAATTTTTTATTGGCCGGGAATGTGTTTACTCTCCCCTCACCTGTAGGTTGAAGTCTGGTAGGTGCCTCAACCCTACTTAGTTTAAGTATTTCAATTAATATCATGCATGCTACTTCTTATATGTTTTTTTATAGTAAGAATCTTTTTTGTTATACGCCTCATTCTTTTTGTATTCTTCATCTTTTGATGAATCCACATCCTTTATTTACCCTATTTTTATTATCTTTTGTTTTTGTTCCTTAATTGACACATACCTTGCTTCTTTCTCTTGTTGGGTGCTTTCCCAACCACCCAGGCCTATGATCAGAGTGTGCAACGGGAGCATGGAGGACCAGCCTAGGATTAGAATGAGGTGTACATGGCTTCAACATGGACCTACCTCATGAAGTTGATGTTTGGAGACAAGATTGATATGGTTTGGATTTCCCTCTATCTATATCCTTATGTTGTAACATCAATGTAAACCCTATATGGGAGATGATGATGTACCCTTTGTAAAATTGAATATTGTCAATACTTTTATTCCTCTACTATACACTTTGGTCTTTTGTGTACCATTATATGAAGATTTGAAAATTTTACACATGTTCCAATATACCTTTTGAGTATGTTTGGGATGGATGTTTTATTCTTCACATTTTTAGTAAAGGGGTGATTTCACTTTTTACAACATGGTATCATAGCCCATGGTAGTCAGAATCTGACTATTTCAATTTTGTCTCCCTAATTAGAACCCTTTCCTTACATAGTTCCCCTTTAAGTGACATGTTTTCCCTAGAATTGATCCATGTTTTTCTTGAGATGATGGAAGGTTGATTTAGGATCATAAGAGTTTTGCATTAGAATTATGTTTAGTTAATCTTTATGTGATGATCCTATTAGGTAGATACTAGGGCATAAGTTGAAAGCAAAGGTGTCTATAAAGGATCATTGTTTAGGGGCTAGCAAGATTTTCCTCTGCGCCACTATCTTGGTTTATGAGGACTCCCAGATCTACATGATACATGCCTGTCTGAGCTTGATATTGACTATCCGAAATAGCTTACCAACAAGCAATAGTAGCCTTAGACATCTATGTTGGATACTCTTGGGAACCTTATATGTTGTAGTGACTTTTTTGTGGATGGATACCTAATATTGTTTCGTTATGTTCTATAAGACCACATCTTCGAGTAGACTATCCCTAGAACCTAGACCTTGAGGTTGAAGTGATATATCTTATACATGGTTTAGTTGGTTTAACCTTTTACCTTTAGTTTTAGTTTGACTTGGTAGGTCAAACCTTTTAAGGGGTGGAGGGATAGTAGTAATGCCTTAATAGATCTTGGATATGTTGATTGTGATGATGAAATCCTTTCTAAGGGGATGGAGTCCTATAACATACTAAAATCTACCTTCTCTGACACTAGAAACCCTAACTCTGTGATTAGGAGGTGCTTGAATCCTTAGAATTGACCAATCCAGGTTAGACTTATCCCCTAACATGCTTGATGTTATCCTAAAGAACATATAATGGTCATTTAATAAAAAGTTCATATGATTGAACCCTAATAAATATTTAGTGTACATAATATGAATAACTCACATATTAATATTAACAATGGCTACATGTGATGCTAACCATGCCATGAACCAATAAACTCTAATGAAATGATGAGTAAGATAATTGTCACCTAATCTTGGACTTAATACTTGCTAAGAAGATATATGTGATGTATAATGATCATGTTAACCTGAATTCTAAGATGTAATCCTATAACTATAATATATGCATCCTTAATGTCATTCATGATACATTACTGACATTAGGTGACCTAATCAGATAATATACTTTGGTACACATTAATGTTACATAATCACCTAATCATAGATTAACCAATTCATCAATATGAAATGCATATCACCTTGTTCTCTAAAAGACACCTAATTAATCATTGAATCATAATTTGGTAAGTGAATCAATTCATTAATATGTAATATGTTTCACCTTGTTCACTAATATCCACATAATGACTCAAATATGGTTAATGAGTAAATTGATTCATATAAACATGCATGAGCGCCTAATGTGGTGTTGAATGTGCATAATCAATAATAAGAAGTGAATAAATATGACTAAATAATTTATGAGGACATTAATATGAATAAGACAGATAATGTGACAATGTCACGACATGTAATTAATGTGACATTATTAGGATTAATTGTATATTTAATAAAAAATTATATATAATGTCTTATTTCATGCAAAATAAATTGTTATAATTCAATATGGCGATAATATGAGGATAATGGAGTCTAAATCCAAATTATTAAGGATAATGGTCAAATATATTAATTGACATTGAAATAATTGAGTAACCTCCAATTGTGCTAAAAATCTACATGAGATAAATAAGATATATATGATTTCATGCATAGTAATGAAATATAACTCTTGTGGCAACAAAGTGAATATAACATGGCACAATTAAAAATAATAATAAGGATGATGTAGTATCATAATGAATATAATACTAATAAGCCTAAAATGTGAAATTTGTATATCAAATAAAGGAAATCTCAATAGTGAAACCTTTAGTTATCCATGAGAACCTAACCTTTCAAGAGTTGCCTATGAAGTTTCTAAACTCCCAAGTTAAGTTTTGGTGGAAGTTTTATGGCCTGGAAGAAACAATCTAGGAGTTTAAAGATGAGATGTTACATACTCACCCTTATCCTTTTGCTTGAGATTTCGGGGACAAAATCCTTTTTAAAGGGTGGAGTGTTGTAATGAGCTAAAATATGGATATATTCTTTTTTTTACCCTTCTCCCATGCTTTTCCCTTCATTTATATCCTTCTTGTCCTTAATGTTGAATTAGTGTAATTAATAGTTGTTTGGTATACATTTGATCACTGTTTATACCAATAAAAGGGTTTTTGCACAAATAACTCTGTGAAAGTTTAAATAAGGGTTTAAAATGTAAAATTACCACTTATGTGAGACAATGATAAAATAGATTCATTTTAAAACATTCCTTATCCTTATGAAGAAAGGAACATAAAAAGCAATGAATAATAATGGATTAAAAATGTTAATGTGATATTGAATTATTTAATATGAGAAATGGTGGTAATATTGGCCAATGGGCAAAAATTCAATAAAGGGAGACTAGTTGGTTGAAAATAACTTGAGATTTGTTTTTGTTGATTGTTCTTTGGCTTGGAGTCCAAGTTTCATAACTTTAGGATGATAATAACTATCTCACTTTTATTTTGAAAAGAAAAGGTGAGTTTTCTACAAAATATGAGATAAAGCATTTAATGAATAAAAAAGTAGAAAACAATCTTGGATTCATAATCTACACATTAAAAATAGTCGTTGGGTGAATTTTCATGTAATTTGGATAATCTCTAATGTACATGTGTAGATTAGGAGAGAGAAAATATGTAAAAGCCAAAAATATTAAATAAATTTGGTAAATAAGCTCTAAGGATAAAATAATGGTCCATTGGTGTTCCACATATTTTTATTTTCTTCAAGATAAAGTTTAACATTATTTGCCTAATTCTAGAAGTCGCTAATGCATTAAGAAAGAGAAAATATGAATAACTTTAAAATAATTAAATAAAATAGTTAGAGTCTCCAAAACTAAAAACTAAATCCATATTCGGATTATACATATCAAAATTAGGCTAGGTGTCAAGCTTCAATTAATTTGGAGTTTGTTTGCACCCTCAAAAGAAGAGAGAGAGAAAAGGAGAAATAATTCAATGTTTCACTTTATTTCATTTTACTTTGGATAAGGATTTACAATTTAATGTGCCGTGTGCCCTCTAGTTGTTGGATGTAGATTGAATGAATCCTAGATCATCATATACATTGGGCCTTACAAGAAATAGGCCACCATTTTTAGGTAGTTTTAAAAACATGATTTCTCCCTTGTTTCTCGATCTTTTCGTGAGATTTTTTGTCTTACAGTTTCTATATGCAATTCTACATGTAACGATCCAAAATTTCCCTTGTCTTGTCCCTTATTCAAGAAACCCCCAATTTCCTTTATAGTCTATTCTTCATGGGGGGTATAGATGGTAGTGTGCGGCAACAATAGTATAAGTAAAGATGTATCAAGCTTTAGAGAACCCTAGTTTTCCCTTGTACGTCCCAATTTCTCCTTGTATTTTCTCCTTTACTCCACCCTGTTCATTTTGGTTTTCCTTGATTTCCATGGTGGGGGTGGAAGAAGAGGATGTCTGGGACAAATTGATTGAACAGAAACCATCTCCATGTTTTGACAAACCCGTCCAGTCACCCGCTAGTTGTTGGCATTGCATGTAGGTTGCTTTCGATAGACCAAGTTTGAAGATCGTTGGAGACCCATTGGGGTGCTTATACAGACCCTCTCTGGACCTGCTAAGCCTCCTAAAAGATCTATCATGCTATCCCAAAGTTTGTCACTTCCTCACTGTCATCTTCTTTAAAGTAAATGGTCTTTTTCCCTATGTGGCAATCCTTCGTCACGTTCATCGTTTGGCTGTGTATTCTTGATGTAAGATTGTATGTGTGTTCCCTTTTCATCGTTTGGCTGTGTATTCTTGATGTAAGAGTTCCCCTTGGTTGATACAATCTCCTCTAACCTCCAAGCTTCCCCTCAAGGAAGCCATGGTGGAGAAGTGGGTTCATGATAGTATGTGTTCTCGTGTAAAAGCTTAATGAAGATGGAAACATCTAGTGATTTCTCATATGTAGCCCTCGTTTTTCTTTTTTGTCTTCCTTGCCAGGGTCAAAATGGTCAAATCATCTCATGTTTGGGTTCTGCAATGCATTCATCTCTATGCCCCGATGGGCTGAGGGATTGGGCCATTCTGGCAAGCCCTGATTGGGCCACCTTAGCGTGACCCCCAATCCATTTGTGGAAAATTCCTTCCTGTGTGGATTTTTCCTGATTTTTGATTGGTTGGTTTCTCAAAAATAATATCTTTTAATCAATAACTCATAATTATAAATGAATATGTTTTGGAATCAGAAAAAGGTGATCATTCGATTGAAAATGGTTTCAGCGCCTGATTTCCATAATTTTGCAAATGATGATTTATAGAAAATGAATTTGATGCATAAAATCCATAAAAATCACAACTTAATCATATAAACTAAGATTCTTGATCAAATTTTTGGTTTTGACATAAAATTAAAGTAATTTATTGCATATAATAATAGAATTATTCTTTTACAAAAAAATTTACCTACAATGATTTAGTATCATGAATAAGTACTTAGTTAAGCTCAATCCATTCTAATTATGAAATATTGCTCACAATATCAAAGTCAGTCGACAAAATATTGGACTGAGAAAGTCCTTGATCGACAAAATTCTCGACTAAGTTTCTCTTGGTGGGACCCTCAGCCGAATATGTGAGTCTTAATTGAGAATCTTCTAGATACTCCTTGGGATGAATTTTTTTGAACCATAGTCCCTCGATCGACAAAATTCTTGACCGAGTCCTCGACTGTTGCAAAACAATTTCAAATTCAACTTCGAATGACTAGTCGTTAAAGAGTCAGTGGGGAAGAGAGTCGTTGGGGGCTCAATCGACGAGTTTTTCTATCAGAGTACAATTTTGTTTTGCTATAAATAGCCCCCCAATCTGACCATTCTCTTCACAACTCAAGATTTCTCTTCTCTACCACCTCTCTAGCATTCCTTAGAGCTATCTTTCAGAAACCTTCTTCCCTCTATCATATCTACCTCTTCTTCCACCATTCTTTGCTCAAGATGGCTTCCTATTCATCTCATGGTGGCAAGAAGCAAGTTTCTTCAAGGAAGGGATGGACACCAACTCAGCATTGAGCATCATCAACGACATCCCCTTCAACAACACAGCTATTGTAGAATGCTACTTGAAGCTCACATCCAAGTCTCCTCTTCCTCAACGACCATTGGACTCAATGACTTCATCACCCTTCTTGATCTCTCTCAACTTTTCAAGCTGCAAAAATTGAAGGAATTTCTTATCCCCTCCTTTTATTTTTGGTCTACCCAAGTTGTCAATGAATTCTACGCCAACCTAACTAGAGATTCCAATGACTTCTACTCCACTTCCATGGTTTATTGTCTATCTTTCCACTTTTCTAAAAATGATTCCTAGAAATGCTAGACATAGATGCTGAGGAATATGCTAATTTTCTAAACCTAACCTATGGCAATCCCATCTCCAAGTTTTCAACCGAAGAAGAAACCATATGTCTTAGTGATATTAAAAAGTCTATCCTAACACATCATCGCATGAACATAGGGGAACCTATTATGCCACTTCTTTATCCCCTGAGGCTAGGATAATAAATCTTATCATCACCCATAATATCCATCCTAGAGCAAATAAAATTGAAATTCCCCAATTTAGGATGTGCCTTATCTATGACATTCTTGAAAGAATTCCCACAAAAATCATTCACAACATCCTATCTAACATGTTTGATTTTTTTGGGAACCCACCTTATGCTGATTTTGTCTGCCAAATAATTTAATATTCCCTTGGCAAAAATGTAGAAGACTTACATTACAAATGTGATAGACGTCCCCAAAGAATCACACAAAATATTGTTGATAAAATGGGGATTGACTTTGGGCACAAAAAAGATAGGACTAAAGGAGAAACATCCACTAAAGCAAATTGTCAACCTTCTACTCCTCCTATCTATTCCATAGAAAACCTTTCCAATGATGTTTACTATCTTGAAGGAGCCACATATCAAATTGGGAGACATCTAGATTACAAACACAATGCTATGGCTTACCTAAACCAAAGGATGCAAGCCTTAACTCCTCATGTTCCCAAAACCAATCCTTATACACAATATCCTGAGAGAATTTATCCATTCAATCCTTACATCCAATACACTCAAGTTCCATCACCACCATCAAATGATCTTACCCAGACCCAATATTCACCAATGAAACTACAAGACATAGCTGCTCATTTCCAATTTGATCAGGCACCTACATTTTTTGGAAGCATATGCTCTCACAAAGATAGTTGCACTTGATTGTTTGACACTTGTCAAATATTATGGTACTCCATTTTATGGGAAACATCCTAAATTTGATGTAAAATTAAATTCTTTGAAGTAATGTTTCTCATGTTACCTTTATGTCATGAGTAGTAAGATATATGTAATGACTTTATTATCAATGAAAATGAGCTTGCTTGTGTTCTATTTTTCATGAAAACAAAATCCTTGGGACATTAATATTGGTTTTAGATTGTAGCTTTCATTGGACATTTTATTCACACTTTGGTTCTAAAACATGAGTATTATATTGATGGGGAGTATTCCATTCAGTAGGAGTAAGCTTAAAATTACAAATGGCTATCTTTTTGAAATATTATTTGAATATCGCTATCTTTTTTAAATGACAAAGGGTGAGAAATAAATTACAATATTTGCATGAGTTTCATTATCTCTTGGCTTGAAAATAATTGATGGTACATTACCATTAGAGATGGGTATTATATTCCATATCTCTTTAGGTATATAAGCACACATTTTATGAGAACAAGAGAATCTATTCATCTCAAGTATATCACATGTATGAAACTCATTTAATTTCAATTATTTTGCTTATATTTTAGGAATGTTTGTCATCTTCAAAAAGGCGGAGATTGTTGGCTAAATTGGACATTAATATACCCTTTGTTTTGATGATGAAAACCATTTCATTCTTGTGGATCTAACGTGCTACTAGAGTATATCAGGGTTCAAGAAAATGAGGAGATCATATTAAGTGGATAATTGAAGATCAAATGTGCTTTGAAGAACAATACACTTAAATGTTAATATTTTCATGATTGTATTCAATGTAAATACTTGTACTACAAGTATATAATGTACAAGTACTTAGACATCATGTAAATCAAGTGTTAGATCTTCTCTATCCACTCATAACCCTTACTTAGGTTTGCCCTAGATATTGGAGTCATTATCATCCATTAGAACATACATTTGATAGGTGGTTCAAAAACCTAAAATAGTTACACTCCTGGTCGAGAAATTAGTCGACTGAGACACCCTCAGTTAAAGTTATTTTCAATCAAGAACCATCTTGGTCGAACATACACTGGTCAAAACCTAACACATTTGTGCTCTAAAGTCATTTTCAATCAAGAATATGGTCAACCAACTCAATCTCGGTCCAAAGCATATGACGGTTAGACCGAGTAGATGGGAGTTGGAAATAGACGTTAATATACATTTTCATTCAACCCAGACTTGATCAAAGAAATTCTTGACCGAGACATGGTCAATCGACAAATTTGTTGACCAGACATGGTTCTGGATTGTTCTTTCAAGCTCGAATGAAATAGCTATTGCTAGCCAACTACTGTCTACCTAACAGCTAGTTATGCACTAAGAACTCTGTAGAGACTCGCTAAAACATCCCTAATCACTTGCAAACCATTCCTATAAATAGGATAGGCCTTAGGACACTCAAAACACATAAGCTACACTTGGGCATCCATTGTAGAGAGCAACAAAGCTGAGAAACATTTGCAATCTTGTTCCTTGAGCTCCAAGTTTATGTCCTATATCCATAGCCTCTTAGACACCATCCAAGAAACGTCCATCCTAAATGGTTTGAGTGGTCTAATGCTTGATATAGGATCAAAGTGCAATACTGCATTGGTGTACTTCCCTTCTTCCAATCTCCATTCACAGGTTATGCTATTTGTGCTCCTTGGCTACTCCAAGTGGTGGAGGCTTCCTGAGGGAGTTTGAATGGAGCTACTTCTTAGTGTATAAGGCTTCTCCAAGGTTACTTGAGGTTACTTAAAGAAGGCTGCTTCAAAGGAGGTCAGAGCTACTTCTAGGTGAAGGATATCTTAAGGTGGTGGAGCTACCTCAAGGAGGTGAAGGCTACTCTAAGAGCTTGAGGTTACTTCAAAAAGGATCCTTCAAGGAGGTTGAGGCTACTTCTAGGTCAAGTATACTTCAAAGAAGGTGATTATATTTTGTTATAACATCCTTGAGAGGTAAACAAAATAAATCACTTACAAAATCCCAATTGGAGACAATCGGCTAGTGGACTGACAACTTTTGATTCAAATGTTGGAACCATTCTACATCAAAATCTCTTCCCTATTTCCTCCTCCTTTTTTTTAAGATTTCAATTAAATATTAAAGTACCAAAAGCTCTATTCACCCCCTCTAGAACTTTCATTCCTCTTACTTATGTGACATGGATTGGTATTATGTGATGATGTGTTAAGAATAATACCTCATACATTTTATATCTTTTGGAGTTGTTGCATACCCATATTTTTGTAGAAATCTTTTTAGGGGTTGTATGTAACTTTATTGATGCAATTAAAAGACACCCAATAGACATTAACTAATCTAGTGAAACCCTAATCATATAGTGTCATGTGTCGTAGAACCATTCTAGTGTCGAGACTTGCTAGATGGGGAAATGAGAATTCCTAAAGGGAAGCCCAGAGTCATATAGTGCTGAGTATATGTAGGTTTTTGAGGATGGCTATGGTCGTACCTGATAACACCTATTTTTGTGATTTTTTGCCCTTTATTTTGTTATCAAAACTACCCTTTTCTGCTATTTTCCTCTCTTTTATTAGCACTTTCGCAATAATTGGCCAAGCAATGCTCTTAATACAATTTTTCCATCTTTTGCAAAGTTTTCCCTCATTTTGGTGCAATAAGGCCGTCCCGTCCCGGCCCACAAATAAGTCCAAGTCTGTTTTGGCCTTCCTGACCTGACGCCCGATACAACCTCTGCCCTACAAGGTGGAGCAACACAATGACGCACGACAGAAGGATGCCGCGCAAGAAGAATCCGACGGATGACACACCTTCTACCTGACAGGGAGCCAAGCTCGCCCAACAGCCCAGCTTGTCGGGTGACACAAGCCACCCACCGGTAGGCACGCCGCCCGTCACGTGATCGATAGCCGACACCCCTACGCTGAGCGAGACCCGTATCGGCCACCCACCGACCCGCGAATAAGGAGGACACGTGGCGCTTCGAGCACCATAACTTCCCCCAACCACTGCCTATAAATAGAAGCTAGTTGAAAAGACAGGTTCCGACAGTTGGGAACTTTGAGCGATCTTCGAGGGAGAACTGCGAGAGTATTGTGCCCCAGTGCTCGTGTCGGGCAACTCTAGGTGAGATCTTCCTCATCCCGAGAGGGAGGGGATGGTTCACTTAGGACCGTCCCGGGCGACACTGGGGGCCGATATCGGCCAACGTCGATAGGCGACACAAGTGCCCGACGCAAATGCCCGACAAGTAGAATGCGTCGCTCCATGCCCGACAAGATATCGAACCTGATACGCTTTGCCCATCGTGCGTTCCTCCCGAGAGGGTTCACCGCCCGAATGAGCGTATCGTCCAGGGTCCTTGAGCGATACAGTCGGCCGTCATGCGTACCTCCCGAGAGGGTGTGCCGTCCAACACTACTGTATCGGGCTAGGCTCCTGACCGATATTGGGCTGGAGAGTCACAGTAGCCAGTCGACCTTCTACATCAAGAAGGCGACATCTATCTTTAAATTTGTTATTTAATTCTTTATTTACGCATTGTAATTAAGACCTTTAATGTTTATGGAAATGGAAAAGCATAATTACTAGCTGCTTTTTGCTTGGTGCAAAATCTTGGATGACTGCTATGTTTGATATCTGAACTTTAGCTTGCATGTTTGGATCGCGTTTCGCTTAGCTACCGAACCGTGTTTTCCCGTCGCAACAACTTCGAGAGTTGTGTTGTGGCTCTTGTGTTTGGTCTGATTCTAGAGTATGAGAGTGCCTGGAATGGAGTTGTTTCAGTAACATTCCACTCTAACTTAAGTCCAACAACCTCGAGAGGGGTGTTGACGCTTGGTTAGAGGTACCCGCTCTGAGAGGAGGGGTGCAGGATGTTACTACTGCCGCTTGTTTTACTGTAGTCTTATCCTCCGTACCTTGCTCTAGCTCTAGTTTTATCTTTCTGTTTTTGTTGCATGAAACCCCTAAAAACTGCTGAATGACTAAAAACCTTAAATCTCTCTAGTAGCTCCAGTTGGAGATAGTTTTCTTGTTTTGTTTGTGACATCTTGTTGTTTCCCTTTCGGGGAATTTATTATCTCTTTATACCTGCCAGAGTGTAGCGTATCGATTCTGGGTTCTCAACACTACCCCCCTTGTCCCTGTGTTCGACCCCGTATATCTACTTCGACCCCATAAACAAAGTTGCGGGGGCCTAGAAGGATTCAATTTTATAAATGTAAAATCTCGACTACCTCAAATCCACCTCCACTTTTGGATGCGCGATTTAGGCCAGTCAACTTTTTGGCACCGTTGTCGGGGACAAGGCAAAAATGGTACTGTAGACGAATCCAAATCCACTAACTACACTCCTGTGCCTCAAGCTTAGAAATGAGTTTGATAGCACTGTTTTTCTTTCTTCTTAATGTTATTCTTTTAAAAAGTAAAAATTCAATTTCCTAAACTCGATTTTTCGTGCCTTTTCAGGAAGAACTGTGACATGTTCCGTCGAGCTTTGATACCATGTCTCATTGCGAGCAGTCTCTTTCTGAGGGTGAATGTCAGGGCCAAGGTGGGGGGTCGAGCCAGCCTAACTTGGTTGGTCAGCTTTCCACCTACATAAAGAGACAGGACACCATCATCAGCCAGCTGGTGCAGGGCGCGTTTCCTATCCCGGGAGCTCTGAATTCAACGCAATGCTAGATGGCCAGCTTTCAGATGCGCTAGCGTGAGGTAGATCAGCGGCTGACACAGAAGACTGCTCTGATGAAGAATCCTACAATAAAAGCACTCCCATACCCTGAAACTGCCAGAATGGCAGTACTAAGGTCTGGAAGAACGCTAGAGCGTCCGGATGAAGCCAGGCCTGAGCCCGAACTAAGGCCTGAGGAAGCAGCCCCAGCAGAGGAGGAAGAAAGACAGACAGACATTCGAGAGTCTGCACAAAGGTTCCGTGAAGAGCTACCTGGCGGAAGGAATGCTTACGCCCCTAGGATTCCGTTCCCCTACAAGCTGATAAAGGCGAATCTGAAGATGTGCCATGAGAAGTTCATGGAGTCAATCAGAAAACTACATCTCGAAGTGCCCTTCCTCGACGCTTTGGAGGAGATGCCTACATATGCCAAGTTCCTCAAGGACCTTATCACAAAGAAGAGAAGGGGAGGAAGGATTGAGACAGTGCACCTAGCTTCTGCCTCCTCTGCCTTCGTGAAGCCCGACATGCCAAATAAGAGAAGGGACCCCGGAGCCTTCACAATCACGTTCGCCATCGGGGACAATGTCAAGCGTAAGGGTCTAGCAGACTTGGGGGCAAGCATCAGCCTCATGCCCCTAAGTTTCACACAAAGGGTGGGTTTGACCGACATGGTTCGAACCAACATGCGAATTGAACTGGCAGACCACACCTTTAAGAGACCCGTCGGCATTGTCGAAGATGTGCCGATCAGGGTTGGTGATTTCTTCATCCCTTGCGATATAGTCATCATCGACACAGTTGAAGACCCCCGTTGCCCGATCATCTTTGGGTGCCCCTTCTTGGCAACAGGGAGAGTGCTGATTGATGTCTCTGAGGGGATGATCACTTTGACGGTCGAAAACAACCATAAGGACTTCAAGCTGAAAGAGATCATGAGAAGCCCATCCCTGTCTGAATCAGCATGTTTCCCAGATAGCTACAATAAATTCTGCGAAGAAATAAAGGAGGATATTCAGATAGTAGACTCCTTCTTGAGGACTATAAACTGTCAAGATCCTGACCTCGAGGATTCTGAGGTCGCAAGCCATCTCAACCTTTTCGACCTTTCTGACAAAGACATGCAAGAAGAGGATAAGGTGGTGGAGTCTGTGATGTATGCCTCTCTCGAGGGGGAGCCTCAAGAGCAGGCACCCAGACCAAAGCCAGAGTTAAAAGTGTTGCCTGAAGGTCTGAAGTACGAATTCTTGGATGAAGAGCACATAAACCCTATCATCGTAAATGCCAATATTTCAAGCAATCAGCTAGACCGACTCCTTGAGGAGTTAAGGCTCCACAGGGGGGCTATAGGATATTCAGTTGATGATATCAAAGGCCTTAGCCCCGCCTAGTGCATGCATCACATCAACTTAGATGAATCTGTCAAACCTCTGGCTCAACCCCAAAGGAAGCTGATCCAGATGCTTAAGGAGGTCATCAAGAAAGAGGTAATAAAGCTCAGGGATGCGGGGATCATTTACCCAATCAACGATAGCAATTGGGTGAGTCTGATCCTCGTAGTACCCAAAAAGGGCGGGATGACAGTGGTTAAGGGTAAGAAGGGTGACGAGGTGGCGGTTAGGACCGTCACCAGATGGAGGATGTGCATCGACTATCGAAAGCTAAATCAAGCTACAAAAAAAGATCATTTTCCGTTACCTTTTATTGACCAAGTTCTCGAAAGATTAGCGCATCATGATTTCTTTTGTTTCCTTGATGGCTTTTTAGGTTTTTACCAGGTACCCATCTTGCCCGACGATCAGGAGAAAACAACATTCACCTTCCTTTACGACACTTATGCCTTCAGAAGGATGCCCTTCAGATTCTGCAACGCCCCAGCTACCTTTCAAAGGTGCGAGGAGAACAACCTAGTTCTGAACTGGGAGAAGTGCCATTTCATGGTGCGGGAGGGTGTCGTTCTAGGGCATAAAATCTCAAGGCGTGGGATCGAGGTGGACGTAAGAAAAGTCAAAGCAATATCTAAGCTCCCTCCACTGAAATCCGTGAAGGGAGTGAGAAGCTTCCTCGGGCACGCCGAATATTACTGAAGATTCATCAGGGACTTCTCAAGGATTTCCAAACCACTGTCCAATCTTCTGGTAAAAGATGTTGAATTTGTTTTCTCTAACGATTGTCTCAGTGCTTTTCAGGCCCTAAAAAATGCTTTGATATCACCACCTATCCTTCAAGCGCCAGAATGGGGTTTACCTTTTGAGCTTATGTGCGACGCTAGCGACTACGCAGTTGGAGCACTCCTGGGGAAAAAGAAAGACAAGAAGCACCATGAGATTTGCTACGCTAGCCGCATGTTGGACGAGGCTCAAGTAAACTACACAACAACTGAGAAGGAGATGCTCGCGATCATCTTCGCGTTCGATAAGTTCAGGTCGTATCTCGTCGGAGCTAAGGTTAAAGTATACACAGATCACGGGGCTATAAAATACTTGATGCAAAAGAAAGACGCAAAGCCCATACTGTTGAGGTGGGCCTTACTGCTCCAAGAGTTCGACCACGAAATTATCGACAAGAAGGGTGCAAAGAATGTGGTCGCAAACCACCTATCAAGGATCGTGGCCGAGAGAGAGAGAGACTCCAATCAATGACGACTACGCCGACGAGGCTCTTATGTTGGTCGAAGCTCAAGAAGAAAGCTCACCCTGGTTTGCAGACATCTACAATTATCTTGCTTGCGGAGAACTGCCTCCTGACATCACGTACAATCAGAAAAAGAAGCTATTCGCGGATGCTAAAAATTACTACTGGGATGATCCTATCCTATTCAAAAAGTGCGCCGACAACTTATACAGGAGGTGCATCCCAGAAGAAGAAACTGCGGACATCCTGAAGGAATGCCACGCCTCCCCCTGCGGTGGACACCTGGGTAGCATGAGAACAGATGCAAAAGTGCTACAGTCAGGATTCTACTGGCCCTCCTTATTTAAAGATGTTGCACAATTTGTAAAAGTTTGCAAAGAGTGCCAGTTTATAGGGAACATAGGGCGGAGGAATGAAATGCCAATGGCGAGCTGGATCGAAGTAGAAATATTTGACGTGTGGGGGATCGACTACATGGGACCATTTCCCCCATCCCGGGGGTGTCAATACATACTCGTGGCAGTAGACTATGTATCAAAGTGGGTAGAAGCAGTAGCCACCCAATCATGCGACGCCAAGTCGGTTATCAAGCTATTCGAGAAGACCATTTTCCCTCGTTTCGGCGTACCACACACTGTTATAAGCGACGGAGGGTCGCACTTTGGAGAAAGATTGTTTGAAGCACTTATGCGCAAGTACGGAGTGAAGCACAAGATCGCTACACCCTACCACCCACAGACGTCAGGGCAGGTAGAGGTTTCCAACAGACAAATCAAGCAGATCTTGGAGAAAACTATCAGCCGAATGAGGAAGGACTGGTCCATGAAGCTTGATGATGCGCTTTGGGCCTACCGTACTGCTTACAAAATGCCCATTGGAACCACCCCCTACCGTCTCATCTACGGAAAGTCCTGCCACCTTCCTTTAGAGTTGGAACACAAGGCCCTTTGGGCAATCAAGTTCCTAAATATGGAACTCGACAAGGAAGGAGAAAAGAGGTTTTTGCAGCTTCAAGAGCTCGAAGAGCTTAGAATGAATGCCAACGAAAAAGCAAAAATCTACAAACAGAGGACAAAATTGTGGCACGATACCCACCTCAGGAGAAAAGATGTAAGCGAAGGGGATAAGGTCTTGTTATTCAAGTCCTCTATTCGTCTTTTCCCTGGGAAGTTACAAATGAGGTGGTCTGGACTGTTCACTGTGTCAAAGATATACCCATCAGGAATGATGGAGCTCTACGACAAAGACTATCCGACCAAAGTCTTTCAAGTGAATAGGCACAGGGTAAAAAGGTTCTATGAAGATGAAGCATTTGTCAGGAAAGTAGAGGTCAGTCTGCAAGATATGGGCACAGTGACTGTGGAGCAAGATGATCTTACCCCGGTCGAGCTGGCGACGAAAACTACAGTGCTTCTCGGGAGGCAACCCAAGCTTGTTTTTCTTTCCTAGAATAGGATGCAATTTACTTTCCTGAAAAACAAACTTTACGAACATTTGGACTGTAATAAGGCCCGAGTCAAAGTACGCGCCGAGCATACCGACTCTTCTATTTTATGGGTCATCGCTGGATTTTACTAAGCATTGAGGAGTAATTCTGTCTGAGGTCAGGGGCTCTACCCTGATCCGATGATGTTTTGCCCGTCTATTGCTTTGTTTTCCCCGCCTTTCTTTATGTTTCAGACGCCTTCTTCCATGTTGTGTCGAGCAGCAGCTTAGCTGGCGCGCAACCACACTTGTATCGGGCCACAGTTTCTTGGGTACCGCAAAAGCCGCGACGGATGGTATTCCCGAGCGACAGCCGTATCGTGCATGGGAATAAATGCCCTTAATTAGACTGACGGGACGTCATCTCGGGAACGGCATGTCTCAACTGGCCGATGCATGCCTAAAACTGCCCGATTTACCCCCAACTGAGTTTGCTATATATAGTAAGGTGGATTTATCATGTCGGGCTATCATGCTTACTCCTTTTAGCCACCCGTTCTTTTCAGTAAGCCTCTTTTGCTTCCGTATCGCCCTGCCTGCCTTCACCTTTGTATCGGGCGATGGCTCCTATGAGAAAAGGTATAGCCCGACAGGCTCATCGCCCGACATGAGTTTTCATATTGCGCGCTGCCTATCGGGTTTAAGAGCCTAGCCGATTTTTGTATTGCCCGACGCAGTTAAGCACGAAATAACGGCCGATGGTGTTTTCTTGATACGCCATATCGGGCGACACGTTTTTCTTTTGTGACATCCTGACAGGCAGTTGATCTTTGGCGACCTCATCGCCCAATACATCTGTGTCGGGCGGTGTGTTGTGCCGCACAGCTCTCCTCGTATCATCCAACCTTGTATCGCCTCGAGCTTTCTTTTGATGGACGATACCCGGATTTTGAAATAAGTCGAGTTTTATCGAGTTTCTTTCACTTTTCCTACCTAACATTTAAATGGTTAATGAACTTGATAATAGGTACAGATCGCACATGAATCAGAGTTGCGACTGCAGCTGAAGCAACAACTGTCGGACAGAAACGTCACAATCCTGAAGAGCAGTACTTCCTTATTATAGTCTGTCTTCTACGGTGGTTTAGAGCCATCTCCAGAGGAGGAAGATAATAAAAGAGAAAGGCCCTCTGACTACACACTCCTGGGAATGAAAATGGGCTCAAATGGACTGAACTAGGATTGATGATCAGTCCTTTTGTTCATGTTCTCAACGGAAGTACCAGGAGTAAAGGGGGCCAACAATTTTGAGGGTTTGTGCTTGTCCCGACTGCACTAAGAGCATATTGCAGCTTCTCCAAGGCACAAGCAAACCCGCTAGCTAACCTTCATTGGGCTGACATGACCTCACCCTGTCTTTTTCACTACTCCGTGACAGAGTGTGGAGTAAGTTTGGGGGGGTACCCATGTACCAGTGAGGGAGGTATAAAAACCTCCTTCACTTCGTTTTTCTCTTATAACAGGTGTATGTATCCTTGCTAGTACGAAATGCCATACTCATATAAAATTTTTGAATATTTTGTTTATATCATTCTCGTAACATATGTACAAAGTTGCTATAATAGTGAAAACCTGATGCGACTTCTTGCAAAGTTAGTTTTCTTTGTGCTTAACGAGATACAAGTTCTGTTATATCTTTTTGATAATGTTGCTTCAAACGAACAAAATAGTGTGTTTTACCATGTCAAAAATTCCGAAAAATATAATAATCTCACAAATAGCTAAGAGACGAGTATGGAGAAGGAAAAAGCTGCCCAAACAGCAGAAATCTCTTTTGTCTTCCCTCACCCAACGAAAATCCCAAAAAGAGAGAGAATCCTTATGAGTGTGAATAAAAGCATGAGAGTTGTGCCCAATAAAAGAAAATAAAAAAATATATATGCACTTGTTTTCCAAAAGTACCCATCTTTAGGCATGGTAGATCTGGGGCAGTGGTATGTAGGATGTGAAATCACTGCTCTAAATCCAACTGGCTTGGACTGCAGGGACCACTTTCCCGCTAACGGACCCTTACCTAGATGGACCGATGGGAAACAAGGAAAAACCCCCAAAAAAAGCCTTAGCCTACCCGATACACCACTTTCTGCCCCAAAAATAAAGTTGTTTGGTATGTAAGCTAACTTCGGAATCATACAACAAAGTCTCGCCGAAGCTGTAGAGAAGAATCTTACTTAAACAATAAGGCAGGAAAAACTAAGTCTTTTGTTCGTAATGAGACAACATTATCTTTAAGGCATTACAATTCTTGTTTCACCTTTTGAACAAAGAGCTTTTCCGAGCAGAAGAAGCATCACTAAATATAGTTCAAATATTGATTGAGGACAATCAAAATGCTAAGTTTGGGGGAGTTGATAAAACCTATTTTTTTGATGTTTTTGCCCTTTATTTTGTTATCAAAACTGCCCTTTTCTGCTATTTTTCTCTATTTTATTAGAACTTTTGCAATAATTGGCCAAGCAATGCTCTTAATCCAATTTTTCCATCTTTTGTAGAGTTTTCCCTCATTTTAGTGCAATAAGGCCATCCCGTCCTGGCCCACAAATAAGTCCAAGTCTGTTTCGGCCTTCCTGACCTAACGTCGGATACAACCTCTGCCCTACAAGGTGGAGCGACACAATGACGCACGATAGAGGGATGCCGCGCAAGAAGAAGCCGACAGACGACACGCCTTCTACCCGACAGGGAGCCAAGCTCGCCCGACAGCCCAGCTTGTCGGGCGACACAAGCCACACATCGGCAGGCACGCCGCCCATCACGTGATCGATAGCCGACACCCCTGCGCCGAGCGATACCTATATCGGCCACCCACCGACCCGCGAATAAGGAGGACACGTGGCGCTTCGAGCACTATAACTTCCCCCAACCGCTGCCTATAAATAGCAGCTACAGGAAGTCGAAAAGACAGGTTCGGACAGTTGGTAACTTTGAGCGATCTTCGAGGGAGAACTGTGAGAGTATTGTGCCCCAGTGCTCGTGTCGGGCAACTCTAGGTGAGATCTTTCTCATCCCGAGAGGGAGGGGATGGTTCACTTAGGACCGTCCTGGGCGACACTACGGGCCGATATCAGCCAACGTTGATAGGCGACACAAGTGCCCGACGCAAATGCCCGACAAGTAGAACGTGTCGCTCCATGCCCAACAAGATATCGAACCCGATATGCTTCGCCCGTCGTGCATGCCGCCCGAGAGGGTTCACCGCCCGACATGAGTGTATCGGCCAGGGTCCTTGAGAAATACAGTCGGCCATCATGCGTACTGCCCGAGAGGGTGTGTCGTCCGACACTACTGTATCATGCTAGGCTCCTGACCGATATCGGGCTGAAGAGCCGCAGTAGCCTGTCGACCTTCTACATCAAGAAGGCGACATCTATCTTTAACTCTGTTATTTAATTCTTTATTTACACATTGTAATTAAGACCTTTAATGTTTATGGAAATGGAAAAGCTTAATTACTAACTGCTTTTTGCTTGGTGCAAAATGTTGGATGATTGCTATGTTTGATATCCGAACTCTAGCTTGCATGTTTGGATCGCGTTTCGCTTAGCTACCGAACCATGTTTTCCCGTTGCAACAACTTTGAGAGTTGTGTTGTGGCTCTGGTGTTTGGTCCGATTTTGGAGTACGAGAGTGCCTGGAATGGAGTTGTTTCAGTAACATTCCACTCTAACTTAAGTCCAACAACCTCGAGAGGGGTGTTGACGCTTGGTTAGAGGTATCCGCTCTGAGAGGAGGGGTGCAGGATGTTACTGCTGCCGCTTGTTTTACTGTAGTCATATCCTTCGTACCTTGCTCTAGCTCTAGTTTTATCTTTCTGTTTCTATTGAATCAAACCCCTAAAACTGCTAAATGACTAAAAACCTTAAATCTCTCTAGTAGCTCCAGTTGGAGATAGTTTTCTTGTTTTGTTTGTGACATCTTGCTGTTTCCCTTTCGGGGAATTTATTATCTCTTTATACCTGCCGGAGTGTAGCGTGTCGATTCTGGGTTCTCAACACTACCCCCCTTGTCACTGTGTTCGACCCCATAAACAAAGTTGCAGGGGCCTAGAAGGATTCAAGTTTATAAATGTAAAAGCTCGACTACCTCAAATCCGCCTCCACTTTTGGATGCACAATTTAGGCCGGTCAGTACCTCAGCAGGAGAACCATTGTGATCATATCTTGGATATATGTATATGAGATGTGACTGAGGACAGCTACGGTTGTACCTCTGATGATAGGGTTTTATATGTCCTAATTACTAGTGCCATGACCTATATACTAAGGGTAGACAAGGCTATTTTGCAGCTTGACTATGTATATCACTACGAAAGATTTGTACTGACTGAGGGCGTATGAGATCTTAGGATTCTGGCTCTCCTAGATTTTGTATAGAATTGATTGTGACTTAATAGTGGTCAGTTGGAATTTGAGTGGTATACCTCAAATTCCCCAGGGCTTAATAAAAGATGTAATCCAACCATGTAGTGTGACGCCCCATGCCACACAAAGCGAGATTACTCAAAACATAACCACAGAAGAAAGATCAACAAATGTATTATCAGAAAACACCATAAATAAAAACTATTTTCATAAATCTTCCCAACAACAAGAACTTTCACATATAAGTCCTTTCATGCCTCAAAGCATATGCAAGGAATGCTATCAACCTGTAACCAATTAACTATTCCATAACATATATACATGACTCCACCACATCTGTACATAATAGGTATACAAGCCAGCGACATAAAGAAAGCACATTCGTGAAACATCTACAATATGTTCCCAAATGACCCGAGTGTACAAGGATGACTCTAGGACTCTATCAACAAAAGACATCCAACAACACTTCCAACCTTGTCATCTACAACTCCTCTTGCTGCTGCTCAACCTCCACTGCACGATCTCTACCTCTTGGTGCTCGTCCACCTAAAAAGGGCATGGGAAACCCATAGGGTGAGATTCCAAATCTCAGTGGGAGATATAATTCACCATCACTCTATTGTTATCACAGCTAAGATAAACTAAGTAGTTGTAACATCCCAGGATTTGAGGCCTCAGATAACATGATCTTAAAAGGAATGATTGGACTACCCATATCACCAAGGGGCACCTCTTTTTCCGAGAGCCCATCACTAAGAACTCCATAGTTAAGTGTGCTCAGCTTGGAGTAGTACTGGGATGGGTGACCTGTCGGGAAGTTGATCATGGCATGCGCGTGAATGAGGACAAAGAGCGTAGTTAAGGTTAGTGGTGGTCTGTGGGGACAGTCGTCATTCTTGAAACTCTACTAGAGCCTTGGGAAATGGGCCCGGGCTTTACAAATGGTATTAGAGCCATAACCCCTCTAGTAGGTGGGGTCCACATGGGCATGTGACATGTCAGTCTTGAGTTTTGCGGTCCAGGCATGTAGGAAAAGGTTGTCCATGGTTGATGTAGCCACCCTTGCGTTGGTATTCCGTGATCAGGAGCGGGGTGTCCATGGGCCATTGTGGGTCCGCACTGAAATGGGGTTAGATTATGAGGCCATATAGATGAACCTTGATGAGGACATGAAGAGTCTAAGTGGGGGAGATTGTAACATCCCATGATTTGAGGCCTCAGATAACATGATCTTAAAAGGAATGATTGGACTACCCATATCACCAAGGTGCACCTCCTTTTTTGGGAGCCCATCACTAAGAACTCCATAGTTAAGTGTGCTCAGCTTGGAGTAGTACTGGGATGGGTGACCTGTCAAGAAGTTGATCCTGGCATGTGCGTGAGTGAGGACAAAGTGTGTAGTTAAGGCTAGTGGTGTTATGTGGGGATAGTTGTCATTCCTGAAACTCTATTAGAGCCTTGGGCATTGGGCCTGGGCATTACAGTAGTAGTATAATTTCAACTGTGTGAAGCAAGTATTCTTTATTAATAGGAAGGGCAATTACTGTTCAATTTATGAAACATCTTAACAATTCAAAAGGAATATGAAGAACATGTATATTTCCTATCAACAATATTGTATAAAGATCAAGCAAGGCCTCATCTAATGTTTCTGTATTTTGATCTTACACAAGTATACTACATGACTGATAAAGCATTTTATTATGCCCTGAGGATTTGAGTCGAATCGCCCAAATCCAACTGACCACTTGATAAGTCAGAATCGATGCCATACAAGGTCTAATGGAAGAGCTGGAATCCATGAACTCACCTTCCACAGTCAATATGAGTGAACATGCAGTGACATATAGTCTATCTGTGTAGATTTAGCCCGCCTTGGTACAGGTCATGATGCTAGTGAGTTACAACTTCATCAGTACTCTTCCAAGTATGGAATGCAGCCAATCCTGTGATATATTTCATGGAGCTACGGTCCAAAGTCATACTCTTCCTGGTATGACATGCATCTAGTCTTGTGTTATATTTCATGAAGCTACAGTCCAAAGTCGTACTCTTCCAGGTATGGCTCATGGCCAATCCTATGCTACATATACATTCAGGACATAAGGAGATACCTCAACTTGCACCCCACATATTCAACAATATGTGTTTCGAGTTAAACTCATTTCACTATTCAGCAAGTGCTGACACTGAATGGATCTATAACACAGGAAAAACTTATAGGATTAAGTTTCACTTGATTAATTAGGTTATTTAAGCATCTTTCAGCATCAATCAAGTTACAACATACAACCTCTAAACAAATTCTACATGAACAAGGGCAAGACACATCACCAAAACATACTAAAACATGTAAGGTGTGATCTCATCATATCATCACTTCCTGCCTATCTTTCAACATGTTTCCATCACAAGGACTACATATCTTGGGGTGAGAACCCCTCCTCTCATCAATGAGGAAATTGTTATACAAGGCATCAACCATCATCAGGTCATAAGAGCATTTATTCCTCTTTCAAGCATGTCAACAACACTTTATCCCTCACAAGGCCCATTCAAATAGATCATAACCACCATAGCTCATACCTAGCTATGTACATCAACTGGTGTTGCCTGCATGGTTAGAAACATTAAGAAAGAAAAGCAACACAACACCATTTCATAGAATTCATGCCAATCTCTTTACATCTTAGGTTTAGGGTTTCTCTGTACTCGATTAGGCTTTATAAGGTTGGATCAACAACCACCCTTAGATTAGCACTTTCATCATCATCACAAGGCATGTTATGGGATATAGAAAGAGTGTTCTCATCGTCATTTGTACAACTTCTCAATAGGGTATCACAACATACCATGTGACCCTAGCATCAACATGGTGTACCTTAAACACCATCACAAGGTATCGATTAGGGTTTCAACCTAGAGTATCGGGTTAACCCTAGGTGTGTCAGGGAACCACTCCAAGGTAGGGTATTAGTTTAGGGTATGTTAGGTGAGCAAGCATGGCATCGGGATACCTACTCAAGATGTGTATCAATTTATCATCATACTTGTATTGGGTAGCAACACCTAAGGAGGGGGTGTCGACCAACCCAACCTATCGGGCAACACCATCACATGGTGTGACAGACATCAACAGGTATCAAGAAACACTTGGGTATGTTGGTATCACAAAAGGTGATGGGTTTCTTAGGGTTTCATCCATGGCGGCTATCAACATGCCAGGCATCAACCCCTCTCTCAAGTTGTGACGACCAGAGCTCTAACGGGAAATGCTCTCAACACAACACATCCATAACCATAACATTTGATCTCCACTTCATCACATCTTAGTGACGTCTCCCTAAGTTTTTTTGGTCTCATCCCAAACAGAGCATCACAAGTCATGATGAACATCAATGGAACATGTCATTCTAGGCCTTGCCAAGGCCGTGTCGACCTATCACAAGGTGTGACAGTCTGTGGCATCACAGGTAATGACAGCCACCCAAAGCATATCGACATGACATGCCTATCAGCCTTATTGTCTTCAACTATAGAATGAAGTTACAAGCAAGGCAAGAAAGAGTAACACAAAGGTAGAAACTAACCAAGATTCCCTTCTTTAAAACAACACTCAAAACTACCAAGAAGAGCTACTAACATGTAAGATATAATGAGCCAAGGATAAAGAGCAAAGTATTAAGTAAAGAGTGATAATAACAAAGAGGGTTTAGAGTTATATAACCCGCCTCAAGGATCACCACCAAGATCCAAGCTTCATGAGCTCAAGGTAGAAGAAGATCCTCCAAGCTTGATCACCACAACTCCTCCAAAAGAGAAGATGAAAACAAGATTAAGAGAGCATGAGAGGGAAAAGAAAGTAACCAAGGTCCATGGCCGAGAAGAAGAAAGCAGGAGAGAAAGGAAGCTAAGGATCATGTCTTACAAAGGTAGAGGATGAAGAGAGAACCACAAGCATGAAACGCATCCACCAAGCTCCAAGGAAGAGACTCCTCTAGATCAAGGCCATCCACTAAAGAGAGGATGTAAGGATAACCAAAAGGGTTCTCTTGCATGGGGAGAAAGAGGTATATATACAAGAGGGATGAAAGAGAGAGAAAGGGGAAGGTGTCACCACCTTAGAACCCTAGGTGACACTTGTCCACAAAATAGGGCCACATGCAACATCATGCAAAAAGGTGAGAAGATTATGTCTCACCCACTAGGTCACCTATGATGGTCAATGTCGATACACACATCTACCCTCTTTACAAACTGATAGGGGTAAACCCTAGGTACCAAAAACCGATATGCTGCATCTTGAGATACCACAACATCGATAGGATGTCCCTCAAGGTACCTACAAACTGATAGGATGTCCCTCAAGACACCCACAAACAGATATAGGGCCTCTCCAAGGCTCTCAAGCCTGAGACAACACTTCTAGATGTAAGGCACACCTCAAACATGCGCCCAAAACATCACAAAGGATGTCGCCACACAACCAAGGTCCAAAAAAATGTCCATCTCTATCTCTTTACCCTAGATGATGCCGAGAGAGAGAAGGAATACTCTAGATGTGGCAAACTTGCACACCAATCCCTATCCTGGGTAAATAGCAATTTGCACCAAAATCTCTCCACAAAACACAAGTATCAAGCTCAAATAAGATTCAAACAAGGAAATTCAAGCTTCCAACATGCCCTAATTACATCTCAGATGATTATAGCAAGGAGCTAAGCAACATATTTAAGCAAAACAAATAGGGTTATCCCAAAACGTGGGTCAGGGTCCTTACAAACCAGAAACCCCTAATAGGGATTTCGCCCCCAAAATCCTAAGAGAAAAGGAAGGGGTACATCCTCTGCATCTCTTCCTCAAGCTCCCACATGGCTTCCTTAATGTCATAGTGATGACAAAGAACCTTCACAAGCATAAGGTCCTTCCTCTTCAGCTTCTTCACTCTCTGTTCAAGGATCAACATCAAACCTTCCATATAGGTCATATTCTCATCAAGCTCCACCTCCACAGGCTGCAACACCAACATTGTATCCGGATGACACTTCCCCAACATACTAACATGAAACACTGGATGAAACCTGCACAACTCAGGTGGCAAATCCAATTAGTAACCCACCTTCCCAACATGTGCCATCACTGGGTAAGGTCCCATCTATTTGGGAGCCAACTTACCCTTCTTCCCAAATCTCATAACACCCTTCCAAGGAGAGACTTTCAGGTATACCTTGTCTCCCACTTGGAACTCCAAGGGTCTATGATGGTTGTCTGCATATGACTTCTATCTATCCTATGCAACTTTCAACGGTTGTTGTATCACTTTGATCTTCTCTGTTGTCTGTTGCACAAGCTCAGAACTAAGATGTTGATACTCACTTCTCTCATACTAACACAACAAAGATCTGCAATGTCTCCCATACAATGCCCCATATGGTGCCATGTCAATACTACTCTAATAGCTATTGTTGTAGGCAAACTCTATCAACCTGAGGTGTATATACCAACAGCTTGAAAATTGAAGGACACAAGCCCTCAACAGATCCTCTAAAGTCTGAATGGTCCTTTCAGATTGACCATTTGTCTATAGGTGGTAACTTCAACTACGTACCCAAAGTGGTGTGCAGTCGTTCCCAAAAGTGACTCGTGAACTGATGACTTCTATCAGACACAATAGTAGCTGGAACATCATGCAACCACACTATCTCATCAACATAGACTTGGGCAAGCTTCTTTGCTGTGAACATAGTCTTCATGGGAAGAACATGTGCTGACTTGGTCAACCTGTCAATGATCACCCAAATGGAATCATAACCTTTGGCTGTCCTAGGCAAACCAACCACAAAGTCCATAGTTACATTATCCCATTTCCCTATGGTATAGGCAATGGTTGTAATGTTCGTATAGGCTTCTCATTTTCAACTTTGACATACATCACATCTTGCAACGAACTCAGTTACATCTTTTTTCAAACCTGGCCACCAGTACATATCCTTCATATTGTGGTACATCTTGGTACTACCTGGGTGCATAGCATACATGGAAAATGAACCTCCTCCAGCACCCTCTTCCTCATGTTATTAACATCAAGAACCACTATCCTATCATGATTACAAATTGTTCCATTATCTGACTCATGGAAGCCATCATGCTTATCACTGCCAAACTTTGATTTAATTTGTTGTATCATGGTATCTATCTATTATGCCTCTCTGATCTTCTATCTCAACATAGGCTTCACCTTTAGATGTGCCAACAAACCAGCTAACAAGGAGAACTCCAACTTGACATTTATCTGACGCAAGGAGACCAACATGTCTTGCTTGAGGCACATCAAAGAACTCAACTGGCCTTTATCCATGGATGAGGATGAAGACTTCCTGCTCAAAGCGAATTCCACTAAATTCACCTTTCTTGGATGATATTCAATCGTGCAATTGTAGTCTTTGATCAACTACATCCAACAACGTTGCCTCATATTCAATTCCTATTGTGAAAATATGTGCATTAGGTTCTTGTGATCTATGAAGATCTGACACTTCTCCCCATATAGGTAGTGCCACCAAATCTTCAAAGCATGGACTATTGATGCTAACTCTAGATCAGGGGTTGGGTAATTCTCCTCGTGCTTCTTAAGCTATCGGGAAGAAAAAGAGACAACTTACTTGTCTTGCATCAACACACAGCCCAAACCATTCCTGGACGCATCGCAAAAGACGATGTATCCTTTTCCTTACTAAGGTAAAACCAGAACTGGTGCACTTGCCAACTTGTCCTTCAATGTCTGAAAAGCACATTGACATCTGTTGTCCCAAATGAATGACACATCCTTCCGCATTAACTTAGTTAGGGATAAAGAAATAGCATTGAAGTCCTTAATGAACCCCTGGTAGTAGCGTGCCAGACCTAGAAAATTGCACACTTCTATCGGCATCTTAGGCTGCTCCCATTCTATCATAGACTCTACTTTCCTAGGATCCACACACACTCCTTCAGAAGATATAACATGCCCTAAGAAAGCTACCTCTTTCAACCAGAACTCGCACTTGCTAAACTTAGCATAGAGCTGGTGTCGTCTCAATACTGTCAATTCCTGACAAAGATGTTGCTCATGTAGCTAACTATCCCAATTGTATATTAAGATGTCATCTATGAATACCACCATGAACTGATAGAGGAATGTTCATAACACTCTATTCATCAAATCTATAAACACTGCCAGTGCATTGGTCATCCCAAATGACATAACCACGAACTCATAGTGACCATACCTCATCCTAAAGGTAGACTTGGGTCTATCATCCTCCTTGATCCTCAACTACTGATATCCTGATCTCAAATCTATCTTTGAGAACACCATCACGCCACACAACTGGTTAAACAAATCATCTATCCTCGGCAAGGGATACTTATTCTTTATCATGACCTTATTCAATTGTCTGTAATCTATGCACAACTTCACAGATCCATCATTCTTTTTCACAAACAACATCGGAGCACCCCAAGGTGACGTACTTTGCCTGATGAAACCTTTGTCAAGCAGTTCTTGTAACTATCTCTTCAACTGTGCCATCTCTGTCAGAGCCATCCTATACCGTGTCTGAGGTATAGGTTGCATTTTGGGAACTAGATTGATCTCAAAATCAATCTCTTGGGGTGGGGGAACACCTTCAAACTCTTCAGTGAACACCTCCTCAAACTCCTAACCACTAACACCTCCTGAATACTAGGACTCCTTGCCTCAGTATCCATCACGTGTGCCAAAAATGCCTCACAACTGTGTCTCAGAAGCTTCATTTCCATCATGGTTGATATAAGACACATCAAAAGAATATTCCTATCTCCTTGGAAGATCCACATCTCACTAACATCCACAAACATCACTTTCTTGGAAATACAATTCTAGACCACTCTATACTTCTCTAGGGTATCCATTCCAAGGATCACATCGAATCCATGCATGTCAAGTGGTATAAGATCCACTTGAACGTTGTGTCCTGAAAAGGAAAGAACATAGGAAGGACACACATTCTGCAATACTGTAGAACCAACCAATGGGGTTTCTAGCAACAAACTATTCTTCTTATGACTAACAAGAAAAGGATAACCACTAAGCACTTCACATGTGATAAAAGAGTGTGTGGCACCCAGATCAACCAAAATAGATATAAATCAAGAAGAAGATAAATCAAAATGAAATAAATCCATCTGACCTGCCACTACTCACGGGTTGACCATCGCCTCCGGTTGACTCATAATGTAGAATCTAGCCATTGCCTATTTTCGCCCCCATCCTCTACTTCCCTGAGTAGACAATCCAACTTGTGATGCTTGGCCACATCCTCGTCCTCATTCGCCATTGTTCTGTTGTCCTTGTGAGCCCTACTAACTCTGCCTCAGTTGCTGGGTCACTTCTTCACCCCTCATTGGACATTCTCGCCTTAGATGTCCAGTTAGTTCACACTTGTGGCAAGCCCAATTCCCATATTGTGGCCTAGATGGCCCTATCATTAATACTAATGCAACACTCTGCGATCCTACAGGTAGAAAACATCGACCTCTGCTCTTACTCAGTGACCACTGTATTGAAGCACTAAACCTCTGTGATATTGGAGGTGCAGAAAACCTCATCTTCTTAAAGCCACCTAACGATTGTCCTTGGAACTGTACAGACTATTTCTTGGCATTCATCTCCCACTTCTTCTTCATAAACCGCTCTATCCTCCAAATAGACTCCATAAACATGAAAAACCTATCTCGATTCTCCAAGGTAGCAGCTAGGGTAGACTAATCAGTGTGCAACCCCTTCTCATAACGATGAATCCACTCATCCTCCATCACTTCCATGTGAGGACAGAACCTCAAAAACTCCATAAACATTGCTTCATACTCATTGATCGTCATAGATCCCTAATGAATCCTCTCAAACTAACTGATATTCTCATCAAGATACGTCTGATAAAAGTATCGACTAACAAACTCATGTCAAAACTCCTCCCAACCGATCACAACATTGGGTCTCTACTCCTCCTCTATGTCCCACCAATGGCCAACGCTCCCTTTAAGAAGGTACACTGCATGCTTCACCTTATCTTCTTCAGGGATACTCAAGATCTTAAAGACCTTCTCAAGCACAGTCAGCCACAGATCCACATCTATCAAGTCAGTTATCCCTGCATACTCAACCGCTCCAACATGGCGAAGCCGCTCAAAATCTTCCCAGTGCCCGATGATTCAATACGGGGAACTGGTGCCCTAGCTTGAGGCACAGGAATCATGCCTGTCATATGAGTCATTGTATCCATAAAATACCCAAAAAGAGATTGAAAGGTAGGGTTTTCAACCATAGCTAGTTGAAATTAGGGGACATCAGACACCCAATCTTCTTGTGCTTGGTTCCTTGCACCACCTCCTGGTGTTGCAACACTGCTCTCAGCAACATGTTCTTTGTGTTCTCTAGACATCTTCAAGCTTCCTCTTCATATTTTGCATAAGTAGAAGTGACTATAAGATAGTCTGGAGGATACTAGAACAGACACAAACCCTAGTCCTAGGTCCTTGTAAACTCAACGAACCTAAAGCTCTGATACTAACTTGACTGTGACGCCCCGCTTCACCCCACGCCACATAAAGTGAGATTACTCAAAACATAACCACAGAAGAAAGATTAGCAAGCGTATTATTAAAAAACACTATAAATTAAAACCATTTTCATAAAACTGACCAAGAACAAGAACCTTCACATATAAGTCCTTTCATGCCTTAAAGCATATACAAGGCATGCTATCAACCTATAACCAAAGAATTGTTCCAGAGCATATATACATGATTCCACAACATCTGCACATAATAGGTATACAATCCAACCACATAAAGAAAGAAAGTTCACGAAACATCTACAAAACATTCCCAAAGACCCAAGTGTACATGAAAAACTTTAGGACTCTATCAACAAAAGACATCCAACAACACTTCCAACCTTGTTAGCTACTACTCCTCCTGCTCCTGCTCAACCTCTATTGCACGATCTCTACCTCTTCGTGCTCATCCACCTAAAAAAGGTTGTGGGAAACCACGAGGTGAGATTCCAAATCTTAGCGGAGGCATAACTCACCACCAACTCTATTATTATCACAGATACGATAAACTAAGTAGTTGTATAATTACAACTGTGTGAAGAAAGTATTCATTTTTAACAAGAAGGGAAATTATTGTTGAATTTATGAAATATCTTAACAATTCAAAAGGAATATGAAGAACATGTATATTTCCTATCAACAATATTGTATAAAGATCATGCAAGGCCTCGTCCAATGTTTCCATATTTTGATCCTACACAAGTATACTACACGGTTAATAATGCATTTTATTATGCCCTGAGGATTTGATCATACCACCCAAATCCAACTGACCACTTAATAAGTTAGAATCAGTGACATACAAGGTCTAATGGAAGAGCTGTAATCCACGAACTCACCTTCCTCTGTTAGTACAAGTGAACATGCAGTGACATCATAAGTCAACTGCTTCCAGCAACATATAGTCTAGCGATGCAGATTTAGCCCACCTTGGTACAGGTCATGGTGCTAGTGAGTTACAACCACAGCTGTAATCTTCCAGGTATGGCATGCATCCAATCATGTGTTACATTTCATGGAGCTATGGTCCAAAGTTGTATTCTTCCAGGTATGACATGCATCAAATCTTGTGTTACATTCATGGAGCTATATTCCAAAGTTGTACTCTTCTAGGTATGGCTCACGGCCAATCATGTGTTACATATACATTCAGTACACAAGGAGATACCTCAACTTGCTCCTTGCATATTCAACAATATGCGTTCTAAGTTAAACTTGTTTCACCATTCAACAAGTGCTGACACTGAATGGATCTATGGAACAGGGCAAACTTACAAGATTAAGTTTCAATTGATTAATTAGGTTATTTAAGCATCTTTCAGCATCAATCAAGTTACAATGTACAACCTCTAAACAAATTCTACATGGACAAGGGCATGACACATCACCAAAACATACTGAAACATGTAAGGTGTGATCACATCACATCATCACTTCCGGCCTATATTTCAACATGTGTCCATCACAAGGAATACATATCTTGGGTGACAACCCCTTCTCTCATCACTGAGGAAATCATTATACAAGGCATCAACCATCATCAGGACATAAGACCATTTACTCCTCTTTTAAGGATGTCAACAACACTTTATGCCTCACAAGGCCCATTCAAACATATCATAACCACCATAGCTCATACCTGGCTATGTACATGAACTGGTATTGTCCGCATGGTTAGAAATGTTTAACAAAGAAAAGAAACACGTCACCATTTCATAGAATTCATGCCAATCTCATTACATCTTAGGTTTAAGGTTTCTCTATACTCAATTAGGGTTTACAAGGTTGTATCAACAACCATCCTTAGATTATCACTTTTTGTCATCATCATAAGGTATGTTATGGGATATAGAAAAATAGCTCTCATCTTCATGCGTACAACTTCTCCATAGGGTATCACATCATACCATGTGACCCTAGCATCAACATGGTGTTCCTTAAACACCATCACAAGGTATCGATTAGGGTTCCAACCTAGAGTATCGGGTTAACCGTAGGTGTGTAAGGAAACCACTCCAAGGTAGGGAATCAGTTTGGGGTGTGTTAGGTGAGCAAACATGGCATTGTGCTACCTACTCAAGATGTGTATTGATTTATCATCATGAGGGTATCAGGCAACAACACCTAAGGAGGGGGTGTCTGATATGCCTGAATTGTGCGTTCGAAAGGAGGTGGACTCAGAGGGAATCAAACTTTAATTTTATAATCTGAAACGTTCAAGGACCCCTGCAAATTTATTGTGGGGTCAAAGTAGATATACGGGGTCGAACACAAGGATGTGGGGACATTTAAGATGCTTAAGATCTTGATCTTAAGTTAGTTAAGCCAAACCAATAGTGTATGGAACTTGAACTAGTCTAGTAGATTGTCATGAAGTAAAACAAAACAAAGAAAAAAAACAAATTAGAGTTTGTCTGATTCTACTAATCAAAGAGAAGGATTTATGGTCTATGTAACCACAACTTGGATAGTCTATGCACCCACTCTCAGGCTTAGACAACCCTCAAAAACCCCAACAAGCAACCTACATCCAAACATAGTATGTACTGTGTTATATGTTCATGTGGGGTCATTCCACTCACTTTTGTGCAACGTGACTAAAACCCATTAATGACATGAAACCTCTCTTGAGGATGACAAATCAACACCCTAGAATATTCTAGATACCCTCTCAGGTCTAGAATATTCTGAGGTGTTATGAACAGGTGTGATCTAGGCAGAACTTAGTAGTGGGCCCAGCCGTGCCCAGATCACCTTGAACCATCCTCCTTTCATATTTCGATGCAAACTATATTCTCTTATCTCTTTGTACAATGAATCTCTCAATATAGGCAGAAATAGAAGTTCAAATAAGAAAAGAGATCAACCAAATTAGCAATCATAACCAGAAAGAGAAGATAGAATAGAAAATGTACTAGATCTGAAATGAAACTATTTCCTTAAGGTAAAAGTACATAAACATGCCCAAAATAGGCTACATAGCCAAGAAGGAGCTCAACTAGCCATGTAAAAGTATAGTTGGCACCAAACAAAAATATAAGAACATCATTTGTACAAGAAAAAAGGAGAACAATAGAAGAAAGGAGAAGACAAAGAGATGTAGCCCATTGTGGAGAGGTGGTTGTTGCTACTTAGCCTGTGTATAGGCCAGATCTTGTCTTTGGGTCATCCTCCTTGGTCTTATGGACTCATTGGCCTCCTTTCTCTTTGATTTCGGCCCAAATAATAGCTTGGTGGGTGTATGGAGGTGGAAGATGGTTGGGAATGGTAGGATATGGGTGAGTGGTGGTGGAAGATGGTGGTAGATGGAATAAAATTGGAGGAACTGATGTAGGATGAGCACTTCGGCCCTTTCAGACCTTGGAACTCTCCCACGAGGCTTTGGGAACCTAGAATGTGTGGAACCACAATGTGGAACTAGAAAAATCTTGAACCCCTCTCCAGGTCATGAGGGGTGGGCATTTATAGGTGAAGGAAGAGTGTATGTGATGAGTGGTCATGGCACATGTACTGATCATGGCCCTGGTCTCGGCCTTACCATGCCAGGTTGGGCACGGTCGTGTCAGGGGTCACAATCGACATAGATGTCACAGTCAAGGTGGACCCCGTGGTTGAGATGGATCCCACGGCCAAGTTGGTTTTGCTACAGTCGTAGCCTTGGCCTTGGCCCAACCGTGTTGAGTTGGGCCCGATCATGCCGAGTTTTGGTCGACACAATGTCTTGGTCGCGGTCATGGCATTGTCTTCTTGGCCGCAGTCCTAACATTCTTTTTGGTCATGGTCGTGGCATCATGGACCAAAGGACCACACCCACCCCCGCCGACTGGGGGGGGGGGCTATCAGTGGTGGTCGATGAGCCCACATTGATGAACCTTCTAATTGATGAGGATGCATTCTGATAAAGGATTGGCCATCAAAAATAGGGTCTCCTAATCTGGTGCACATAGTGTGATGCCTAGTCCACTGCGATCGCAACATATGGAAGTCTAGCTACTACAAAAACCATGTGTTGGGGAAAAATCTTAGAGAATAGATGTCTTTTTAGGTTCGGTGCATACAAGTCCCAAAATTGGCTAGTTGAGCAACTTTATCTATGAAAAGATATAAATTACTAAAATATAAGGATCTAGGGTTATTTTTGGCATATTAAGGCTACTATGACACAAAACCATAAATAAATGCCTAGCATAGATGCCTGAATTTGGGTGTTATCAGTGTTGGCCAACCCAACCTGTCGGGAAACACCATCACATGGTGTGACAAACATAAGTAGGTATCAAGGAACATGTGGGTATGTCAGTATCACAAAGGATGACGGGTTGCTTAAGGTTTCAACAACACGTTTAAGTTGTGTCATCTCTCAACATGTCGAGCATTAAATCCTCTATCAAGTCATGACATCTAGAGATATGACGGGAAACACTCTCAACACAACACATCCATAACCATAATGTCTGATCTCCACTTCACCACATCTCAATGACGTTTCCCTAAGGTCTGTTGGTCTCTTCCCAAGCAGAGCATTACAAGTTGTGACGAACATCAGCAAAACATGTCATTCTAGGCCTTTCCAAGGCCATGTCAACCTGTCTCAAGGTGGACGGTCAGTGGCATCATAGGTCATAACGGCCACCCAAAGCATATCAGCCTTATCGTCTTCAACCTTAGAACATTGTTACAAGCAAGGCAAGAAAGAGTAACACAAGGGTAGAAACTAAGCAAGATTCCCTTCTTTAAAACAAAACTCAAAACTACCAAGAAGGACTACTAACATGTAAGATATAACAAGCCAAGGATAAAGAGCAAAAAGTCAAGTAACGAGTGATAATAACAAAGAGGGTTTAGAGTTATATAACCTGCCTCAAGGATCACCACCAAGCTCCAAGATTTACGATCTCAAGGTAGAAGAAGATCTTCAAAGCTTGATCACCACAACTCCTCTAAGAGAGAAGATGGAACCAAGGTTAAGAGAGAATGAGAGGGAAAAGAAAGTAACCAAGGTTCATGGTTGAGAAGAAGAAAGAAGGAGAGAAAGGAAGCTAAGGATCATGGCTTACCAAGATAGAGGATGAAGAGAGCACCACAATCATGGAACTCATCCACCAAGCTCCAAGGTAGAGACTCCTCTAGCTCAAGGTCATCCACCAAAGAGAGAATGTAAGGATAACCAAAAGGGTTCTCTTGCATGGGGAGAAAGAGGTATATATAAGAGGGATGAAAGAGAGATCAAGGGGAAGGTTTCACGACCTTAGAACTCTAGGTGACATTTTTCCATGAAGAAGGGCCACATGCAACATGGTGATAAGATCTATGTCTCACCCACTAGGTCACCTATGATGGTTAAGGCCGATACACACATCTACCCTCTTCACAAACTGATAGGGGTATACTCTAGGTACTAAAAATCAATATGGTGAATCTTGAGATACCACAAAACCAATAGGATGTTCCTCAAGACACCCACAAACCGATAGGATGTCCCTTAAGACACCTAAAAACGGATACAAGGCCCCTCCAAGGCTCTCATGCCCGAGACAACACTTTTTGGTGTAAGGCACACCTCAATCATGTGCCTGAAACACTACCAAGGATGTCACCACACAACCAAGGCCCAAACAAAGTGTCCATCTCTTTCTCCTTCCCCTAGATGACACTAAGGGAGAGAATGAACTCTCTAGAGGTGGAAAACTTGCACAACAACCCCTATCCTAGGTAAATTGCAATTTACACCAAAATCTCTCCACAAAACACAAGCATCAAGCTCAAACAAGCTTCAAACAAGGAACTCCAAGCTTCCAACATGCCCTAATTACATCTAAGATGATTAGAGAAAGGAGTTAAGCAACATACTTAAGAAAACCAAATAGGATTATCCCAAAACGTGGGTGAGGGTCCTTACATGTAGTATATCTACTAGTAAGTGCACATGCTTTGCACATTAGTCCTATGCATAATGAATTTGATAAGTTTAGTTTTTATGAATCATATAAGATCCAGTGAAGAAAAAGGTACACCCTTATATGACTTTTACATCCTTTTTGACTTCTTTCATGATTTTGTAAATTAATCACGTGATAATTATTATATGTGTTATGTAAATAAGTATACCAACATTCTATTTCACTTCTTATTTTTCTTTTTTTATTTATTCTTATATATATATATATATATATATATATATATATATATATATATATATATATGTACATATATATATCCATGTCTTTTGGCAATTAGTTGATTAAAAATGATATTCTTGTTTACTTATTTAGACACATATATTTTTAATGTTAATCATGAATTCTTATAGCTCTTGATATTCTTTCATATGTGTCATACTATAACTACTTGGGACATTTATTTTAGTTAATAATGAAAAGCATCCTCTATTATGTTTTCAACAATATGCATGTATATCTCAACATTACTATTTGATGTTTGTTAGTTTGATTTCTCTTCATGAATGTATAACTCTTAAGAATATTGAATAAATGTCTTTTTTATATGAATAACTACTGCAATTATTAAGGCAATGTAAATAATTACATGAAAAGTTACTCTTAGAGGATATCATATAAGGCAACATTTTTACAGTTGTTAGTAATAGGTCACTGATAGGGTAGAGAATTTTTCTACATCCATTTGAAAGGAAGATGTTCATATTTATCTAGCATCATCATCATATATCTTAACTTACAACAATTATTTTACTTCCTTTGAAGAGTAATACGATTGTAGAATGCTATATTTAGTATAATTTTTCTAAATCAAACCTCTAATATGGAGTGTTGCAACTTGAATTTGTATGTCTAATAACTATGTAATTGATTATATTTTTAGGTTACATTATAGTAAGTAGAATGTAACAATTAAGTTTTCATACTTACAAAAAACTAAATACATGTTTTTTAAAATGAATGGTATAAAACATGTATATAATTTTGGTACTCAATCTACCTTTACATATGCATTGTTAATGTATAAATAATATTAACAAATTACTACATTCAATAAGTAATAGTTACTCATAGGATCAAAGATTTAATGTCCATAGATTAAGGATTTTATGATATTGGCACAACTCTACTCATGAGAAATGTTGAAGGACACTAAAGTTTGTCTGAGTAGGACAGGCAGGTGTTGTGAGCTTTAGGATGTAGGAGAATCCCCACTTTTATAGCATCCTATCAAAGACTCTTGTATGAAATAAAGTAATCCAATTAAAATAATTTAAATAGATGTAGTCACTGACGTTGAGTCTATTAAAAGAGGGAAAAGTGAATCTAATATCCTTTAAACATAATTAAAAGTTAATGTCACCAAGCTATTATCCCTTAACAAACTTTCTAACACAATTTAAAGAGTGATAAGGTATGTACATATATGTGTTTGTATATGTATTCAAATACATTCATATGTTTGTATACATACACAAATATAATGTTAAGTATATTTGTCACACTCTTATCATTATATTTTATTTATAGGTTGTAGGTAAAATATAACCATGAAGAAGTATCTATAAATTTACCTTAAACACTATATCACTGGGGTAATATCCACCCCCATCATCCCTCTATTTTCATATAGGAAAAAAATAAGAAATAAATACAGAGACATGTCTATAGTTGGGATTTTAGTATCTAAAAACCAAACATTCTTTTGGTGGATTCATGTTGGAAAATTATGTTAAAAATAAAATTTAAACCAATATTGGCTTATTACATAAAAAAATGTTCTAGTAAAATAGTTCGCATGCAATGAAGGTGTATTCCACTATTTCATTAATGTAACTTTAATGAATAAGTTACACATAATGGATATTACATGATTTCTTTTAAAAATATATCAAACACTCTAAATGAAAGTATAACTAATACTTTTTATAGAAACTAAAGAGTTGTATTTCTAGGTTCTCATCAACTATTTGTTAATGTGAACATGTTAATAATTGAGTTATAAAATTTATAGTACAAAATTGTGTTTACATTAAAATTATAGATTGAATTTGATTATCTTGTATTTCAGCTTTAAACTTTACAATAGTATTAATTTTATCTTTGTAGTGAAATATATACATGGAAGCATGGTTTAATTTTCTTCTTAATAGTATAATGTATTGACAATTTAGTATTTGTTACGATGATAACTTAAAGTTACTATTACAAAATGTATGTAATAATGAGCCTATTTTAGCTTTATGTAAAAGTAAATGAAGTGTAGGTCATGTAAAAATAATATATTCATTTAATACAATTAAGTAGAAAAACAAATATACAATAGAAATATTCCACTATACAGAAACGTTTGTATTGTGTCAAATAGGTTGACTAGGGAAAAAATATTTAAACAATTGATAGATTACCATTTATAAATAAAAAATATTAAAAGGTTGAGTAAAACATCATAAAAATATTATATTTTCTCTAATAATTAGGATCACAATTTGAATATTTTCAATTTTTTTGGGTACTATTGTATTACATAATGATTCATTGAAATTTCTCTATATTATGCTTACCAAATTATAACTTCTTTTTCTACACACATTTGTTATGTTAGTCCTTAATCCAGTCAACACGTATGAATTCAAATGAGTTATGAATGCATGGTATCATTAATATAATGAATTCTTCACACAACCATTATCTTCTACAGTTTGTGACATCAAGAAAAAAATTAGATATATGAGATTATCTTTTTTTTATATAGTTTTCAATGGTAGATTGCAAAAAATAAATTGCTACCTAAATTAAGTGAATGCTCTTAGGGTAATGGACTTCTAACTAGAATCTAGGAACATCCAAACTAAAAAGTAATTATTCAACTTCTATGATCAATTTTCAGATATAATCACATAACAAATATTGATTTATTACATTTGTAAATCTAATTTTGTAGCTTGTAAAAAAAACGAGATAATGACAAAAAAACTTTTTTTGTAGTATAAAATGATATTAATTTTAGTCATGGATATTTGTTTAAAACTAAACTCGTTATTAAAACAAAAAATGTAAGGTATCAAATAGAATGTTGTTGCAAATGAAAAACTAAGGACACCCACTTTTCTCTATAACGCAATACGTCATAGGTATGCAAATTTTCCTACCAACAATATCTTTTATAATGTAACAAGCGTATATGTAAAATTTTCTTAAGTTTTGTCATGAATTATATAGTGCTCTTTATTAAATGAAGTTCACATTATACATTTTCCTATAAATAATTCACCAAGATAAAACCAAGCAATATTTAGTTTACTACTCAGGTAATAATTTTGAAAATTGATAGTGAAGTAGTATTACCAATAGATAAGGAAGTTTGAGCACTGACATAGTTTTTCAATCAAACACTCACCTTGTTATAATGTTCCTTGAAGTAAAAAAATACATGTCTTATTTCAAATGTTCCACCCTATAATATAACATTACAAATATAATAAATCACTCAAGATAAATCTTCAATATACGACATAAGAAGTATTGTTCATATGTTTACACACGACCCACACAATATATCCTAATTTGTTTTAGCCATGAAAGATGCTAAATTTTTACTAACCAAGGAGAAAAGGCACCACTTTGTAGATGTGACTAACCAAGCTTTACCTTTCTAACCAGTTTACAAAAACATATGTACCATGGTTGTAACAACAGTCCATGTTACTGAAAATACCCCAAACCAATGATTTTCAATGAGAAAGACAATAACAAAGCTAAATTTATTTGCCTCCTCAATATAAAATAACACTATGTTTTGTATATTGCTATTAGAAATCATAACCAAGATTCTTTTCAATTTCTATCAAGACCATTATAATACCATGTCATTTGGTTAAGGGTCATAGTAGAACGTTGGAGCTCAATGCCTATTACTATGAACATGAGTCGTTATAGTTTAAAAAGCATGATATTATCTTTCACTAGCGATGGATGACATGCACAACAAGTAAAGCAGTGCTAGAAACATTTGTTGAAGTGGGATTTGAGAGAAAAGAATCAACACCACTAATGAAAGTAGGATGAGTAGGTTGTTATTGATGGAGAACAACAATAATCCCATCATTCAACCCCACCTCTTGGTTTTAGATGGGGACTCCCAAATGTCTGAAGTCCTCGTTGGTCATCACAGTCCAAAAAAGTTAATCCAAAAAACAAGTTTTAACATCAAAGGATCTGGCATTGATTCACTTTCTAGCCTATGTTCTTCTCTATTGACATTAGCTCCACCTTCTAGCCATTGATCATCATGATAGTAAAGGTTAATGGGTCAAATGGGAGTTGCTACCTGATGGGTGAGCATGCAACATGTAACAAGTCAAATATCTTAGAGGAGAATATGATGAGTGTGGTATGAAAGTTGAATGACTGTCATTAGGTGTTATAGTGAGATAATAGAGGATTTTGTTAGGAAATGCCTCTCTAGTGCTAGTTCTACATTAGTGGCTAGAACGATACAACTTCTTGGTTGATGATTCATTGTTGTGGATGCATGGTGAGGAGATCATTAAATATCTGTTATGTTGACAATCCTCCCCATACCCATACAAATTCTTTCGGATATTTTTATCCCATTTTGTGTATTGTTTCATAGGGAAAATATATTAATTTTGTTACTCTTAAGCCACACAACATCTACATAAAATGCATGATGAATCCACATAACATACAAATAACCATGAATGTAACTAGGATAGAAACAATCTCATATCAAGATGCCCATAAGATATTTCTGTGTATAACTCTCTACATCAATGTTGGTTATATTCAACATCATCATGTAATGGTGGCATAAAGGACGTGGAAGATCAACTCAAATAAGGGACCACCATCTCATAAAAACCATACAGTCAAGCAACATGTACACCAAAATAAAATTCTATCTAAATAAATCTAGAAACCTCAATGCTCTCATAAAGGAGAGTAATTGATTCCCTACATGTGAGGATATCAATGCCAACAAAAACGGATGGAGCTAGGATCCTTGCTCAAACAACAAGACACAAAAACCTATGCAAAACTAATGTACCAAGACATGGAGAAGATCACAGATACCGATGTCATGTGAAACTACCAACAAGCCCTCCAATAATAATGTGCTATGTCATAGAATCACAATCATGGAGATTGAGACCTCAGTGTACCTAGTGAACAGACAAACAATAGCCAAATAGAAAAAATATAGGGTAGCGACCTCCGTTGCTTCCCCTGATCCAGAGGAAGCCTACACTCGAGAAAATCTGAATTGAAATCACCCACTAACTCTTGTTGTTTCTTACTATGTCTCCTGTCACCCATTGATGGTTCTAGTTGGTACTTCCTCAGATCAGCACCACAACATATTTTTAGTCATCTAACGTGGTATTGCTAGAAATCTAGTGAGGGCTATGGAATAGGAGTTTAGATCATGAAGTCCATGGAGTTGGTGGTAATCAGGTCCACGATGTCAAGCTACATACTTGCAAGGGGTTGTTATGATAATTGCAACTTTGCAATCAGTTTTGTTGAGTATAGTGCATGCTTTAATTAGAAACTAGGAGGGCATGACCAAAGCCAAAAAGGAGGATGTACAATTTAGTAGTTATATATTGAGGTTCCCATAAATTATCAAATGTCGAGAGGGGCTTATCTGGAGTGATGGTAGTTCATTAATAACAACACAACGTGACACAATTAGGTATTATAGAGTCCAACTAATTAGAGGAATTGAGTGAACAGATATGAACAGTGATGTTTAGTATGGTAGAGTAGGAGATTTAGGGCTAAACATGACTCACATTGGTTCTTTTCCCTTGTCATGTCTCCTGTAATATTTAGTTATTATTGTAATGTTGTAAGAGAAATCAACTATATAGAAAGTGATAGATTTACCCATTCCTCTATGTAATATTTTAATCATGTTTGATCTATTTTAGTTACTTAGTCTGCTTAATCTACTTAACCCATTTGACTTGTTTAAATATCATAACCCACTGTACTCAATAATCATTTTTGAGAGTTATATCTTTCATTTGGGACATGGGTATCACCTCATGGGTCACCACATTTTTTTAGGTGATCGTCAATGACGTCGTTAGGTTTGTGGTGGTGAGGAAGAGTAGTATGAAGAGTAGTAGAATTAGAATGTTGGCAAGTAGTTAATGGGTTCTAGAGTCATCGACGTACTCTCAGGTGTGGACATGTGTTGTTTTGTAGATGATATGTATACATCGACTTGAGTTTTTGACAATATTTTTCTATTTGTATATGGCATGAATATGTGGAACATATGCTTTTGTATACATGTTGTGGCTTCAACCACTGAACAAATATGTAAATACCTGACATGGTAAGTTCTTATATGCAGGTTGTTGGTCTTATATGTAAATGTTCCTAGATACGTTTATGATGTCTATGCAATTTTAATTATCTATCTTTTCTGGCTATGTGGTGAATTAGTGACCAATCATGTATTTGGTTTTTTAGTAATCTCGTTAGCATGACAGGTTGTCAAATTTAAGTTGGTATCAAATCTTTAGGTTTGTTGAATCTACAAGGGAACATGACTTAGATTTTGTGTCTATTCTTATGTCATCCAACATATCTGATCATAGTTTATGCTTATGTAGATATGTTTGGAGAATGTGAAGATCATGTGAAGAGTAGCTACATTGTGCCAGGAGGTGGTGGTAGGAGGCTGACGCATGATGGAAGAGTTCCTAACATGGGGCTAGAATAGCCCTCGATGCCTCAATTCAAGCCTACAACCATGGCATACACAACTTTCCATTCCATGTTCGGATAACTCATGGTGATGATTACACACTGAATGGATAGGGCACTTGTACCTCAAGTGAGGGAAGCCGTCCCTAATATGGAATCTCAAGGTTCTGAGAAGACATTTGATAGGTAGAAATGTGTACAAGATGTTAAGTATGCAGGTACAATAAACCTGACTGATGCAAACATGTCATTGATCGAGCTTGAGAAGGAGCTCAAGATCCTCAACATCCCATAAGAGGACAAGGTGAAGCACACTATTTATCTATTGAAGGGCAGTATTGTCCACTGGTAGGCCATGGAGGAGGAGAAGAGATGAGAGTTGTGATAGGATGGGAATAGTTTTAGTGGGAGTTCATGAGCCTCTACTTCCTTGAGATGTACTTGGATGAGAAAACAACTCATTTTGAGAAGTTGCGCCAGGGTTCGATGGCCATAAATGAGTATGAAGCTAAGTTTATGGAGGTTTTGAGGTTTTGTTATCACATGGAAATGGAGAAGGAGAGGATTAGGAGGATTGAGAGGTCTGCTAATGAGAACTGTGAAGCGAATGCTAAGAAGAGACCAACTCAGTTCCAATAGCAGTCATATGGTGGCTAAAAGAAGCCAATGTTTCCGTCATTGCAGTCACAACATCGATCAAATTTTTTTGAGCTGAGACCATAAGTACAGTCATAGTGGTCCATGGGTAATGGTAGCGGTCACAGCTTTCTGCCAGTAGGAGCACACAATGTAGCATCAATGTTAGTATCAGGGCCATGACGGTCATAGTGTGAATCAAGAACTTGTCATAAGTGTGGACAAGCTGGACATTTGAGGTGGTCTTACCCTATGAAGGATGAGAAAGTGACACAATATCTAGAATAGAGTCAGAGAGGATCACAACAACAACAATTTAGTAGTGGTGGTGGTAGAGGACGCGGTCAGGCATTACAGGTAGGATTTTTTGGGCAAGCCGGTAGAGGACAAGGATGGCAACTGGATATGATTAGATTCTATGCTATAAGTTAGCCATAGGGAGTGGTCAATCCATGGGTCATGACAGGTAAGATGGAACTTGTTCATTCTGACTTATCTACTTCTTCTTTTGTATATATTTTGGTTGATCGGCTGTGACACACTCATTTATCACCAGAGAGGTTATAAGTAGTTGTAATCTGCCTATTTGTAGTAGATTTGATAGCCTTTTAATTTAAACCCCTTTAGTTGGTTCGACTAAGTTTCTAGGGGTGTGTCCCTCTTTTTTTCTTTCTTTCTCAGGACACATCATTCAAGTGGATCTTATGCCAGTTAACATGCATGGATACGATGTGATCCTAGGGATGGATACCTTGGAGTAGTATAAGGTTGTTTTGGACTATAGTTTCAAGGTGGCAGCATTCTATGATGGAGATGTTTCTTAGATCTTCAAAGGAGATAGGAACATTCTTCCTACGTGTTTGGTGTTGGCTGTGATAGAGGAGAGGTTGATGAGATAGGGGCATGAGGTTTTCTTGGAACATGTTGTGGGTACCAAGGCAAGAGTTCCTAGCATCTAGGAGGTACCTGTAGTGCATGAGTTTGAGGATGTCTTTCTAGATGAGTTTCTTGGTGGTCCACCCCACAAAGAGATTGATTTTGAGATCAATCTTGTTCGTAGAACATGAGACATTGCACAGTCACCCTACACGATGGTACTAACAGAGATGCAAGAGTTGAATAAACAATTGTAAGAATTACTAGAGAAGGGTTTCATCATATGGAGCACTTCCCCTTAGGGTGATCCCTCATTGTTTGTAAAATAGGATGGTTATATGAGGCTCTACGTAGACTACTGACAGTTGAACAAGGTCACACTAAAGAACAAGTATAAATTGCCAAGGATAGATGATCTATTTCATTAGTTGACATGTGGTATAGTGTTCTCTAAAATAGACTTGAAGTTAGGATATCACCATCCAAGGAACAAGGTGGATGACATACCTAAGATAGATTTTAGGACTAGGTGTGGTCATTATTAGTTCATGGTTATGTTGTTTGGGCTAACCAATGCATCAAAAACTTTCATGGATTTATTGAACATGGTGTTTAGACCAAATTTGGATCAATTTATGGTTGTGTTCATAGATGATATCTTGATATACTCCAGGGATATTCAGCAACATGAGCAGCATCTACGTCAGGCTTTGACATTGTTGAGGCAGCACAAGTTGTATGGCAAGTTCAGTAAGTGTGAGTTTTGGTTGACCGAGGTGTCTAATCAAGATCATGTTATATCTGTTAGGGGTGTTTGTGTAGACCCGAAGAAGATGGAGTTCATACTAGAGTGGGAGCAACCGAAGACACTAATGGAGGTTCAAAGCTTCTTAGGTTTGATAGGTAATTGAAGGAGATTCATCAAGAATTTTAGTGGTGTATCATTACCCCCAACCAAGTTGACCATGATAAGTGTTCCTTTCATCTGGGATGACAAGTGTCAGCATTCTTTCGAATTTTTGTAGGAAAAGTTGACTAGTTCCCTAGTGTTAGTCCTGCTAGAGAAAGGTAAAGGTTACATCATCTTCTATGATGCTTCAGTGGAATGGCTCGGGATGTGTGCTGATGGAGGACAAGAACATGATTTCTTTTGCTTTGTGATATGTTAAAAAAACATAAGGAGAACTACCCAACACATGACCTAGAGCTAGAAGCTATGGTTCATACCCTCAATATTTGGAGGCACTATCTATATGGGGAGAAGTGTCTACTCTTTAATGACCATAAGAATATATAAAATATCTTCTCGAAGCAGGAGCGGAACATGATGCAGAGAAGATGGATGGAGTTGATCAAGGACTATAACTGCATGATAGACTACCATCCAAGAAAGGCAAATGTGGTGGCTGATGCACTAAGCAGGAAGTCATCTTCATCATCGTGTGCAGACAAGGAACAATTACAAGCTTTGGTGTGTCACAAGTGAGATATGATGTTATCTCTTTGCCAGATGAATGTATAGTTGGGAGTATATCTATTGGAAAGATTTTTTAGCACAGTTGTAGGTGAAGACTACCTTAACACAGTTTATCAGAGATGTGCAACAGAGTGATGCCATGATACAAAATATTAGGTTAGCGTTTGGCAACAAGAAGTATGATGGCATCCCTGAGTCGGATGATGAGACAGTTTACTTTCACAACATGATAGTGGTTCCATATGTTGATGGCCTGAGGAAGACGGTTCTTGAGGAGGCCCATTTCTCAATGTACACGATGTATCCTAGTAGTACAAAGATATACCATAATCTAAAGGATTTGTATTGTGACCAAATCGAAAGCATGATGTGGCAGAGTTCATTCATAAGTGTCCTATTTGTTAGCAAGTCAAAACTGAGCATTAAAAGCATGTAGGAACTTTGCAACCTTTTCCAATATAGGAAATGAGATCATATTACCCTAGACTTTATGGTTGGTCTTCCTAGGACAACCAAGGGTTATGATTCCATTTGGGAGATAGTTGATAGGTTGACCAATTCAGCTCACTTCTTTCCAATCAAGATTACATATACAACAAAAAAGTTGGCACAAATATATGTTGATGAGATAATTTGTTTGCATGGTATTCAAGTGACCATGGTATCTAATAGAGGTCCATAGTTTATGAGTTAGTTTTGGGAATGCTAGGATACAACTTTGGGGACACAATGGAAGTTTAGTACCACTTTTCACCTGCAGACAGATGGTCAGTTAGATAGGACCATTTAGATTTTAGAAGATCTTTTGAGATCTTGTGTTTTGCAGTTTCTTGGCAGTTGGGACATCCATTTGAGCTTGATTGAGTTTTCCTACAACAACAAATATCATATAAGTATAGATATGGCACCATACGGGGCGTTGTATGGGAGACATTGTCGGTCACCTCTTTGTTGGTATGAGGCAGGTGAATATCAACTTTTAGGTCATGAGTTAGTGCAACAGTCTATAGAGAAGATCAAGGTGATACAACAATAGTTGAATGTAGTGTGGGATAGATTGAAGTCACATGTTGATAACCACCATAGACCATTAGAATTTCAAGTTGGATACCGTGTATATCTTAAGGTTTCCCCTTAGAAGGGTGTGTTGAGGTTTGGTAGGAAGGGTAAGTTGGCTCCTAGGTATATGAGACCATACCCTATCCTGTCACATGTTGGAAAGGTGGCATACAAGTTGGAGTTACCTCCAAAGTTGCTAAATTTACACCATGTCTTCCATGTCACCATGCTGAGTAAGTGTTATCCAGATACCGAGCAGATGTTACAACTAGTGGAGGTTGAGTTGGAGGAGGATGTGTCTTATGTTGAGGGTCCTATGTTGATCCTAGATAGGCATGTGAAGAAGTTGAAGAAGAACGATATAGCCTTATTGAAGGTTTTGTGACATCACCATGGTGTGTAGGAATCCATGTGGGAGTTAGAGGACAAGATGCATAGTAAGTACCTGTCTTTGTTTGTGTAGGATTTTGGGGTGAAATCCTTGTTAGGGGTTTATGGTTGTAAGACTCCTGACCTTGCTATATTGTTGAACATGCTTTATTATATTAATTGGATGCTTAAAACCTTAATTAAACCCCAATATGTTCTTTTATATCATATGAAAAACCTCAATGTCAAGTTTGGTCTAGTTTGGACATTGTTTGAGCAAGTTATGCATTTTTGTGCTTGTTTTGGGCTTTTATGCAATTTACCCATATGTAGGGTTTTTCTTGTAATTTTTCACATTCTTGTTGTACCTCACATGTTTTCATATCATGCTTGAGTTGGTTTTACCTTGGGGTTCCTTGTTACTCCTTGGTTTAGTGGTGACATCTACCTAGGGTTGAGATTAGGGTTTCCTCTCATAGATGGGCTACCTTGTGTGATAGACTTGATTGTTCCCTTGGTTTGGTGGGCTATGATGGCCTTACTTGTGTGTTGGGATCCTATGGTGGTCCCTTGAGGTTTAAGGGTTTATGTTTTTCTCTCTTGAAGCTCCCTGGATGGTTCACCATGTGGAGTCCTGAAATGATGGTGATGCTAGGGTTCTCACCCTTGATCAAGATCTGATGGTCACCCTGCTTTTGGGGTTGATGGATACCTTGGGAGTCAATACTTGATGAATCTCCTGACTCCCACAAGTGATGGACCTTCTGGTTTGCATGGACGTGATGTCCTTAACCCTGGACACATGGCAAACATGGCTAGACACCTTAACCTTCTCTTCTCTCTCACCCATAGCTATATATACCTCCCCCCATGCTAACGAGTTCTTTACAAACCTAGCTCTCTCTCTATCTCTTCTTCCTTAATGATTGGATCTCATCCCTCTTTCTTGGTGGAGAATAAGGAGCCAAGGTATAAGAACCTTGGCCGATCTTGCTTGCATGTGTACCTAGGGTTCGGATCTACCCTCTCTTCAAACTAGTGAAGCTTCCTTAGATTGTTCTTGACCTAAGAAAGTAATAATTCCCTCCTTTCCTCTATTTTCCTTGCTTTTCTACCTTCCTCTCTCTTCTTCTTGGTTGTATCCATGGTGGAGCTTGAGCTAGAGCTCAAAGAACACCTCTTTCTTACTTCCTTGACCTAGGGTTTACTTCCTCTTAGGAGAAAGAGATAGCTTGTTCATGTGGAGTGCTTGAGCTAGGATTTTCCTTCAGCTACCTTTTTGCTTGGTCTTGCTTCATCTTATCTAATGCAAGTTATATAACTTCCTCCACATTTATTTCTTACTCCTAACTTGCATGTACAAGATCTTGCTTTAAAACGTAGTTCTAAGTAGAACAATCTTATCTTTACCTAGGGTTTAAGATTATGTGATGATCCTTGAGTTTTTTTCTTCTTTTATGAACCCTAAACCTTGTGCACGACCTTACATTGGTAGTGGAAGCTCTAGGCTGAGCTTACATGTGGAAAACGATGGCTTTCTCTCTCAAGATATGATGGATCCTTTCTAGGGTTTGAGTTGTTTTCCCTCTTAGTGTTGCAATCTGATGGTTTGGATTTGGGTGTTGCTTTGTTTGACCTTCATTCTACAACCAATATCTGGTGTTAAGTTTCTATTTTGTACTTTCCCTTATGCTTGGAACTGATGGTGATGTTCCCCTTCACAACCAATGGCTTAGCTTCTCCACAAATGATGGTATTTGACACACATGTTATGGTTTCATCCGATGATTTTTCCTCTTTCCACCAAATAGTGGTTTTGCTTGATTTTCGGATATGTTTTCCCACATGTTGACCAACTAGATTGTCCCTCTAAGCCCACACTCGATGGTCCCAGTGAGCGCACACTCGATGGTCTCCGAGGGTCATCAATGATGGTTTTGTCTATCCAACATCCGATGGTCTTGGGATAGGTTCTTGATTTGATGGTTAGGTTTGATGTTCCTAATCCGATGGGTGTTTTTTGACTTTATGCACCATGACCTGATGGAGGTACTAGGTTTAAGGTTTGTTCTTGACCTAAGTAAGCATGTGAACCAATGGTTAGTTAGTTTCTAAATTGTAACATCAACCTAATCTAATTTTTTGAACCTAACCCTAATATCAATAGATGATGATGGTTAATCATGCTTAGTTTCTTTGTATGATTAGTATGATGAAGGGACACTCTTTTAATGTGGCTCTAATTCTAATGAGATACTATATGAACACCTCTAATGCAATGTAAAATGTTAAACTTGTACATCACATGTATGTGATGGTTTGTTGAAGTCTTTGGTAAGGCATGGAAAGATAATGATGTTCCTGTAGGGAATGAGGTAATGGTCTTAATGACCCTTGACCATGGTTTGAGCTCTAATGAAGGTGTACCTCTTACTTATGTGACAATCATTGGTATTATGTGATGATATGTTAAGAATAATACCTCATACATTTTATATCTTTTAGAGTTGTTGCATACCCATATTTTTGTAGAACTCTTTTTAGGATTTGTATGTAACTTTATTGATGTGGTTAAAAGATACCCAATTAACATTACCTAATAAAGTGAAACCCTAATCATGTAGTTCCCTGTTCCGTAGAACCATTCCAGTGTCAGGACTTGATGGATCGGGAAATGAGCATTCCTAAAGGGAAGCCTAGAGTCATATACTATTGAGTATATGTAGGTTTCCGAGGATTGTTGCGGTCATACCTTGACAGGAGAATGACTACAATTGTATCTAGGATATATGTACATGAGATGTGATTGTGGACATATACGGTTATACCTCGGTTGATAGGGTGTTGTATACCCTAGTTACTAGTGTGGTGACCTACATACCAAGGGAGGACTAGGCTATTTTATAGCTTGACTATGTATGTCACTGTGGAAGACTTGTATTGACCAAGGGAGGATGAGATCTTTGGATTATGGATCTCCTAGAAATTATACACTACTATTTTTGACTTAACAATGGTCAGTTGGAATTTGAGTGGTATACCTCAAATTCCCTAAGGCTTAATAAAAGATGTAATCCAGCTATATAGTATATCTGTTTAGAACTAAACTCGACTCACATTGGTTGTTTTACCTTGTCATGTCTCCTATAATGTTTATTTATTATGTAATGTTGTAAGAGAAATCAACAACATAGAAAGTGATAGATTGACATGTTCCTATATGTAATATTTTAATCATGTTTAATCTATTTTAGTTACTTATTCTTCTTAACTTATTTAACTTGTTTAAATAACATAACTTGTTGTAATCAATCACCATTGTTGAGAGTTATATCTCTTGCTGGGGCATGGATCTAAACTCGTGGGTCACCACATCTTCTTAGGTGATCATCAACAATATTGTTTGGTTTGTGGTGGTGAGGAAGAGTAGGCTAAAGAACACTAGAAGCATAAGGTTGGCTAGTAGTTAGTAGGTCCTACAGTCATCCATGTACTCTCAGGTCCTGGCAAGGGTTGTTTTCTTGATGACATGTATACATCGACTCGAGTTATTGACAATATTTTGATGTTTGTATATGGCATGCATATGTGGAACATATGCTTTTATATGCAGGTTTTGGACTCTGCCACTGGACACATATGTAAATACTTGACATGGTACATGCATATATGTAGGTTAGTGGTCTTATATGTAAATGTTCTTAGACATGTTTATGATTTTTATTGGGTTTTAATTATCCTTATTTCTTGGCTATGTGGTTAATAGTGACCGACCATGTTTTGGGTTTCTGAGTAATATCGTTAGCATGATGGGTAGTCACATTACATATTCATGACTAGGATACTTTTGCCTTACCAAGGACTTACTTACTCTTGCAATGAGTCTTTTGCATTCACAAATGACTTAACTAATCTTGCAATGAGTCTTTAGCCTTCAAGGACTTACCCACTCTTGACTTGGATCTTCTTGAGTTTACCTTCATCAAGGAGAAGCTTTTGACAAAGGCCCTACTTCCCTTCTTCTTCTCCTCTATTAGTCAAAGAGAGAATCCTCATATTCATTAAAGAAAGAGAGACTATGAGGTAGAGTTATGAGAGACACATAAAAATCTACATTTAGGACTTGCTCTCTTGCAAATTTTATACTCACTCTAATGGATGTAACAAGTGATTAAGCTCATGAGAGTGCATAGGGGCTCTCTGGGCACTTTTTCTCTCAACTATAGTATATAGACATTTGCAATGATTAGCTAAACATGTGATGAAGCCCAAAGGGTCCTATCCATACTTGAGTATTCCTCCTAGATATTAGAACCATTTAGGATGAATTCCATCTATTATTGGAGTATCTGATAAATCTTTTTTCAACTTTGCACCCCTAATGACTATATTGCCCCACAAAAAAAAGTTTGATGTAGTGCGGTCAGTCGGGTTGTAACTCTACCAATAGTCCTTAGTGTTTGTGCATTTTTTGGGCTATCAAGTTGCATTGTGGCACAAAACTCGACCGACAAGAGGTTCTTGAAATTCGTATGAGTAGTGTTGTTGGTCGAGTTACACCCTAGGGAAACTTGGTCGATTACACTTGTTGTTTTGGGTATTACAAGACCCTCCAAGTGCAATATTAATTCACCCTAATTGATATTCTTACACATATCATCTTAGTTACAAGTCATACAATCATTACAAGTGATTTGCACCAAATATATAAGGAGAAAAATATATATTTATCAATTTGGATCTTTGTGCATGTATGACTTGATTTCTTCAAACTAGGGTTTGTAAGTTCAAGCAATTGGAGTGTATCATCTCTTATGAAAACATTGAAGAAGAAGCATTAGACATAAATAAGTGGAATGGTTTAGTACTCATTAAATTAAGGGATTATTAGATTTAAACCTTTAGTCAACAAGTACTACCAACACAACCGTTGTGTGTTAAGAAGAAGGAGCAACATCAATTTCATAACACCGACCATATAGTAAATGACACTAATACAAGATAAATTGATTAGTGTGGTTTTCCTTGAAAAGTTTCAATAGCATAGATATCATTTTGGTGGTATCATCCACCACAATACCATCTCCCACACACCATCTAATACTACCGAGTGAGTCATTGCTTTTCAACAAGTTGGGTTGCAAGTTTCAACAAGAAAGAGCTTAATACAACTTGGTACCACTGACTAACTAGTCGGTGAAATCAACTGAGATGTACAAAATATGGTTTAAAAAGCTCACATGTACAAATATCAACATTAACATATCCATCAAACACAAGTCGATACTACTGACTATATCTCAGCGGTAATGAAAAAATCTAAATAATGAAGATATTAATTATCATGGAAGGAGGATAGAGTAGGAGTTTCTTTGAATCATCAACAACACTCCTCGACCACATACTCCAAGATTCTATCGGTGATGTTTTCTGTCATATTCACATGGTTTTCAATTTTTCACCAACGAGCAGTCGTTAAGATATGAACAATGATTGAGTGGCCAGTTGAAATTTTGTTTCAAACCCGCTCAACTTCTTATGTTCTCTAAATCATATTGGTACCTCCATTACATTTTTCCTCCTTTGTTTTTTACATTGAAGCCAATATGAAATTTAAGATTCGGCGAATGAATGAAAATATGCTTCTATAATTATCTCTTGCATCTTCACCTTCCATCATCCATTTGCATTTTTATGCATTTTTAGAAAATTTGGTCTATTTTCTAGAGTGGAATCCTATATAGAGTAATTGTGGAGATTTATGGAATAATTTAGTTAGGATAGCCGATCTTTAATGACATGGTACCAATTTCAAAAGAAAAAAATTATACTAAACATTATGTACTCTCATAGACATCATGTAAGCATTTTTGTTGGTTTAAGAGTGCAAAAATTTAGGAATTATTTGAACCATTCATCATGAAGACGTGTCTAATAGTTGAGATGATCTAACTTAACCTTGTGTAATGGTGATATGATGATGGTGTTTGAGTATATTCCAAACAAACAATAGCATGACCTTATGTGATTTCAAGAATAAATTTTAGATTGCCTTGATTCATGAGTTAACATGAGAGACATATAATGCTTATGAAGATAATGTCTCCTAATCACATGATCTCATCCACCCACCATACAATGAAGAAATGATCCAAATTATATTCTTTTTCATTACATTGCATAGAATGATATGAAGCATATAGTTAGTTCATTTATTTTACATTAGAAAATAAAGCACCTTGTATAAGAAAATTTGAATTTGAATTGAATTTCACCTTGCATTTTGAAAAAGGTGATATCTCTATTTTCTACTTTTTATTTTATCCAATATACATCTCCTTATTCCTTTTCCAAAAGAGATAAAAATCCCAAGCATGAGTTGTTCATCTTGATAACACAAGGGGAAGAGAAGAGAAAAAGCAAAAAGAGAGGAAAAGAGGAGGAACATGATTTCTAAAATTCAATATCATACTTTCTCAATGTAAAAAAAGGAGATAATGGAAATATTCTTTATGTAAACACATACTTGCATAAACTCGTCATTAGGATGTGACATCCCTTGCATATATCATACTGCCTAAAGGAATAAAATAAGGCATTAGAAGGCATATGTTTTCAATGAATCCATTATTTAGGCACATCATATTTATTTCATCACATGAATGATCATATTATTTGTGAATCTTATTTCAATTCACCCATTATTATGAAAGATATGCCACAATCATGATTATTCTTCTCTACCATGTTTATATAGGGAACTATGTTCATTTTATAATTGATTCTTTTTCCAAAGCAATGTACATAGAAAGATCACGTGGTGCACTTAGCATGTATCCAACTTTTCGTAATGTTTTGTTGCTTCAACCTATTTATGATTTCATTGGTCTATTCTTGATGTCATATTATTTGTTTAATTGTTCACTTTTAGAGTAACTATTTGTTGTGCAGTTCGAAAATATTGGCCCGAGATCAAACTTTGGAGGGTTTTTAAGAAGATCAAGTTTACTATCTATGTCTTCTTACTAACTTCTTCAACCAAATCCAAGTGTAATGTTGCTCTATGACAAGAAATATTCAAGCTTGGGATATTCTGATGCATGCCAATTATATTGTTATTTTATAGGACACTTTGGGTGATTTTTGTGCACTCGTTGTCAATTATATGTGTTTTTTCTCATATTATGATGAACTGGCCTGAGAAACCCTTTTTCATAAATTTTATCTTGTTTCCTTAATTTTGTACAAACTATCACATTTATCCTTGTCTTGTCACTTTTATGTTTAAATATCAGGTTCAATTTGTATTGTAAGCAATTTTTTTGTGCTATCAAGACTCATCTCGATGCTATCGACAAGGTTCACACTACAAAATAAAAGTAAAGATACTAGGTAATCTAAGTACTATCAAAGTAGATCTATTACTTTCGAGAGGAAAACTCGATGCTACTAAGACCTATCTTGGTCGTACTAACACTGGTGCCCAGAAACGACATGAACACTATCCTTACAACTTGGTTCTATTGAGATTCATCTTGGTGGTACTGATACTCGGTACATGAGCGCTCTAAAGTCAGGTTGATACTACCATCAATCAAGTTGGTAGTATCGAACTAGTTCCAATCATAAAAGGAAATAGAGGGACTGGTGATACTGACCCAAGGTTAGTGCTACCATATCCTAAATAATGGACGAGTTGTATTATTATATAAAACTTATTGGTCTGAATCTCTTAGTGGAACAATTTGCTACTTGTGACCAAAAGGGTTTTGGTCACAAGAGATTGAACCATGATTACCATGCAGAGAAACTAAGGAGAGGAGAAAGAGAAGGAAACCATGAAAATTTATTATCCAGACAACTTCAGAGTGTAATCTGTTAGTGGAAATACTACATGTTCATGCTCAACTTCAATGAGGATCTCCATTGATGATGACTCCTATAGTTCATCCATTTAGATTCATGTTTTACTTCTTTTCTCAATTTCTCTATGATACCAAGACAACAATGCATGGCTAATACCCTATTCTCTAGCACATGGGAGTATCCTGCCACTAATATGTACATGAAAGTTCTTATTCAATAAGAAAATTCTTTGCTAAAATAATGATAATAACAATTACTCAAATCTACCATGTTCATTTATGAACAAACAAAGTTATGCTATGAATTTGTAATCACAATGAAAGCAAGGTTGATAATTAGAAGGCTATCATCAACATAATTAATAACACACTGCAAAAGTGTGCTAACAATTATGAGATTTAATATGTAGAGTGAAATCTGATGCATTTGATCTTGTATATGAAAATTGTGAAAGCATGTTTATAATTAGATTGAATAGTTCATTACATCGTGAAAGTAAGTAAGTTTTCTACGGATGATGAATTCTAAAAGCAAAGATAGTTATTTTAGATATAGATAAATTAGTATGACCTGATACCTGATTGACATCTTAATCTTGGAGAATCCATCTTTTCTATTCATAACTTGATTTAATTCATTGTTCTATTACTTTTAATTCTTAGTTTAAATAAGCAAACCAAAATTTTCTTCAATCTAACTGATTGGTTTCTAGTAAGTAGTAGTTTCTATCTTCATAAGTCCCCATGTTCAATAACTTGGCACTCAACACTCCTATATTACTTGACACACACACTGAATTTTATGTGGATGCTTTTTTTGTGTCAGACAATGGTGGTATATGGATCCATTTATTAATCCTACAACTATATTTGAATCTCAGGAAGTAGGTCATACAAATGGTATTAGAGCTACTTCCCCCTTCAGTAGGTCGGGCCCACATGTACATGTATCATGGAAGTCTTAATCCATGTGGTCCAAACAAGAGGAAAGGACTGTCTGCTGAGGCAAGATGGAGCCATTCTTGCTTTACTATGAGCATGTGTTGGGTATGCATTAACTGTTCTAGGTTTGCACTAAAATGGGGAAGAGATTAAGACCATATAGTTGAGCCTTAACACGATGTCAAGAGTCTAAATGGGGGAGACTATAACATACCAGGATTTGAGGCATTATATTAAAATGATCTTAAAAAGGATGATTTGACTTCCCATATCACCAAGGTGTACTTTCTTTTTAGGTAGCCCATTAATAGATATTTAAAGTTAAAAAATTTTGGCTTAGAGTAGTACTAGGGTGGGAGACCTGTAAGGAAGTTGAACATGGGTTGTGCGTGAGCGAGGACAAAGCATGCATTTTAGGCAATGGTGGTCTATGGGACCAATCATCATTCTTGAAACTCTATTAGGCCTCGAGTGATGGGCCTAGACATTAGAACATAATATGGTGTTCTAAAAGCACAGTAGGGCCAAATAAAGTGTTGTTCTATGAGACTTTATCTCAAGAAATTCCATGTCCCACTTCCTTCCCAATCCTTCTTAGTATTTGTGTCAGCAGCCCATCCAAACCCTAATGTAATTACTCAGACATATAAATGGATCCAAACCCCTAAAATTACACTCCATATGATCATTACATTTTACCTCTTTCTACTCTCTTAAAGTAATAATAAAAACTATGTACCCTTCTCTCTCTCAATCCCCCTCTTGTATAGAAGTTTCTTCTAGAATAATGATCATGCTACACTAAGAGGTTGAACAAGAGGTTAGGAGGCATGTAGGGCCTTGAGATAACTACTTTTTCTAGTTCATGATAACATTATGCAATTGACATCTAATAATTGTAATTCACAATAATCTATTCAAGTCAAGCTAAATATTACTTCTAGTTTTTTGTAATATTTTGTAATTGTAAACTATTAGTTCTAGTTTGTTATAATACTTTATTGTTAATAATGTGTCCATCATATATTTCTTAGCTAAAAAATCTCTTTCCTAGGCTAACATGATTGTTGTAGTTAAAGGTAAGCTTATAATAGAAGTAATAGTTGAACTACTCTTTCCCCCACACATTGTGGTTGTTAAAGATTAAATATTTCTATAAAGAGATAATGTTTCTTTATAGAAGTGATATCTTTGGAATTGTGGTTGACATTTCATCTCTAATAGCTCAAAATTCAATGAAATCAACTACATTCTCAATTAAGGCATTCTTATGCTTATTTTTATTTGATCAAGGATGTGATCTCATTCAGCATCAATTATGTAACTTATATAAGTTCAACTTTTTATGAAAATAGTTTTTGTCCATCTAATTTTATGAGGATGTTCAAAAAGTAAAAATATCATGTCATTTTCACATGAACTAGGATGGATCTTGATTCATTTCATCACAATTAAATCTATATGGTTCCTCTCTTCAAACCAACCAAATCCATATCACTTTTCTACGATGGATATCAACCACGGGAGATCTTTGGACTGATGAGATTTAACACAACCAGAATGGCTAAGTTGGTGATGAAAGGAACACAGTCATCAAGAGGCAAAGTAATTTTTGAACTAGCATCACAATATTATGTTTCTTTGTTTAATTAATCTAATAACCCAACCTACTAAAATTTCTTTCATGAATAGCATGCACAATACCATTATTAATCTGGAAATGCATGGTACTAACACCTTTTGTGTTCATAACATGATTGCCTTATCTAGTTTTAATTACACTTTCCTACCTATCCATCCTTGTTGGAGTCAATTTTGAGTTTCAAAAGTTACAATATCCAAACCACTTGGTAGTTTTGTGGGTAAAACATATTAGTGACTTTGTTGGGGAATTTTTTGTCTGTGTATGTTGTGTTTCTTGCTTTTGGGGATTTGTACTATCTCAATCGTAAGCTTGTCACTAGTTTTGTTTTATCTTTCCTTTTAACTTTCCATTTTATTTCCAAATCAAAACCAAAAAAGGAAATAGGGAAGAAGGAAAGATAATGTCTATAATGACCTTATTGTATTCTCTCCTACCATTTTGCTCCCCATTGATTCCTTTCCTAAAACTTGGGTCACTTCCCTCTACTATTTCATGATTGACAGTATAAGACTATATTCATAGAAAGTGCACACCTATCAAGTTATATATCTTTCTACTTTCTCTACTCAATTAGAATCAAGTATCATTTTATCCTTCATGTCATATACCACGGATGCACTCACATGATGGTTGTTTGGCTTAGGTTTTGGACATATGACATGATTCCATGGGAGGCTTATCACTTCTTGCTTTTCATATTGCATTATTTTCTTAACCAAAGGGTTACAATATAAAGTGTAAGACGCATTTACACATTACACAATTTTACAATGCTAATCATTGAGAGAACAAGTGTTGGCCTTATGTTGATCTAAGGAGGAGGTCTAGAAATGTTAATGAGGGTACCTTCACAAAGGAATGCTAGATGTCCATAGGCCTTGACAACATATATTCCTCCTAAAACTAATGATCTCTGACAGGATTTGTGATCACTATCTATATTGTTGTAATTAACCATAACTAGAAGAAGATCAAGTTACCACTTAGAAGTGCCTCCCATTCAAAACCCTACCAAATCTAAGGACCCCTCCTACCCAATAAGATTCTTCTCTTGAGTGACGAATTAATCACATAGAGTGATAATATGTTGAGGGAGAACTTAATTGGGTTGGGTAATGAGTAGATTATATATTACATTATATATATATTTGCCTTATATCTAGAAGGTATGTCCTAGCAAGATAGAGTAGAAACTATGGTTCAACACTTCCTCCCTTTACATCGAGAGAACATGATGCTTTCCAAGTAGTCTTTTAGTGGTGTAAAATCTGGCCTTCCTCTTGGTTATGAACCTGGTAGACAAGAGGAGATATTTATCTCCATTCTAGTCACTCTTGTATTTTCCCTTGTTCCTTGCCAGTTTGAGGTGTTGGTGCCTCACCCTCCCTAGGCATGCAGACCAAAAGAACCCACATTTTAGTTTTCTTCCCTCTGAGTGCTTGTCGCGCACTCATGACATGTGACTTGAGTACTTATGCAGATCCTTCAGAGTAGAGGCTCATAAATAAAGGAAAAAGTTAGGGGAAGAAGGCTCATACATCATATAGAGCTTGAGTGATGCAAAAAGAAGGCCAAAATGGGAGATAAGCAGTGAGTCCAGATAAAACAACACATCCCCAACAAAGAGTGATTTTCCTCTAAGATTAATATGTTCTCCTTACTCCACTCCCCTTGTCCCCATTCACCATCAACCATAATGAAAAGGGTAAAGGTAATACTTTTCTAAAAAATACGAACCCTAGAATGCCTTGGTTGATTGAGGGTGAGGAGTTTATGATTGGAGGCATGAACAATCGACTGTGCCTACCCTCTTGTGTGTGTACGTCCCCGACGTGGTAATATTACCTAACTCTGAATGTTTAGAAGGTGGGCTTAACCTATAGGTCATGATTGAATCTAATTTCATTAAATACATGGAACCAATCATCCACCCATCTAGAATCCTATCCTACCAAGAACCAATGGTCATTGATGGCGAAAAAGTGGCCATGATCCCCAAAACAGATGTACAACTTGTCTAGAAGAGGTGGGCCAATGTAGACATCAACGCTTCCCCACATGTCGCACATGTTTATGGCTATATTAGAATAATGTTGAGACCCCATACCACTTCGACTTATGAAGGAAAAAGAACATGGTTTTCTTCACTTTGTTCCTTCTTGATAATGATTACAAGAAGGCAACAAAGGGAGGATTGTGGGTTTTGATTTGGCTAATGGTCTTGCTCAAATCTTGGGAGGATTCTCTTAGCTTTGAATGTGATATATTGGCAACAAACCTGTGTTAGGTTATGGTCCCCACACTTATCCTTTTGTGCTCAGCATAATTCTTAGTTGATTCGCGAGCTATGTTGGAAAACTTACATTCTCAAAGGATCTAGTAGTGGATACTCACCAACTCCCTTTGGCTACATGTTGGTGGATCGCCCATCTAGATATGAGACACCAAAGGAGGTGTGGGTGAAATTCCCTTACAATCCCAAAAATTTGATTTCCATCCTCTATGATTATATCCCTGATTGATGTAGTAGATGTGTGGAGTCTTAACACCAACTCTTGCCCCTTTTCGACAGAAGATATCAGAATAAAGGAAACATATGATCTATGTGCAAACCCTAAAATGGTGGCTTTTCATAATCAATAGGTCAATCATACATGGTGGATCCATAGATTTACTCATGAAATGGGACCATTTGCCTTCATGCCCCCTAAGTTCCACCTAGGGAATTGCGAGGAGGATATCCTAGAGGATGACTTACGCACTGAAGCCACTTTATGCATATTGAAGGAGAACAATGAGGTGTATGCATATGAAGTGAGGCTAAGGGTAGATGTCATGATGAGTTCAAACAAACATCATCCCTACCCCTAGGATAACCCCACAATGGTGGTTCCACCCTTGAGATGACCATGATGGGTCCATGGATGAACATAATGGGATGAACTCATTTCCATTCTTACCCATGACCATAATGTTGATGCAAGGTTGTGAAGGAAAACACTAGTCTAAGGCTAACCCCCATGTGACCTCCCTCCCACTTGTAGGTACACTTACAATAGTTTGTTCAAGTAACACTTTTAAGGAGGCTAACATAACCCAAGTGAGGCTACATAAGTTAACTAAGTGGCCAGCCTCAAGATTAAGTACATGCCTACCTAGCCCCCTAGGACTAAAGCTCGTGCATTTTTTACAAACTACCATGCAGTCAACTTGATGTGGCTCTTGGCATGCATGCATGAAATAAGGGGGACAACTGTGCAGACATCAATGATCCACATAATGGGGGGAGAATCTACATGCATGATGTAGTAGACAAGGTGGAAGAAGGCATCAAGTATGACTTCTACATCTGATGGGATGTCGAAATGAGTGACGTGCATCCCTAGTCTAAAGGTATCAACTCTTGTAGCACATATGTAATGTTGATCTTGTCATGGAATGTAAGGGGGGGATGAGACCTAGACAAACACATGACGATAAAGAAGGTGACAAAATCATAATGGATCACAATGACAATCTTCACCAAAGAAAATACTAGAATTACAAACAAGGTGATGTCTAATGATCTCTACTCGTTGGACTGGGAAGTCATTACCAATCACAGTCAAGGGTCAAAAGACTGAATTTGCTGGGAACAAAATCCCAATGTGTGGAGCTACAAGCACATTCAATCTTTGAGGAAAATTATTGTAGTAGATTGTACCAATAAAGGTGTCTTCAAGGTAGTAATCTCTATTGTTTATGGTGATTCAAATCCACACTAAAGGACTAAAACTTGGGATTGTCTATGCACCTACAAGCATGGATAACTAGACCTTGGCTGGTCATTAGAGACTTTAATGTGGTGTGCATGAGTCCAAAAAGGCAAGGGGTGTGGAGCTATTTAGGAAGGTTGCCATTCAATTAGGTTAATATGTCCTTTTAGATCATTGAAGTATAGTGCCCTGGCAACCTATCATCATGGTTATATCAACAAAACCATATTTGGAGCCACCTTGATGGATATTTAGTCTAAGAAGCCTAGTTGAATGTCCTACCAAGTATCTTCTCTACACTCTTCTTCTTGAATGTCATCAATCATGGCATAATCATAGTGCCCATGCTTGAGGAAATCATAAAAATAAACACCCATTCATGTTCATTGGGTTCTAGAAGGACTAGGCAAGCCTTGATAAGGTGGTGAGGAATGCCTAGAGTGTGTTGGTTACTAGAAACCCTCTTAATGGTGAATAATAAGATCTCACTTTCAAAAGATTCTATCAAGCAATGGGATGAATACAAGGTCAATTTAAGGAATCTTTCAAATAGTCAGATGTAGATAATAAATGAGCGATCCCAGACTTGCAAAGAACACCCATTCATAATGTAGTAGAGTTTGATGTCTCAATGAAGGCAAGAGGAACACCTCCTGCAATCAAGGTGTAGTGAGAAGGAAAGAGGTCTAGGATGCAATACAAGTTTTGATCAATGACTAAGGAGATATATTTGACAAGTCATCTCAACTACAACTTCAATTGGTGACTTTATTCTACAAGCTATAACATAATGGGGAGTAGGATACTACTCTGGTGTGACTCAAGATGAACAGAGCCCTCAATGAAGAGAAACACACACAACTATTGTAACAACTTCCTCCTCTTGTTATCCCCAATTGAGGTAGACTGGGAAGGCAAGGGTCATTATACATATTTTTGGGATCCAAATTTATAAAAAATGATGAATAATCATTAATAATTCCTTAAAAGAGGTATTGTTTACAAAAGGGAAGATAATGCTACTCAGAGGCAATTTCAACATTCTTGAATATGGGAGAAACTAAAGTTTATGAGATAGGAATTCAAACTATCTATATCCTCATTATTATCTCCTTAGGCATTATTCGTTTCTTGTAACTTGATCCACAACTTCAATTCAACATTCTTAACCTAACAAATTGATAAACAAAATGTGGTTAGCACATACTTATGCTACGTACATGAGTGAAATGAAAAAGTAAGCATGTAATTTGTAACAACATATACGGTTATTCAAGCCAAAGAGTTGCATAAAACATAACTTACATACTTCTATTATAATTCAACCCATAATCTTTTTCATCTCACTTGGTGAACCAATAAGAGTATGTCATGTCATGAGGCTTTCTGGTGTCGCATCCCATCATTCGCCTCTTTCACCTCACTCCACATTAATTTTTTGATAGCCCTTTTGGTGATTATTCTACACTATAACTTGAGATAGGCTTTCTCCCAAAAAAACCTTTGTGAAGTATTAATCATTACATTATGTTATTATCCCTTAGGGATACACATATTTCCTTATGAATTATAGAAATAAATCATCCATTACGTTCATCATATCGATCCAACATCAGAAAACCCTAGGAATCTAAGAAGCACAATAGAAGTGGTTATTCATAATCCAACCCATGTACCTTATCTTGAAGGGAAAGTGTAAGGAGTGGGACCCGATAGAGGACCACTCCTTACTTAATTCAAGAAAATAAATTTGCAGATAACCCCATAAACACAAATATGACAAAAAATGGGTGCAATATTTTTTTCTCAAACAGATGAGTGTAGAAACATAGTTTGTGGCAGCGAGAAATAAAAATCTAACTATTACATAAATTCATTGTTCATCTTGACATTGGGCCTTATAGGAAAAGGCTAAACTATGAATCTAATTATTAGAATCATATTATGGTGAGCAACCTTCCCATCTCAGAACTCATACACTTGGTCATGAGCAAAGTCCTCTCTTTCATGAACCTTGAGCTGAGCTAACTCTGGGTGGGTTGAAAAACAACATCCAGGAAAAAGGAAAATAAAAGAAAGTACGTCAAAGAATGTTGAGTATGCATATAGTAAATAATTGGGCACTAATTAAAGTGAGATAAGATTTTAAATAAAGAGATGTCAATAATGAGATGTCCAATAGAGAAGAGTTTGTCAAAAAATTTTAACATGATCAAAATATGAGGAACATATTAACAAGTATATGATTAATAAAGTGTTTTGTTTCCATACTCATATCAACATAATCTCAAAGATAAATAGTTGCATGGTGATAAATAAACTTTTACTAGAATATATTGAAAAGTAGGGTAGGAATCCATACATATTCCATACCAAAGGGAAGGAGGACTAAAACCTCAGTGCCAAACAAATGTAATAAGTTGTAGGGGAATATAACCCAGTGCATGGTAGGGGAATAAAGTCCAGTGCCTAATATCATATGTTGAAGGGGAATAGAACCCAGTGCCTAGTAGGTGAATAAGACCCATTGCCTATAAACAATATAAGTGGAATGGGAATAGAACCCAGTGATCATCCATGCAAAATAGGACAGGCAAGAACAAAGTATACTTGTTTTCATACAAAGGATGAGAATATAAATTGATTTATTAAGTGGGTTACAGGACCCAAATCATTACCAAGATTAGATTAGAAGGCCATCAATTTTGTATTTAACAAAGTATGAGGATATTCACAAGGAAGAGTACTTTTCCAAGAAAATAGGATTGTCCACAACTTAGTCAATGCCTCATATGAGAAAAATATGTTTAGTCATGATATTATGCCCAATATAAAATAAAGTAGATTTACGTAACTTAACTTGAGTTATTAAATTAGAGATTTAATACTAACCCTCTGAGTCTAAGGTCAAATCAACCTACATATAGGTTTAGATCCTTCAATTAGGGTTTATGTTCTAAAATATGTATGTATTGTGAAAACACTAAAAATCCAAATCCATCAGCAAAAACTTAGGCCATATCATGTTAAAGACCTATCAAAGAGTTCAAAGTTTCTTAATGATATCTCAACTCAAAATCACAACTTTATTATCCATGGTGTTTTCTTTGGTTATTTGTAAGATCATAAGTGAGAACAAAACCCTAAACACTCAAATCTTTGATAAGAACCTTGATGGACACATAATTGTATCTTAGAGAGATTGTTCAGGGTTATTGATAATGGATGTGGCTCCAAGATCTCAATTTTATCTTTTAAAACCTATATTAAATATTAATGTGACATTATGAAGATTTAAAACCATAAAAATCCAATATTTAGAACTTGTGAATCAGGTGATAAAATCTACACAAAAAGGTAGACAACATTCTTGCGATACTAGAACATATTTGTTTTTGTAATTTTTGGATAAGTAGAGAGAAAGCTATGAATTTTCAAAGTCCTAACCAACAAGAATTCACCACAAATCCACATCAAAAAAACTAATCCGATTAGTGGGATTGGGGCTATTGAGGTGTCCCAATCACTGGATACCCTCTTGGCCAATCATCATCCAATGAGGCATGCAACTATAGAAATAAATGGGTGTGAAACTACAAAAATGCCCCCAGTCGGACAAAGAAAGAAAAGGATGCTAGGTGAGGGTAAAGAAGGAAAAACACTGGGGATTCATCCCCTTCCTTTGGTGCATACCATGTCTATTGTGAAAGGAGAAACTTTGCTAAGGAGAATTGGGAAAAACCAGTATGGCGCATAATTTGCAACATCATATAGTTTGAATTGATGAGGGCAAAGTGTAGAAGCTTACCCTTCCAGGATGTTTCCAGATGGCAGTGTGAGATGGGTCCAGTGGTTGTTGGAGGTTAGGGAGTTGGCGGTGGCTAAAAGGGTTGTGCGAGGAGAATTTGGCTCTAGAGAATGACTGGTTGGGGTGAGACGAAGCCCTAGGATGGTTTATATACATACAGCTTGGTGTTTAGGGTTTATGTTCTCTTGGAGTGGAGAAATGTAGGCCCCAGGATTTGGGTGTTTCCCAAATCTTTGATGAAAAATGAGTACGATGTGAATGGATGCAAAATCACTCAAGGAAACTATTAGAAAAATAATTTCGAGAAAAGGTTAAGATTTGAGAGAGAAATTAGCATTTTAAGATTCACCTAACCACCGGTCAGTTTCCAAAGTGGGAGAGGGGTCAAAGATAACCCTTGGGTCATCAGAGTGGGATCCAAATGCAAAAACAATGTGCGCATAGGCTGCTAAAGGATGGCATGCTTGACATAAATGCATTTCCTAATAAAATTGGATCGAAGTGTAGGACTTTTAATTTCCTTTTCTTTCTCAAACTAATTGGATGAGTAAATACCCTCCAAATAAGGTGAAACTTGGTGGGTAAGGTAACAAGGACCCAACAAACCAATTTTGGAGTCAAATTTGCCTTTGGAAAACTTGAATATGCGAAACACCCAATTTGAGGAAAAGTGTATTTTCTTTATATAAATGCATTCCTTTATTATTTCTTAACCAAATTTTGTGTGTCGATCTCTCTTAACCAAACCTACCCATAGGAAAAATCTAAAAGACTAATTTTAAAGTTAAATACCTTAATTTGATAATTTTTGCACAATCAATCCTAAAACTAATGAATAACCCCAATTTCTTGTATAATGGCTTCAATCCTTTGTACTTTTGTCTTAAACTCTCATATTTGAAAGATATTAATATTCTAGTACCTACCAATATACTAGGAGGGGTTCAACATAAAAGAAAATAAAAAAGGTGTAAAAGGTGATAATTACCTAAATTTGAGTATGTTATAGAAGGTGACCTCCACATTCAAATAATCCAAGCAAACAAGCATTAATATGAAAATTCATATATAATACCAAGTGTAACAAACATCTCAAAATTTATTTATTAGGGTTTGAATTGTCCATGGATCCTAATAAAGGGTTTACAACCCCTAAATCTTCATTCTATACTTAGAATTTTTCATTCATATCTTCATCATTCATATTAAGGGACACATACATTAGTATAAGAGACATAATTATCTACTCACATAATAAATCTAAAATGAGATTTTTTAAATTTCAATATCTAATCAAAAGGTCAAGGGACACATCAGTCCCATAAACATTTAGGGTTTAGCATAAAACAGATCATAAGTCACATGTTCCACACTACATCAAAACATTCATACTATCATATCAAGAAAAAAGGATAGATATGCATTAGGGCTTAGGAGACATCATACTTACCTATATTGGATCCATGGTCATGAAATAATAATCATATTGATTGGCTTATTAACCAAGTCAAGTCAATAAAGAAGGTGCCATTTTGGTACTACCAGTGAAAAGAAATTAAATTTAGGACTTAAAAGTATATTTATCCTTTTTCAAGGTTTGATATATGTATACACTTTTGAGGTAGAGAGGGAGACAATGACATAAACCAAAAAAGTTGCACCATTGATCATTAGTCAACTCTTTGTCCATCATGAAGTATGGATGACCAATGGTAATTTTATCCAGTCTTGGCTTGTAAATGGTAGGGGAGTTCTATCCATGGGATTTGAGTCATGTCTTGACTTTGATCAAAATTGATGGTCACAAATCACCCTCTTCGTAACAACCAGCCCACAAGGAGGGGCATGGTTTGTGTAATAGATGTGCACCATCATGACAAGCAAAACCAAGAGGAAATCCATGCCAAGGGAGGAGAAGTGTCTAGACGTGTCTCTCTTGACATCCTAAAGCTAACCACATCCTTAAATTGTGTTTCCATGGCCCAAAGGTGTGACTCTAATGTGGCATATTGATGGAGCTTCCACTTGCGTGGAGTTGCATGCACCACTAAACATCGTAAAGATAGTAAGTCTTTAGGTTTAGCCTTGCTTATACTAGATTATAAACTCCACCCACGTATGCTAGGATACATGGAAGTCTTATCGTAGTATAGTTAAGGGTCGAATCCATAGGATAAAACGGTCTTGTTAATATCAACAAGATATAAAATGTTAGAATTTCATTTAACTCCTTAACAGTTGGTATTTAGATCAAAGAGTTGGTTTGGTTGTTTAAATAAGTGCAAGTAAAGTAAAAGCAAGAAAGTAAATTTAAGGTTGTAAACAATATTTGGAAACCACTAGGATGTGATCGGGTTTCACCACCACTATGCATGGATCAAAACATACATCATGATAACTTGGCTTGCAAAGAAAATAGTCTAAACAGTTAGTATCTTTGTAGACTTAGCTTCCTTTTAGATAACTAACTATGAGAAATGTGGAAGTGTTGCAACGCCATCCATCCCCAGACGAATGGTCACTCACTTTGCATCACTCCCCTCGCAAAGTGTGTTCCTCAACCTATCAAGGTTGTACTTTCATATGTCAACTGATTCCATTTCATAGTATGAAAGTACAATAATGGAGGTGAGTTTACTCCACTCCTTGAAAATGCTCCTAGATACCGAACCAAATGTATGGTGATTTCATACAATCTGGAACCAACAAACAGTCGATATTTGAATCTAGAAGTACAAACATAGACAATTTGCACTAACAGATAATAGATAACACAAGTTGGTGATCAAGCAACTAGCATTAATTAAACGATTAATGTTGAACTAGAAAGATAATGTTTTTCTATTGAAAACTCAAGAATTACAATGTATGAAATGAAAACATGGGTAACGGGGCTACCCCCCCCACCCTAGTGTATGAGACTACTCGCTCAGGGAAAGAACAAAGAAGGGGGTGAGAAGAGAGAGAGAGCATCATCTCCACGAAGGAGGGAGGAAGGTCGACCCCTTGGAGGAGAGAGAGCAATGATCTTTACACTTCGTAGCTTGCTTGATGATGAATCCTCCTCTTCCCACCTTCTTTGTCAATGAGAGAGAAAGTAGCTTGGAGATGGATTATGGATCTTAGGCCGGAAGCCTCGGGGTAGTGGGTGAAGGATGGAATGGATGTGGAACAATAGAGACAACCTTTGGACGTCTAAGACTTGATGATTTATAAGGACCCCTTTGGGTTCTATTTATAGGATTTTGAGTGAGCCTTAAACAGTTTGGGGTATGTGGGTCCAAACAGTCTTGGAGACCATTTGGATTTTCACACGGTTTGGAGACTATTTGGACTCTCTCGGTCTGGAGATCGTTTGAGTCCTCTTGGTCTAAAACTGTTTGCTTTCATTCGATCTTGGGGTTGTATTCCTTCATACGGTCTCGGGACCGGTTGATCTCCATTCGGTCTTGGGACCATTTGGCTTCATACGGTCTCAGGACCGTTTGACCTTTATTCGGTCTTGGGACCATGTGGCTTCATACGGTCTCGGGACCAGTTGATCTCCATTCGGTCTTGGGACCGTTTGGCTTCATACGGTCTCGTGACCATTTGGCTTCACATGGTCTCGGGACCGTTTGACCTTTATTTGGTCTTGGGACCATGTGGCTTCATACGGTCTCGAGACCGTTTGGTTTCACACGGTCTTGGGACCGTTTGACCTTTATTCGGTCTTAGGACCATGTGGCTTCATATGGTATTGGGACCATTTGGCTTCACACGGTCTTGGGACTGTTTGATCTTTATTCGGTCCTGGGACCGTTCGGCTTCCATTCGATCTTGGGACCGTTTGGTCTCCATTCGGTCTTGGGACCGTTTAGCTTCCATTCAGTCTTGGGACCATTTTGGGGTTTTGTAATTTTTTTGTGCTTTTCTGTAAGAAGTGAAAAGGAGAAGTTAATCTAATGGTATATTTACAAAAAGGTGGAAAGTTAAAGATTCTATCTAATTTAACTAAGAAAGAGTATGGAAAACTGAGGAAAACAAGTAAGATAACATCACAAAATGGGAGGTTATCACCCCCCCAACTTAGAGTCTAGCTTGTCCTCAAGCTGGATAGAGCTAAGGCATGTAGTGGCAAGGTGATTTTATTTAGTGAAGATTTCCATACTCTTGCTTCAATTCTAAACCAGAGATCTCTTAGAGTTTTATTGGGCTTCTTCTTGCACTAACTCTTTCAGGTATTGGGAGTTGTGTGGATCTCATATTTCTTCCGTATCACGTAGCTCGCATTAGGACCACCTTTTCCTCGATCGCATTATGTGCATGTTTTCAACTCCAATCAGTTTTATACTTCTTTGAAAAACCTACTGGAAACTAAGATAGGCATGAGGGTTGGCTAAAGGCTGATGTGTAACTCCCCCTTTTAGTGGGGGATGGTTTATCTAAACTTTTAGGATCTCACTACCGGGTGCGACACATCTACCTTTGTGAGGGTAGCTAAATGTATCGGTTGGGCAAGTCCTTTATCAGCTTTTTCATATATTCAGAGACCTTAGGATCTCATTATCGTGTGCGACACATCTGCCTTTGTGAGGGAAGTTGAATGTACTGGTCAGGTGAGACCTTTATTGGTCCTTCATATAGGTCCTTAGGCGTGGCACAACTCTCATGTTTTTATTCAATACTCAGGCTTTTATTCTTATACTCATAGGCTTAGGAGTTGGATATTTAGGGATTTTGTTTGGGCTGACAGGCCTCTTTTTTAAAAAAATAGGAAAATTGTTCTTGGAGTCTCCTAACATGCACTTATTTTGGTTTCGTACTTGGTGGGCCACTTGCGAGCTTCCTTGGTTTGGATTTCACCTGGTTCCCTCCCGTCCTTGAGAGATTTTTGGCTGGCTTCGGCTATGATGTTAACTTGTGGAGAGTCTGGAGCAGAGTTGAAGCAAAAGCATGGAAATTGAGTGTGAAAGTAATTTATTAATTCGCCATTACATGCCTAAATGCTTTTTTTGTTATTGCTTTTTGAGGACTACTTTGATTCTAAATTTAGCTGGGGGTGACCTTTTCCAAGAGTGATGTTATAATTATGTACAAGAATTATTCTATCAAAGAAATTACTAAAAAAAGTCTAAATGTGAAAAGAAAGATAAAAAAAAAAAATCAATGCATAGAAAAATAGGAGTGAATAAAAAGAGCAGAGGGAGAAGGGTTGAAAAATGATACCTCGTCCTTGTCCAGTGCACCTCCCCCCTAACTTATCACTCACTCTGTCCTTAGAGTGTCAAAGTGATAGGTTGAGAATTACATGGACAAGGGAATTAGGCTTCTGTTAGTCCTTTATTAGCTCCATGTGTTCGGAGAAGATTAGCTGCGAACTTTCCACATAGAGCGTGGCAATCTACGTCAGTCATGTCCTCTACTAGTCTTCCAAAAACAGCGAGGGTGTACATCCAGTAGAGGACATGGAAACCGCAGTAGTTTGATTCTCAGAGCTACTGGGGACATCTTTGGTTGAAGGATGGGCAATGAAAGTGTTCTTTATCGTACCCCTTGTGTGCTTGCTTAAAAGAACGTGTAGTTTGTCAGAACATTCCTTTGCCACCTCCTCCGTGGGTGTGTTAGCTGTCACAGCATATTGGTTCTAGTTAGGATCAAATTGGCTGTCGGAACTGTTATAGATGATTATTGTTCCTTCAGGAAGGTTTGTCGCCAGTAACATCCAGTGCTCTAAGTGAAGGAAAGGAAGCATAATGAACTTTGGAGTTGTATGTTGTAGGCAAGAGATAAGCGCCTCCATGGTTCCAAAGTTCTTTAACTTTAGTAGGTCATCCTTCATGTAAGATGACACCATGTAAACCATAGGATGGTTCCGTCCGAGGAGATATTAATAAGCAGTCATCAGGCTCACGGATAGAAATCCTTGTAATTGTACAGTTTCACGGAGAGTATCTGCCATGACTAGAATATCTCCGGTTAGAAAAATGAGCTCATCTTTCTCAAAATATAGCCTAGACATGATGAGTCAGAGTTCATTTTTAGAAAGACTCTTGCAAGCTGTAAGGTCGAAGTTAGGAAATGTTGGTTCTATGGAAGGTAGGGGCACCATTTGTGTGGAAGGTCTGTTGATGGTGGCCCCTGATATCAAGTCGATGTCCCCTGTGTCTTCCTCCAAATCAAAAGTGTAAGGGTTCCATTGTCTTTTTTCAGGGACCGTGGTAGGTTGTTGTTCTTTTTCCAACTCTGTTAATGTTTGTCGGAAAGGTCACCTTTGTGGACATTGGATGGTCGAGAAAAGATAGCGAGGGATGTCGTCTGGTGCCATAGTTGGGTCCTTGAAGAACCTTCTGTCACATATGAGCTCCATGGCGTAACACCCTTGTAGCGAGTGAAAATCTTCTATGGCCAGCTTGGTGAAGGGGGTTTGTTGATTAAGCGCTTGTATGTGGCGTATAGTGCAGAGAGAACAATCACCGAATCTGTCAGTGGTTTGGACTGGTGAAGCGATGATTTGGAACTAAGGTTGGTTCCAACCATTCTTGAGAGAAGGGCAGGCAGCCCAAATTAGTTTGATAAGTTGGAAGGGGATGCATCTTACTTCTCCGGCTTCTTCTCCAGTAAAGTTGATTGTTCTGGCCTTTAGTTCGGTGGCACAAAAGTTGTACACCTTGGCATCGTGGGCCACGGTGTTAATGATCATGAGTAGCCAGTGGTCGGAAACTTGAAAGGGGACCATGAGATATCATACATTTTAAGCAATCCCAATGCGCAGCCGCTCTATAGACTTATTGCGTAAGTCTGTGTATAATAGGCTCATAGCCAGAGCTGGTGTAAGTGTTGAAAACTGGTTGCGGTCACTTTGATCTTATGTATATTTCGATAGAGTTGGCAAGGACACAGAAAATTGCCATCTTCACTGTTGATTGCGGTCGAAGGATGGTGTGGAAATCTCTGCGTGTCAATTTATGCTTAGTTTTTGTATTCATGTAGATGATGTCCCCCCCTCTTTGGCATCGTCTACGATAGTGTTCAGGATGAAGATATCCTGGACATCTAGGGTAGATATGGCCGCCATATCTAGGTCGTGCATCATCTTAGGTAGAGGTGGCGGCGGGGGAAGCTCTTACGGAGGTGGAAGAGAAGTCTGCACTAATTCATCCATATAATGTTGTAGATCTTCATCTTTTTCTGATTCAGAATTAGAGTCGAGTCCAATATTTGTGTCTAGACTCACTCTGTCTTCCTCTTCATGGTCTGGGGGAAAAAGTGAAGATTGCTCTGGGGAGGAGTGTTGTGGAAGGTTTGTTGTTGGTTGACTTGTGCTTGTTCCCAATATACATTGCTGGAACTCAGCAAAGGTTGCTTCTTTGATGGTTTCCCCCAGAGATCCCATGGCTGAGTAGTCAAGGAATTGATCCCCATATGACATGTTAACATTATCATTGTGATCATGGGATTTGGGATTGTTTCCACCTTCGTGGTGGTCTTTTTCATCTGCTTTCTTTGAAGGTTCTGCTCCTCATCTGGTTCCCTCCCTAGCATGTCCTGGGTCATCAGGTTTGTCATCTGGAGAGAAAGTATCATCGTTGGAGTCAGTGGAGGAGTCATAATCTTCTTCATGTTCGTCTTGTTCTTCATCATCATCGTCTGCCGCTTTATCTTTTATTTTCGTCGTTGTAGTATTCTTGCACTGCCGGTGAAGGGCTTGTAGTTTGTCGAAAGCTACTTGTATATGCTCATGTGTTTCAAGCAGTGTGTTGTGGGTTTCTATAAGATCTGGATATCTAGCCTTGGTAGAGAGGAGTCATGTAGTAAGATATGTCACCTAGCTTGTAATTGGTTGATTTCATTATTTGACGACTCCTCTTGGTGGCTATGGAGCAGTGCAAGGGTGTTGTTGATGTCATCCAAGCACGTGCTAAAAGCAATTTGTTGTTGCTTAAGCTCGCACAGGGTCTCAGGCAGAGGTTGAGTCTGCGCAGAGATCTTGTCAACTTGCTGAGCCAACACTTAAACTTGTTGAGCCAACACTGCTTGCTGGCTTTTCACCTCAAGCACCAACTGTGGCAATTGTTGTAGGCGGTCTTCAATGTGTTCGACTTGCGTGGATGCTACTTCCTACCGTTGGTGGATACTTGAGAGGATGCCTGGTAAGGCACGGTTTTGCTCGTCAATCTTGGCAACCTATTTAGTAAGACCCTTTACACAAGTGAAAATAGATTGCATTATGTTAGAAGGGTTGGTGAGGTGGTTTCGGATGGCATTAAATTGACGTCTGAATTCCTCATCAACATTTGTAAAAGGGACCCCAGTTATGGATGGGTGTGGTGGCTGGGGTTGGGGTGGAAGGGCGGTAGTGCCTTATGAAAAAGACACTGTGGATGGTCCCTCCAACTGCGTGGTGACTGCAGATGGAGTCACCAGCGGTGTCGGGGGTGGCGGATGGGAAGGGTGGTGACATTCCGGGAGAGAAGGGTGGAACCGAGAATGTCGAGGGAAAAGTGGTGGAGGTGGAGGTGAAGGAGGTGAAGTCGAGCGTTGAAGTGGGGAATGGGATGCCCGAAGAGAAAAAGGTTGGAGCGGAAGATGAGGGTGGTGGTGTGGTTGTAGAGAAAGGAAATTTGGTGGACATCATTGTGGAGAATGATGGGAGAGTTGTGGATTGTGGAATAGTGGATGATGGTAGTGTGGCGGGGGTGGTTGTGGAGTAAAGTTCAACATTTAGACTCATGATGAAGGAGTCTAGTGATGAGGTGATGATATTTTCTTTGGGGAGGGGAGTTCTGCCTCTGGATTTGGTTTTGATGTCGGCATTCCCGACAGTTGTTGTGTCTACAAACGCCCTTTGGATGGTCATTTCACTGGTATTTTTGTTATTCTTACTATCGGGGTGGTGATGTTGTGCTCTGTCTGCCCCACTTTGGATTTCTTTTCTTGTATTTTGACCGAATCTAGGAGGTGTGCAAGCTCCTCGTCAGTGAAGAGAAGCTTTTCCTTGTTGTAGTCTGCAAGCTCTGGAAGCGGTAGTAGAGTCCTTGAGGATTTTACTATAGGGAAAAAGATATAGTGCAGCTTTGCATCCTTTTCTTTGATGATGTATGAGTTTTTTAAGGTCTGCTCGTTGGTAAGGATGTCACCCTTGATCTTTGTGCACCTGGGAGTAGTCTGTCCATCTTGAGATATTTTAGGATGGATGTTATGTGACCTCCCATACATATTTCTTTACCGAGGGCGTAATTTGTGTGCTTGTATATCAATTGTCGTCCGATGTTGATCGGATACCCTTTTAGAATGGACCGGAGGATGAAAAGATCGAAAATGCTAACATTTCCACCCTCTGTCCTAGGGAAAAGTGCACCTGTAAGAATTTTGTGCAATGTGCACACCAGGCCAGATTGAATATTGGAGGACTTGCAGGTTTTTGCCTCATAGGTCGGGATCCCTGTCAGGGATTTCTAGAAGATATGCTTGTTGAACTCAGAGCTTTCTATGCCGACAACTTTGGCCTTCTTCAGCTGCTCCTGGTTGTCTATAAATATTTCATTCAGTAGGATTTCCGTTATGACAACCTTGTTGCCAAAGAGTTTGGTGACCAGCCTGCGGTCACCTTCGTCCCTTGATCTATCTGTAATGTCTACAACTTCTTTGTTGAGATAAGTGAAGAATTCAGTTATGGGTTCAACATAAGAAATCTCAGGGATAAAACAGAGTCCTGAAAGGTTGGCGTTATTGAGCAGAGTGAGGATTCTGTCATATATCCCCATCTTTAGTAGTACGATGGAGCAAACATACTTTTTTGGCTTCAGGGTCTTGTCAATAGATGGCATGGTGTGGATGAAAAGATTTGCTACTGGTGGTGATGTTGTTGTGATGGTGGTGAAAGCAGGAGCAGCAGTGGTGGCAGGATTGGCAGTGGTTGATGGAACGTATCCCGCCAGGGTTTGTTCCCTTGCAGTGGCGGGATGTACCTTCTTCCTTGTTCGTTTCTTTGTTGGTTATTCTTTTGCAGCTTCCTAGGTCTTCTATTTCCCCTTTGTCTTTGTGGATGGGGATTCCTCCTCAGGAGTTGGCTCATATTTTGAGGCATCATCGAATGAGGAGATATCTTCGGCCTCTTCCTCAGGATCGATTGCTAAGAGTTGGTTGATTTGTTCGAGGTCTTAGATGACTATGGGTAGGTCAGCTGTAGTTTTTCCAGTCTTTTCACATGAGTCGATGATGCGCTGGAGCTTAGTTCTATGTTCCATCAACTGTTTTGTAGTCCAAGCGGTGATCTCCTTTGCGAGTGATGCCATTCTAAAATTTGACAAGGAATCTTGAAGTTAAAATTGGTTTTAATAGAAGAAATTTTGAAGGTGTGGTTTTAGGACCGTTTGGGTCCAAACGGTCCCGAGATCAAACAGTTTTAGGACCGTTTGGCACCAAATAGTTTTAGGATCATTTGGGTCCAAACCGTCCCGAGCTCAATCGGTTTCAGGACTGTTTGACACCAAACGGTTTTAAGACCGTTTCGGTCCAAATGGTCCCGAGCTCAAACGGTCCTGAGCTCAAACGGTTTTAGGACCGTTTGGCACTAAACAGTTTAAGGACCGTTTGGGTCCAAACGGTCCCGAGCTCAAACAGTTTTAGGACCATTTGAGCTGAGATCGTTAGGAAGGTGAAGCGTTTGGACAGTTGAAAATGGGCGGAAGCAACCGACAATGGAGGCGGCACACGCGTCAGTAGCGAAGGCGGCAACACGCACGTCGACGATGAAGATGGCACTGATGAAAGAAGAACTCATCATTAGCGTTAGAATGGACATCTTTGGCTGGTTCTACCTTGCTGCTGCGGACGAAGAAGACAATGGTACAGTGGGTGAAGGTGACGACGACGGTGACGAAGCGACGAACGACGATAACGACGGAGATGAAGTCGCGAAGGGGCGCAGAGATATGGTGGCGTCGGCAGCGACGTCGGTGATGGTCGTAGAACGAACAGGAGTCAGGAGAAGAAAAATAGAATGGAACAGGGTTCGTGCGAGGGTTTAGATAAATCGAGAATCTAGGGAAAGAAAACAATGGGGGTTATATTTATAGAAAACGTTGGGTGTCACTACAAATTCCCAAGGGAAAATGGTCTTGAGACCGTTTGGGGTCCAAATGGTTTCGGGACCGTTTGGGTTCCAAACGGTTTCGAGATCGAAAGGACCAATTGGTTTCGAGACCGTTTGAGTCCAAACGGTTTTGAAACCGTTAGGTTAAGATTTAATTAGGTTTTTGTATTTTATATTTTTATGTTTGTTTTGGTTATTTATGTGAATTTTTATATTTTCATATTAAAGATGATAAGTCTAAATCAAACGAGGAGATTAGAAAATTAGCAAAACTAGACAAAATAAAACAGTGGTACTCAGATCTTGGGTTGCCTCCCATGTAGAACCTGGGTTTTACATCATTGGCTCGACAAAAATTCGATTTGGTTATGTTGTTGTTGAGGGATCGTGGATCTCGATAGTTTGTCTTGGTATATTGTTTGCTGGTGTGTAATATCTCTTTAATCTGTGGCCAATAATGGTCCGTTCTCCCCCATTATTATCAAGGATGATGACTGCTCCGGTGGGGTAGATGTGTTTAATTGTGAAAGGTCCAGACCATTTCCTGTGGAGCTTTCCAGGAAACATCTTAAGTCTAGAATTGAAGAGTAGGAACTTATCTTCGATAGCGATGTCTTTTCTTTTGAGGTGGCCGTCATGCCACATCTTTGTTTGTTCTTTATAGATTCTGGCACTTTGGTAAGCTGTCATTCTAAGCTCCTCAAGTTCTTGTAGTTGAAGTGGTCTATATTCACCAACACTTTTGAGATCAAAGTTCAGCTATTTGATGGCCTTCCAAGCTTTATGTTTTAGTTCAACCGGTATATGACATGACTTTCCATACACCAGACAGAACGGGGTTGTTCCTATCGGTGTTTTGTAAGTTGTGTGGTATGCCCAAAGGGCATCGGGGAGCTTGGTAGACCAATCAGTACGATGTCTATTAACAATTTTTTCTAAGATAGCTTTCAATTGTCTATTTAAAACTTCAACTCAGCCACTTGTTTGTGGATGGTAAGGTGTGGCGACCTTATGGTTGACCCCATATTTTCTCAGGAGGTCTTTGAAGCTTCTTTCCAGAAAATGGGTTCCTCCGTGTGATATGATGGTTCGGGGGACTCTGAATCTGGGGAAGATGATATTTTTGAACATCTTGATGACTGGCTTGGAATCACAGGATACGGTGGGTATAGCTTCTACCCATTTCGAAACATAATCCACAATGACCAATATGTAAGAGAATCCATAATATGAGGGGAAGGGATCCATGTAGTCTATTTCCCAAACATCAAAAAGTTCAATTTCTTGCCACAAAGTGAGAGGCATTTCATTCTGTTTAGTTATACTTCCAAAAAGCTGACATTTATTGCAGGATCTTACAAAATCATAGGAATCTCTTGCTATTGTTGGCTAAAAGAAACTCAATTGTAGAACTTTGAGAGAGGTCTTCTTTGAACTCATGTGCCCCCCAGTGGGGCCAGAATGACAGTTCTCTAAGACATGGGTAATTTCCTCTTCTGGTAGGCAGTGACAGAAAAGTCTGTCTGCACATAGACGAAAAAGATAGGGTTTGTCCCAGAAGTATTGCTTAACATCATGGAGAATTTTCTTTTTATTATGGTGAGAGGTGCACTACAAAACATTGGGCCATTATTCACGAGTGAGTCCTGTCACAAACCCCTCTCTACAGGCCCTCACAAATAGGGACGGTTGTGGGTCTGGCCCTCACAAATGGTCAGTGAAGAGAACTCATGTGACAAATACCAGTGGCCCTCACGAATACAATTGTCACGGACCAACTGACCCTCAAGAATGTTATATTGAGGGACTATTTAGCCTTCATGAATACATTTTTTAGGGACTATTTAGCCTTCATAAATACATTTTTGAGGGACTATTTAGTTCTCATAAATACATTTTTGAGGGACTTGATGGTCCTGGAGAATATATTTTTGAAGGGATAATGCCTTCATTAATATTATTTTTGAGGGGTTATGTGGTCGTCATCAATGCAATTTTGATGAATCTGGACCTTCGTCAATATATTTATGAGGGACTACTGTAAATGATTTGGTTATTGATTATTGAATGATTTATTAAATATTAATTAATTGTTACTATAGTGAATATCAAATTTTAAATGAAAACTTCGTATACATAACCTCAAGTAATATTTTTATACTAATTCACATGACATCATAAGAAGATTCAACACCAAAATGACACATAAAAATGTTAAATCACCTCAAACTGATTTCTATTATTGAAGCAAAATATTATCCATACATTGTGTGCTCAACGTTGATATAAATAAAGAGTACATATGTAATTTGCATCTGCAAATGTAAAGTTTTGAAATCAATCTTTCATGCGGTTACATTGGGTATTCAAATTTGCATCTGCAATTTGGTTAGAGCAAGATAACAATCAACATATAGCCCGGCTGTAGACAGCCCTCAGATTTTTGATAACAATCAACATCGGGTATTCACCCACTACCCTGAGCTTCGCTGAAATCCACTCAGCAGATTGCAGAATAGTAGACCGGCATTCGTTCATTTCTTTGGGATCCGGAAGAAAGCATTGCATCAGATTCCCAGCTGCAGCACGGGGAATCACCAACATTATGCCATATCTATCATTGCTTACCATTCCAAAGCACAGGTTCACAGCCAAGCTAGTTTCCAACCAACTTCCCCGCGAGCAAAACATAGCTCTCAATGTGGACAAAGAATTGTTTCTGACTCCGAGATTTTCTGTAACGCAAAGGAAACTATCAGCAAGGAGGTTAATCATGCTCAAAACTTTAACCACTTGAAGCAACAAAAAGTAAAACACTTGGGTTTCAGAATCCTATTCCAAATGAATCCCAAAAGTTTGAAATGTAATTGCAGTAGATCAGAGACAACCATCAACCAACCAAATTTTGTATACGGCTTTGCAGAGATTAGCTCTAGGTCATAGAAAGCTTGAGTAATTATGCACATTAAAATAAAACATTACCTCTCTCCAAGTCATATCTACACTGTTCAGTGAATGATTGTCTCAGAGCAATTTATGTAACAGAGACACTGCAATATACCTGTTTCCTAAGCATATCCAAGGCCATCCTTCAAGATTTGTAACACACTATACGAATCCATATCTTTGAGAGAAGATAGTGAAGGCAAAAGTTGCTTCAAAAGTCTTGAAAATGTCTGAAGATTCTCACAGCTCTCCTTAATAGTATCTACTTGATAATCCTCCATGTCAGTATCCCAAAAGTTGGAAAGTGGTTTCACTAGTTTCGTTCATAATTTAGCCTGGTTGAAATGGGGTAAAGTTAGATTCAACTTCCTAAATGATGTTACTGCTCATAATAGCTGGAATATTGTTACCTAAAGAAACAATCAGCTGCCTATTAATGTGTTTCTGAAGCTGGACAAACCGGAAGGAGATAGGATAATGCATTGAGATGTAGTAAAGAAAAAGAAACTAAGTTGAGAGATGCTTTTCCATGCAAACTAGAGATATTTCTGACTAACCTAGCTGAGTAGATTGGCTATGGAACACACAACATTCTGAATAGAAATATGAGTACTCGTCAAACTGTTGCAACATATTAAAATACTAAAAATGTAGTACTTCTATTATAACCTCAACCTCTTTATTTGGAATTGCTAAATAAAGGCAATTGTAGCATGTGTTAGTGTCAACCATAATCTGACACCAATTTAGTAGGTCTGAACTGCTTTGCATAGTAGAAAAATAAGTAGCTTAAGAATATCTAGAAACCAATACATTGGTATTCAAAGCAAGAACCTGGAAATAATATAAAAAAAGTTGATAAACAGAGAAGTTGATAGCATACAAGTGACAGAAGTGTAAGCTAGCAAGCAGACAACTGGAAAATCATACATCACATTCCCTCTTTTTATAGAGTTATAGATGCTTGTCTTCTTATAGGGTTTGCAAAAAAAATGACCCATCCCGACGTGATCCAACTCGACTTAAAAAATTTGAGTTGTTTTGAGTATGTTCAGCTCTCGGGTTGATCGGGTCGGTTCCATATCATTCAAGTAGGTTCTTGTCAGATTTTATCTATTTTACGTTAAGTCTGGTTGGGTTCGGTTTTGGGTTTATAATTTTTCTTTATTGATATTCACAATAGAGAATATTTTGTGATTTTGGGTCTAATCTGGTCTTACTTGAATTTGGGCCAAGTCCATATTGGGTCGTGTCTGTTTGGAACGGGTCCACCAAAACAGTACCTATTTCCAGGCATAGTCTTCTTTTTCTTAATAATTACTTCAATGAGGGCAAGCTCATGAAGGACTTCAATCCTATCATTCCAAATGTACCCGAGTGTTTTAGGATGCTTTGGTTAGAAATTTAACCACTCTTTTTTTGGATGCTTCATTTAGGAATTATTAGTGACATGTTGCTGACAAACCAACCAGCCAACTAACTAGTATAATTAAGTTACTAATCTAAAGATAAATGTTTTATATTTGATTTAATTCATAACATGACTAGATATTTCACTAATAAAAATGAGATCAATGAATATAAATGCATAAATGGTGTGATTCTTCTCAAGGACACACTCTAGCCAACTAAAGGTGGCTAGATGCAACCCTAAGGGAAAACACACGGTTCTCTCAAAATTTATATATTGACCTATTCCAACACACAAGTTCAACTGATCACACGTACCCTCAAGCGTACGGGATTGTAGTATAGGCTAGTGGTAAAATTAGGGTCAATCCGCATGGAGAGGCACTAGAGCTAGGTTTGTGTTGGCTATTTTCCTAAAGCGGAGTCTAGGGTTTGAGGGTTTAATGTTGGGTTTGGTTTGATTACACTATGACTGCAAGTAAGAAAGAGTCAGAAAGAAAATAAGTTAACAAAGACTCTAGATTACTCTGGCAAGTACGGTTATCAAGCTAAGCAAGGCAAGCAATTAGGCTAAAGCGAGGAGTTACACTACACTAGAAATCTAAGCTATCAACTAAGGTGCAAGCTAAGAAATTAGACAAGCAAGAGCCTAAGTTATCACTAATTAGCCAAATTAACACAAGCATGCTCAAAGGAGCCCTGACTACTTGAGCAAGAACTAACTATCTAGAATTAGGCAATTAACTAAGAATTAACAAAGGCAGTTGACTACACTAGCATTAACAAGCTAAGAAGGCAAAAGTAGATTTTAAGCAGTATGATGGATAGGTGGGCCATTTGGGAATGTAACTTGATATTAGTTGGGGGGAGTTCAACATAGCATGCATATCTCACATTTCAATCTAGATTACCAAACCAAACAACAAGGCAAGTTGTTTCAAGACATCCAACATTCTTCTAGGATTCTGGGATGAAATCTATGTTGTCATTGATGAGTGTTGTTTCTGGGAAAAAGCTATTGAGATCTATTCTGCCTCGGGAGATCTTATTGAAGATGAGATGCAAAAGTTGGAAGGTGCGGGAGTTTCTGATGAGGAGAATGAACCTGTTCTTCAGCCGTGGGAGATGTAAGAAATATACCTTCACCATGATACATCTCCAAGTTCTTATGGCAGAGCACGAGGAGTTTCCTTACATACATATATAATTACACCTCCCTTCACTAGGGGGAAAATGCCTCAATGTGCCTCACGCCTTCAAAAACCTTGTGCACTCTACCCTGTGACATGATATAGGTGTGTGGATGCTTCTTCTTGATCTCCCATATAATATGCTATCTTCATCAATCTACAAGGTGGAAGGAATATGAACCCCCTACTAAATTGGATCTCCATGTGACAAAATGGCATCATCCCCTAAGACATGTTCAACATCATCCTTAACACTCTAGAAGAGGGGTTCAAGGCTATGAATCATCTCATCTGGATCGACAAAGATTGTGTGTTGCTACCTTTTCACTATTCTCCTGGACACTAGGTCAAGGAATGGACCATGACCACCACTCCTTTGGTATTCTTCAAACTCTCAATATGGACATGTGATTGTAGGATCTCATGAGGGTGGCAAAAGGATGGAGTGTAGAGATGATCTTCCTAGCAGCCCAGATCCACCTAAGAAGGAGTAAACTCGAGGGCAAAGATTCCCCATTAGAACCATAGCCTCTAGGGCAATGATTGTGTGTTGAAAGCCATATATCATGCTCAAGCTCCAAAAGAGAGAGATTAATTGTCTTGTTTACATAAGCTATTAGGCTCATCTATAACTCAATCATACTCACGTCATGGTTGTTGATTTAGATGTAATAACCTACTAAACTAGCATGAGGTGGAAACTCAATCAAGTCTTATGTTTATGATTTCACTAAGACTATATGGGGGGAAATCCTTAATTTTTTAATATTAATTTTATTCAAGGAACCCTTCTTGTTTCTTTCTCAAGAGTTTGAGATTTTTTACTGAAATGACTTCAATGTGAATAGTTTTATGTAACTTAAACTACAAAAAATAGAAATCTTAAACAAGTAACAATGCAAAATATGTTTTGCTACAATATTCAGGCATTATACCAACTAAATTAAACTACAAAAAATAGAAATCTTAAACTGGGTGGTATGCCACAAATGTGTTTTTGAACGCTTGAATGACAGTAGTAGTTATTTTCCGCATAAACAACATTGAGATGACAGTTTAATGTTTGAATTACAGATGATTGAAACGTGTGATCCTACTTCCAGAAAAGGACAGAAAGAAACATAATGCACATACTCACCAGAGTGCAGATAAATTTGTCGATGCATAATTGAATCCTCCATCACTCTTCACCACAATTAATGGGATAGCTTGCCCTTCGATGAAAATCACCCTGGCACCTTGGCTATCTTCAACCAAACCTTTGTCTGATAGTTCTTGAATTACATCTCTGATGAAAGGGTTGTAAAATCTCTCACCCTACAACAATTATATGTGATGTTACATCATTTATACCAGTACAACAGTATTACGGGAGTACTCTTGGGCATAAAATAACCAAGTGCTGCAATAGTAAATAAAGGGAAGTAGAAGAATGATAAATGTAGTATTCACTAGCAAAGTATAGCAGCATCAGTGAAGAGTTCCATAGGGAACTTCTGAACGGATTGAAGCTGCAAGAGATAGTATGTCCGAGTATATATGGAGAGTGCCAGCCAATACTTGTAAGAAATTGCATGTGATGTAGTCCATGTAGCATAACATGTGTAAGAGTTAAAAGAAGTAAGAGGCTATGGATAGATGACAGACTAAACGACCAGTGTTAGCTAGCAGAAGCAATTTAGAGAAAAAGAACACAACATGCTTTTGAAGAACTAGCATCTTTTCTTCTGTGGATTGTGAAAAAAAATCCTCCAGCATAAGCATTCAATGGACAACCTGGAGCAGTCATACTTATAACATGATCATCGGCTAAAAGGAGGCAGGGCTTGGTAATTGTGGCAAAAGGGGCATCAATCAATGCAGGAAGTGAACTTGGCAGCCTTAACTTCAGGCTCAAGTGCCTTCCAACTTATTGTTTCTGCAAAATCAATCTTGGATTTGGCAGAAGTAGCTCTATGAACAGAAAATCGAAGCCGCAACAACCGAAGTACTAGGAGTTGTCCGCTATGCAAACAAAGAAGTATCTCATGAAGCCCCACCAACTAGTAACAAAGATTTGGCACGAGAAGGCTTAACATATGTAGGCAAAAATTTCAACAACTTATGAAAAAGCCAAGAGTAGGATGGGATATTCGAAAACAATCCTTTCTAAGACAAAAAGAAACCATTAAATTCGAAGCTAAACTAGTGTCAAAGATCCTGAATCTACTGAAATAATGCCATATGTATTCTCACCAAATTATATCTGCTCTTCAATATATCATACAAAAGAAACGGGAAAGGGCATTTCCAGTTTTGACAATAACAAGTTTCAATGCACATGTTTTTATTGAAATTGAAACAAAAATGTAGTACATTCTTTTGGTTATCAAAAATGCAGTACAGTTGTTTCTCAAGATCTGCATATGAAAAATAAATGGACTAAAGATTATATTTTCTACCTTCTCTTCTATGTGAACTCCAAGCCTTTGATATACTTGAGCGAATTCCTTCCTGCTGATTTCACATATTTCTTTCCATGTAGTACGGTACTCAGTCTCTCCATTTTGTGGTAATGCCAAAAGAAAACGAAACGAGGTGAAGAAGAAAGCAAAACAAGCTACAGCAAGAATGAGATCAGGCATCATTAATAACTAATTAGATATCTTATTTCGATGTATTATTGTTTCTTACTATCACTTTAATCTCATTAATATGTTAGTAAGAGAAAATCCTGAAACACATTTTAGACATCTTAATCACACCCATGAAACAACTTACATGTGACAAAGGACCTTGATGGAGAACCTAATGAATAAAAATCTAACACTATTATCAAGATCTAAACTAATCTAAAATAACTAATCAAAAGAAATAATATTCATCAAAAGATTCCATTCATCAAGTCTCCTTTTCTGAGAGCATTACAAAGACTATATATAGGGTTTAAACCATAGTTGTCAAGGGGGCTAGGCACTCAGCATGTCCCAAGGGGCGCCTAGGCTATATTCAGGGCGTTTTGTTTTTGTGTTTTTTCAGTATATTAATCTTCTTCTTATTATACATATATACTACATATAATACCATATAGGAAACATAAAAATAGAGGGCAGAATGAGGCTATGACAGCAGTAGCAGCAGACTGGAGTGGGAAGAATACAAAAGGGAACTAATATCAACAAGCCTGCAATAACAAATTGGAGCAAGAAATGTGCAAAGAAATAAAAGAAAATAGGAAAAGAAAGGTGGGAAGAGGTTGTAACTCAGTACAGAGGAAATGGAGAATGGGAAAGAAAAGAAAAAGAAAAGATATAATAATAGCAGCAACATCACGAAGAACAAGTGATATAAAATAGGAAAATAGAAAGTACAACATCAGCAACATTATGAAGCATAGGTGATGTAAAAGAGGATTAGAAGAAAACAGATTTTTTTAAATGCAGCAGCAATAGGATTTAGTAGTAGGAAGGATGTAGGAGGAATAACTCACAAAAAATACAGCAGCAGTAGGATTTAGGAATAAAATATAGGAGAAAGGATATAAAAGAAAAGAAAAATAAGCAAGAACAACATGCATACGAGGAATTAGAAATGTTTAACAAACAAGGTATGATGACTTACCAATTTGGCTCAAGTCAGACCTAATTTCCCCAAATCAGACCTATTTTCCCCTAATTTTCCAAAATTGACCTGATTTGCCCTAAATCAGACCTATTTCAGCCATAAATTGAGTCAAGGTGATCTATTTTGACCAAATCCATACTTGATTCATGCTCATTTATCCTCTAAATGGCTTAATTTGGGCCTAAAAGGCCTTAGATGCCCACGTAATGCATGTAATAAGCTGGGCGCCTATTTTGAGGCACCTTGCCTAGCGCCTAGGCGGGAGCCTTGATAACTAAGGTTTAGTGTCTTTTATTATAAATACCAGCCCTGGGGGCTTGTCCCAAACAATTGAATATGATATGAGGGACAAGATATTGTGTTTCCTCATATCTCGGTTCCGCATCAAGTTAATTAGAGCCAAACCTTATATCACTCGGTTCTATATGGTTCCTCTTTCATGTCCCCACTCTACCTAGGTACAACTTACCCAGTTAAATGCACTTATTTGCAAAATTCACTAGGTTTATTTTGACTTCATATATTTCACTACTTTTTATTTTGATTTCATATTTTATCTAGAAATTTATGCAATTCTCCTAAGTCTAGGGTTTAGTGTCTTTTATTATAAATACCAGCCTTGGGGGCTTGTCCCAAACAATTGAATATGATATGAGAGACAAGATATTGTGTTTCCTCATATCTCGGTTCTGCATCAAGTTAATTAGAGACAAACCTTATATCATTCGGTTCTATATGGTTCACTCCCTATACTCCATGTATACCGCTGCTTGGTTACTGTAGTCCACTCCCTATACTGCTGCTTGGTTACTGCAGTCTGCAGTGCAGGGCTTCATTAAGACATCCAGGACAGAAGACGTATTCAAAGGTAATCATTCCATGTGGAATAAAGGGCTATTATTGTTAAACCTCATGTATAAGGTTACAACTATGTTTTAATGGATAGTAGGGGCAACACTGTCAGCTTTTAGGTTTTCCCTTGGCTAAGCTGCTGAGTAGTCTAAGTATTAAGACATTGTTTATGTGTAATGTGAATATATACAAGGGACTACTCAGCAGTTTAAGAATTATCTGTGTTAAGGATAATTATCATAAGTTAAAGGATATCATGTGAAAGCTACTGGAAAGGAAACTGGCTTAAACAATTATCCTAGAATTGTCCTTATACAAGTCTATTATGATAAAACCAACATGTCATATAGTAATGTATACACCTTATATAGGTCAAACAGCAATGTGTAGCATATTAAACGAGGGGACAAGATACAGTAATATGGAAAGTCCAGCATATTATATTCTAGGAATGAAACCTAGAATGTATATAGGTCCAGTAATGTGGGTGTTTCATGTGAAACACATTCTAGGTCATTTCTATTTAGGTCCAGAAGTTTAAGAATTATCTATGTTAAGGATAATTTATTATATATGCTAATATGACCTATAATAACACATTGTATATACAGTTTATACCCAGTAGGATCCATGCTTTACTCCTACTGAAAGCTATTGAACACATTGTATAAACACATTGTTGTTTGATCCACATTGTATAAACAAATTGTTGTTTGATCCACATTGTATAACACTGGTGGTTTCTGAAAGCTATTGAACACATTGTATAACACTGTGTTTATATTAAACTGTTTATAAAAGTCTCAATATGACCTATATGAACACCTCTAAACCTAAGGTATATACTCTCACAGAAATGTGTTTACACCTGCTAAACCTATAGACTTAATATAAGATACAGAATTTATTTGTGTCATAGTTTCATTCTAGAAATGTGTTTCACATGAAACACCCACATTACTGGACCTATATACATTCTAGGTTTCATTCCTAGAATTTCAGAGCCCTGTTAGAGATCTATAAAGGTTTCTTAAACTGTGAGATTATATATAATTAACCAGTAGGGCAGAGTAATGTGGGCCTCCTGAAATTCGCCTTCACGGCGGCGGGGGACATGCTGGGGTGAGGAGGATAGTAACCAGTCACCTTTTGGGGGACGATTTCTAATGCACAAAAGGTTTTAGAGAGGGGAGGAGCCATTAATCACGAATAGCATCAATCGAGAAACATCTGGGGTGGCAATGGAAACGAATAGAGAAAGGGGGGGACGGTGTGGGTCAGCTAGAATCAATGATAGAAAGAGAGAGAAGTTCTTACGCTGAAGACGGAGAAGGTAGAGCTGGCGTTTCCTGGAATCCTATGGCAGTCCGTCTTCATGAGGTAGTGGTCCTCGCCTTTCTTCTTCTGCACGGCGCACCCGTACCTGACGCGCGACCTCTCGGCCCTCTCGGCTTTCACCTCCTTCCGGAGCAGTGCCTCCAGGGACACCGAATCCCGGCGGTCCCTCCGTCGTACTTCGACAGCCATCAATATACGATCAAAATCTCCCTTTCCCCCCTTGCCGCTGCTAATCTCCGCTTCTTGAAACCCTCTCCTGTCCTCTCCCCTTCTTGAAGTCGGAGGAGTCTGTGTCCCGTCGGATGGAATCGTGCCTCCACAGTCCCAGTTGTGCAATCCCCCTCGTGCCTGGTCTCTCTCTGGACGATCGGAATCGGATTGCCGGTTGTAGCTAAATCGAGGAAAAGATGGCAGGAGGAGCTGTGGTGGTGCTGGTGGCTTGTAGAGGAGTGGAATTACAGACAGTGGAGGTGGGGACAGGGTGTGGACAGATGACAGTAGCAAGCACTCGATGATGTATATGATTGAGGAGTGGGGTAAGGGGAAGGGCAATGAAATAGTGGCACGAAACGCGTTGTCGAGCTTATAACCTAATCAATTGGTTCTCGCGTGGAGGAACGAGGGGGTAGGGTTTTTTATTTTTTTATTTTGATTTACAAATATTGTGTTTTAGAATGGAGGGAAGGGTTATGAGATGGAGGGAAACATTTGACATGGTATTTTTCACGGAGTTATTAGTGAGTAACGTATTTTTGAGGGATTAGTGTTCACATAAAAGGTCTAAGGATGTTAAAAACACAGTTGAGGGATTTAGTCCCATATTTGAAGGATGAGCCCTCACAAATAGACACCATTGTTCACGATTTTTGGTTCCTCACAAATGTTCTTCAACAAAGGCCAAATTTTTTGTAGTGGTGGAAGGGTGGATGATTCATGTAGCCAGATAGTTCACTATGTCAGCGTACCAAGGAAATTTGGTGGTAATTTTCATAAGCTGGTCGTCAGGGAGGGAGTCTTGGATAGGTACATTGTCGTCCTCTTGACACTCTATGCGACTTAGGTGGTCAGAGACGACATTTTCCACTCCACTCTTGTCTTTTATTTCAAGATCAAATTCTTGCAGCATCAATACCCAGCGGATGAGTCTGGGTTTTGCATCTTGTTTCTGAATAAGATATTTGATGACGGAGTGGTCTGTATATACTACGACCTTTGATCCAATTAGATAAGAATGAAAATTTTCAAAGGTGTAGATGACGGCTAAGAATTCCTTTTCAGTAGTAGTATAATTCTTTTGTGCCTCATCTAACGTCTTGGATGTGTAGTATATTACATATGGCTTTTTGTCTATTCTCTGCCCCAGCATTACCCCTATAGCATAGTTGCTAGCGTCATACATTATTTCAAAAGGTTGTGACCAGTCAGGCGCTCTTAGAATGGGTGTAGAGATTAGAGCATTCTTCAAGGTTGTAAAGCTATGCAGGCATTCATTGTCAAAGTTGAAATCAGCATCCTTGGTCAATAGGCAAGTCATAGGTTTTGCTATTTTCGAGAAGTCTTTGATAAATCTCTGGTAGAACCCGACATGACCCAAGAAATCTCACACTCCCATTATGTCTTTGGGCGGTGACAACTTTGATATGGCATCGATTTTTGCCTTGTCTACTTCAATTCCTCTTTCGCTCACTCGATGTCTGAGGACAACACCTTTGGCCACCATAAAGTGTCATTTTTCCCAGTTTAGGATAAGGTTTGTTTCCTCGCATATCTGTAAGACTTTACTTAGGTTGAGCAGACAGTTGTCAAAAGAGTCTCCATATACTAAAAAATCATCCATGAACACCTCCATAATGGTTTCGGTTAATCCCGTGAAGATAGCAGTCATGCACCTTTGGAAGGTTGCGGGCGCGTTGCATAGCCCGAAGGGCATCCTTCTGAAGGCGTATGTTCCAAAAGGACAAGTAAATGTCATTTTTTCTTGGAATTCGGGGTGAATTGGGATTTGGTAAAACCCAGAATATCCTTCGAGGTAGCAGAAAAAGTTTTGGTGGGCTAGCTGCTCAAGGACTTCATCAAGGAAGGGTAAGGGAAAATGGTCTTTCCTTGTTGATTTGTTCAGTTTTCTATAATCAATGCACATTCTCCAGTCAGTAACGGTCCTTGTAGTTACTAGTTCATTTTTATCATTTAAGACAATAGTGGTTCCCCCCTTTTTAGGGACCACTTGGACAGGACTAACCCACTGAGAGTCAGAAATTGGATAGATAATACCTGCTTTCAAGAGTTTAAGAACCTCGAGGCAAACTACCTCTTTTAGATTTGGGTTCAGTTTTCTCTGGTGCTCCCTCGAGGGTTTGAACTCCTCTATCATAGGTAGTTTATGCATACATAGAGCTGGGTTTATGCCTGTTAGTTCAGTCATCTTGTACCCAATTACTTTCTTATGCTTCCTTAGACCAGTGAGAAGCCTTTCTTCCTGATTGTCAACCAGAGAGGAGCTAATGATAATTGGACATAATTTTTCTTCATCTAGGAAGACATGTTTGAGCCCAGTTGGTAGAGTTTTTATTTTCGGGGATTTGGGTACTTCTGTTGTCTCTAATATGGTGACAGATTTCAGTTCTTCAAAAGTAGTTTCTAGTGCTTTTTCATCCTACTCCAAGTATTGCAGGCATTGCTGAACAAACTCATTGGTTGAAAATTCAGCTTCTGAATTTATTAGAGCATCCTCTAGGGCATCTGCTGGTTCTGGATTTTCTTGCTTGAGTTGAGACATTTTATCAATTGCTTCAAGCAGAAAAACCTCTTCATGGATACTAGGGCTCTTCAGGCTGTTGAAAACCCTGAATTGAACGGTTTCTTTACCCAACCTCAAGGTAATTGTGCCAGCCTAGACATCAATTAATGCTCTAGTTATGGCGAGGAAGGGTCTACCGAATATTATCGGGTACCTTAGGTCTTCTTTTATATCCATAATGACAAAATCACAAGGGACATAAGAGTCCCTCCCCACTCTTACTAGAAAATCTTCAATGATTCCCAGGGGTGCAGTAATAATGGAATCAGTGAGCTAGATGGTCATTGTTGTAGGTAACAAGTCAGTGAACCCCATTCTTTTGCACATGGAAAATGGCATAATTGATATGCTGGCTCCCAAGTCGGCCAATCCCTTTTTACAAGAAGTGTTCCCAATAGAGCAATGCTCCTCTATCATATATTTCTTTGACAGCAAGGTCTTCAGATATTTGGAACAGGTTGGGATTTCAGATAAGGCATCGAGAAAGGGAATATCAACATAAAGTTTCTTCATTTCCTCTTTGAATTTCTAGAATCTAGAGTCTAGTCTAGTTTCCTTTAACCTTCCAGGATAGGGTATCCTTGGCTTATATTGTGGAACCTATGGTTCTTTGGGACCTTGTTCCTTTTCTTTCCTTTCTTCAGCTTCTTGACCTGATTCTTCTGTTGGGATGATTTCAGTTACATCCCTATCTTCTTGATTAACCGATATGGCTTCAGTGAGAGCATGACCAGACCTTGTTGTAACATCATTTAATTGTTCTGGTCTATGTTGATCGTGTCTTGGATTTGCTTCTGGCTGGCCAGCAAAAGTGCCCACTGGAGGTTTTAGCTGAGATGATATCTGTGCTAACTGGGTTTCCACATCTTTTTGTTGGGCTTGTTGGTTAGCCAGCATGGTTTTCTATGATTGCATCATCTGCCTTATCAAGGACAGTTCATCAGTCTGCTATGGTGGGGCATTCTTTTGTTGAAATTGAGTAAGTTGTTGCTGCCCTTGAGGTGGTTGTTGTTGAGGTGCTGGCAACTGAGGTTGTTGCAGCTGCGTTTGTTGTAATTGCTGGTGTAGAGGAGGGTGAGTATATTGGTAGTATGCAGAGGTATTTATTGGGTAGTTGGATCTCTAGAAATTGTTTCTAAAATTCCCTTGATTTTGGTTGTAGTTGCTTTGAAATCCAGGTGGTAGTTTGTTGGAAGATCCACCTTGTGTTTGGTGTAGCGGGTTAGCAGTCCCCACAGGATTTCCATATTGAAACCCAAGATGGTTTCTCAGTTGATTTGGATTGTAGTAATCTTGTCTTGGTATGGAATGGATGGAATTTACTTGTTCTGGCATATGATCCTCAGGGTGTTCAATGATCAACTCATATTGTGGTTGAGGTGGTTGCAAATCCATCATTACATTGTATAGGAGACCACATGACAATGTGGGATGATCAGACGCATGACAGGCCTCGCAAGTTCCTATAGCTGCTTTAGCTTGTTGGGGTTCTTCTTTCTGTCATACTCCCCAAATGATGCTTTGAGGGCTTGTTGTTTGTTGGCTATGGTTTTCAAACCTTCAACTATGGCTTTCATTTCCATAGATTCTTCAGCTTTACAAACCTTTAGAACTCCTCCTGTGGTTGCCCTCCCCCAGTTGGATTGATTTTTAGCTCTGAGAGTGACGATCCTCCAGGAGTCTTCGTAGTTCTGTCTCATAAAGTTTCATCTAGATGAGGAATCTAAGAACTTCTTAATTTCATCACTTACTCCCCTATAAAAAGTTTCTATGAGCTGATTTTGCAAGATTCCATGGTGAGGGCATTTCCTCAAGAGTTCCTTGAACCTTTCCCATGAGTCAGCCAGTGACTCTCCTGGTAGTTGAAGGAATTGGTTGATTTGTCCTCTGATTTGGTAGGTTAGTGAAGGGGGAAAGAATTTTTCCAAGAACATCTCTTCCAAGGGAGCCCAGGTGGTGATTAGCTCCCCATCCAAAGAATTGTACCAGCTTAGTGATCTTCCAGACAAGGTGAAGTTGAAGAGTCTAAGCATGATTGCATCCATGTTGTTCTAGCTTGTGGTACCATCCTGCAAAGAGCTTTGAACCTCTTCAAATGGTCTATGCAGTCATCTCCGGCACTTCCAGAGAATGAGATGCCTTGCATTATTTGGATCCATTGTGTTCTAATCTCAAAATTAGGAGTGTTGATGAGTGGTGGTTGGACTGGATGGTTATCTTCGTAGTTCTTGAGAATAACGTAATCCCATAATTGCTTACTTCTTACCAATAGTTGAGCAGCAGGCGTGGCTTCTTCATTCTCAGTGCGGATGTGGGCTTGCTCTTCAGCTCGTACTTCAGCCTGAACTTGGGTGTGCGTGTTGGCAATGAGTTACGCTCGCTAGGCTGCTATGGCAGCGTTGACCCTTTCCATTACTAGTGCAGCTTGGCGTTGACCTTTGGCCATTTGTCTAGCTCTTTGATGATTAAGTCTAATGCGGAGGTGGAAGCTTCTCTCTACCTCATAGTCGTACTCTGGATCAGGGGAGAATCCGAGATTATGTGATGGTTACATACACGTCTTCTACCTCAGTAGAGGAAGAAATACACTTTTTAGATGATGCAAGAGATATGATGAAATCAAGAGAATATGGGGTAATGTTTAAAGAAAAAGTGTAAAACCCTAACCAACTAGCAAGATGATAAATGAAATAAAAACGTTCTGTTGTGCCCGAAAATGACGCCAATTTTTGATGGAGCTTCCACTTGTGTGGAGTTGCATCCACCACTAAAAATCCTAAAGATAGTAAGTCTTTAGGTTCAGCCTTGCTTATACTATATTAAAAACTCCACCCACGTATGCTAGGATACATGGAAGTCTTAACGTAGTATAGTTAAGGGACGAATCCACAAGACAACGGTCTTGTTAAGATCAAAAAGATAGAAAATGTTAGAATTTCATTTAACTCCTTAATAGTTGGTATTTAGATCAAAGAATTGGTTTGGTTGTTTGAACTAAGTGCAAGTAAAGTAAAAGTAAGAAAGTAAATTTAAGGTTGTAACCAATATTTGGAAACCACTAGGATGTGATCGGGTTTCACCACCACTATGCATGGATCAAAACATACATCACGATAACTTGGCTTGCAAAGAAAAGAGTCTAAACAGTTAGTATCTTTGTAGACTTAGCTTCCTTTCAGATAACTAACTATGAGAAACGTGGAAGTGTTGCAACGCCAGCCATCCCCAGACGAATGGTCACTCACTTTGCATCACTCCCCTCACAAAGTGTGTTCCTCGACCTGTCAAGGTTGTACTTTCATACGTCAACTGATTCCATTTCATAGTATGAAAGTACAACAATGGAGGTGAGTTTAATCCACTCCTTGAAAATGCTCCTAGATACCGAACCAAACGTATGGTGACTACATACAATCTGGAACCAACAAGCAGTCGATATTCGAATCTAGAAGTACAAACATAGATAATTTGCACTAACAGATAATAGATAACACAAGTTGGTGATCAAGCAACTAGCATTCATTAAACGATTGATGTTGAACTAGAAAGATAGTGTTGTTCTATTGCAAACTCAAGAATTACAATGTATGAAATGAAAACATGGGTAGCGGGGCTACTCCCCACACCCTAGTGTATGAGACTACTTGCTCATGGCAAGAACAAAGAAGGGGGAAAGGAGAGAGAGAGAGAGAGTTGCATCTCCACAAATGAGGGAGGAAGGTCGACCCTTTAGAGGAGAGAGAAAAATGATCTTCACACTTCATAGCTTGTTTGATGATGAATCCTCCTATTCCCACCTTCTTTGTTGATGAGAGAGAAAGTAGCTTGGAGATGGATTATGGATCTCAGGCTGGCTACCTCAGTGTAGTGGGTGAAGGATGGAATGGCTCTAGAACAATAAAGGCAGCCTTTAGACGTCTAAGACTTGATGATTTATAAGGACCCCTTTGGGTTCTATTTATAGGATTTTGAGTGATCCTTAAATAGTTTGGGGTATGTGGGTCCAAACCATTTGGATTTCCACACAGTTTGGAGACCGTTTGGACTCTCTCGGTTAGGAGACTGTTTGAGTCCTCTTGGTCTAAAACAGTTTGCTTTCATTCGATCTTGGGGTTGTGTGCCTTCATACGGTCTCGGGACCAGTTGATCTCCATTTGGTCTTGGGACCATGGCTTCATACGGTCTCAGGACTGTTTGACCTTTATTCGGTCTTGGGACCGTGTGGCTTCATACGGTCTCGGGACCGGTTGATCTCCATTCGGTCTTGGGACCGTTTGGGGGTTTTGTAATTTTTTTGTGCTTTTCTATAAGAAGTGAAAAGGAGAAGTTAATCTAATGGTATATTTACAAAAAGGTTGAAAGTTAAAGATTCTATCTAATTTAACTAAGAAAGAGTATGGAAAACTGAGGAAAACTAGTAAGATAACATCGCAAAATGGGAGGTTATCACATATCTTGGAAAAAGCAAGGTGGAAGGTCAAGGGGTGAGTGTCTATGTTGCTCATTTGGTGATCACAAAAAGGTGGAGGAGAAAAGGACAAGAAGATGCAAGATCGGAGTTAGAATTTGTGTAGGCGTAGGAGGCCTATGCTAGGGTTTCCAAAGCTAGTAACACTAGGTTGAGGAACATGGCAGTGGGGTACCTCATCCTTGATGGTTATGGCATTGTTTTCCCTCCATCTAACCATTATTGGGTCCAAATTGAGGAAAAGAATTGATTACCCTTGTCTTCAAGGGATGAGAGGGTGATTCTAGAGAGGAAGATAGAGGATTGGGGATGGAGAGACTTGACTAGATAATTCCTTCATTAGAGAAAGGTAGGAGATGATGCAAGGGGTGTACATCCAAATCTGTCAGTCATGAGTAGCATGACACATCAAAAACCTGGTCAAGGCCCCTTCCTGAAGTTACAGTCAATAAATGCCATGATTTGATAGATTTGTTAATTAACTAAGGTCTAACTTTATGGTTAAGTTTTGAATTTTTAAAATTTAGAACTCACTAATAGTGACTTCAGTGGCCATGAAATTTTAATTAACCACTTCTTCCTTAACATCAAACAACAACTTTGACCAAGATTCATCTCATTAGAAAAACATTTAATTTCCCAAATAATACCATGTAGGCAAGCATATACATATATGGCTCACATTTAATAACTAATATAGAAGGCCACTAGAAAAGTCTATACGACTTGAAAATTTAGAATCTTCTTTAATTATCTCTCATCTTGCTATCATGAAATGTATTAACAAAAATAATGAAATAAAAATGTTTTCCTTGGCCTTTAAGTCACCTTTTTATTTAATTCAAATAAAAGTCTCCATCATCATGTATGATGTCACAAAGTATTGAAATATGGGATTTAACTTTCCAAGTTAGCAAAATCACCAAAATGATTACATGGAAAAGATACTCACTAACTTGAACCACTAATTAATTGATTATTATCCAAAAGGACTCAAGAGTAAATATAAATAACAACATTATTTATTTAGAGGGTTATTTTTAATAATCGTTTTTCAATTACAACTTCAAGGGGAGAAATTCCAAGCCCTCACATCCCCATCCTACTTAAATTTTGCCCAAAAAAATCGACTCAACTGGAAAAATGTATGTGGCACACTTTTTTGATGCTAACTTTCAGCTACCATGTGACTTCATCCCCTCCATGGTGTTTATAGAGAACTCAATCATCTTAACCTTTTTTGGGGGGGAAGTCAGGGGATATTTTTATTCATCTCACCACTCATGCAAGAAAAATCAACAAAATTCATAGAAATAGCATTTAAACTCGGATGAAACTTGGTAGTACTATTACCAATATAATGTTCCTGATTAATATTAATTATTTTATTCATGAGTTTCTTTACCTTTATATCCAAGATTCTAGTAGGTTCTTAAGGGTAGGTTAAGCCACTCTAGTGATCTAAAGCGTTCAACATTCCATACATGGAAAGGGTCCTTCACTTGGAGATTTAAACTGAAGACATGCAACACTAACAATCCTATTTGATTCAGGACATGCCAAAAAGTCGGGTTAAGATAAAATTATCCAATGAATCTTGATCCCTCAATGAGGCTAGCTTAGGGCAAGGTGTCTATATCATCCATTTTATATGAAGGAACATAATACTCCTTCAAACCATGCAGATATATACACACATATACATATTTTTCAAGGATGATCTGATAAGAAGCTTAGGATGAGCTCTCAAGGCTCAAGTCACTCAGAGTAGGGCTTACCAAAGACAAGGAATCTTACCCATGACCATATATTGCCCAAATTTCAGGGGTAAAACCACCAAATTTCAATGCCTAGGACCCCTAACGGGAGTATAAGACTCTATCGGCCTACCTCCTTCTGGGCCTGGGGACTCTCTGCTTACCTAAATGTAAGGTTCATTATGCATGCCTCCTTTAGGGTCTTGGGACTCTTCACTGACCTAGATGTAAGGTTCATTAGGCATAAGTACATAGCCTTTTTTCCCAAATAATATATTGGATATGTCCCTTGAGGACATCTATGATTTCCAACATCATAATGTATAAACATGAGGGTGGTCTAACCCTTACATTTTTGGAGTATCTTAGCTTAGGACATTCAATGTATGCTACTTTATTGTTTGACGTTAGGCTCTCTGGAAACACCCTCAGGCATCCTCTTCTTAGAGTTTTCCTTCTTAGAGTCTATCCCTCTCTGGGGATGACTAACAAAAGTGCAAATATTAACCAACCTCCTAAATAAAGAGTGCATTCCTCATGTTGGTCGTTTGATATGCTTAAATATGTTTGGGTTCAAGTACACATGTATTGATTGGTCATGCCATTTTACCATTGAGGCTAAAATCAAGATGATATTATACATGTTTCTTGTTCATATGAGGTTATTCGACCTATATAAGGTTCATAATGTTTGTTGGTGCTAAACACCCCACTTGGATAGGATTCTCTACAACCCATCATCAACCATTACAAAAGTGATCACATGCACACACACACATTATATATATATATATATATATATATATATATATATATATATATATATATATATATATATATATATATCCATTGAAGGTTGGATCCAAGACTTTAATAAGAATGGTCTCACATTTTTATTTATTTCCATTGAAGGCTGGAGGATCATGAATGAATATCCCAAACTGCCTTAGCTTACTTCCTAGTTCTATGACATGTTGGAGTAGTAGGAGCAATAATGATCTATTGGTGAAACCAAATAGATCTTCCCTTGGAAAAGCATCATCTCAATCATTGGAGCCCATCTACCTTCTCTACCCACTTCAACCACTACTCTCTAGAGGTTTTTCAAAATAGTATCTCATGCCAAGAAGATATCAACCAACCGACAATCATAACAAAATAGAAGGAAATATGATAACATGTTATATACATATGTAAGTTATACTAGCATGGATTCAAAGTACCCAAACATGGATAGAATGGCTAAATAGCGTATAGGGAGCTCAATTATCCATGGAAAAGAATTGTAGACATTAAAAAAAGATGGGAATACGTTATTACACAAGAATGAAGGAGAATAACAAAATAATAGAGCAAGAAGAAGAGATTATCCTATGGAGGTGATGCAAGTTATTTGCACACACAAATTCCCTGAGAATAATTATCTTAGGTTTCAAAACATTTATTATCATTGCAATTAACTCACCTATAAGAGGACAAATCAATTACAAATTAGTAAAGGGTCGAACTAAAATACAACATTTTTTAGAAATTTATCTAGAAACTAATAATTTAAAACATATTTAAAATTGGTTGTTTCACTATATTGTGAACTAATGATAAAATTAAAGATTGAAGGGCAAAGAACAGATTAAAAAGAGGGTTTAATCAATATCAAAGGAGCACTCGGATGTCTAGGTTTCACCACCGCCAGCTATGTACCTATCCAAATCATTACAACTCAATGAGCTCCTCAATAATTGAACTAGGAACAAGTGAATCTTCTGCCTTGCAGAATGTGAATTGCAAAAGGACTTAATTCCCTGTGGGATCGAGATCTCATTACCCACCATTCACGATTCAATTGTCCTGTAGGATCCCTTCTGTGATTGCATATAGAATCCTACACATCCATTCACGAATCTAATCCTTAGTTTTGTGGTCTCTATGCTTAGGATTATGTCAAACATGGTAAATATGAGATCAGTTTAAGAAGCAAGCATAGATCAAATGGGGAATAGTTTAACAATATGGGGAAAATTGAATTTCATAACAATTGAGATAGAGCACGAGTGATGGGGCTACTCCCCATGCCCCAACGAGAAGGTCTATTTACTCAAGAACAAAGCAAGAATATAGATACAAGAGGTAAGAGGAGAGATCATGCCACTGATAGGGAAGTAAGAAGAAGCCAGTGATCTTTGACTTCTTCCTCGTCATCTTTTCTGGCTCCTTTCTTCCTATCGTGCTCTTATCTTTGAGAGAATAGAATATCCTAAACTATGTTAGGTCTCCCTTTTGTTATAAATTTTTTTTTGACTGGAATATGTCAAAACATACTTTGTCTGCCGCCTTGATTGAGAAACCAGGGAAGTTGGTTAGCCAATCACTGACTTGGCGACATGACTTGTGGGCATTTGGTCAGCTGACCAGGGAGACTAGTTGGTCGATCTCTGCACTAATAAGGCTTCTAGATAACCTATTGATTTGTAGATCCAAGGAGGAGATTGCCTGATCTGTACAATAACTAAAGTTCTATGAGACTCTCACTTGGATGACATTTTTGGATGGTTGGATGACCACTATGATGAATCGGGAAATCAAAGCTATTGTTAAAGAAGTCTACTATAGGTGGATTGACCAACTAAGGGAGTGAATTGGCCTATCACTAGAATTTCAAAATTTGCTAGAATTACTATAGTTATCATGACCCTTTGATTGGTCAATCAAGGAGAGTGATCGCCCAATCTAGAGATTGCCTAGGGAATTCTTTAAATGGGTAGGTTCATTGGTCAAACAAGATATCTGGTCTCCTAATCACATTTCCTGATGTGCTCGTTAACTACAATTTGCTTTGGAATTATCAAGGGGAGGGAGTCCACCTTGCTCTTAGGTTGATGTGTGATTTGTCTTGCATAAGAGTGAGAAATTCAGTAAAAAATTCAAGTAATTTGAGACAAGAATGGGTATGATGAAACTAAGTCAAACATGATTCAATTGGTAACTAAAAGGAGTAAAACTAAACTATAAATCACAATCAAAAGGTGATGAATATACATTCATCAAACTACTTCAAACTTGAACTTTTCTCATCCTGTCACAACCATAGAATCAAAACATCATGCAAAATAATATTATTGGCATGTCATCTTCTCTTCCACATCCCCAATTGGTTCCCTACAACTGGTTATGGATAAGCAAACCGATCTCCTAGAATCACAAAACTATAGCTTCAAATTCCCTATATCAACTTCACATTCACAATGATTTTTCATACCAGAATATGAGCATTACAATCACAATGTTATAATCAACTCAGAAAGTTCCTCACATTCCAATGATAATTACACAAGTACAAGGTTCAACTATGATGGTAAATATTTTTCTGGGTGATTTGTACCCCATGGGAAGAACTAAGTGTGAATGGGGGTAAGGGAGGGAAGATTGCAAATCTCTCCTCTATTTGACTCAAGATTTCTTTATTCTTGTTACAATTACATTGATTGCATTTTTTTGTATCTGGTGTGCAAATTGGCATCTTTTCATTGTAGTGTACCCCTATTACTTATGAGGGATAAGCCGCCCTGAACTTAGAGTTTGGTACATTCTTTTTGGCTTTTTGATTTTTTTGGTGGATGATGGAGTAAGAAGGTGGTTGGAGAAATGTAGAAGAGGGTTGAACTTGTGCATCTCATTTAGGAGTTCATAGCATAGAAATAAACTTCAATAATTAGTTCAATCAAATCAAGTAAATTACAAAGCAATGATATGTTGGTATGTATGCCCTGAGAGCCAATCATGGGATGATTGGTGGGATACATTAAGATTGATTTAATAAACATCAAAGGCAAGCTTCCAATTCTTTCTGGTTCAGTCATATGAGATAGTGATAGAACAGATTGAATGTCTAGAGAATGACAGTACTCAATGACGTATGCCTTCAGGTTCAGGACCTGAACGATGAGATCATACGGATGCTAAGAGTTTGTACATTCTTGGTATGTCCCTAGTCGGATGTCATTGTGGAAGGTAGATAGACAGCAATGACACACAAGACTAGATTGTGGTGTTGGTTGATGACAGAATCTCATTAGTCATGATATAGAGATATCAAACCAAACACATAGGTACTTGTTAGAGAACAAGGTACCGGACAGACCCACCGTGAGTTTGACACAAGGAACCATGAGATGGTAGTCACAGTCAGTACTCACAGTGATGGTGGTGAGTGTGATTCTTAGACCTGAAATCACTGCACTCAACACATGTCGTTGGGCACACTTTGACATCATCAAACGCAGTCCTGAAACATGGGTTGTTATAAAGGTGATGATTGGGTGGCTTTGACACATGGGGCTTTTGAGGGGTGAGTGATAGATATGGGATTTTTCCCTCCTGAGGGAGTTTGATATCCATGGCCACTTGATGAGTAGGATTGAGAAAGGCGTGCACGCATGTGTGAATCAGTATATGATACTGATGTCATACATATCTCTTCCAGTCTACTCTGAGATCAAGGAAGTGAATGAATGTTGACAGGATGACTGTTCCATGCCTCGAGTTCATTCGGGATATCAGTGACAAAGGAATTATACATTCCCTGTAACACCATTCACGGATTGTAGGATGAAAGTTGTTCTCTAACTTTCTACTTTCACTTGGGTAGCACTGATGTGTGACTAGGCACCGCTCTTTGCTTGTGAAGTCATAAGTGTTATGGACTTTCACTACCAACGTGAAATGGACCTGCAGGGTCACACACATAGGATTTAACCTGGAAGAGGAGTTTTGTCCACAAAGCAATGTTTAGATTGATTACTAAAGGAGTTTAGTAGTTCAATTAAACACTCAATCAGTTGATGGCTCAATATCGTATGGTTCAAGGTGTTGGACGCATTGATTGGAGTATCGGATTGATTGAAATCGCAATTGATTGATTTTGCCCAACCTGTGCTCCCAACCGATCGGTTCATGTGATGAACCGGTCGGCTGAGGTTGCTGAACCGGTCGGCTGGAGTGTCCAGGCCGATCGGCTCATGCCCAGGTTGAAACGACCGGTTCAAGGGTTGAACCGATCGTCTCAACTGGTGCAACCGACCAGTTGGGAAAGTCATGTCGGCAAGAATTTTCCTTTGGTTTCAAATTTCCCAATTCGATTGGGAATAATATTGGTATTCGATACCAATTGGGAAAGAAATAAGGAAAGTCTTTTTGAGCCGGATTAGGACCATGAACCGATCGGTTCAGGGCACCAACCGATCGGTTGGAGTACCCCAAATGATCGGCTCAGGTCCAACCGATCGGCTCAATGGCCGAACCGATCGGTTCAGTTGTGAACCGATCAATTCAGGTTGCGAACCGGTTGCTTTTTGTGGAAAATTCTCGAACCCTTCTACTCCTGCTTTTAGTCCCGCATTGCCCGGGATGGAGAACCCTGTCCCATGACTCTCCTATATATAGGGGTATTGGGGGCTTCTCACAGTACAGCTCAGTGCAACCAGTTGCTCTGCAAGTTGTCGTTCTCTCTGGTTTTGGTAACCGTGAGAGAGCCCGAGCAAGTGCTTCCCGCAAAAGGGAGGTGCAGCAAGGGAAGGACAACTGCAGTTGCAACAGGAGGCAGGAGAGCGTGTTGGCGACTAGTACGTCAACAGGAGGGTGCGACTCCTTCCACTTCCTTGTGGGACAAGGAGAGTGGAGTTCCAGGTGGTCTATGTGGACTACTACAGAGGCGGGAGGACACTGCCACTTAGGAGGACAACTGTCATCCGACAGTCCAGTTCGAGTAGGAGTCGTCAGTCCCGGTGCGACCAGGAGCTGCACAGACGTCGTCAAAGTCCGGAGTTGAAAACCGCGCATTGCGCGAGGTATTGTCGCCGAGCAAGCCTCGGGACAAGGTATGATTCCACAAACCATCCTTTCCTATTATATAGATGTTGACGCGTTTCCTCGGTATGGGTTGGGGGAGAAATTTTTGTTTCCGCTGCCTTCTCTGTCTCCCCTAAAACCCAACAGTGGTATCAGAGCCACGTCAGCTGTTCTATATTTTAGGAATATCGATATGATCGATTTTGGTTTGTCGCCTTTATTTATTGCATACGATGTGAATAATATCGGCTTTATGCATGTCCAATCCTAAATCCACAAATCCCTAATTACATATATGATATGTATTATTAATGCACTTGATACGCGTCGCCCTTAAATGAGTTTTGTGGTGGATGTGCATAGCGTGATTATGGCCTATAAACCCCTATCTGTGTGTGGTTGTTTGTGGTTGCTTGCATCTCAGTCTGCGCACTGATCTTCCCTCTCTTATTCCTGATGTAACTCGAAATAATTCGAGATTCTTTCCTACCTTTGCTCCCCCCCCCCGAATGTTTCCTTTTTAAAGCAATGTAATAAATAGGATAGATTTTATTTCCTGTTATGTCAAAGACCGGCGGACATCAAGACGACTGCTCATACAATCGGTTCAAGGAGTGAACCGATCGGTTGACCTTCCAGACGGTCGGTTCAAGGAATGAACCGATCGGTTGATGACCGGTTCGAGGAGCGAGACGAGCGGGTGGCGGACATGACGAGATGCACGACGACCAGGCGAACCGATCGGTTGGAGGAGCCAACCGATCGGCTGGTAGCACCTAGACGACCGGCTGGAGAGTACAGATCGTTCATGTGATGAGCTGATCTACTCGGATGGCAAGGCACAGAAGTTCATCTTGTACAGGTGGCATGTGATGTAGACCTAGATGACCGTGATTCCTCTTGGCTCGAGGAATCACATTAGGATGGCCATAATCATCGCCTTTTATCGTTTGTGCATGTTTTCTGTGGGATATAGCATGTATATGATACGTACTATGTATTGTGGTGATTGGATATGTATATGTATATAAAACCAAATCCCTCATTAAAATATTAAGTTTTAGATGCCTTCCAAATGCGACACACGTGAAAAACTTGTTCGACCAAGTGTGGGCACGCCCTAGCGTGGTGCACCGTCTACCTCGTGGAAGCGTGAAGGATGAATGTGTGGGTCTGCCCTAGCAGGGTGCATGTTCATCGTGTTTGCTTTGGGTCAGACTTAACAAGGTGATCTAGATGGGATCTAGTACCTTGAGGCATGGAGATGATCATTGCAAAGAGTTGTAGATGATATCTTATCAAGAGTTGCATATGATGCAATTGGCAAGAGTTGCCTACCTGAGAGATCTATGTTGTGGGTGACAGCCCTAGCTGGTCTATGGCTTAGAGGATTTCAGGATCTTGCCCACTAGAAGATTGACGCTGCAATCTTCCGAATTGATGGTGAGGGCTATCAATTTGAAGTAAAATAGTGGGAGCGATAATTAATTAAAGGCCTAATTATATCGTCAAATTTTCAAATCAATCAAATAAGTCAAAAAAATGAGTTTTGGACTAAAATTGCATATTTTCCTTTTGTAGTTCAAATGGCAACAAACAACAACAACTTTTCTTTACGATCGGTCCTTGACAAGGACAAGCTAAATGGGACAAACTTCCACGACTGGTATCAGACATTGAGAATTGTTCTCACTCAAGAGCGTAAGCTCTATGTCCTGGATACTCCAATTCCAGAGGAACCCGCTCCTAATGCACCAAGGATAGAAAGGGATGCTTACAAGAAGCATTCTGATGATGCCATTGATGCAAAGTGCTTGATGCTATGTTCAATGAACCATGAGTTGCAGAGGCAACATGAGAACATGGGTGTCATAGAGATGATTCTGCATCTCAGGAACATGTATGAAGATCAGGCACGGCAAGAGAGGTACAATGTTTCTGGGGCGTTGTTCAAGTGTGTCATGACAGAAGGAGATCCAGTTGGTCCTCACACACTCAAGATGATTGGGTATGTGGAGAACCTGCAGAGACTGGGATTTCCACTGAGCCAAGAGTTGGCTACTGACGTGATACTGCAATCATTGCCAGAATCTTACAGTCAGTTTATGATGAACTACAACATGAACAACTTTGATAGGCCACTGTCAGAGTTGTTGGGCATGTTGAGAGGGCAAAGCTAAGAAAGGTTCTGAAGCTAGCCAGGAGTCCAAGCCATCTTCAGCTCTCAAGGCCAAGGGAGGCGTGACAAAGAAAGGAAATTGCCACCATTGTCAAAAGCCAGGACATTGGAAAAGGAATTGTCCTCTCTACCTGGAAGAACAAAAGAGGAAGGAGGCGACTGAAACCTCTACTTAAAGGTGTCATGAAAGTAAACCTGTAACACTTTTGAGATATATGATATCAAGATGTAAAGTGTAAAGCATTCTTACTTGGGGCAAGTGTTGCCTTTATAGATAGGAATACTTTAGTTTATTTTCAGCCAATAAGGCATGTAATACAGTTATGAACTGCTATTTCATACTTGCCAATAGATAGAAACACTTTATTTTTGCATATTGTATGACAATGATGGCAATTAATAAAGTTGTATTTTCAATCTTAAAGATATGATCTTTGTGGCAATGCCTTATTTATCTTGTGATATTTGATATGCATAAGATAAGACGATACCTAAAAGTTATAGATAACTCAAACAATTTAATTAGCATTAATCATGAGAAATTCATTTCTAGTTTCCATGTGATGGATAAAACTAGACTCTTTTGGTTAGAGAACCAGTAAGGGACATGAATATCTTGGACATGATTAATCAATCTTCACTAATGTAGTGGGAGAGTGATTATCCTATTCGGCATAATACATGTGATGTATTTACATACCTATTGGAATAAATGCTAATACTTCAAATGGTGTTTAGAGAAATACCAATATGAATATCTTGAAGTGTTCAAGATTATCATAAATGAAGTACAAATTTGGTAAAGTATTAATTCTTGATGAGATCAATGAATGAAATACTTGGACCAAATGTTTGAGATCCTTATGAGTGAATATGATAGTGTATCATAGTGAACTCATGATTAAGGCATGGTGATGTCTGAATCAAGAAGGAATCATACTCTAAGGAGTTAGAGAATGATTATCAAATAACTGAATTCTTCTTAATAAATGAATACCCCACACTAATAAAAGAAATTAAGAATCACAAGGGTTGTGAGTTCTTATATCTTTAACAGATACACCTCAATTATCTATGTGATGAGTTGTTCATGTGATGAGTCAACTATCAAGATGAATATGAGGAACCAAATCTTGAGTTATGGTTTATGACCGTTACATCCTAAATGACATCCATGTGAACCATAAGGTATGACCTTGATGGTAGCACTCATTGGATCATATCCATAAGTGCAAATGAGTCTTAAGTGTTAAGACACATGGATAACATTTTGAGAAGGATGATGCTTGTTGATTGCAACTTAATGACTAAGACATTTGGCATATGGATACTAAAACCGCATTCCTATGAGGAATAAAACCAAGATGTGTACGTGACACAACCTATAAGGTTTATGAATCCACTAATGCAAATGAAGTCTATAAGTTACAATGGACTAATCTATGTGATTGATTGAGTACAAGCAACTCAAAATTGGATCTTTATTTTGATGATATAGTCAAAGGGTTTGACTGATATGTCAAAGATAAAGAAGGGATCTATGATTTAGTGGGAGCGTATTCACATTTCACATATTGATGTGAAATGGAAATGTTCTAGATTGGAAATCCAAAAGTGGAAATTATCTTTAAGGAAGATAGAGATGTTTCCTATGTGATAGGAATAGAGACCTATAGAGATAGTTCTCGAAAATCTCTTGACCTGGAAAGAGAGAGCATACAATGGCAATCTGTACTGAAGTGTTCAGTATGCACAGATTCAGTGGGAGAAAACTTGTCCATGATACATGGAGTTAGTATCCCAAGGCCAAGTGTCCAATTCTTATGAAGAATGGAACACTAAGAATAGATATGGATCTATCATGTATATAATCATCCCATTATCTTGCATGTATGACATGGCAAGAATAAAATACATTCATCATCTTGTATGTAGGACATGGCAATATGATGTGCTCATCCTGATAACTCGTATGTGTGACATGACGAGTGGATGTCTGCCTATTTCCAGTAAGGGTTACTGGAATACCATGAGAACTTGATAAGTGCTTGTGAAGTACTAGTTCTATGGAGATAAGGAAGAGTTCGATGTAAAGAGTTACATTGATGCGAACTTCTGAAAGGACAGAAAATTAATCGCAATACATATACATAAGATGTATAAAAGTGAAAGTTTGTTGATAATTGGAAATGTTCCAATAAAGCCATTTGAAAAGGGAAAAGACGAGTATCTATGTGTTAGTGAACAGCAGTGGATACTATATGGATCTGAAAGTTCATGAGATGAACTTATATTCCACTCATTGATGACAAGTCTGGAATCCTTGATCATGCAATGTGGCTAAAGGTTAGCAAATGGAATACAAGATCGCATATTACGGCAACTCCATCTCATACGTGTGACGTACAGCGAAGAGATGAGAGACATGCTATTTATACAGACTTTGGCAAGGTGTTGCCATTACTCACTATGTTGGCACTAGAGCACAGTAACATGTGGGACATGTTTGAAGATCACTATGAATATGATTCATGGGTGATTGGCTCGCAGTGCAAGTGGGAGTCTGTTGGTATGTATGCCCTGAGAGCCAATCATGGGATGATTGGTGGGATACATTAAGATTGATTTGATAAACATCAAAGTCAAGCTTCCAATTCTTTCTGGTTCAGTCATATGAGATAGTGATGGAACAGAATGAATGTCTAGAGAATGACAGTACTCAATGACGTATGCCTTCAGGTTCAGGACCTGAACGATGAGATCATACGGATGCTAAGAGTTTGTACATTCTTGTTATGTCCCTAGTCGGATGTCATTGTGGAAGGTAGATAGACAGCAATGACACACAAGACTAGATTGTGGTGTTGGTTGATGACAGAATCTCATTAGTCATGATATAGAGATATCAAACCAAACACATAGGTACTTGTTAGAGAACAAGGTACCGTACAGACCCACCGTGAGTTTGACACATGGAACCATGAGATGGTAGTCACAGTCAGTACACACAGTGATGGTGGTGAGTGTGATTCTTAGACCTGAAATCACTGCACTCAACACATGTCGTTGGGCACACTTTGACATCATCAAACGCAGTCCTGAAACATGGGTTGTTATAAAGGTGATGATTGGGTGGCTTTGACACATGGGGCTTTTGAGGGGTGAGTGATAGATATGGGATTTGTCCCTCCTGAGGGAGTTTGATATCCATGGCCACTTGATGAGTAGGATTGAGAAAGGCGTGCACGCATATGTGAATCAGTATATGATACTGATGTCATACATATCTCTTCCAGTCTACTCTGAGATCAAGGAAGTGAATGAACGTTGACAGGATGACTGTTCCATGCCTCGAGTTCATTCGGGATATCAGTGACAAAGGAATTATACATTCGCTGTAACACCATTCACGGATTATAGGATGAAAGTTGTTCTCCAACTTTCTACTTTCACTTGGGTAGCACTAATGTGTGACTAGGCACCGCTCTTTGCTTGTGAAGTCATAAGTGTTATGGACTTTCACTGCCAACGTGAAATGGACCTGCAGGGTCACACACATAGGATTTAACCTAGAAGAGGAGTTTTGTCCACAAAGCAATGTTTAGATTGATTACTAAAGGAGTTTAGTAGTTCAATTAAACACTCAATCAGTTGATGGCTCAATATCGTATGGTTCAAGGTGTTGGACGCATTGATTGGAGTATCGGATTGATTGAAATCGCAATTGACTGATTTTGCCCAACCTGTGCTCCCAACCGATCGGTTCATGTGATGAACCGGTCGGCTGAGGTTGCTGAACCGGTCGGCTGGAGTGTCCAGGCCGATCGGCTCATGCCCAGGTTGAAACGACCGGTTCAAGGGTTGAACCGATCGTCTCAACTGGTGCAACTGACCAGTTGGGAAAGTCATGTCGGCAAGAATTTTCCTTTGGTTTCAAATTGCCCAATTCGATTGGGAATAATATTGGTATTCGATATCAATTGGGAAAGAAACAAGGAATGTCTTTTTGAGCCGGATTAGGACCATGAACCGATCGGTTCAGGGCACCAACCGATCGGTTGGAGTGCCCCAAACGATCGGCTCAGGTCCAACCGATCGGCTCAATGGCCGAACCGATCGGTTCAGTTGTGAACCGATCAATTCAGGTTGCGAACCGGTTGCTTTTTGTGGAAAATTCTCGAACCCTTCTACTCCTGCTTTTAGTCCCGCATTGCCCGGGATGGAGAACCCTGTCCCATGACTCTCCTATATATAGGGGTATTGGGGGCTTCTCACAGTACAGCTCAGTGCAACCAGTTGCTCTGCAAGTTGTCGTTCTCTCTGGTTTTGGTAACCGTGAGAGAGCCCGAGCAAGTACTTCCCGCAAAAGGGAGGTGCAGCAAGGGAAGGACAACTGCAGTTGCAACAGGAGGCAGGAGAGCGTGTTGGCGACTAGTACGTCAACAGGAGGGTGCGACTCCTTCCACTTCCTTGTGGGACAAGGAGAGTGGAGTTCCAGGTGGTCCGTGTGGACTACTACATAGGCGGGAGGACACCGCCGCTTAGGAGGACAACTGTCATCCGACAGTCCAGTTCGAGTAGGATTCGTCAGTCCCGGTGCGACCAGGAGCTGCACAGATGCCGTCAAAGTCCGGAGTTGAAGACCGTGCATTGCGCGAGGTATTGTCTCCGAGCAAGCCTCGGGACAAGGTATGATTCCACAAACCATCCTTTCCTATTATATAGACGTTGACGCGTTTCCTCGGTATGGGTTGGGGGAGAAATTTTTTTTTCCGCTGCCTTCTCTGTCTCCCCTCAAACCCAACATGATATTCCACAAGAAGCTTATGATGAACAATAAGAGACACACTGGCCTTTCAATCCCATACAACTTGACATCTTTTCCAGGGAGTAATGTTATTTAGGATCATTGATAACATGATAGGTTCTGGCATTAGCATTTGAGATCCATTAAGTACGAAAGGGATTTGTTTCACTCAAATTGGGGGTACATTAATCAATTGAAAAACTAAAAATCCAATAGAAGATGAATCTAGTCTGACTAGATAATGACTGATTATATGAAACTAATATGAAATTTGAAGAAAATGATGGAAGGGAAACATATGCAATGCTAAACTAAAAACAAATAGCAGAAAAGGGAAGATAGAGGTGGTGGAATGAAGACATACCACCCACCCTCCAACCTAAACTTAGAAATTTCATCATACTGAAGCAAATTCTAAATAAAGATTGGAGGGTAAGAAGTTCATTAAAATACCCCCAACCACTATGCTGATCCAATGGCAGATGTTGTTATGGAGGTGGAGGGGTGGATTGGTTCGCTGGATCCTAAAAGGAATCCCAAGATGGTCGGTCACACCAATCTTGGGTGTTAGAAGAGCTGGATGGCACAATAGGCAGTGATAGTGATTAATGCATATTCATCCTAGTTTTAGTTGCATCCTTAGTCTAGTTTAGCATTTCTATTGATCATCATGTCGATCATTTTCTGTCATCACTAGTAAAGATTGACACTACTGACGGACGACTAAAACTTGTAGAAGAATTACTTCATTGATGACAATGTCGATAGAAGAGGATGGAAGGTCAATGATATGTAGACTAATCAAGATCAAAAAGGTACACACCAAGGCCTATAAATAGGTCCCCAAAGCACCACTTCAAACAATCTTGGACCCTCAGAGTCAATAAGCCAAAAGGTTTCCACCAAGTTCTAGAGCCTAAGGACAATCTCCGTAGACCAGTCTAGATCTATCGACCCAGAAGGTTGTCGGCCTCTTCCTTAGTGGTGCAATCCACTACCATTGATGGATCTGACGGACCTACTTACACAAATCTAGGATGAGAAGAACGAGAAGAGCCATCGACTGCTAGTCGTCAACCTCTTGCTTGATCATCCAAACAGTTGGTAGATTGATCACTCGATCTACCTTTGTATCAATATCTTTCTCTTATTTTCCTTATCATGACTTATTCAAGTTGTATATGTTTCTTTCTTGTGCCATGCATGGCTAAACTCCATAACTTGGGTTGGGAGTATCCGTCAGGCCCTCCCAACCATGTAATTGTTCATTCTCCTATTTTATGGAAGATGCTCTTAAAGGTTTTGTTTCTATGCTCTTGTCTTATTGTGTCATTGGTTGATTAGCTACCTTCTTGTGACATTTGATATGAATTGTTAAATAGAATAATTTCAATGAGATCTAGAGTATATGTTAGTAACGAGTCCCAAGAGTGATGAGTTGTTATAACAAAAGTCATATGGTCTTCCCTTGGTCTTTTGGTTATTATCTCTAGAAAGAGAACCCCTTAAACAAAAATCTACCTGAGTCTCAAGAGTAGGAAAGAACAAATATCTTTCATGATTGTGTGCAAAATAAGTTAGTATACACACACACACACAGATATATATATATATATATATATATATATATATATATATATATATATATATATATATGAGTCAGGCTAGAATACACTCGAGTGTACAGATCGCACGAATACACTCAAGTGTGTTTGCATATCAAGAATATTTTTTGCAAAATGTAAATCATTGATCTTCACCGTCATACTATAACTAATATACATCTAAATTTTGAGCCCATTTGGATGAGTGTAAGTCACTCATCCAAGGGAAACAAAATCGACGCGCGAAACTAATTTGAAATGCATAATTTTTGCGGTCTTTATAACATGACCTATAAATGTCCAAATGTGCTCAAATTTTGCGTATGAGCTATTCACAAGGTGTTTAAGAAGATCAATGGATTAGATTTTTGAAAAAAAAAATATTGCATCATGAAAAACTACTTGAGTGTATTCTGCTCCGAATACACTCAAGTGTATTCTAGCTTGACTATATATATATATATATATATATATATATATATATATATATTACGAGTGGAGGTTTTACATGGTTGTGGTTGGTTTGCTTGGTGAAACCCAATCCAAGTATCTTTATGTTTTTTTGCAACTTATTTTTATTTCATTCCTTTAGTTGTCTATAAACTTAGATTTACTACTTAATTATGTTAATTCATTCCTTAGCCGGAACATCAGTAATTTCACTTATTTGGTGACTAGACTAAGCCAATGCTGCTTCATTTTTATTATGTTATTCTCCTTATACCTTGTGTTTGACCTTGCACTACTGAAACATAAGTATTGAGTTGTGGATGTCTCTTGTAGTCGGGTATAAATTTAAAGTATGGTATCTTAGACTAGACAATCGTGTTTACACTTTTGACCAATGAAAAAGAGAGATCAACTTTTTGGCATCGTTGTCGGGAATAAGGCAATGAATAATCTTTAAGAACGTATGGCCTACTTAGTACTAGTCATTGCTTTTAAATTTTGCAAAAAGTTTATTAGCATCGCTTTCAAATTATCGATTTCGTAAAGTATTGTTTATCATTTCCTTTCAACACCTAAGTTGCTTGTTGAATTTCCAAAGGTAGATATTCTCCTCGATGATCAAATGGTAGCACAACTACCACCTTTTGCAATGATCCTAAAAATAGGCCATCACTCTGATTGGTCATTGTTCATGTCAATGACAACATGGAACCTATAATCTTTACTCACATACTAGTGAAGAACTTCCAGTTAAAGCCTACTTTCATTAATCTGATTCAACATCAGACTTTTAGAGGAAATTTTGTCAAAGAAAACCCACACCGTCATATTGATTCTTTTAAAATTCTCTATGACACTGTCGCGCCCCAATTTCACATTAACTGCAAACCACGGATTAGGGCACGACAGGAGGGATTACACACAACCAACCTTTCATTTCTTCTTTAAACAAATAAAGATATTACTGCAAATGAAAATTAAACAAGCTGCAGAAGCATTTCTATTAAACTAATAGGAAATTAAATAGGTCTACAGCACACTGCATTGTTCAACATAAAATAAAGCATAACAGTTAATTTACATCTAGTACACATTCTCTCTCTAACTCACACCTTGTCCCGAAGATCAAGGGGAATGGACTAAGAGACCTCTAACTAGACTAACTACAAACCTTTTATCTACTAAGCGTTCGGATGATACGATCCTTCCGACTCCTGCTGCTGATGCTGACCTGAAAATGTTTGTAGTTAGTCTAGTTAGAGGTCTCTTAGTCCATTCCCCTTGATCTTCGGGACAAGGTGTGAGTTAGAGAGAGAATGTGTACTAGATGTAAATTAACTGTTATGCTTTATTTTATGTTGAACAATGCAGTGTGCTGTAGACCTGTTTAATTTCCTATTAGTTTAATAGAAATGCTTCTGCAGCTTGTTTAATTTTCATTTGCAGTAATATCTTTATTTGTTTAAAGAAGAAATGAAAGGTTGGTTGTGTGTAATCCCTCCTGTCATGCCCTAATCCGTGGTTTGCAGTTAATGTGAAATTGGGGCGCGATAAAATTTTTGGTATCAGAGCTTAGGTTTGAGTACTTAGTTACTCAAGTCAGGGGACGATAAGAGACCAATAGGATTAAGGTTTAAGTGTCTTTCTTCTATTTGTAATTTTCTAATAGGAAATATTCTATTATATCATTGCAGATGGCAGGAAGAGGCTTTGATCGTGATGATCAAGTTGAGAGCCATGTTGGCCCTGATCCGCGATACTTGGGTCCAGGTGGTGGTGACCACGTGGATGAAGCATCCCGGATGTACAGGATGTTCTTGGAGACTAAGGAGAAATACAAGGTTGATAGGCGAGAATCTTCTTCTACCAGCAGTAAAGATCTGATGCGATCTTATGAGCTTGTAAAGAAGCTTGGTGGCACAGAGTTCAGTGGCACCACAGATCCCGCAGAAGCTGATGAGTGGTTTAGACATATTGAGAAGGTCTTTCGTCTTATGGAGCTTCCAGAAGACAAGAAGATCAATCATGCAGTCTACCTTCTGACAGGCGATGCAGAGTTGTGGTGGCATGGTGTGGAAGAAAAGAGGAGAGGCACAGAGCTTTCCTGGCAGGATTTCTCTGAAGAGTTTCATCTCAAATTCTATCCACCCACCTTTCTCAATGAGAAAATCAGGCAGTTACAGAATATCAAGCAGGGGAACATGACAGTTACAGAATATGAAGCGTTTTTCACACGTTTGGCAAATTTCTGTCCACAGCTTGTTCCTGATAACATAGAGAGATGCAGAAGGTTTCAGGAAGGGCTAAGGCCAGAGATTCGGCATACAGTTTCTGCTACTAGTAGGAGGAACAGAGAGAACTTTGGCGAGTTTGTCGAGGCTGCCAGACAAGTTGAAGAATCTGTGAATGCTGATAGGGTGCCCGAGTCTAAGAAGAGGTCTGCAGAGTTCAGTGGAGGATAGTCCAGTGGTGGATACAGAGGTGGAGGTAGAGGTTTCTTTTCTAAACTTGGGCGTGGCTTTGGTTGTTTTGGCAGACAGAAATCTGAGGATGTCACTACTTTTAGAGGCAGAGGAGGATATAACCCAGGAAGATGGAATAGTGCCACTAGTGGACAGTCTTCAGGGTCATCAATGTCAGTGTCAGGTCCTCAGAGACAAGAGTTACTGCCATGTGACAAATGTGGAAAGCCACATTCTGGGCCATGTTGGAGTTCAGGTTGTTATGCCTGTGGACAGACAGGACATATAAAAAGGGATTGTCCTCAACCTCATCAAGCAACATCACAAGCTTTTCAGCCTCAATACCATGATGTTCCGAGTTCCTCTGTGGCTTCTGGTTCTAGAGGTGGTGGAGCGTCTAGTGGCAGGAGTGGTCAGAGAGGACAGCGTGGCAGAGGAAGAGCTTCAGCACGTTTCTTTTCTTTTACACCTCAGGAAGGTATAATCTCTTCACAAGTTGTTACAGGAGAGATGCTTTTGTTTAATAGTATACCAGTTTCAGTTTTGATAGATCCAGGAGCTACTCATTCTTTTATACGACGTTCTTTGGTTGTTGAGCTTAATCTGTTAACTCAAGAGTTGGCAGATGAATTAGTGTTAAGGGTTCCACTAGGTGGACCAACAGTTTTATCTGAGTCCTGTCCCGGATGCCTATTATCTTTTGGAGGTTTCACCTTTGCTGCTAATCTTATACCCTTGGATGTAAATACTTTTCAAGTCATCTTGGGTATGGATTGTCTTGAAGCATATCGAGTGCAACTCGATTGCTGGAAAAAGGAAGCTACCTTTCAATTAGGAGAATTTTCTTGTGTCTTTACTGGAGACAGGAAAGTTCTGCCTACGTGCATAATATCAGCTGTTGTAGCTGATAAGATGTTACAGAAAGGATGTGAAGCGTTCCTTGCTCATGTGGTTGACACTAGAGCAGAGAAGAGCACGTGTGCACTCGACTCCTCCTTAAACCTGAGTACACCGGCGGAGAGTCACAGGGCTACCTTCGCGACACAAGCAGGAATGGTGTTAGATAACCGTGTTTTCTGGTGAAATCGCAGTGCCATTGTGACACAAGCACAATTTTTGTTAGACACTGCCCTTTTTCTCTTTCCTCGTTTGTCCGCGACACAAGCACGGATGATGTTGCAACACGAGTTTCACCCCAAAGCTGCAGATACCACTTAGGGGTTCTACGGTGTTAGGGCATCTAAGTCTATACTTGATTAAACAATAACATAAATATCACATTATAACTGTAAAACACAGAATTTCCTCTTTCTCATCATTCTTATTACACAATTCAAGTTCCAATGAACTTATTATACTATTACTGAAGCAATTAGACATTTAAAATGAGTTAAATAATGATTTCTAAATGAATTGCCACTCACCACTTGAAACTCGGCTGATCCCTATGGAACTCGGCCGACCGTTTCCCTGGTTCTGAAACTCGGTCGAACAAATCTCGGCCGACCAACAGGAAACTCGGCCGATCCCCTGGGGAACTCGGCCGACCAGCTCACCGCTTGAAAAAACCTACAAAGAAAACTCGGCCGATCAGGACCAAACTCGGCCGACCAAATCCATGTTCGTTTATCCAATTAGGAAACTCGGCCGATCCAAGATCAAAACTCGGCTGATCAGAAAACGCTGTACAAAAGCCCTAAATAAGAACTCGGCCGACCGAATTGGAACTCGGCCAAACCGCATACAGGAAGAACACAAAAAACGTCCTGCAGAAGTCGATTTCTCTCGAATCGACGGACAAACTTCGAGCAAACATCGCGAAACGATCACAAACGATGTATATGACTAATCCGCACCTGAAGGGAAGAAGAAAACAAGCTGGGGCTGCACCGTGCACCCCAATTCCTTGATTGCTTTTCTTGCAAACGCAGCTCCAGCTGCAAATTCGCTTCGAATCGACGGAGATGATGATCTACGGAGGAATGGGACGATCTGCAGCGACTAATCGGAGCAAAACAGAGCTCCGACGCCTTTCCCTCCTCAGCTCCTCCTCTCTTTCTCTCTCTTTCTCTCTCTTTCTCTCTCGCAGGAACAGAACGCAGGAGCGTTCTCTTGTTTCTGTGAAAATGAAATGAGAAAGGAAGAGAAGAAGGATAAGGAAGAAAACTTAGGGGCCAAATCGCAAAGTTTCAAACTTTTGAAAATTACAATCGGGTCCCTAAAAGCCCAAAAACTAGCAACTTTTGACTCGAAGGTCGGATTCGAACGATTTCTCAGGCAACGCTTCAAGCGTAAGATACTACACGCTTTAGAATCTAGAAAACATACTAAGCACATATCATGTCCATTTAAACATTATTAACAAAAACAGGCTTATAACTTAACACATCAGCTAAACACATGTTGAACAACTTACTTACGGGATAAGCTCGACGCGGGTCGTAACAGACACCCTCAAGATGAAAGGGTCCCTCAAGAAGTCATCTATATGAAGGGGTTTTGTTTCTCTCTAAAAGACAAAGCTCCACAGTGGTACCTTTTTCAAAAAGGGATCACGTCTTGGCAACAACTAGTTGAAATGTTCGTGAATAAATTCAAGATTACTGGCTTCAAATTGAAACCCTCTAAGAGTTTGTATGATGCAAGGGAGAGATATCAAGAATATTTGAGAGATTGCCACATCACGGCTATGATGAAGGTTTTATCCTCACCACATTCTATGAAGGTCTCACCTCCACAGATAGGAAATCTCTAAGTGTCATAGCTGGGAGTGACTTTATGAAGCATGACATGGAAACCACTAAAGAGATCATCAATAACATGTCTGCACTTCAAGTAGAATGAGATTATGATTGAATTACCACATCAACTATAGCAGTCGACAGTAGTTCTTTAGATTCAAAGTTACTTGAAAGCTTGAATAATAAACTTGACAAGATGGCAATTGATGTCCGGAACCAGAAGGAAGCCAAATCAAGATATTTCACTGAGGCCACAATAAAAAGTGTCACATGTTGATAAGGGGGTCATGGGATAGATCATTTTATTTACACTCATGAAGTGGAAGATAAGGTAGAAAATGTGTCTTATGTGAGTTATAAGTGACCATATCACCCTAGATTTTCCTATGGGAATACCTCTGCAATATAGAATTCTTTTCAACTGAGTCAAACATCTCAAGCCATGGGTAATGGACAAGTTGTTGGAAGAGGAACTCTGCTAGGATTTTAGCAGAATAGACCTCAACCTCAACAACAACAAAGAAACTTCAATGGACAACAAAGGTTGGGCTTATTTCAACAACACCAGAAATCCATAACTGAGTTGCACTCCTCGATTGAAAAATTAGGAGAGTGCATGTTGAGCAACAATAATCTGATGGCAAACATGCAGACACAATTGGCCACTATGAACACCTAGATAAGTGATCTACAACAAAACAACTGATTCATAGGTCAATAACTGGTCTCCATTGTTGCGTCCATTAGGAAACCAATTGGAAAATTTCCTTCAAATACCAAAAAAAATCCAAAGAGTGAAACCTCCAGGATGGCTAAACTTTGCTCAGAAACCATCTCTTTTGTGCCACAGATAGAAAAGATGCCTATTGAAGAAGATAGCTCCAACAAAGGTGAGGTTCCAGTGATGAAGAAGTCACGAGGGGCGTCAAACCCTATTTCATCCATTAGAACATATAAAATTCCTCCGGAAGCACCCTTTCCTCATCGCTTCATCAAGGCATGACTTGAGAAGAGGTACTCCAAATTCTTAGACACTGTCAAGAAAATTCACTTAGACGTTCCCCTCCCAAATGTCATTAATGAGATGCCTACATGTGCCAGGTTCTTGAAGGACCTTATCACCAAGAAGAGAAAGAGAGGCGAGATAGAACTATATAATTAGTCAAGCCAACAGAATCTAGATTTTATTGAATATATAATTTTATATCGACCTCTCACCAAAACCATTCTCTTTTTCATAATATGACTTGACTTATCAAGAATATCACTGGCCAAAATCTTCTTTCTTTGATTGTTTCTTAATTGATTTTGGGTCATAATCTTATCTCCAACATATATGTCACTTTTCAAAGTAGCTTTTTACTCTCAGAAAGGTATTGTGTGGAAGAAATAGGTAGGCAAAAGGCTTATGGATATCCCTTCCTTCTTTTTAGGTCATTCAATTACAAGTCCATTTAAATGGGTGAGTGTTCTCTACATTCCAAACCAGTTGTCTTTAGAGCAGTGATTGCACATCCTAGGTATCCCAGATTACAATACCTTTAATGAACACCATTGGAATTGGGGCTATATTTTTTATCTTAGAGGCTAAAAAAATCGACATATCTATGTTTATGAGAACAACAATACATTGTTTCAATAGCTCTTCAACATGACACAACTCTTTGATTCTTTTTCACTCCTCATTATTTTTGTGGTTTTGTAATAAAGATGGAAGAAGAAACGGGGTAGCTCTATCTTTATTTTTGTGTAAACATACCTTGATAGAATATGATTTTTGTATTAATTGAATATTTTTATAGGAATCTTTTGATGATGTCTTGAGATTAGAATCAAAATAGAGGAAAAAGTGACGTTTTGCTAAGAGAAAAACATAAAGACAACATTCGTAAAAGTATTCTTCCTATGATATCTTATGATTTGCAAAAAGGTAATGTTTGAAAGAAAACTAGATTCATTGTAGAGAGAGTATTCCATAACCCACATCTTCACAACTTTATACAAAAAAAATTGTCAATTTTTTTTATGGAAACAAGAAATAATGAAAAATTGCTAAAAGAAAGGAAATGAAGTTTGTTGTGATCCTATGGATACCTATCTCACGAGATTACCCCCCGCCCACAAACTTACAACACACATTGTCCTCAAAGTGTGAAAAAGAAAGAAGAAAAATCTAAACACATGAGATGTTCAGCGAAGGTTGATTGTGGTCCATGGAGAGTCAAGAAGCATCATAGCATAGTTGCCATAGAGATAGTGGTAGTCATGTGAGATCCTTCTACTAAAGTGTGGAGCACTTCAATGGCATACATCCAATGCAAGATGTAGAAACAACAATCGTTAGATAGTCAACATTGTTGAGGGCAATGATGATAGAATTGTGGAAGCTTCCATTTCTTAGGTTCTTGAGAAGTATAACCACTGCCATGTTGTATGATCAGTGGAATGAGTTTTTTGGCACAAGAATCAACAATGCATTTGTGTTGGTTGTGAATTAGAACAAAATAACTGCATCCTTCAATGGAAAAAAGGGTTCCAAAACCATTATAAAATACAACTTCCAGCTCATGAGTGAATATAAGAAGCAAATCCAAATGACTATCATGACGCAAGGATAAGAAAATATAGTTGGGAATGGATTCCTGCAGATGTTGAATAGGTAACTCTTTTTCTCTAAGCGCAACATTTGAACAAAGATTTGTTTGAAGGTCAGGACCAACCATGTAAATTTCATCAATATCTCTACTGATGAGAAACTGATAGGCCACCATGAGGCCATGAGACAAGTAACCCTTGTGTTGAAGGGTTTCAAGAAGATCATCCCTCATAAAAAGTAGGTCAGAATTTCCACCATCTTGAAAATGCTTCATAAGTGTTACTTGCTGAGTATATGAGAGCTCGCAGTAGGAACTTCGAACAAAATTCTCAAAACTGGAATTTGTGGATGTTACTGGGACATATACTGGGAATGGTTCGGGCCCATCCAAAAAATTGAGAATGTTTGCAGCCTCTCTATCTTTTATAGTAGCAGTAACAATGGCTAGAGGATTGGTAGTCATTGGTGATGGAGTTATCTGGCATTCCTTTGCTTCTTCTCTTTGTAGAACCTTGCAGACAGGTTCCTTGGTAAGTCGGGGGATCAATGGGTAAAGATCCCATAAATTCTCAGGAAGTTCTGGATATTGAAAGAAACACCTATCATGGATGACCTCCATTGTGTAGCATCCACGAAGAGGGGTAAACCCAGTGGGATCCAAGCCAACAATACAAATTTGGTGATTGAGAGCTTCCATAACTTGGAGGACCATAAAAGCATTGTCGTTTTTGTCTTGACTTTGTCGGTGGACAAGGGGCTCAATCATATAACTTGTCCAATTAGTATGGTAGTAAGAGACCCTTTGAAGTTAGATGGGAATGCAAGGAAGCTTGTTTGTAGCAGGGTCTTTAAATTGCATTTCTGAATTTTTAAGATTTGACACACATGGGTTGAACATAGTAACTTGGAATTTGTCCAGATCAACTATGCATAATGGCCATAAGCCTCAGAAGTGAAAAGGAAGAAGAATAACTCTAGTTTTCTTTAGCTCGAGTTTATCATTATGTGTCAAGATAGCTGGAGTGTCTAGAAGCTTCTTGAATAGACAGTCATCAAGGGAGGACATTGCATTATAGTATGGACACTCCTTATCACTGGGCATGACATCTTCTAGGATTGTTGACGTCAGAACAGTGAACATCCACTTTGAAACTCTACTAGGACTATGAAATATATCTCAAAAGTCTTTACCAGAAAGAGAGATAGAACCATTATTATAAATAATATGGATTGTATCATAGTGATCATCCATGATGTTTTAGAAGATGAAAATATCACGAATTGGTAATCCCTTCAAGCAGTCAGAATTAAGTCCACTCATTTTGGATGAAAATTGTGGTGGAAGAGGAAACAATGGCTCGGGAAAGACTGGATCAGAAAGGTGGAGAGGTGTTGCTGATAGACTGGTTGAAAGATCACTATCATGTTCATCAAAGGAAGCATTCTCATTGTCTAAAGGACTGTCTGCATCTACTTCTAGATCCAGATGAGTGGTATACACCCTAACATGGATATCATCTTCAAATGTATGACATCTTTGTAGAGATCAAATTGGGCTGAGGTTGAGTAATGCCTTGTCCAATTTTCTTATGAGGTCCTTTTTTAAAGAATCAGGGGGTGATATTGGTATGAGAGGCATCATGTTGTTAGAAAGATGGGCATGAATATCTTCAAATGGGCTCACGTATGGTTGTGTGAAGGGAAAATGATTTCCACAAGGATGATGATGTGGTATGGATGCAACAATCTCTGATGGTAGAGGTTTAGTCATGCTATTGTTGGAGAAAATAGATTCTGAAACATGGGAGATAGATTACCTAAATGACCCGATGACATGCCCTAGAGAGTGACGTCGGGTGTCTTCACTCGTAGTATATGGAACTGTTATAACCCCATTTTCTAAAGCATGTAATGAGATTTGTAAATCTCTTTTAAAATATAAATGAAATCAATGATTGTTTTGATGAGATGATTTGAATGAATTTCGTGTATGATAGCCTTGTATGCTTTCTTGATGGGCCTTATTATCCATTAAGCCCAATTGAAAGAAAAATAAAAAGAAATGAAAAAGGAATTCAATTGAATAAAGGAATACATAAGAAAATAAATAAAAGAAGAATAAAAGGCTAACGAATATTTTCCAAAATATAATTTCGAAATATTAAGGGTCCTTGGGGTGCAAGGAACTCAGGATAAAAATAGAATGGCAAAGGAAATAGAAAATATGAGGAAAATATGAATAAATAGGTGTTTTCTTGCAACTGAAGAAAAGGAATCATTTTCTTGAGATAATGATCTCAATTTTTTATGGATGTGAGATAAAAGCATAAACATGGTTCCCTTAAAATTTGAATTAAAAGGAATTACGATTTAGGAGTTATTGCTTTTTCAAGAATTCCTCAAATATGGTTTTATCTTGGAATTTAGGAAATCATTTTCCTTATTTGGCTGAGCGCGAGCATTGCTGGCCATTGGATCTTGATCCAACCAGCACTGCCTGTCATCGAGTTCCAGTAGAACTGGGACTGTAGCACGGTTATAGGGGAATTTCCCCCATTGATTTTCTCGCGATCTAGTGCTTGTTTACTTTTAGAAACCTCTTCAATGAGACTGGGAGAGGGAGAGGAATCTTCTCGACCCAAGGTTGGCTGGCTTTCCTTATGTATACACGAAACGCCCAATTGGGCTGAAGATAGGAGTAGAGGCAGGATCAGAAACCCTAAAGGGGACTCTCTACACCCTATAAATAGACCATCGCTCGAGTCCTCACACCCTAGCGATCTTAAGCGGCCACTCCATAAGCCCCCACACCCTCTCTCTTTCCCTATTGGACTTGCTCCGGCAAAGGACCACCGCGGCGCCGCCGCACTGTCAAGATAAGAGAAGGGAGGAGGGCGATGAGTAGCAACCGTGGGATCGAGGACCACAGTGTACCGTGTGAGATCCAATGCTCCCTGAGCAGTGCGCCTGACTTGCTCGAGTGAGTGGGGCAAGTTAACGTGAAGCGTTAGATTAGAGTCCATTGCAGACCCGAACACGATCCGATGATTAGCAGCTAGCAACCGTGCGCGCTATTGGGATAGTGGGAACGATTGATGTGGAGCATCAAATCAAAGTGCGGACCAGCGGCACGTTGATCGTACGGTCGACAAAATTTGGTAATTATCTCTCTCTAATCGAATAATCAAGAAAATAGCTTTTCTTTGCAAAATTAATAGAGATCGCTAGGAATCTCAAATGAAGAAACTTTATACATGAAAGTTGTGTAGAAAAATACAAGGAACCTGATAAAAACAATTTGAGAACCTGGTTCTATTTCTTTTTGCAAAAGTGCTTTAATTTGGTAGAAAAGTGCATTAAAAAGTAATTAGAAACCCTAATTGTATATAAAGGGTGCATCTTTGAAGATTAATAGGTTAATTTGAAAGGTATTAATCAAATTAACCTATTGATTAGTAATATAGAGTTTTCATCTGTTTTGTATAAAAATTTGGTAGTTTTAGGGTTTTAATCCATAAATGAAGAATAATATATATATGGAAACCCTAATTGGGGTAAAAGAAGAGGAAAACCATGATATTTCAGATTAAGAAAGTTAATTACTAAATAATGATCCTAATATTGTTAGGAATATTGAAATGAGAGAATTTAAAGGTTTTAAGTAGATTTGATGAATTAGGGTTCTTAATAACTAAGAATGGAGGAAAAACCCTAATTTCCAAGGAAACCCTAAAATTGGAATAGAAACCCTAAGGAATATGATGAAATTGGGTAAATATTAATATAAGGAAACTTGTACTTTTATTTCAGGGTTTCTATGTAGTTTGCTTGCTTGTTTGGATTTTCTCTCTCTACATAGTTGATTCTGTATCCAAATCTGCAAATACAGGTATGTGGTTACGCTTATGAAAACTCTGAGTTAGTTTGCCGAGGATTTTCGAGGTTTTTATCGGTTTCTTGAAATTAATTATTGGATGCCTTTATTTCATACAACTATAGAGTGACTATGACTATCACTATAAATGTATACATATAACTTGGTTAGATCTGGGTCCACCCCTGTGGCTATGCAAAGGCTAAAAAGGGTAACCTAGAGCAAGGTTTAGGATATCATGAGTTAGAAACTGGGCTACACATGTGTAGTGCCATGAGACTCATAGCATTCCATGAGTTAAGGAGTGGGCTACCTACGAGTAGTACCATGTGACTCAACTCTAGAAACTGATTCACCTATTAGGTCGGATCATGAGGGGTATAAGGGGGAATTTACCACAAGGAAGGTAGTATCTAGGTCCACTGCAGGGACAGCGTAGGGGATACGATATACATGGATCGCGCAGTTATATTTAAACTGTAAAATTGTTAGTTAAACTGTAATTGATTGTAATACATTGTTATGGATAATTGCAAGATTAGTGTTCCCCCATATACCAGCCTTGGCTGACCGATGTTTTGTTTGTCGGCATTTTAGGTACAAAACCAAAAGGACAAACAGTAATTCATCATATTGTGAAATACATGAATTAAAGTTCAATGAGGATTAGTTAGATTAGTCTGAATTCTGGATAGAAGTTTAGAAATCCAAATTTCTCAAAGGTATGCAAAAATTTATTTATTACAACTTTTCAGTATAGTTTAGTAGAATTTAATCATTGTTATTAATAAATTGTCAAACCTTTGATCCAGAAATTATGTGTGCGGCTTCGACCTCTCGGTCTCCCTTAATTTGGGGTTACCGGAATGTGAGGTCGTAACATTTGGTATCTGAGCCATAACCCCTCCAGTAGGCGGGGCCCGCATGGTCATGTGGCATGCCAGTCTTGAGTCGTACGGTCCAGGCATGTAGGAAAGGTTTGTCCATGGTAGACGTAGCCACCCTTGCACTGGTATTCTGCGATCGGGAGCTGGGTGTCCATGGGCCATTGTGGGTCTGCACTGAAATGGGGTCAGATTATGAGGCCATATAGTTGAACCTTGACGAGGACGTCAAGAGTCTAAGTGGGGGATATTGTAACGTCCTAGGATTTGAGGCCTTGGATAACATGATCTTAAAAGGAATGATTGGACTACCCATATAACCACGGTGCACCTCCTTTTTCGGGAGCCCATCACTAAATAACTCCATAGTTAAGCGTGCTCAGCTTGGAGTAGTACTGGGATGGGTGACCTGTCAGGAAGTTGATCCTGGCATGCGCGTGTGTGAGGACAAAGCACATAGTTAAGGCTAGTGGTGGTCTGTGGGGCCAGTCATCATTCCTGAAACTCTGCTAGTGCCTTGGGGAAATGGGCCCATGCGTTACAATTTTCTACAAAATGGATGAAGAGGTCAACCAAGCTTGCTCTTTCTATTCGATAAGGAAGATTCTAGTTTTAATGCCTCCTAAGTATTGGGCTAAACTAACAAGTCAACACCGATACCAATCTAGACAGTCCAAGGCATATATAGTTCACTCTGGACTTTGGAGGATCATGCACAAGATTGTTGCCAACATTCTCTTCACAAAGTCTGAGACAAGCATCATTTATCATGAGGAGATCTACATACTTTCTCATATCATGGAAACCTGACCTATCAATATTGGTCGCCTTTTAATTGATAGGTGGTTGGTCATATATTCTTTCGCTCAATAAAAGGAGTATTGTATGGGTGGTCTAATCAGACTTATCTATCAAGCATATGGACACCTACCTTTGAAAGGTTTCAGGGAAATGCAAGGAGATAGTTTCATCACAATAAGGTATCTGACGTCTTCTGGCATACTGGCCCACTGCAACAACACCAGTCATTATCAGTTCACAAGAACCAACATATACATTCCTTTATCGAAGTTGGTGGATTATGATAAAGAGAAGATGTTGTTTTCTGAGGAAGAAATCATCAAACTTATCAATAACTTCCGCAAGACAACTTCATAGACACCTCAACAATATAGGATGTCATCCAAGAGAGCCTTCCCAAAGCCTTTCATAACAACAACCTCTAAGAAACCTCTATTAAAGATTCCAGAGGAATGGGAACATGAGGTAATAGTTGATGATGACTTTGGAGTTCTACAGTCATCACCAAAGCATGCTCTGACTGCTCCAATGAGTCTAGTAGAGATACCAAAGACTACTTCTACATCATCTTTTATATATAGGGATCCTCCATCCACCTCAAAGATCCCCACCTCCATCCCAATTCAGGTTGCTACTACAAAAAGATCACCTTCTCTACCACAGTAGGAGGTACATGATGTTCAAGATAGTCTGCCATAATGTCGTCATCATGTTTCCCGACCTTCTACTTCTCACATGCCACCTTAGTCAGAGCACCATTCTTCATCATCTTCTTATCTAGAATATCTCGACACATTGGGTGGCATCTTTGGTCGTGACTTCGACACAATCTATAAAGTAACTACTGTAATGACGTTTGCTATTCCTGAACTCCAAAAATCTATGCAAGATGTATCTCAATAAGTTTTTTCCTTTCAACAAAAAGTGGATGAGTCGAGCAATCTCCTTGGGCATATTATCACTCTAGAACATAAGACGGAAGAAATATTAACTATTCAAAATCATATTTTACTTCATATCAAGATACAAACAGATGAACAACAACAGAAGAAGGAGCAATGCGCACTTCAGCGACAAGGACGCCACAAGTTGCATACTCGTTCTGCTGAAGTAGCCTCTTCTGCATCCTCTTGGTCCTCCCAAGGCAAATCATATGTTCCTGTTATGACCCCACCTTCTAGTAACCCCCAATTAAGGGAGACCAAGAGGTCGAAGCCGCACACATAATTTTCAGATCAAAGGTTCGGCAATTAATTGATAACAATTATTAAATTCTACTAAACTATACTGAAAAGTTGTAATAAATAAATTTTTGCATACCTTTGAAAAAATTGGATTTCTAAACTTCTATCCAGAACTGGGAGTAATCTAACTAATCCTCCTTGAACTTTAACTCATGTATTTCACAATATGATTAATTATTGTTTGTCCTTTTGGTTTGGTACCTAAAACACTGACAAACAAAATGTCGGTCAGCCAAGGCTGGTACGTGGGGGAAACACTAATCTTGCAATTATCCATAACAATGTATTGCAATCAATTACAGTTTAACAAACAATTTTACAGTTTAAATATAAATGTGTGATCCATGTATATCCTATCCCATGCGCTATCCCTTCAGTGGACCTGGATACTACCTTTCTTATGGTAGGTTCCCCCTTATACCCCTCATGATCCCACCTAACATGTGAATCAATTTCTAGGGTTGAGTCACATGGTACTACTCGTAGGTAGCCCACTCCTTAACTCGTGGCATGCTATGAGTCTCATGGCACTACACATGTGTAGCCCAGTTTCTAACTCATGATAGCCTAGACCTTGCTCTAGGTTACCCTTTTTAGCCTTTGCATAGCCACAGAGGTGGACCCAGATCTAAGCAAGTTATATGTATACATTTATAGTGATAGTCATAGTCACTCTATAGTTGCATGAAATAAAGGCATCCAATAATTAATTTCAATCAACTGATAAAAACCTCGAAAATCCTCGGCAAACTAACTCGGAGTATTCATAAGCATAACCACATACCTGTATTTGCATATTTGGATACAGAATCAACTATGCAGAGAGAGAAAATCCAAACAAGCACGCAAAGTGCATAGAAACCCTGAAATAAAAGTACAAGTTTCCTTTTATTTATATTTACCCAATTTCATCATATTCCTTAGGGTTTCTATTCCAATTTTAGGGTTTCCTTGGAAATTAGGGTTTTGCCTCCATTCTTAGTTATTAAGAACCCTAATTCATCAAATCTTCTTAAAACCTTTAAATTCTATCATTTCAATATTCCTAACAGTATTAGGATCATTATTTAGTAATTTACTTTCTTAATCTGAAATATCATGGTTTTCCTCTTCTTTTACCCCAATTAGGGTTTCCATATATATATTATTTTTCATTTACGGATTAAAACCCTAAAACTACCAACTTTGTATAAAAAATGGATGAAAACTCTATATTAGTAATCAACAGGTTAATACCTTTCAAATTAACCTATTAATCTTCAAAGATGCACCCTTTATATACAATTTTCTAAGTACTTTTTAATGCACTTTTCTACCAAATTAAAGCACTTTTGCAAAAAAATAAAACCAGGTTCTCAAATTATTTTTATCAGGTTCCTTGTATTTTTCTACACAACTTTCATGTATAAAGTTTCTTCATATGAGATTCTTAGCGATCTTTATTAATTTTGCAAAGAAAAGCTATTTTCTTGATTGTTCAATTAGAGAGAGATAATTACTGGATTTCGTCGACCGCACGATCAATGTGTCGCTGGCCCATGCTTTGATCTGACACTCCATGTCGATCGTTCCCACTATCCCAATAGCGCGTGCAGTTGCTAGTTGTCGATCGTCAGATCGTGCTTGGGTCCGCAATGGACTCTAATCCAACGCTTCACGTTAACTTGCTCCACTCACTCGAGCAAGTCAGGAGCGCTGCTCATGGAGTGTTGGATCTTGCGCGGTACGCTGTGGTCCTCGATCCCACAGTTGCTGCTCGTCGCCCTCATCCCTTCTCTTGTCTTGATAATGCGGCAGCGTCACGGTGGTCCTTCTCCGGAGCAAGTCCAATAGAGCAAGAGAGAGGGTGTGGGGGCATATGGAGTGGGCGCTTAAGATCGCTAGGGTGTGAGGACTCAAGCGATGGTCTATTTATAGGGTGTAGAGGGTCCCCTTTAGGGTTTTTGATCCCACAGCTACTCCTATCTTCATCCCAATTGGGTGTTTCGTGTATACGCAAGGAAAGCCAGCCAACCTTGGGTCAAGAAGATTCCTCTCCCTCTCCCGATCTCATTGAAGAGGTTTCCAAAAGTGCACAAGTACTAGATCGTAAGAGAAGTGATGGGGGAAATTCCCTTGTAACTGTGCTATAGTCCCAGTTCTACTAGAACTCGATGATAGGCAGTGTCAGTTGGATCAAGATCCAACGGCCAGCAATGCTCGCGCTCAGCCAAATAAGGAAAATGATTTCCTAAATTCCAAGAGAAAACCATATTTGAGGAATTCTTGAAAAAGCAATAACACCTAAATCGTAATTCCTTTTTAATTCAAATTTTAAGGGAACCTTGTTTATTCTTTTATCTCACATCTAGCAAAAATTAAGATCATTATCTCAAGAAAATGATTCCTTTTCTTAATTTGCAAGAAAACACCTATTTATTCATATTTTCCTCATATTTTCTATTTCCTTTGTCATTCTATTTTTATCCTGAGTTCCTTGAACCCAAAGGAACCTTATAATTTCGAAATTATATTTTGGAAAATATTCATTATCCTTTTATTCTTATTTTATTTATTTTCTTATGTATTCCTTTATTCAATTGAATTCCTTTTTCATTTCTTTTTCTTTTTCTTTCAATTGGGCTTAATGGCCAATAAGGCCCATCAAGAAAGCATACAAGGCCATCATACACAAAATTCATTCAAATCAACTCATCAAATCAATAATTGATTTCATTTATATTTTAAAAGTTATTTACAAATCTCATTACATGCTTTAGAAAATGGGGTTATAACATCCTCCCCTTCTTATAGGAATTTTGCCCTCAAAATTCATCAATCAAACAAACTAATTGGGATATGCCTTTTCCATGTCTGTATTCATCTCCCATGTGGCCTCATCCTCTCCATGGTGCTTCCAAAGAACCTTTACCATCTCTATATTCTTATTTCTAAGCTCTTTTACCTTGGTATCTAGAATCCGCAAAGGCAAACACTACTACAGAAAATGCTTTTTACAACAGTTCCTTTTTTTCAAATTACAACAGGGGTTAACCGTTGTATTAGATCACGTGGTCTTATGGGGGGGTGCTTTACACAACAAGTGATCACATTTTGTAATAGATGTATTTTCTACAATAGTTGAAACATCTTGTCTTTTAGGGAATGGCCTATTGTAATATGGGTATTTTACACAACATGTGGTGCACCTGTTGTAATATATATTATACAACAGTTGAACGACGTTGTCTTTTGCTAAACACACCCGTTGTAATAGGGGTATTTTTACAACATGCGGTTCACCCATTGTAATATATATTATAAAATAGTCGAAGCATGTTGTCTTTCACTAAACACACCCGTTGTAATAGGTAGGTCTATTATAACATGCAGTGCACCTGTTGTAATATACATGTTTATACAACAGTTGGAGTATGTTGTCTTTCCATACATTTAACTGTTGTAATAAGATTGTTTAGACAACATGGTGTGTGTCTGTTGTAATATAAACAATTTATACAACAAGTTATGCATGTTGTAGTTCACTAGAAACACCTGTTGTAATAGGTGTATTTTTTCCTAACAAACCTGTTGTAATAGGTGTCGATAACACAACATGTGTTATTTGTTGTAGAATCATACATTTTACAACATATTATTAACTGTTGTATTTGATTAGAGTTTGAAAGTTCATATATCGAACCAATTGTATTGATCAAATTAACCATATTATTAATAAATTATAATAAATATGCAATTATACTTTTTCATTTCATAAACAAACACATAGTTGAACAAAATTTCCATCAAACCTTGAAAGAAACTCATACTAAATTTAATTAATATTAAACCATCCATACAATGATTCAATAATACAAAGTACTGAGTATCCATTCTAGAATCGAACTGAAAACTAACTAAAAAGGTTTCACACATTGGTCTATGGTAAAGAACAAATGTCTCCCCCACATGTCACATAATCTTATGTGTGCTCAAGAACACATGTCACCCACTCGTTTCGGACCTCATCGATTTCTTCTTGGCTGAAGCAACGACCAATATACTTCGAATAATACAGCAATCATATGACAAATATATCAACATGTTGTGATTTTTTCAATTTATTTAGAAATTTGAACAAACGAAAAGAATATAATGTTAAGTAGCTTACACATTCAAGAATATTTCTATTTCTCACATCAAAGATGTCTTTCATATACTTCAGCACATAATACCCACAATCTGTATTGTTCGGCTGCTTTGGACACTATACAAAAAAAATATTAATTTGTTATCCAAATAATTGTGAGAACTTGTTAGCAAATAAGAGGATGGAAAGGTATAAATAGCCAGAAAACTTAATAAAAGGTATGTGTAAACAGAATCAAAAATGCTATAAGAGTGAAAAAGGCATGGTTTATTGTTGAAGAAGGCGTGGTTTATATGCCATATTGGATGATGCAAAACTTGCTCTTACAAGAGGAGGATTTTGTAAGAGTGAAGAATGCCACCCTTCCAAAAGGAACCTTTGTTAAACTGCAGCCTCACACGAAATATTTTTTAGATATATCAAACCCCAAAGCTATTTTGGAAATAACTCTCAAGAACTACTTGTGTTTGACAACTGGCGACAGTATCATGGTAGCCTATAACAATAAAAAATACGACATAGACATTATAGAAACCAAGCACATTATATAACCTGAGCGTATTTCTTCTCCCGCTCTTGTTAGTAAGGCATCTAAAGTTGAAGCTCCGGAAAACACAGGACCCAAATTTAACCCTTTCACTGGTACTGAAAGACGGTTAGATGGAAAACTTATGCTTCAAAATGTAGTACCTTCTACAAGCACCCACAAGGATCGTCTACCTAAAGCAGCCAATGGGGTACATGTTTATTAGTTACAGATGGTAACTGGTGTTATTTGATCGGTCACTCGTTAGGCTGACCGCAATTTGTATTATAAATGTGTTGAATGTCGTGGAGATTGTTATCAGGTTTGCATTATAACTTTTTGAGTAGCATATCTAATAAATTATAGTGATGTTATAAATTGATGTAGTGGATTTTATATATATAGTTTGGTAGGATAATACAGTACTTCTTACTATTATATATACAAAGATAGGCACTCTCAGCAAGATAGCGAATGACAGTTTAGATAATACAATACTTCTTACTATTATTTTTACTTACATGGTAAATAAGTCACCATCTCTAGGTTTATATAAGAGTTTGTATGTGTATAATTGGAACCTCAAATACCCATATTACCACAATTACGTATATGCATCCAAGTATAACTTTTAAAGTTTTGTATATATCTACCTATGCAACAATAAAATTGTATATATCTAGGTTTAGTTGTGTTTCTTCAATGTTTCTTCAAGGGGGTGTCGCAGCCTTGCAGTTTCTTGGAGAACCTTCCAATACATTATGGGTGAATATTGTGAATTTCCTACAAGTTTGGCTCCCCTGGCTTTGTGGTAGGCGGGTTTGGGCCAGCCTTTCTACCTAGGGTAAGACTTCCTGTAGATGGTGAAGACCCTTACTGTTGGTGTTGTTCATGGCTGGTTTGTGACTGTATTGAGTTGTGGGTGGGTCAGTCTGGTTTAGTGAGACCCATGTTATACTAGTAGCTACTAGCCAGGGAGGTTGTACCCCTTGTCTTTAAAAAAGAGTTTTGGGCTATCAAAACTGACATGCTTGGACTGCTGCCAAGACGGCACCAGCAGCTACAGGACTCCAAAATGCAAGTACTATATTATACTTCTTTAGGTAATTTTGCTGTAGAAATCATGATTTATATTGGTTTTTCAACCCACTTGTTTCTCCGGTTAAGTTTTCTTATATAAATCCTTGTGGGAATGTGGCTAATTGTTGTGTCTTAATAAGCTTGCCCTGTTTTCTTTATTCTGATTCAATACATGCGTCTATTTTTCATTACAGGATGTAAGAATTTTGTATTGAGTTGTACATGATTAGCATCTGGCTTCATTCCTTGCTCTTCATTGCTATTTATGAAGTAATGAAATTGATGTCTACTTCATTTTTTGGTTCTGTAATTGGTAGATTGGTGGACAGAATGTCCAATTTCAAGTAACCCAAAAAACTCTACCTCATTTTTTCCAACCAGGGTATTGTCGAATAGTGCTTATTATTCTTGTGCATTTGACATGTTCTTTGACTCTGGCCGTTGACGTGAAACCTCTCAGTCATGGTGTGTGTTATCTTAGTAATTGCATTGCTAGCATTCTCAGGGCTCATAGTTACTAACTTCACATGTTTGCTGCTACTGGCTCACCTAACAAACATTGTAGAGGCACTTAGTGTGCTTTCTATCTCTTGGTAGGACCATTCGCTTGAAAGAAAATTATGGTATTCATTCAACATTTTTATCACATCATTTCTCAAAGTGGCTCTATTTTATCTGTCATGGTTGTGTGCATGCCGCTTCAAAGTTGAAACATTGGTTAAGACTTTTAGGATACACTACTGGCCATTTTAGGATAAAAGTATCTATGACCAGAAGATCTGAGTTCATGTTGACTATATGTTCTCTCTTAACCGAACCTCATCTCTAAACTTTTGAATAATAGTTGTTGTATATTTCTTAGATGCAATAGTTGGTATTGTATTTTCTAAATTGTTGTTGTATTTCATTGTTGTTTCAATACATTTGATCCCATGGGACTAGATGCTTTTGGTTTTAATTAATTTGATGAAGGACTCGCACCTTTGTGGATGTCTGTAACAGGATGATGTATGATGAAAACGTGAGTGTCAATGAAGATTATCTCACTGAAACAGAGCCTTCAACTCATTGTCTGTCCAAAATTCACTTGTCCTCAATGTAATGATTGTATTATCAAGAAGGGGCAAGGTGCAGTCCTCCCCTATGTAAATGAGATATTTATATAATAAAGATTTGAAATGTGTCTATTTTTGTGTTACATATTTGTATGTCGAATAATTTTATCAGTTTTTCTCAATTGGCCTTTGTACAGCCGCCATCAAAAATAGGTTTGTCATTTGATAAAATCTCTTATGTGGGCCATTGTGGCCTGTAAAATTGACACAGAGATAAGTCATCTCATGAGAGCAGTAAGTGGTAGTTGGTGCTACCTTATTGTATATTTTTACCAGCTGTGTCACTTAAAACACAAAAAATGACTCCCAACGTCTAGACACATGCGGTTAAACTACAGCCTCACACGAAAGATTTTAGAAGGGCATGAATCTGAGCATGCTCAATCAGAAGGTATTGAGTGTTCATGTCTTTCAGATATTAGAAGGGCATAAATGACTAGTATTTTGATCATGAATGAACCTTATGTAGGAGAGCAACTTTCTGCCCTCACCAGTGGCATGGACAAACTGGGTACAAAATACACAGTGTTGTATGCTTCTGATCCACACAAGTCATATATTTATGCTACCAATAGGGCATTGGATAGATTTCTTACTGAGGGTTCCCAAATGGACACTTCACTAAATTCAAAAATCTGTGATGGAGTTTGCCAGATTAAGTCGTCCCTTCTTGAAGGCATTTTTGTTGTAAGTGCATTTTCAACTTTATCATACCCACTGGAGCATGTAACCAACTATTTGTATGTTTCTCTTTCAATTGGCTCTCACTTCTCCTTTATGACTTTGTATGGCGTGTTACCCAAGTAGATTGGTTGTTGTACAGAATAATGGGCGGGCATGTAGAAGTTTTGAAAATGAATCTATTTATGCACTTCTAGCAGGTTAGGCAAGCAGTTATGATTTGTAGTTGTCTCCTTTTCATACAGCTATAGTATTCATCACCAATAGTCTTCCATAGAAGACATGGGGATCTTGGACTGAATGTCTCCTAAGTTGATATTGGACCAAATTATTTTAGCAACCTGACAGCCATAGAAGATATGGAACATGTCTTCACCTTCCTCTCTATATATGATACACTTTGAATTTCTTGGGACTTTCCTTTTCTCAAGATTGACACCCATATCCAAGAATTTATTACATGCTTTCCAAACGAAAGGTTTTTAATTTAGGGGGATCTTCATCTTTCCATATTAATTACTAGAGAGAGTCTTCATTAACTGTTCCATTGTACAGATTATTTTCATTTTTCTTATTACAGCTGCCAAGACTCTGTAACCATTTTGGTAACACTGAATGGCATTTCAAAATAGAAAATAAGTAGTAAAAACTATTCTGGGTAGATTGAAAAGGAATTCCATGACTGGTTCACGGATGACATAGGCTCCAAGGAGACCGGTAAGTAGGTTGATACGTGTGAGGCCAAGCACATGGTCTTGGTACATTAGGTTGCCTTCATGTTGTATATTGGGATAGTGATAGGTCATTTTAATGAATACTGGGAAAACATCTGTGTAATTGGAAGTCTACCATGCGAAGACACTACTATCACTGTCCGGAGGGACCACACCGTCGTGTAGATGAACAACGGCCATTGGGAGATATTGCAGCAGTGATGGTGTTGTCTACTGGTAGGATGTGGGTGGCAGGGAGGTTGTTTTCAAATGTCATGAATGTTGGGATGTAGCAGATTAATATGTACATTGTGGAAAGATAGTGGAGTACACTGTGGATGCTGAAATCCTATTTTGAATGAAGTGTAGTAGGAAGACCTGGGTAGATCTAGGAATCTTTCCCTGGAACATGGAATACATATGTACAATAATTGATTTAGAGTCACACATTTATATCGACAATTTTCCAACAACAAATTGAAATGGATGTTGCAAATTAATATGATATTGAGTTTCACATAATTTGAGTTTCATGGATGATGCAACAGCTACAACAATTACTTCAAAAGAAAATTTAGAATCAAGTTGTATTTGACATAAACTATAATATGGAGTATGGCCACAATATAAGTATGAACCGAAGAGTGATGCAATACCAAAACAATTGTGATACCAGAAGAAAACATAAAGAAGTGACAGGACACTTGATAATTTCCTGGTCATCCTATGAAGTGAAGGAAGAAACGCCTAAGAATATCACATACAATAGTTAACAATTACCCTTGGATGCCCTTGATGATATTGACCCAAAGAAGATCTAATCGATATATGTAAAAATAAGAGCATTTGTAAAAATAACACCATATCAAATCAAGTAGCAGAATCTGAAGAAACTAGAACAACACTTCTATTGGTGAATCAGAAAGCAGTATTTTTCTGGATCAAAATGGTAAATTACCTTGATAATTTCCCATTTCAAATTCTTCCTATATTGCACATCTCTCTTTTAATAAACTTTATGAGTCCTATTCAAATTCATATCAAGAATTCTATGCATTAGTAAATATATATGGAACTTTCAATACATGTATTATGTAATTGAAATTGTTTTATGAAGTACTTGCAACTCCATGAGTTTTTCCACGTTCCCACATAATTTTCCTCATAACAGATCAAGATAGTGGCACTTACCCCACATAGGGTCGAAGACGCAAAGTATCCAATGTCCCCTATGCATACATGAGTATTACATTTTAAGTTTAATGTATTTTTAAGCAACATTTAAAGTAAACAAATAACAGACAATCGATAAAATGTATGTGTACCCCACATTATAAGGTATAAAGAATAACTTAAATCTTTGTTTCTTCCCTCTAATGAACTGATCTGCTATGTACTGCGCCCGAGTCTCCACTTTATCATTGTATAACGGATCTATAAAATGTGGACATATAAATCCAAATATATTAAATATATTTCCAGATGTCACTTTGTTGAACAAATGCCTACAAAAAACACATATTTAGTCTTTGTACTTTTATAGAAACACATAATTAGTCTTTGTACTTATATAGAAACTTGTATAGAAACACATATTACTCGTATAGAAACTTACTTTATGTACACTGATATGTGTGAGGCTTCTAGTTGGTCTTTATCATGGCATATTTTAACCAATTCTGGTGTGATAATCAGCTCATGTGTGTAACCTACTACATCTTCAGACATCTGAAGAGAGATGCTACGATTCTCATCATCTTCCACATACACCATCAACAATTTCAGCTTCGTTGGAGGCTTTTTGCATGTTGGCTTGACGAGACTTGAGATTTCATCACAATTTTTTCTAGTTTTTGAATTTCCTATTTGTGTGCTTATTGATTCCCTCACTTTTCTTTGAGACAATGAGTCTTGGGATTCCTTGCATATGATTATAAATAAAAAAATATAGTTTATTAATATACATGATTCATTTCAATAAATTAATAAAAACTCTGTCAAGTTATCGCATATACCTTCATATTTATTTTGATCAACTCTGTAGGCCAAGGAAGGTAGGTGCCTATGCCTTGACAAACTTGATAAACTTCAGCCATATCTAAAGGTATTGGCACACTTTCTTCAGGCATCAACGAGCTATCAATTATCACTTTTTTGTGTTTTGGATCCAATGCCACATTGTGAAGGATAATTGGCTCATTTGTATGAGATATATACACCCTTCCATCAGCTACTGAACGTAATGGATTATCCAACATCAAAATACACTTGTGATAGCCCTACAAAAATCAAATATACATATTGTCAACATGAGAAATGACTATCTCTAACATTTACTACATAATAGACTTGTTGATTACCTCAGGTAGATGTGAGAATTGTATAAGTGGACACTTAGATTTGGAAGTAGGGTATTGGTCTGTATCCCCAACATTGTCGAGATCCTTGCTCATATTCTTCCCTTCAAGATACTTGATCTTCATGGCCAAAGCTATAATGGTCTGTTGCATTTGTAACAGCATATGGGATGGTTGATCATCTGTTCGAGCCACACTTTGACAATATTTTATAATTATTATTCCTGGTCAGATTGCTCTCGCATGTCCTGGGTGATCTTTTTTTCCCAATGCCATTGTTTACACATAATTACATCCCTTCTCACTAATGAGTCCCTCAGAAACTTCCTGAGATAGAGCATCCTTGCAAAATATAAAACATACATATGTAAAAATAATAAAAACTATATATTGTGATGAAAAATCAATGAGATAAAAAATTAAACTTACAACCGTGTACACCACTTCCTTGACCTTGTCACTAGTAACAGCACCAGTTTTGTCCATTCTAGCTCTTTTCCATAATTCTACTCTAGAAATCTTTGAAATAATTGGATCTAAACTATTCTCACTAATCTGTTTATAATATGATAAAACCACAATACTTTTATACATCTATATGAAATTTCACAAATCGCTTTAAAATGAATCAAATCTTACAATTTCTTGTTGTAGGCCAACATATCCCTTACGAGAAATTCTATGCTGATACTCATTCTTTGACGATAATTCTCTTCCAGCCTTACTTCTTCTCTGGTTATTTTTACGAACAATAAATATGAAAATATATTTAAATGTCTTACAAGAAAAACAACAAAAGTACACTAGTTTATATTAACATCTTAAATTCTTCGGTCAATCGACTCATGACAAAATCCTCCCATTGATCTGTAGATATAAAATCATATTCTTTGGGTGGGTGTTTGCATATGTTTCCATCTTCGTCCCTCATGAATTTTCTTGATAATCGAGATTTGAATTCCCTCCATCTATCATTGGCTCTTTGTAATACCCACTGCTTTCTGACAGATCCAATCGAAAAAACACCCTACAAATAACAAAATCACATACACATAAAATATAATATAATATTTGTATACAACAAATATACAAAAAATGTTAACGTCTACATACTCACCTCAATCTCTTCCCAAATAAGGTCCTTGAGACCTTCTCCCACATCACTCCAAGTATCGATGTTGATTGGAACTCGCTCTCGGGATGCGACTCCAATATAGCTGCTGAAAATGTTTCGGGTTTTCCCAATTGGTTGTCCTTCTGAATTCCATTCCAATTGAATTTTTTGTCCTTTACATCTCTTTCTCGAAACTTTAGGCATTGTGGTACGGTCCCTACTAATCATTATGGTCATTGAGTCGTCTTCATTGGAAGACATATACAACAAAATTTGGTACAAAAAAATATTAGCAAACTGCATATAAATAACATAATAAAATCTTACAAAATTTAAGACATATTTACATTCATTACAGAAAGATATTAGTGCACATTAAGAAAATGCTAATACTTACTCTCACTTATGCGTACGCTGTTTTTTATTTTTATGCACACTGACATCATCAACAAATGTCCCATCATTATGATCTTCTCGAGCACATATCTCTTCTTCTTCAACAACAAGATCATCATTTACAGACATAGATGGAATGATTGAATACAAAGAAGTTTCATCTTCTAAAACGATGTCATCGTCATCATCATCTCCTTCATGTGGCATTCTTCTGTGAGATAAGACTACAAACAACCCTTGTTAGTTGTGTCTATCACATAGAAAACTTGTTTTGCCTATAATGCCATTATAAATGGATCGTGTTTACATCCCTCCCTATCTAGGTTCACTAAGATCAATCCATCTTCTGTGTGTACACCCTTATCATTTTCATCCCACTTGCACTGAAAAATAGGAATCTGAAACTTGTTGTAGTCCAACTCATATATATCTTGGATCACACCATAATAGAACATGTCACACCATACTGGATTTTTGGCTTTAGCACTAGTAATGTGCAAAGCTTCGGATACCAAAGACACCTCACTATTTTGCATCGTGCTTTTGTCATCTTGACATTTTGTATAGAAAGTGTATCCATTTATAAAATAACTAGCAAATGACAACAGGGTTGATTTAGGCCCCACAGATAACCATTTCAAGGTCTTTGAAACAGAATTTGGTGAATGATCAATCTGTTCACTAATATGATTCTTTAACCATTCGGCGAAACAACAGATGTGTAAGTTCATTATATCCTTCTCATTCTTAGATCGGTAATGAGTTTGTAAATAATCAATGTGTTCTTTAACATATGGTTCAACCTCTGTTGTATTACGAAGGACATACACATGCGATGTGTGTGATTCATCAGTTTAAAGTCATACAAACTTGCATCCTGTACTGCCTTATCCATCAATTTTTCTGACATGCCGTGATTTAGGAAGACCAATGGCTTCAACATTGGATAAATGTTGGACACAAAATTCAATAGCCTCTTCTACTATGTAGCTTTCCACCATACAACCCTCGGGTCGATATCTATTCTTCACATACCCCTTTAATAGCTTCATATATCACTCGAACGGATACATCCAACGTAAAAATACCGGACCACATAGTTTGACCTCTCTAACCAAGTGCACAGTCAAATGAACCATTACATCAAAGAATGAAGGAGGGAAGTACATCTCAAGCTGACACAAAGTGATGATGATATGATTTTGCAATGAGTCCAACGTCTCAGGATCAATGACTTTTGAGCATAAAGCATTGAAGAACATACAAAGTTTAGTGATTGCATTTCTAACCCGCTTAGGCAAAATGGAACGGATAGCCAATGACAAAAACTATTGCATTAAGATGTGGCAATCATGTGATTTCAAGCCCAACAGTTTCAAATCTTTCATATCCACAAATCTACTCATGTTTGAAGAATATCCCTCTGGAACCTTAACTCCTTTTAAGAACCCGCAAAATATAGCTTTTTCAGACTTTGAAAGTGTGTAACATGTTGGGGGCAAGTAGGTCCGACTTCCCCTCATTTGTGGAGCCAATCTATCTCGAATACCCATGTCAACGATGTCAAATCTTGCCTTGAGGACATTTTTGTCTTCCATGGGATATTAAGTAATGTTCCAATCAGACTATCATATATGTTCTTCTCTATGTGCATCACATCTAAACAATGCCTCACATATAAATACTTCCAATAAGGAAGATCAAAGAATATAGACCTCTTCTTGTAGAGACCTTTGAGAATTCGAGATTTATTCTTTTTTCTGAATTTTACTTTCAACTGTTTCACCTTAGTGAAGATTTCTTGACCGGTTAATGGTTGTGGAGCTCTTCGTTGTTCTACTTTTCTGTTAAAATCTTTCTTCACTCTATGATAATGATGATCCTTAGGCAAGAACCTGCGGTGGCCGAGATAAACAATTTTCTTCCCATGTTTCAGTTGGCAGAAAGAGGTCTCGTCTTCACAGATAGGGAAACCAAGATGTCCTTTGATACTGTACCCAGATAGATTTCCATATGTCGGGTAATCATTTATCGTACAAAATAGCATAGCCCTCATATTAAAATTCTCTTTGTGGTATGCATCATACAACTCAACACCCTTGTCCCACAGAATCTTTAAATCTTCAACAAGTGGAGCCAAGTAAATGTCAATATTGTTTCCAGGCTGCTTTGGTCCTGAAATCAGCAAAGTCAAAAGCATATACTTGTGTTTCATGCATACATCTGGATCAAGATTATATATAACCAAAATTACAGGCCATGTACTATGACTTTCGGAATTATGGGGATTCATTCCATCTGCAAAAAGTGCCAGTCTTAAGTTTCTAGGATTACCACAAAATTCTAGAAATATATTATCGATTTTCATCCATTGTGGAGAATCTACAGGGTGTCTAAGAAAACCATCTCTTTTTCTATCCTTAGCATGCCAAACCAACTACTTTGCATCATCAGCATTATTGAACAAGCACCTAAATCTTGATATTATTAGTAAATACCACAACACCTTACTAGGGTTGCCAACCTTCTTGTATCGTGGTTCTCCACAGACTGGACAACTATCCTTCAAAGCATGACCACTTTGATACAAAATGCAATCATTGGAGCATGCATGTATCTTTTCATAATCAAGGCCCATGGATAAAAGCCCTTTCTTTGCCTCGTAAGTGCGACGAGGAAGCACATTATCCTCGGGAAGCATATCTTTCAAGAGATGTAGCAAGGTCGTAAAACTTTTATCAGACCAACCATTGCTCGCCTTCAGGTGATATAACTTTAAAATAGCAGATAATTTGGTGAACTTGACACAGTCATTGTATAATGGTGTTTCATAGTCAGTCATTAACCTTTCAAACATTTTAGGATAGTCCCGTATCTTTTCTTCTACATTGTAAGCCATGTCTTGCAATGTGTCTCCTTCGCCTCCCTCAAATTGTTCACTCCGATCTACAATATGAAATTCTTCCCTCTTGCCATGATGTATCCATCGTGTGTAAGTCGTATCAATGCCATCTTGAAATAAGTGATGACGCAATGCGTCTTTGTTAATCCGCTTACCAAAATCACACTTTTTGCAAGGACAAAGAAGTCTAGTATCATTTCCTGCATGTTCAATTGCACACCTTACAAATTCATCCACTCCTTTTTCATACTCTTCAGATAAGCGATTTGAAGACATCCACTTTCGATCCATTGCAGCACAATGATAAAAGGGGTGAGTACAAATATGTGGATAGTTCTTGTAGGGAAGGCATAGTTGCAAGCAAGACGCTTGGACTGATATTCAGATCTGTGTTATGGCGCATGGGGCAAAATTTTAGGAAGGCACAGTTGATATTCTGGTTCTTAACCTTGTGCTATTTCAATTTTCTAATCATCCCCTTAAGTTTTTAGTCTTCCCTTCAAATTATTACTTTCCTACCAAATTTTCAAGTTCTATATAACATAGAAATCAATGATCAGTGATAACCTGACACATTTCAACCATAAATATATGGTATGTGAATTTTGTCATACTATTATGTTGTTTTTATATTCTCATCTCCGACTTCTGATTTTTCTTTTTATCTCTACTCTGTTGTAGGTAATATTTAATCCTTTGTAGTTGAATCAATGTTCATTGACATACATTTCTTATTTTATTTTTTTGTTGTGAATATATGTTGACGAATTAGTATTTTTTATGTATTATTTCTAGTAAACTTTATGTTCTTCATATGTACCATTACATGAATGTCATAAACTTTTAGAATGTTAGGGATCACATACATCATCTCATCAACAATGCAAGTGGTCGGTGCCCCTATCACAGTGACCAGACCCATACAAACACAAATATGACATAGATTGTTAGAGTTCTCCATCTCCATAGCCTGCTATGTTTTTGTGCCTACACATGGCAAGGTTCCTAGTTCCTCTAGTTAATATGTGGAATGATTCTTCCTGGGATCAATGGTTTTATGAGAGATGTCCATCAGATATTTGATTGCAGGTAATTTGGTTCTGGATAGGTAGTTCGAATAGGCATTATGCATCTTAATTACAAAATTGTTTCAATCTGTTCTGATGTCAGATTGGTTTCTATGACTCTTTTCAGATGTTGTTCTGATCTCAGATAGGTTTCTATGACTCTTTTCAAATGAAGATTCAAATGATCATTGATAAACTAAATCTAAAATGTTACAGAAAATTGTAATTCTTTTAAGTTGTCCATTAGAAAGTGACCACAACATCTAAAACATGACTTCTTTAAATGAAAGAGAAGCTTGTGTAATAAGTGGTCCTCCTTACAAAATCTTCTACTTCTCATTAACTAGATCAGTTTGTTTGCTAAGTTGGTATCTTTTGCTGAATGTTATCAACTTTTCTCTACAAGTGGGCCTCCTTACAGAATACTCTAGTTCTCATTAGTGTGTAGGATTTCTCTTTATTGTTGTGAGGGTCGAGTAGCCTTGATGTTAGTTACTTGGCTTGGAAACAATTCTGTCTATTTTTATGTATGATGCATCTTTAAAGTAGATTAATCTATTATGCGCTTTCCTTCTATGCATACTTGAGTTACTTCCTACAAACATAACAAGATTTTCATTATTGACATTAGTTACTTGGCTTGGATTTCTCTTTATTGTTCAAGTCTAGAAGATGGCCATAAGATAAATGTTTGATTGTACAATTTCCTGGACTCACTAATCAAATTGATGAGTTTAAAAGCTACCTTTATTAGTAACCTTAATATTAAGTTTTACTTCATTACCTTCAAACAAATGACATAAATGATTGGTTATGGTTATGTAAATGTAGATAGGTTGGTATCTATTGGTGTGATAGTGGTGATGTTGTATTTAAATAATTTGAATATGATATGCATATTATTGTGTTTTCTTTTGGTGATTATTCCACCAGAGTGTTTTTTGTTATGGTTCTCTCTTATTATTTTTTACTCAAGGTAAATTGTTTCTTATCTTATTAAGAGGCATGAGTTACTTAGGATAGGCAATTCTTAACAAGACCAAGAGTGAGAATCTTTTAGGAGTCATATTTCTATTTTGCTAAAAACTTATTTTGTTCCCTATAATGATAATCAAACTATTAGATTTTTTAGGCAAGGGACCAGACAGCCCAAGGCAGAAGCATGCTTCAAAGACATATAGACATAATTAGGTAATGTCTTCAATGATATAACCAGGATTCCAGCAAAGAACTTATAAGATCAACCTGAAGGATTAGCATATCTGAAATATGAGCACCATCAAACATAAGAAACCATAAAGACAAAGAAAAATCCAGCTAAACATAGTGGTCAGCCATCAAAAGGGCTTGAGTGAGCTCTGCCACTCCAAGAAGGATAAGCTCAACCACTCAAGCCACACCATATAGACCACAAAGACGGGGTCGCTACCATTCCCGATGGAATCATACATGACCTGAAGTCATCCAGAAGGATCAGGTCCATCCAAAACTAGGAAGAAGGAATCACATCTAGGAAACAAACTCGGGAACAAGCATCCAACTACACCTTGAGCGAGCTCTGCCACTCCAAAAAAGGATAAGCTTGACCACTCAAACAAACATATCAAAACTAAAAGCAAAGCAAGCAGCCACATCCAAACTGAACCATTAAGAACTCGGCTTCTCCAAACAAGAGAAAGGGATAGACCACTCGAACAGCAACTCCAGAAGAAGCAGAAGCCATGATAAATCCTTACTGAAAAAGCCAAAACAACAAGAAACCATGAGCCATCTCAGCACCCATAAGCAGCATAGGGTAGAAACCAATCAACCCACAAAGAATCTTGAGAGAGCTTTGCCACTCCAATAGGATAAGTTCATCCACTCAAGATGATCACCAGAAGAAAGATGATCTCAAAAAGTAGTGTGCTAAATAATCATAATTCATAGAACAATGGGAATTTTGTGCTCATAAGAAAATGGAGCAAGTGCAAATCCTAGTAATCTTATGTATGTAACAATTATTAAAAATTTGAACTCCCAAATTGACTATACTTTTAGATATGTTAAGTCAATGCCCTGGATAAAAGAACACTAGTTGATCTAGTTATCAAAATGTAGGACTCGTGTAATCAACTTCCCACAGTTGATAACTCATAGATTTGTTTTTCATCCTTTCATGACTCTGATTTAGAGTCAACATGAGCAATACTTTTGGTATCTTCCACATTGGTATTATGCACTCCTTGTATTGATATATCAAGTGTATGAGGCCTCTATGCAAAATTATATCCAACACTTACCAGGTTAGGCTCTTCCATGCCACTAAGTGATGAGAAAGTTTCGATTCACAACTACTGAAGATAATTTGTATTTTGTTGCACAGAGGTTATGAAAAATGAATGTCATATATTTGGATAGCAGAAACCAATATTCATATAACTTGACATAATAGGTTATCTTATGTGGCATGTCAAAGTATTATACTTTCTCTATCTCTCACTCAACCAGTCAAATCAGATAGATCTAGCCACTGGATCAGTTGCTGCCCACCGTGTGGCCAGTTCCTACCTCTTTGGGGCTTCCTCTCTCAAAGATCAAGGGATGTAAAAGATAATAGGTTATGATCTCCCTGTCATCGGATGATAGATAAAGTCCATGATCAGCCTCTCCCTTGGATGATAGGTCAAGTCCAGATAGAAATGGAGATCAAGATGAAACTCGAATGTAGATTCTCAAAGCATATAGGTCTACTTATGGATGTATCTTGCTATAGGGATATTGATTGGCTCTTTACTTAATTTACGTAGGGCTATGAGTCCTTTCCATGTAAGCAGAGGTTACCTTGGATTGAATGGAGCTCAAAGTAGAGGTGGTTGTGAAACACTTTCTGGCAAAGAGCAGAGGACAGCGGCGCTTTCTGATGAATGAGGAGGCGTTGTCAGAGGTCTCTCTAGGGTAGCGGAGTTGAGTCGTCGTCCATCTCTCTAGGGTAGCGGAGTTGAGTTGTCGTCCGTCTGGCAAAGAGCAGAGGGCAGTGGCACGTCTGGCAAAGAGCAGAGGGTAGCGACGCTTTCTGGAGTATGGCAGCAATGTGAAGGCAGTTGTCGAGCGGTGAGCTCTGCGGTGCTCTGGCACAGGGGGGGCATTGGCACGTCTGGCGAAGAGCAGAGGGCAGTGTCACTTTTCAGAGTATGGCGGCGATGTGAAGGCAGTCGTCATCGAGCGGTGAGCTCTGCGGTGCTCTGGGACGGGGGGGGCTCTGCGGTGCTCAAGGACGGGGGGAGTTTGTGGAGAAACTGCTGAAGCTAGTTAATTTGGGGGAAACGGCGTGCGGAGGAAAAGAGGAAGCGTGGGTGTTAGAAAAAAAAATTTGTGACATCTATTTATTAATTAGATCTATACATGTACATATATGCAATGTACATGATTCATGTAGGTTAATAATTATTCTGCAATAATATCACATAAGGGTGTTAAATAATTGTTAGTTCTGGGTAAAAAAAACGAGCCGGCCCAGTCAATCTCAGACCGAATCTAAAATTGAATTTTTTTAACAAAATAATTCAAAGGCTATTTTGTATGTAAAATAGTAGATACATATGTATAACATGTAAATATAGAGGTTGATTAGTTACTCTGTTATAATATCACACATGGTGTTAAAATTTGGTTTTGAGTCAGTCAATTTCGGGACAAAACATGGCCCAGTTAGAGAGTTCAATTGTCAGTGTCGGGCCCAAATATAAAACTAGATTTTAATTATTCGAATGGTGCCTCAATTGAGAACGACCCAGATTGAAAACATTAGATTTGAAGGAAAACTCTGAGCCAGATTTGACAATGAATATAAAAAAAATCTCTAATTAGATGTTGATGATTATATTTCGTGTGATATAATATTGGGTGGTCGGTTCCGGGTCAAAACATCTACCCAGAGTGAAAAAAATTTCATTCCCATGATCACACAAAATTAAATTTTGTTCAATCGACCTCTCAAACTGAAACCAACCCATATTAAAAAAATTAAAGCCCAAAAAGAACTCGGACCCATATTTGACAATAATTTTATATGAAAAAATAATTATTTGATTACATGTTCATGATAAAATTCTCTAATAAAAAAATTGGGTTTAGCTCGGTTCCGGGTATATAAAACAAGTCAGAGTCTATTTTATAATCTTGGCATATAATAATGGATTATAGCATATTGTGTGACTATGGTCTATTACAACATGTAGCTATTACAATGGGAGACCAGACAGAAGAAGACTTGCAGCGGCACAAGGAGAGGGAGTGCTTGTTCTGGTTTTGGAGGCGGGACTTTGGCTTCGTTCTATTTCCGGAGCGGGAGCGAGAGCGAGAGCGAGGGTTTGGTGTCGTTGTTTTGTTTTTTGAGCGGTAGATATAGAACGTAAGGGAGGCATATATTGGAAAGTAATCCACCGTCTAAATGAATTAGGATTCAACAAGTTACAAAAAAGGAAACTACACTTGTTGTTTAAAATCAACGGCTGATCCATTTAAACAATTATGATTATCTAAAATGAAAAGGATAAATGTCCACAATCAAATGGATCATTTTCACGGAAGTAAAAGAGATAATGGTTTGTTTAATATAGTTAATATTGGTTAGGAAAAAAGTTAATGAGGGTCAGGAGCAATCCTGGGGTAAATTAAATAATAGTCTGGGATACATTTCCATAAGGTCAGGGATAAGCCTTTGGGAAAATTTAATATACTCATCAAGGACAGCATCACAAGGGTCAGGGATAAGCCTTTGGAAAAATTAATACACTAGTCAGGAATTATGTCCTTGAAGAAAAATTTGTCGGCCTTGTTGAGTTTTGTAGTAGTGATTGAGGGGAAATAGTCTTTAGAAAATATTAAAACATGAAACAATGCTAAGTGAGTATTTTTTTAAACAATTCGGAAATAAATTGTTTTGTTCAATATAATACGTGAAAATGCATAAATGACGAATAAAACACGAATAATTCGTAAAATTCGGGGAAAATATGGGTTTAATACGAAATTTAGGTGTACCATACATCTAATAAAAAATTTGCATATTATACGCGAATAACTGAAAATTTCAGAGAATTATGTGAATATGACATGTTGTTTAACTATGGTCTTTTACAATATGTAGCTATTACAATAGGTGATAGCATGTTGTGTAATTATAGTATATTACAATGGTTTAGTTTACGTTGTGTAATGGAGGTCTATTACAACGATGTATTATGTGTGGATATTACAATAGGTTACAACATGTTGTGTAATTATAATATATAAAAACAGGTTAGAGTATGTTGTCTCATGTTGGGATATAACAACGAGTTTTAATATGTTGTATTATGGTGGTCTGTTACAACATGTACCAAATACAACATGTAAAGGCCTGTTGTATAATTAATACATACTACAACGGGTGAGTCTGCGTTGTGTAATGATGGTCTATTACAACATGTGACTATTACAACAGGTCAAAATATGTTGTGTAAATAACATCTTTTACAATGGTTTTGAATATGTTGTGATACTACAACCTATTACAACACTTTAGCAGTTGTTGTAGTATACCCCTATACTACAATAGGTTTGACTTGTTGTAAATGACTTGTGTTGTATAAAATATATAATATACAACACAAAAATGGGCTTGTTGTGATAAGTATGCTAACTACAACACAATCATCAGAACTATTGTCTATCTCCCATTGTAAAAAGCATTTTCTATAGTAGTGAACTCAGGATAAGTTAGCTTTCCTTGAATCTTAATGGGTTCAATGCTCAGCACATGGCTCGGATCTTGCACATATCGCTTCAGATTGGACACGTGAAACACATCGTGCATCATACTATATTGAGAGGGTAACGGTAAACGACATGTGGCTTCACCAATCCGTTCTAACACTTCAAACGGACCCACATATAAGGGGCTCAACTTTCCTCTATTCTTATGTATAGCTCAGAGCGGTCGGATTTTCAGAAAAAACATGTTCTCCCATAGAGAAATGCACATTAGTCCGCTTCGCATCAGCATACGACTTTTGTCGATCTTGGGCTCTGTTTAGCCTTTGCCTGATCAAAGTGACTTTATCAGCATACACTTGGAGTTCATTTGACCTCAATAAGGTCCTTTCACCAACATCATCCCAGTGAAGTGGTGACTGGCACGGTCTCCCATAAAGAGCTTCATATGGAGGCATCCCGATACTGGCTTGGTAATTGTTTTTGTAAGTAAACTCGACTAAAGGTAGGTACTGCTCCCATGATCCACCCCAATCGAGCATACAAGCTCTCAGCAGATCCTCTAAGGTCTGGATTGTCCTTTCTAACTAACCATCTATCTGGGGGTGATAAGCGGTACTGAACTTCAACCTTGTACCTAGTTCCTCTTGAACCTACTTCCACAACTTGGAAGTAAACTTTGGGTCTCTATCGGAGATGATGGAACTGGGTACGCCATGTAAACGTACTATCTCTCTGATATATAGCTCAGCTAAGTCTGACACTTTGGAAGTGGTTTTCAGGGCAAGGAAGTGTGCTGACTTCGTAAGGCGATCTGCCACAACCCATATCGCATCATGACCTCTCTTGGTCTGGGGTAGACCCACCACGAAATCCATGGTGATCTGCTCCCATTTCCACTATGGGATCTCTATAGACTGTAAATGTCCTCCGGGTCATTGGTGTTCATCCTTCACCATTTGGCACGTAAGACAACTGGCCACATAAGCTACAATGTCTCTCTTCATTCCTGGCCACCAGAAAAACCTCTGCATGTCCTTAAACATCTTAGTAGTTCCTAGGTGCACCGTGTATTTAGAACCATGAGCCTCTTATAGGATACTTTCCTTCAACGGTGAATCTTCATGAACCCATATGCAATTCTCAAATCGGATCCCTCCGTCTACTCCCAAAGAAAGTCGGGTCTGAGGCCTCTTCATCAAGCCTTTCATCTTGTCAAGTTCTCCACTAGCCAACTGGGCTACTACAATCTCACTCAACAATTCAGACTGAATCTGGATGTTGGCCAATCGAACTCGATCATGTAACGGTTGAGGAGACCATTCTACCCGCTCTTCTAAGCTCTTCTACTGACTAGACAAAATAGAAGCACACCTTAGCTGTTTCCGACTCAAAGCATCAGCTACGATGTTCGCCTTTCCTGGATGGTAAGCAATGGTGAAGTCGTAATCCTTCATGTACTCCATCCATCGTCGTCGTCATAGGTTTAAGTCTTTCATTGTCAGGAGGTATTTCAGGCTCTTATGGTCAGTGAAGATCTCAAAAGTAGCACCATACAGGTAATGTCACCAAATCTTCAAGGCATGGATGATAGCAGCTAACTCCAGGTCATGTGTCGGGTAATTCACCTCATTGGGCTTGAGTTTTCGGGAGGCATATGCAACCACATGTCGATTATGTTCCAACACACAGCCAAGTCCTATCTTTGATGCATCGGTGAAAATCGTAAAACCCTCATTGCCTGATGGTAGAGTCAAAATGGGTGTAGTGGTCCGCTTCTCTTTCAGCTCCTGGAAACTAGCCTCACAAACATCAAACCACACAAACTTCACATCTTTCCGAGTCAACATGGTCAAAGGCAAGGTGGTCTTTGAGAAATCTGTGATGAAGTATCGGTAGTATCCTTCTAACCCCAAGAAGCTTCGAATCTCGGAGGGGTTCTTCGGTGTTGTCCAGTCTTGAACTGTCGACACTTTAGTCGGATCTACCGTGATTGTTCCTCCTAAAATGATATGTCCAAGGAACATGACTCGGTCTATCCAAAACTCACATTTAGAGAATTTCCCATAGAACTTATGCTTTCTCAAGATATCAAGGACTTTACTTAGGTGGTCTCGATGTTGATCTAAGTCATCTGAATAAACCAGTGTGTCATCTATGAATACTATGACAAATGAGTCAAGGAAGAGTTGAAACACACTATTCATAAGCTTCATGAACACACTCGGTGCATTGGACAGCCCAAAAGGCATAACCACAAACTCATAGTGGCCATACCGAGTTCTAAAAGTAGTTTTCGGGATATCCTCACTTTTAACTCTCAACTGGTGGTAACCCGATCTCAAGTCGATCTTGGAAAAGACTCGAGCTGACTTCAACTAGTCAAACAAGTCATCTATCTGGGGTAAAGGGTATTTGTTCTTAATGGTAGCATGGTTGATCATCCGTTAGTCTATGCACATACGGAGTGAACCATCCTTTTTTTTTACAAAAAGAACTGGTTCTCCCCATGGTGATGTGCTAGGGTGGATAAAACCCTTGTCTAACAATTCATGTAGTTGTTTCTTTAACTCGAGCAACTCAGTAGGGGCCATTGTATAAGGTGCTCATGAAATAGTCCTTGTACCAGGAGCTAGCTCTATGGAGAAATCTACCTCTCTCTCAGGAGGAATCCCTGGTAGATCATCTGGGAAAACATCTGCATAGCTCCTAACTACCTCTATTTCTTCTAAGGGTTGCACCTTAGGTTCTGGCTCGGTGACTACTTCTAGGAAAGCTTGACACCCTTTACTCATCATCTAATCTGCCTTCAACGCTGACACATACAGGCTAGTGGTGGCATCCTACCTACCCCTAATGACAAAAGGTGGGTGACTTGGTCTCTTAATGATCACTTTCTTCTCCCTATAGTCAATGTTGGACCTATAAGTATAAAGCCAATCCATGTCGATGATTACATCAAAATCATTCATGTCAAGAAGGATAAAGTCTGTAGGGAATTCACGATCTTGATATTTCACAGGTATCACTGGAGTTTTCAAAAGGGAAGTAAAGATCTGACCACTCGAGGTTGTAACATCTAAGACATACCCTAAATCCTTGATATCCAAACAAAGCATAGTTGCAAGATTTCTCGAAATGAAAGTATTAGTAGATCCAGAGTCAAACAAAGCTTTCACATTATGTCCCATGACTTCAAGCATGCCTACATTGTTTTTCATCATGCATTAGACCATCACATGCTTAACTTAAAAGATAAAAGAAAGCTCTAAGGGTTATTACCCTCGATCAACCAATTAGCGTTAACTTGAGCCTCCTCATTATCAATGGCAAACACCCGAGCTTGCCTCCTCTCTCCAGCAGGTGGGGCTGCAGCTATAGGTGGGGATGCCATAGGTGGGGCTGCTACTGGTGGAGCTGCCACTTGTCTTGGACCTCTGGAATCTAGCATAGGACAAGCGGATTATAGATGTCCTTCTTGGTGGCATCGAAAGCATGTCTTCTTCTTGTAGCGGAAGTCACCGGCGTGCCCCTTTCTGCAGGTGCGGCAAGGAGGTCGGTTGTTCTCTTGACGAGGTTTCCCTTTTCCTCCATGTCTTCCTTTAGCTTGATGATGTCCTTGACCCTTCTTGTGGTTATTTCTCGGGCCTTAGGCTCCTTCAGTGAAACCCAAGTACCCCTTGGGTGGAAACTGGGCAGGCATCACAGTCCTTTCCATGTCTAAAGCAGTGTTGTAGGCTTCTGCGAAGGTTTTAGGCTTGCTTGCCATCACATGGGGCCGGATGGCAGGGTGAAGACGCTCTATGAAGTGATCCACCCTTCTTTCTTCATCCATCTTGTACCCAAAACGCTCCAGGATCCGGAACTTGCACCCGAAGTCTGCCACAAAAGAGTTTCCTTAGGTCATGTTGGTGAATTCCCTTTCCTTTTCCTTCTTAGCTGAGACTGGGACAAATCTAGCGATGAAGATCGTCTTGAAGTCAGCCCATGTCATGGGTTCCTCTGTCAAATTTCGGCCAGTGATGTGGGTCTCCCACCATATCTTGGTTTCTCCTTCTAGGAGGTGAGCAGCAAAGAGGACCTTCTTGCTCAGTTGTACCTCAAGCTTGCGGAATCCATTCTCGACTGCAAGCATCCAAGCTTCCGCCTTGTCGACTACTTATCCTCTCCCCAGAACTTCTCGATGTTCAACTTGACGAAGTCCAAGATGGTGGCTCCTAGTCGATGACGAACCAGAAGTGGCTCACCATTCTCAGCTCTCGCTAGGTCTCGGAGGGCCAAGGCATTAATGGCCTTTGTCAGCTTCTTCTGTTGCTCCATCAACCAAGCATCAGGGGTGTGGATCATCATGGTCGGTTTTGGACCTCCAGCTTGGTCTTCTTCCATCTGGTCTACTTCCTTGTACACATGTTGCTCCTCATACCCTTGGTCCTGTTCTTGATTAAGGTTGTTGAAGGGTATCAGGTCAGGGTTAGGAACCTCATGAGTGGTCTCTTCGGGCCTCTTTCTCTTCTTAGAGGATTCACCATCATGGTTCTTCTTCCTCTTCTCTGAAGACCCCTTTCCTTTGTGGGGAGGCCAAGCACTCCTAGCTGGGTTCCCAGTGCCCTCAGGAATAGCAACAGTCTTGGTACGAGCCATCTACATAAGCATAACAAACAAACCATTAGTTTATTATTAAACTAATTATACTTATGTCAATGACGTCTCATTACGTATCTTTTATTAATTTGATGGAGGATCCCTAAATCCTTAACTTACTTGCCCATACCACATGAGGGTGAGGAAGTGATGAATGCATATTCATTGTAGTTCAATCATCTCGTTTAGCCAAGTTTTGGTTGCATTCGTGCATTTACTGGCTTTATCTTCTAATATGTGCATTTACTTGGCTTAATTGCTTTAATGAGCTTTTATTGGCCTTATCTTCTTATATGCAACTCATTTTGGCTTAATTGATTTTACTCCTATTTTTATTGATTCTTTGCACCCTTGTACAGGTTGTTTTGAGCTTTGGGCCCTATCTTCTGGGCTCTTTATCCGTTTTAGCCCTTAGTTTGGGCATGGTCAAAGCAAGTCAATGGCCCCTTTATTTCTTTAGCGACTACTGTACGGGCGTCTACCCTAATCACCCGAGGATACCCTTCTTAGCCGTGACCGCGACATCCTCTCCACCAACTGGTCGCGGCCCAACTTCTATCTTCCATGATCCAACACCCACCACAACCATCACCTTTCACCACAGCATCGTGACCCGCGATCCTTAGATGCTGCGACTTCAGTCCTAAACAACTGTGACCACGGCATACAAGAGCCGCGACTGTGATCTTTTCCGCAACCCTCTCTCTCCCCCCATAAATCGCGACCTCATCTGCTCAACTCTGCGATCGCGGCTTCTTCACACCTGCCCACAGTTATCAACATATCGCGACCGTGGAGCCATCGACCCCACCCGAGATCTTTGTCGTGACTGCGGTTGTTATTGCGACCTCCACTTCCCACTTGCCTGTGATCTCTCTGCAATCAAACAGCGCCTACTCCTTCCACCATAACTACACGAACACCGATGTCGTCACGACAATCACGACCAGATACCCACACCGTGGTCCCTGCTTCTCCACCATTGCCGCCTCCTCCATGACAGTACCATCTCCGCTCAACCACCAAGACTGTGACCGCGGTATGAACAACCGCGACCGCGGTGTTCACAACCACGTCCTGCAGTGTTCTTCCATCTGCCTGTGATCACTACTGCAGCAACAGGGCCGTGCCCATCTTCATCTTCACCAACCAACAGCAACACACACCATCACCTCCACCTCTAGTAGACCGCAGCTTCCCCCACAACTCACTCGCGATCTTCAAACTCACCAACCATCGTGACCCATGGATCAAGAACCATGACCAGCAACACCACTCCACAGAAATTGCGATCTCCTCCTTCCACAATACCGTGACTCCCTTTTTCTAACCTCCATTGCAGCAGCGAGCAGCAAGGCACAACACCCACAGTCACGACCTGCTACTCTCCCTATACCATGACCCCTCTATCTACAACCGCGACTAGGTTTCCGCTTCATCCCAATGGATCGTGACCGCCATTCTTTGTTATCACAACCTACTGCTAACAAAAAGACCGTGACCGTGCTAAAAGCCACGACCGCAGCATTCAAAAGGTCGCGACCTGCTGCAGAATTACTAAGGTCACGAATCTAAGTCGGTGCCCAGCCTGCCTATAAATAGAACACGACTGCAGACAGTCAAAGGATCATCTCCAGACGCCGTTGGGCTGCAAGTCTGTCCTGGGCCTAAGGAGACGATCTCCATAGCCAAGAACCTACCCCCGTAGTGGTTTTGCGGCCTATTCACCCAAATCTGGAGTGAAGACTCAGATCTGCAAGCCACCTCATTCAGATTTGGATCTAGATCTGCTGCGTCTATGACATTTCTACACCGCCATCTCATCCACGATATGCTCCTCCTGCTGCGAGTGAGGACTACGAGAAGAAAGAGAAGGTGGAGAGAGAAGATCTGACTCATCTATCGTGGTGTTCTTCCCTCCTCATCCAGATCTGCCACGACCTTGTGTAGAAGACCGTGCCTCCACAGAGTTGCGATCATCTTCTTCACCATGCTCATGGTGGAAACTTCTCTCTCTCTTATTACCTTTGTTTCTCTCACCATGAGCAAGTAGTTTACTTTCACTGGGGTGTGGGGACTAGTCTCGTTGCCCGTGCTTTCATATCTAATTATTAAACATTCCATGGCATGTATATAATCTTTCATTTCATTGTTAATCGTCGATGTGTGCTTGTGGATTGATCGCCTGCTTGTATATATCTTGTTCGTTTCCTATGTTGCGAGAACTTCAATGCGTAGGTTTTGAATGTCGATTAACACGATGGACTCCCAAACTAGAAATAGAATGGGATTCCTTGAGGTCGTAAGTGTATGATCTGTGTGGTGATGAGCCATCTATCCCACGGTGACGCTTTTGTATGCCTGACACCTGTATAGGGGGCCCACAACCTCATTTGGATTTATGTATCTTTGGAGCCATAAGTATGTGATCTGGATGGTGACGAGACATCTGATACCTAAGGTGATGCTTATGCGAACCTGATGCCCATATGGGGGGTTCTGCAGTAGCTCTATTTGAATGGTTATATCTTGCTTGGATGTTGATGTTTGGATGTGATTGCATGTGTAGTGGTGGTGAAACCCGGGACCATCCCAGTGATTTCCATCATTAATCTTTAATCAACTTTTAATCATGCTCTTTTTCTTTCCTTGCATTTAGTTTAGTTAAACTCAATTCAACCAACCTTGTTCTAAATATTAGTCTTGATCCAACTAGATTCGACTAGAAAGAAGATTCTTAAAAACATTGTCCCTTGGGATTCGATCCTCAACTATACTGTGATAAGACCCGTCTGCTTGCGGGTGGTATTATTGCACGTTGTTTTGGTTAAAAACTTAGGGATTTCAACCCTAAGTGAGTTTGTTAGTGCGATAATATAAGCCACGTCAAATTCTGGCGCCGTTGCCGGGGACAACAGAATCATCTAGTTAAATATAGTTCTTTTGAGACTAATTTAGGTTTTTCTTTTACTTTTGATACTATCGATCATATATACTTGAATTCGGTTCTACTCCGTCCATCTTACTAGTGAGAGATCTTTTCATCCTAGGTACCTACAAAGTCTAGTGTATGCGCCGCTCAGACAGTCCCGGACTCTCTGCTAGCTTTGACCCTGAGATAGACAGAACCTTTCACCGTTAGTACAGAGAGAACCAATCAAGAATGGCTCAAAAGGAGGAAATTGCTCGAAGGGTAGCTCAAGCCCTTAATGCACAAAGAGATAGGCTTATGCAAGAAGCCCGAGCCGCAGTTCAAGAAGAAATCCAAGCAGCCCAAATAGCCGCTCAATCAGTAGAGTTACAAAAAGACCTTAGGGAGTTCTCAATCCCTAAAGCTGCTGACGTTCATCACCCAGTGCAACCTCCTCCCATCAACACTCCGAATTTTGAGATAAGAGCACATTGGGTTACATTGCTTCAAAATAGTCCTTTTTATGGTAAGCAAGGAGAAGATAGTCAAGAACATTTTCTAAGGTTTATAGATCTATGTGCCATGACAAAGCAAAATGGAGTCATGGATGATGCCATCAGACTCCGTCTCTTCAAATACTCTCTTGCTGATAGAGCCGTGAGTTGGTAGAACTCCTTGCAATACGAACCCATCACCACTTGGGAACAACTTCAAAATGTTTTTCTAGAAAATTTTTATCCCCCTTCTCTCACCTATGAAATCAAGGGTCAAAATAACGCAATTCACCCAGGTCCCTAGAGAATCCCTAGCTGAAGCATGGGAAAGATACAAAGAGCTTCTACGCAAGTGTCCACACCATGGCATTCCAAAGAATCAACTCATTGAAATCTTTTATAGAGGTGTGGATGATGATATCAAGAGGTTTTTGGATTCCTCGTCTGGAGGAAACTTCATGCATCAGAGTTATGATAGTGCATGGAAGGTTGTCACCCTTAGAGCTGAAAACCAAGCCAACTGGGGTAGACCTGTTGGCAAAGGAGTGCTAAAGGTAGATATGGTTGAACCAACACCCGAGTACTAGTCTATCGTTGAGTCTCTCAAACTCCTAGTTGCAAAGCAAGACCATCTAGAATTGTCTCTCACGGCTTATGAAAGAAGATGTTCACCCCCTCGACAACAAGAGCAAGTTAAGTCAGCTTCACTCTTCTGTGAAGCATGCAAAGGAACTGATCATTCTACTCTAGCCTGTAACATTCTCTATGATGTTGTTTTGAGCAATACATGTGCCCAAGGAGATAGTGGTCAAATGGAAAATCTGAATGTTGTCAACACCATCCCTGGTCAAGGGTACTATAATCTGAATCAGAAAAGGAACCATCCAGGTTTTCAATATGGAAATCCTTCTAGAGCGGAAAACTCATGACAGCTTGGTTCAAATACTCAACAACGAGGCCCGCCAGGATTCCAGTATAACCAACAACAGAATTTTGGGAATTAAGGGAACTTCAGAGGTAACTTCCAGAATAGAAACTACAGCAATTTTCCGAACAATTCTCAGTTCCAGAATCCCAATCAAGTCCCCTATCAACAACAACAACAAGGGCCACAAACCGGTCCTATCTCTCCTGATGAAAAATTGTCAGCTATTGAGAAGATGTTGCAGTCGCAGAAGACTATGATAGCTAACCAGTAAGCCCATCAGAAGGCTATTGAATCTCAACTAGCTCAACTTGCGGCTAGCATGAAGCCACCTACTGGAGTCTTTGCTGGACAACCTGAGAACAACCCTAAGCACCCGAAGCAATTGAAGGCTGTCACCACCAGGTCTGGAAAAGACTATTTTGACCCCCCCCCAATTAAAATACCAATGGCGGCAATAGATGATGATGACTTTGTGAATATCCAAGACTCTACAGTACCTTAGTCCCAACCGAAGGAACAACCAACCGTTGATAAGACAGACAAAGCAAGATTGGAGGAACCATTGATTGCGGAGGCAGAAGACACACCTGAGCCGGATGTGCCAGTATACAAGCCCCGTCCTCCCTTCCCGTCTCGTTTGAAGAAGACAAAGATCGATACTCGATTCAACAAGTTTAAAGAAGCTATGAAGAAGCTTCATGTAGATATACCCTTTCTAGATGTGTTGGCCGAGATACTTGCTTGGACTAAGTACTTAAAGTCTCTCCTTACAAGGAAGTACATAACTGAAGAATACGAGATTGTTAAGCTAGCAACAACCACTTCTGATATCATCCAGAGAAAGATGCCCAAGAAGCAAAAAGACCTGGGATCCTTTGGGATTTCATGCCATATTGGTGATTCTTCATGTAAGAAGGGATTGGCCGATCTCAGTGCTAGTATCTCTATCATGCCACTTAGCCTTTGTAAGAGGCTAGGGTTTGCAGAACTTCTCCCAACTGGAATGACCATACAACTTGAAGATAACTCTATGACTCTTCCCTTAGGTATCATTGAAGATGTCCCCGTCAAGGTTGGAAAAGACTCTTATGTCCCATGTGACTTTGTCATCATGGACATAAAGGAAGATGCCAGATACCCTCTTATCTTTGGTCGTCCGTTCCTCGCCACTGTAAGAGCTTTGATTGATGTTGAAGTAGGGACCTTGCTGCTCAGACTAGGGAAAGAAACCCTCGAGTTCAAAGTTTTTGAAAGCATGTGAAGACCAAGCATGCATGAAGAAGTCTATTTGATTGATTTCATTGAGCAAATGTCTCTCCTCACACAAGAGGAATATGAACAAGACGATCCTTTAGAAAATGGCACTAACAAACCCATCTTCTGAAATTTTCATCAACGAACAAGTTAAGGATTGTATCCTTCACCTCGACTCTGTAGAAGAAGATCCTGAAGCTAAGTTCGAGGAACTCAAAGCTGTAAATGTATCTGAAGAGCCATGTGAGAAGCTAGAAGCCCTTGAAATGAAGCCCCTGCCCAAGGGACTTAAATACGTGTTTTTGGATGATCTCAAGGTTTGTCTAGTTATTATAAATTCCGATCTAATGACCGAACAAGAAGATAAACTCCTGAAGGAATTAAAGGAAAGAAAGAAAGCTATCAGCTATAAGATCATCGATCTCACCGGGGTCAGTCAAGCGCTTTGCATGCACAAAATCCCTATGGTGGAAGACCACAAGCCGACTGTCGAGCATCAACAGAAGTTGAATCCTAATATGAAGGAAGTAGTCTGCCGCGAAGTTGTCAAGTTGCTCACTACCGGAATCATCTATCTCATATATGACTCACCCTGGGTGAGTCATGTGCATGTCGTTCCAAAGAAAGGTGGCACTACTGTGATACAGAATGAAAATAATGAACTCATCCCCATTCGAACAATCACTGGGTGGAGGATGTACATCGACGACAGGAAGTTAAACAAGGCAACACGTAAAGATCATTTCCCGATGCCTTTTCTAGATCAAGTCTTAGAGTGATTGTCTCACCAGGAATATTTTTGCGATCTTAATGGTTACTCTGGATTCTACCAAATTCCTATACATCCAGATGACCAAGAGAAAACTACTTTTACTTGCCCCTTCGGAACCTATGCCTTCAGAAGGATGCCATTCAGACTCTGTAATGCGCCTGCAACCTTCCAACGTTGCATGGCAGCCATATTTGCTGGGCTAACCGAAACTATTATGGAAGTTTTTATGGATGATTTCTCCATATATGGAGATTCATATGATTCATGCCTAAGGCACCTCTCCCTTGTCCTCAAACGATGCGATGAAACACATCTAGTGCTTAATTGGGAGAAATGTCATTTTGTGGTAAAAGAAGGTATTGTCCTCGACCACAGGGTCAGTAATCGAGGAATCGAAGTTGACAAAGCAAAGATCAAAGTGATTTCTAAACTCACTATCCCAACCAATGTAAGAGACGTTCATGCTTTCCTTGGTCATGCGGGCTTCTACAGAAGGTTTATCAAGGACTTCTCCAAGATAATCAAGCCCATGACAAAATTGTTGATGAAGGACGTTGATTTCCATTTTGATGAAGAATGTATCAAGAGTTTCAACAACCTAAAGCATGCCCTTACAACAACACCCATCATTCAAGCCATGTATTGGGATCGCCCATTCGAAATTATGTGTGATTCCAGTGATTACGTTATAGGTGCCGTCCTGGGCCAATGTATAGAGAAGAAACATCATGTCATCTATTATGCATCGAAGACCCTTGACGAAGCTCAGAGGAACTACGCAACTATCGAGAAGGAACTCCTAGCAGTCATATATGCCTTTGATAAGTTTAGATCCTAACTCATTGGTTCAAATATTATTGTCTACACCGATCACGCTGCTATCTGTTATCTTCTAAAAAAGAAAGATGCAAAACCAAGGCTAATAAGATGGATTCTCCTATTGCAAGAATTTGATATTGAGATTAGAGATAAAAGAGGCACAGAAAATGTTGTAGCAGACCACTTAAGTCGTATCCACACTCTAGAAACTGAGAAGATACTAATTAACGACTCTCTTCCAGATGACCAGCTTATGAAAGTCTCAGAAGCTACTCCTTGGTACTCAGACTATGTGAACTATCTCGCCGCTGGTGTCATCCACCCTGAGTGTACAGGCAATTCTCTAAAGAAATTCATGCATGAGGTGAGGCAATATCACTGGGATGAACCGTACCTCTTCAAGCTCTGCGTTGATGGTCTCTACAGACGTTGTATCGCTGAGGAAGAAGCCCAACTTATTTTAAAACAATGCCACTCATGCCCAGTCGGAGACCATATGAGTTCTAAGAAAACTTCTTTGAAGGTTCTACAATGTGGGTTCTTTTAGCCAACCATATCTAGAGGTGCTTACAATTTTGTTCTGTCATGTGACAAGTGTCAGAGAAAGGGAAACATTACGAAAAGAGATGAGATGTCACTCAAGCTATGGCAAGAAGTTGAGATTTTTTATGTCTGGGGAGTGGACTACATGGGTCCATTCCCATCCTCACATGGATTTTCCTACATACTAGTCGTGGTTGATTATGTCTCCAAATGGGTAGAGGCAATACCAACGGTTACTAGAGATTCAAAACCCGTCATTAAAATGTTCAAAGATATCATTTTTCCCCATTTTGGAGTTCCACGCACTGTGATCTCCGACGGAGGTTCTCATTTTTTGGAAAGAAACTTTGAAGCGTTGTTGAGAAGATATGGTGTGACACACAAGGTAGATTCCCCCTACCACCCACAAACAAGTGGGCAGGTAGAGGTTTCGAACCGTCAACTCAAGGCTATCCTGGAAAAGATAGTAGGACACAACCGAAAGGATTGGTCAGTGAAAATCAATGACGCTTTATGGACCTACCGAACCGCGTTCAAAACTCCTCTTGGAACAACACCCTTCAGACTTATCTATGGAAAATCATGTCACCTGCCCGTGGAACTAGAACATAAAGCTTGGTGGGAAATAAAATAGCTGAATTTTGACACTAAGAAAGCTGGCGAAGCTAGGATTCTACAACTTCAAGAGTTGGATGAACTTTGAATGACAGCTTATGAGAATGCACGAATCTACAAGGAACGCAAGAAACTTTGGCATGATGGTCATCTAAAGAGGAAGGACATTCAAGTGGGAGACCATGTTTTTTTGTTCAACTCAAGACTGAAGTTATTCCCAAGAAAACTCCATTCTCAGTGGTCTGGGCCATACATTGTCAAGAGCATCTACCCACATGGTGCATTTACGTTATGGAGTGAGAAGTCAGGTGATTTTGTGGCAAATGGCCAACGCTTGAAGAGATATTTCACCACAGCTGATACTAGCACTGATGAATTGATGAATCTATCCAAACCGACATACCTACCAGAGAGCTAAAGAAATCATGTCGAGCCATTGACGTAAAACAAAGGTGCTTGTCGGGAGGCAATCCGGTCTTTAACTTAGCTTTTACTTTTAATTTTGTTTTTAGAAAATTTTGCACCTGGTAGACAATGCATCGCAAGATGCAGTCTTAAGTTCTGATAGTTTCCATTTTTAAGATTTCAGATGGAGGATGCGTTGCCGAAAGGAATGCAACCACATCTGGTGGACCAACCGGCACGAGTTTACCCCTCCATCTCGGATTCAGAGTTTGCTCAGGACAAGCAAATTTCTAAGTTCGGGGTGGAGGGTGGGTGGTACGTACTTTACTTTCCACCCTCTCCTATCCATTTCAGACTTAAGATTTCATCGTTGAGACTTTGTTGCAATTTTGAGCAATTTTTCAAAAAATTTCAAAATTTTAAAAAGTTTTCATAGATGTGTGTATAGAAACTTGATGAAGTTTTGATGCTTTTGCTTCAATCAAAGCCTTTACCTAGCTGGCTATCCTATTTTTCCATGCAATTTTGAATCATTATACCCTCCTTATTCGAAATGAAGCCTCAAGGAGAACAATTTCTGAAACTAGCCAATGATTAGAAACCACCGTGTGAAGCTTATGAATCCTAACATCATGATCAGTAGATATGGCAAGTATTCGTCGAACTGAGAGGGATCAAACACATTGTGCTTCCTATCTGACTAGTGGAACAGTAGCATGGAATCTCCACCAGATCCTCATCAAGTCATTATTTGAGCAGAGTATGATAAGGAGAGCGACTTGGTGCACTGAATTGTAAATCAAGTTGCACTCTGATCTGAACTCTCTTCTACACTTCTTGCATCATCTTCTTACCCCTTCGTTCATCAAAAACAAACAAAAATAGCCAATATAGTGCCAAACCCTAAGTTCAGGGTGGCACACTCTATCTCTCTTTACGCTTCTTCCATACCCCTCACTACGAAATAGGGGTGTATCACCAAGAAACGATGCCTAAGCGCACACAAAAAGAAATGCAATCTCGAGTCAAATAGAGGAGAGATTCGCACACACAAAAAATTGCAATCGATGGAATTACAAATCATATAATAAAAATCTCGAGTCGAATAGAGGAGAGATTTATTTCTTCCTTCCATACCACCCTTCACTCCCTTTTCCACCTACTGGCACAATGAATGCCTACGCTCACCAACATCCTAAAAACACCAGTGTCAGATCAGGTGCACACTTGTTGTTCTGCGGGTATCTCTGGACTCTTACGAAACTCTCTGACATGCTTGATTTTGGAAAATGTAGAGAGAAAGTGATATTGGGAAGCGAACTCAGGAACGAAGATATGGTAAAATGTGTTCTGTGATCTCAGGATGTTGAGACACTTAGTCATACCGAGCAGAAAAGAAACAATCGCGATGTGAAGATGAAGCAATCGCACGAGTTGAAAGTATTCATCCAGTGAGTGTTTTAGATTTTGTGTTACTCGAGGATGAGCAACGTTTAAGTTCGGGGTATTTTGATGAATGCATATTCATCGTAGTTCAATCATCTCATTTAGCCAAGTTTTGGTTGCATTCGTGCATTTACTGGCTTTATCTTCTAATATGTGCATTTACTTGGCTTAATTGCTTTAATGAGCTTTTATTGGCCTTATCTTCTTATATGCAACTCATTTTGGCTTAATTGATTTTACTCCTATTTTTATTGATTCTTTGCACCCTTGTGCAGGTTGTTTTGAGCTTTGGGCCCTATCTTCTGGGCTCTTTATCCGTTTTAGCCCTTAGTTTGGGCATGGTCAAAGCAAGTCAACGACCCCTTTATTTCTTTAGCATCTATTATACGGGTGTCTACCCTAATCACCCAAGGATCCCCTACTTAGCCGCGACCGCAGCTTCCTCTCCACCAACTGGTCACAGACCAACCTCTATCTTCCACGATCCAACACCCACCACAACCATCACCTTTCACCACAGCATCGCGACCCACGATCCTTAAATGTGGCGACTTCAGTCCTAAACAACCGTGACCACGGCATATAAGATCTGCGACCGCGATCTTTGTCGTGACCCTCTCTCTCCCCCCAAAAACCGCGACCTAATCCGCTCAATGTTGCGACCGCGGCTTCTTCACACCTGCCCACGGTTATCAACATATCGTGACTGTGGCGCCATCGACCCCGTCCGTGATCTTTGTCACGACCGCGGTTGTTATCACGACCTCCACTTCCCGCTTGCCCGTGATCTCTCCACCATCGATCAGTGCCTGCTCCTTCCACCATAACTACATGAGCACCGATGTCGTCAAGACAATCACGACCAGCTACCCACACTGCGGTCCCTACTTCTCCACCATTGTCGCCTCCTCCATGACAGCACCATCTCCGCTCAACCACCAAGACCGCGACCGCGGTGTGAACAACCGCGATCGCAATGTTCACAACCACATCCTATGGTGTTCTTCCATCTGCCCATGATCACTACTGCAGCAACAAGGCCGTGCCCATCTTCATCTTCACCAACCAACAGCAACACACACCATCACCTCCACCTCTAGTACACCGCAGCTTCCCCCACACCTCGCCTGCGATCTTCCCACTCGCCAACCATCGTGACTCGTGGATCAAGAACCGTGACCACAAACACCACTCCATAGAAATAGCAATCTCCACCTTCCACAATACCGTGACTCCCTTTTTCTAACCTCCATTGCAGCAGCGAGCAGCAAGGCACGACACCCGCAGTCACGACCTGCTACTCTCCCTGCACCACGATCCCTCTATCTGTAACCACGACCAGGTTTCCACTTCATCCCAACGGATCGCGACCGCCATTCTTTGTTATCGCGACCTGGTGCTAACAAAAAGACCACGACCGTGCAAAAAGTTGCGACTGCAGCATGCAAAAAGCCACGACCGCGGCATTCAAAAGGTCGTGACCTGCTGCAGAATTACTAAGGTCGCAAATCTAAGTCAGTGCCCATCCTGCCTATAAATAGAACATGACTCCAGTCAGTCAAAGGATCATCTCAAAAAATCGTTGGGCTGCAGGTCTGTCCTGGGCCTAAGGAGACGATCTCCATAGCCAAGAACCTTCCCTCATGGTGGTTTTGTAGCTTGTTCACCCAGATCTAGAGTGAAGACTCAGATCTGCAAGCCACCTCGTTTAGATTTGGATCTAGATCTCGATCTGGGTCTAGATCTACTGTGTCTATGCCATTTCTACGCTGCCATCTCATCCACGATCTGCTCCTCCTACTGTGAGCGAGGACTACGAGAAGAAAGAGAAGCTGGAGAGAGAAGATTTGCCTCGTCCGTCGTGGTGTTCTTCCCTCCTTGTCCAGATCTGCCTCGACCTTGTGTAGAAGATTGTGCCTCCACAGAGCTGCGATCATCTTCTTCACCATGCTCATGGTGGAAACTTCTCTCTCTCTTGTTATCCTTGTTTCTCTCACCATGAGCAAGTAGTTTACTTTCGCTGGGGTGCGGGGACTAGCCCCGTTGCCCATGCTTTTATATATCATTGTTAAACATTCCATGGCATGTATATAATCTTTCATTTCATTATTAATTGTCGATGTGTGCTTGTGGATTGATCGCCTGCTTGCATATATCTTGTTCATTTCCTATGTTGTGAGAACTTCAATGCATAGGTTTTGAATGTCGATTAACGCGGTGGACTCCCAAACTAGAAATAGAATGGGATTCCTTGAGGTCGTAAGTGTATGATTTGTGTGGTGACGAGCCATCTAGCCCATGGTGACGCTTCTGTGTGCCTGGAGCCTGTATAGGGGGGCCACAACCTCATTTGGATTTCTGTATCTTCAGAGCCTTAAGTATGTGATCTGGATGGTGACGAGACATCTGATACCTAAGGTGATGCTTACGCGAACATGACGCCCGTATGGGCGGTTCTGTAGTAGCTCTATTTGAATGGTTATATCTTGCATGGATGTTGATGTTTGGATGTGATTGCATGTGTAGTGGTGGTGAAACCCAGGACCATCCCAGTGATTTCCATCATTAATCTTTAATCAACTTTTAATCCTGCTCTTTTTCTTTCCTTGTATTTAGTTTAATTAAACTCAATTCAACCAACCTTGTTCTAAATATTAGTCTTGATCCAACTAGATTTGACTAGAAAGAAGATTTTTAAAAATGTTGTCCCTTGGGATTCGATCCTCAACTATACTGCGATAAGACCCGTCCGCTTGTGTGTGGTATTATTGCACGTTGTTTTGGTTAAAAACTTAGGGATTTCAACCCTAAGTGAGTTTGTTAGTGCGATAATATAAGCCACGTCAGGAAGAGAGAGAAAAACCCTAACTCTTAAAATCCTTAATAGAATTTGTGATGACAAAGGATGAATAAGATGAGAGAGTCCTAAAGGTATCTTATTTCGATTCAGATCCTAGGACATCATCCAGGCAGTCACACAATCTAGGAGTCCTCATATTCTGACTAGCGGTGCGTAGGAAAATATTATCAGCCCCCAGAAGTGATCCTTTTCTAGACACCTCAGTCTTTCGGAAAATCCTCTAATAACTCCCTTAGGTTCTATAGAGTTTGTAAAATTTAATGATTATTAACAATTAAGTGAGAAACCTTGGCTCTGATACCATTTGTAACACATGGGCCCACTGCCCAAGGCACTAGTAGAGTTTTAGGAATGACGATTGGTCCCACAGACCACCACTAGCCTTAACTGTGCGCTTTGTCCTCACTCACGCGCATTCTAGGATCAACTTCCCGATAGGTCACCCATCCCAGTACTACTCCAAGCTGAGCACGCTTAACTATGGAGTTCTTTAGTGATGGGCTCCCAAAAAAGGAGGTGCACCTTGGTGATATGGGTAGTCCAATCATTCCTTTTAAGATCATGTTATCTGAGGCCTCAAATCCTAGGACGTTACAAAAATATTATTCATGATAAGTTCAAATAGAACATGATTGATGCTCTTGATGTGAACCTTCAACGATCGACGTCCACTTATGGGGTCATCAACCCATCTAGTTGGCACCTCTTGGATAGAGGACATGAACTTCATAGTCTCCTCTAATAGTATTTGGGTTTGGTGAAGCAGATGTGAGCTAGGTTGGAGTTGGTCAACAAGTCTTTCACTCTTACCTTAATCCCAATCTTTTCAAGAGCTCTCATAGAGATGAAGCATGTGGGTTTGAAAGTTCTACTTCTCATTCCCATTGATAGCTTCCTCATTGATGGAGTCATGTATGGACTTGTTTGATAGCTTGGAAATGAAAGGGTTCCGTTGGCATTTGTCATCAACGAAGTGATTTGTCGACAATTGCTCGATAAGTTTGTTGACCTCCTTCCTTGACAGGTCGGTGCTCGATGAATATATCGAGGAAAAATCGACAGGGTAGTGTTGACTCTTTCAAGGAAAGGTTGAGCAGTCGACCAACTGGTCGACGGTTGCAAGAGTCTGTCGAATTCTGAGTGATAAATTTGGAAAATCGATAGTTAGCCATTGATTTTGCTAATTTTACATTGAATTCCTTCAAATATCAACAAAACTTAATTAAAACCTAACATTTGATAAATTGAAAGTAAAATGAACAAAACAAACATCTAAACACTAATTCTAATGTTTTTATTACAAAAAAGGCTATGGAAAGTGCATCAAAACTGAGCCATCGATTTTGCTAATTTTACACTGAATTCCTTCAAATATTAACAAAATTTAATTCAAAACATAATATTTGATAAACTAAAAGTACAATGAACAAAACAAACATCTAAACACTAATTCTAATGTTTTTATTACAAAAAGGCTATGAAAAGTGCATCAAAATTGATGTTATTAGACATAATAAAAAAAGAGAATATGAATAGGACCATAGGGGGAGATATCCCATAAGATGAGATACTTTTTGCTTTGGATTCCCCCTCCTTTTCTAGAGACAAAGGAGGGGAAAAACCCTAGAGATGAGGCTTGTGGTGGTGGCAATTACTGTATCTGAACCGTGAGTCAATCATGTGGGATGGCAAGTTGATCAACTAGGTTTGGCGGATGGGTGCCTTCTAATGTTAGGGCCAATGCTGGAATGTTGACTCAGTTTTAACCCTAGAAATGGTTGCTTGTGGTGGCTGGCTTGGCTGAATTTGGGGTGTCGATCAATTGACTGGCAACGTGATTTGGTCAACTGGGTTGGATCGCTTTCATCGGCCCGAAGTCACGTTGGTCAAGCTTTGACTGTATTGATGACTTCCTTGTTTTGGCATTTGACCATCTTGAATGTGAGTTGGTTGACCAGGATGGTGAGTCGATCAAACAAAGTACTGGGAATTCAGGATCTGACACATGGGATTCAATTGAATGGTAAGATGGGTCGATCGACCCACAAGCCTGAAGGTTGAGGACGTACAGTTTAAGTCCTCCAATCTTCTATTTCTTTATAGGTTTTTACATTTGGAGTTCAATGAGAGTGAATCCTACAAAATATGAACAAAAGTGTTCAGAATTCTAATTAAGGGGCCAAAAGAAAGTAAATTGTAGTTACTTACTAAAATTGGGAAAAAGCAAGATAATGGCCTAAATAATAGAACTAAAAGATGACTTAAAAAGGGATGAATATGCATTCATCAAAAAAACCCTAAACTTGAATGTTGCTTGTCCCGAGCAACATTGAACTTAAAACACTACTGTAACGCCCGGGCCCATTGCCCAAGGCTCTAGTAGAGTTTCAGGAATGACGACTGCCCCACAGACCACCACTAGCCTTAACCGCGCGTCTTAATCTCACTCATGTGCAAGCCAGGACCAACTTCCTGATTGGTCACCCATCCTAGTACTACTCCCCCATCCTAGTACTACTCCAAGTTGAGCACGCTTAACTATGAAGTTCTTTAGAGATGGGCTCCTGGAAAAGGAGGTGCACCTTGGTGATATGGGTAGTCCAATCATTCCTTTTAAGATCATGTTATCCGAGGCCTCAAATCATGGGATGTTACAATCTCCCCCACTTTAGACTCTTGACATCCTCGTCAAGGCTCAACTATATGGCCTCATAATCTGACCCCATTTCAGTGCAGACCCACAATGGCCCATGGACACCCAGCTCCCGATCACGGAATACCAACGCAAGGGTGACTACGTCAACCATGGACAGCCCTTTCCTACATGCTTGGGTCGTACGGCTCAAGACTGGCATCCCACATGCCCATGCGGGCCCCACCTACTGGAGGGGTTATGGCTCTGATACCATTTGTAATGCCTGAGCCCACTGTCCAAGGCTCTATTAGAGTTTCATGAATGATGACTGGCCCCATAGACCACCACTAGCCTTAACTACGCGTCTTAATCTCACTCACGCGCAATACAAGATCAACTTCCCGACTGGTCACCCATCCTAGTACTACTCCAATCTGAGCACGCTTAACTATAGAGTTCTTTAAATATGGGCTCCCGGAAAAGGAGGTGCACCTTGGTGATATGGGTAGTCCAATCATTCCTTTTAAGATCATGTTATCTGAGGCCTCAAATCCTGGGATGTAACAACTACCACATAATACTTTCGGCCCATCATCCTCACTCACATAACACCACTTAAGTCCTTCCACCTTATATGCCCAAGCAACCTTGTCTTCTTGGATTCATAGAATACAATTTCATATTCCCTACTTTAAGATTATTTCACAGCTTAGTTCCATTTCAAGAACCGCAATAAGATAGATTGCATATTCCCTTTTTATTTGTCACTCCCTCATATTCTTTCAAGTCATTACACAAGAAAAAGGCTATTTTGATTGGTCGTAGCTTATGTATTTTTCCCATGGGTATAAAATTGAGTGAAGGGAGGTATGGAAGAAGAAAGATCTCTCATCTATTCAACTTGATATCATTTTATTTATGTATTATAGTTACATTGACCACATTTTTTATTTTGTACTCATTGGCATCTTTCTTGATGTACACCCCAACTAATTGGAAGGGGTATGGAAGAAGCAGAAGAGGGGGAAGGATGTCACCCCGAACTTAATATTTTGGCACTTTGGCTTATTATTATTATTATTATTATTATTATTATTATTATATATGTTTTCTTTGTGGATGAAGAGATAAAAGGGTGATGGAAGAAGTGGTGAAAAGGTTGTTCTTTGTGCAACTCGATTTTTTTTTAATTTAAGCATTGGGATTATCATACATTGGGTCAGTTAATTTTGAGTTATGCAAAATAAGGAATTGTTTAAAGTTAATCTATAACTCTAAATAGAGAAGTATTGTTTTAGAATCCTATCAGTCCTCTACAGCTTGCCATCTTTTCTAAGGAATGTTTTTACTTAAGGTCCTAGGTGATAGGATAATTTATATCAATGGCATGTTTTATAAATAATATTACAAAAGAAGTTGCATCATTCAAGGGGGTATATTGGTAAACTTCCGTACCACTATGGCCAACTAGATAAAGGCATGTCCGAATAGATAAGGGCCAAAACAAAGCAACTTTCTTTTGAAAATTTTGAATCTAAACTATATAAAAACTCTAAAAATATATATGATAGAGTGTGTGGAATGAGTACATATGACCCACCTCCACCCTGAACTTAAAAATGATGAGGATTGGAACCTTGTAGAGAGGACCTTCATAGAGCACCCGGTGACTGGATGGTCATGGAAGCTTTAAGGGGCTTTTAGGTAGAGAAAAATGATGTTTCTTGTTGCCCCGAAGTCCATCCAGTAAGATCCAAAAATATCCTTCAATAGTGGAGAAGTGTTATTGATATATGTTGATCGGGAAATATAAACTCAAGGTGGAGTTTGAGTTGATATGGTAACACATGTAGTGCCGGCTGTGCAAGATCGGGTAGAGGATTTGGCTTGAGTTTCTTCTTATCACCTAGATTTGCACACATGAAAAGTGGAGCTGATATGAAAGGAATAAATTCAATAAATTCAATGTTATAAATCTTTTTGATTTCTTGAAAAACCTTACAATCAACATCATGGTCAATGGGATTAGTGGGATTCATTATTGATATAGCATGAGAATCAAGTTCCTCCATGTGAGATCTACCTAAGTGGCATGTGTATTCAAGAAGGATATCATTATAATTATTGAAAATGGGGGCATGTGAAAAAGAAACTAGCTGTGGCAGGGTGTAAGATTCTTGATGGAAGTCTTTCTTCAGAAACATCTACTAATTTATTATGTAAGGGTGTCGGTTCATCATCCAAAAAGGTTTCAACCCAAGCAGATTGGTCATTGATGACATCTAGATCTATGTCTTTAATAGGAGGGATTGTTGGATCTTTAGGATATGGACGTCTCTCTTGCTGTGACTTTTCATACTCAAGTAATAAAGCCTCTAGAGGAAGGGTTAGAATATTAGTATACTCATCACATGGAGGATGCAACTTCTTAGTCTATGCTATTTTAGTAGGGTCCGACATAAATGACATAAACATGGGATCATCATCATCATCATCATCGTGAACAATAATCTTAGGATGCTCTAACTTCTCCCAGGGGCTCTTTGATTGGGTCTCTAGTAAAGTAGCTAACAAGGCTTGTTGGTTTTCTAATTTTTCATATTGTTCTGCCGCTATCCTTTCTAGGGCCCCAATTAACTCTTCTTGTTGGGGTGTGTATTGATTTTCATAATATGGTTCATAGCCCTCAAAATTTTGTTGGTCATCCTCACCATGCCCCCCATAACATTCTTGGTCGTAACATCCCTCATATTGGTATGTGTAACATTGTTCCTCATAATGGCCTTCAGGATTTTGTGGATTGTAATGTTCATGATATCCACCTTGGTAGTAAGACTCGATTCTGTAAGGTGCCACCATAATATTAGGGGATACATTTGGACTATTAGTGATGTATGGTTGTAGTAACCACACAATTGACATTGTGAACAATAATGTGTTGACCACTCCATTTGAAAAGATTTGCTTTGAAAGAATTAAATTACAAAAAGGAATCTAAGATAGAAAGAAAGGAAAAAGATCTAAACTAGAAGAAATTAAAAAGTAAAAATTATGAAAAAAAGTTGAGGAGTTAACTTAAAAATTACAAAAAGAACTAAAAATCACAGAGATAAGCCAAGAAATTATAAAGACTACAAGTTATACAAAAAACTAGGAAAATAGTACTACAAGAATGGAAACTCAATAGAAGGAGGAGAAACACTACCTGAATGGGACTTAGTAGACTTAAAAAAGGAGGAACAAAATAATAGAAAAAATATAAACAAGTATAAGGAATTATGAAACATAAAATTAAGATGGATAGATTGAAATCGTGGAACAAAATAAAGATGGTAAAACCTAAGTAAAATAATAAATAAAAAAGAAATAAGAAATCCTAAATACACAAGTGATCATGTTTGAAAAACAACACGAGCCATCCCCAAAAATGGTGCCAAATGTGATGCATGTCATTTGCATACCAAATCACTACCAAAAGTCCTAGAGTTTGACCTTGTAAAAAAGCAATCAACTCTTTGCAAGCAATGAGTCAACTTCTATTAGTAAGGTATCAATCCAAGGGACAACAAAAGAGGGTTGAAATCCAAAACCAATCATGTGAAAAAAAATGAAAAATCCCATTTGTTGAGAGTTTGATTATGATAAAAATAGAATGTAAGAGTGGAAAGGTAACACTAAATAATCAAACAATAAAGGGTATTAGAGGTCCGAGGGATCACCACCAATAACCATACTTTTAGTCAATCAACTCCTAAGATTCAATAATCAAATCAGGACCATGTAGATTTGTATTCTTTCGGAGCACAAACCTCACAAGGGTCATGCTTCTCACAAACTCGTTGATCTTGGTGTTTACGGATCCTTGTCCAACCGTCTGACATGCCCCTATCCAAGATCTCATCAAGAAACACGTGATTTCCATTTCAACGTTCAAATTTATAGGCCAGATGATCACATCCCATAAGCTATGACAAAGATGTCAAATGGGTAGAAGGATCATGAACTCCATCAATAGATATCATCAACAGATCATGGGTTCAATATTGTGAGGATCTGAGATCTTGGCACCCCAGAAGAATATATTCATTATACCATAAAATAAGTATGAGATCAGATGGATAAAAAGATAACAATCACAATTAAGGGATTTCTTGAGGGGATTCGAGATTACATCACCCAAACTAGTATAACAATTCAACTAACAGTCAAAGTAGAAAAGGAAGGAAATCATTCTTTTACATAAACATTAGAGTCGATTACATCAAATAAGAACATCCTATGGGGCTAGTCCCCATGCCCCAGTAGAGAACTACTCATACATAATAACAAAACAGAATAAGAATAGGCCCAAGGGGGGATATCCTAGAAGAAGAGATGATTTTTTCTTTGGAATCTCCCCCTCCTTCTATAAGGAGAAAGAAGGGGTAAAAACCTAGAAATGAGGCTTGTAGTGGTGGAGGTTGCTGGATCTAGACCGCCACTCGATCGACCAAGATCGTGATTCAATCGATTGAGGTTGGTGATTGCATGCCTTCAAATGCTAGGGTTAGCGCTTGCTTGTTGACTCGATTTTGATTGAAACCCTACAAACAATTGATGGAGGTGGCTAGCTTGGCTGAATTTGGGTTGTCGGTCTATCGACTGGCAAGGTGAGTCAATCAACTGGGTTTGATCACTTTCTTCTGCCTGAAGTCACGTTGGTCAAGCTTTCACCACATTGATGACTTTCTTGCTTTTGCATTTGACCAACTCTTGAATGTTAGTCAATCGACAAGGATGTTGAGTCGATTGACTGAAGTATAGGAGACTGGGATCTGATGCATGTGAGTCGGTCGACTGGTGAGATGGGTCGATCGACCCACAATCTCGGAGGTTGAGGATATGTAGTTTTAGTCCTCCAATCTTCTATTTCTTTGTACGTTTTTGTATTTGGAGTTCAATGAGAGTGAACCTTGTAAAATGTGAACAAAAGTGATAAGAATTCTAACTAAGGGGACAAAACAAGTAAATTTTAATTACTTACTCAAATTGGGAAAAAGCAAGATAATGTCCTAAATAATTGAACTAAAAGATGAGGTAAAAAGGGATGAATATGTATTTATCAGTAACACACACTTAGGAACCATCATAGGAAGTTTTTGAGCAAGATTATGATTAGAATTAGAACATGTAAACAATTGACTCAAAAGCCATGTGTAAGTGCATACAAACTTGACAATGTCAAGCATGTTTGGATATGACCATTAACACCTTTATGTCTGTTCTTACCATTTCTTTTCCACTTGTTTCTAACCTATACACATCTCACCTCTCTTCTTTTATGTGGATTGAGAAATCAATTTACAAATCAATAGACCATGTCAATCCATTTACAAGTGACCTATAAGAATAAAGATGACACGGTCCCCAATCAAAATTTTGGGTATGCATGGATTTCTTAACAAACCAAGTCGTGTTGCTTTTGGGTGTTTCCCTAAAAGGGCAATATGTATATAATGACCAATTTCATTGAAATTATTGCAAGTGCCATTATCCTTGGAATTAAAGGATAATCCATTGAAAAATGGAGGTCCTTTTACTTTGTTGTTCCTTTGGCTACTATCAATTACAATGCCATATCTACCAACTTGTTTGCTAGTATGGTCTATGATTTGATTAAGACTCTTTTTAACTTCTAAGAATCTTTGCAAATAGGATATCAAAATATGATTACATGTATAAGAGAAGTAGCAGTAGAAGACAACTGATTAATATCATCTCTACCATGAAAATGATTGGTCTCTAAGTAAATAACTTTATTTATTTAAGAATATTTTTCATTATGAAGATCCATAATATCACTCGGTCTACTAGTATAACTATAACAAGATTCAAGAACATTGAATTTTGCAACCAAGGAAGCATTTTCATTTTCACGCTTAGTAATTCTAGAAAGTATTCCTTGCAAAAAAATGTACTCACTTTCAATTTTAAGATAATCTATATCAAACATTAGAGAATCAACAATCTTCATTTGAACTATGCATAAAGGATTGAGATTCAAAAAACTTAATATTATCAAGCAAGATATCAGTTTCAAGTTTAGGAGATTCTACCTATATAAATTGAGTTATCTATCTCAACACCATTGAGTTTCAATTCAAGTTATACATAAAGCTTTAAGAGATTGTCAACATCACTTTTCAAGAAAATGCTAAAATGTTGAAGATCATATTTTCATCATTCAAGTTGTCAACAATCTTAGCCAACATTTTATTTTTATGCTTAGTACACTTAATAATGAGTAGAATTAAATTTCATTTAATGATTATATAGCTAAAAGTTTATATCTACCATATTTGAATCTTGAATCCAGCTTGCCATAAGAGTAAAGTGGCATTCTTCAACTTGACTTTCACTAGAGCTTTCACATGATTTAGAGTTAGAGGAGTCACTAGTGCTTTTGTGCCATTTATACTTCTTGTGCATCTCTTCCTGTCTCCCATGATATGGATATTTTTCCTTATGGGCAATCATCCTTGAAGTGACCCTTCTTTCCATATTTGAAGCACTAGGTGGACGAAGAAGACTTGCCTTTATAGTATTTACCTTTGGAGTACATGACATCTTCTTCACTTTGAGAGGATTTCTGACTTGATGACGCATGGAAAGCAGTCATCTTGTCCTTCTTCTTTGATTCTTGTCTTCAATATCATCTTCTTATTGTGAGTTGAGCCTTACCTAATAAGCTTGAAGGTTGCCTATAAGTTTTTCAATGGGAATATTGGAGAAAATATTGGTCTCTTCTATGGCCGCCACCTTCTTTTCCCACTAGAAGAGAATGAAAAATCTTGGAGTTCACCTTTATTATTGTACATTGTATGACCAAATATCGCAGCGTCAATGAAAAATCTTGGAGTTCACCTTTACTATTGTCCAATATGACCAAATATTGCAAGGTCAATGACAATAAGATTGAGTCTATAGTACATTTCAACCACACTCTCCATTTTCCCATTTGGAACCCTTCAAATAGTTGAGTGAGCATGTAGACTTTACTTTCTTTCACTTTCTATCTCCCCTCATAAGTGACACATAACTTTCTCCGTATCTCATAGAATTTGTCACAAGAAGATATCTGGTTAAACAAAATGAGGAGAGAGAGGCATAGAGGATGTCTATGGCTTTGGCATTTAATATTTCTTTCTTCAAATTAGCCTCATCCCATTCTTCTAGCTTTGCCTTTTACCGCTTCTATGGAAGATACACCATTCTCCATAGCTTGATACTTGATCCTTAAATGAGGAATTATATTCTTCTCTTCTAATATTGAAAGTTGCTCCCATCAAGGACCATATTATTGAAATAGTATCTCCCTTCTTGATTATTACCCATCTTCACCTACTTGTGGAAGTATTGCTTGAAGAAGACCTTGCTCTTATACAAATGTTGGATCATGAGTGAATAGAGATAGAACCACTTAAACAAACTTCATAATACCTTCAAGATATTTCCCAAAATAAAATTGCAAGTATTAAAATCAAGAGATAGAGAGCAAAAAAGCACCAAGAACACATGTATTTATAGTGGTTCTTACCTCTAAACTTAGATATGTACTCTACTACTTAGAGAGGTTAACCACTAGGATTTTTAACCATGTGTCACTCATTATATTCCATCATGGGACTTTCCACATAAGACCACCCTTTTATAGATAAAGGGACAACTAGATTCCCTTTTAGGCAAAAAGATCCAACTACCTTGCAAAGGACTTACCTATAAGACCCTTAACCTTGCTTTAAGGTTGAGCATTATTTTTTATATTAATTGGATGCTTAAAAACTTAATTAAACCCTAATATATGCTTTGATATCATGTGATAAACCTAAGTTTCAAGTTTGGTCTAGTTTGGACATTGTTTGAGCAAGTTATGCATTTTTGTACTTATTTTGGGCTTTCATGTGATTTACCCATGTATAGGGTTTTTCTTTTTATTTTTCATATTTTTGTTGTGCCTCACATGTTTTCATATCATGTTTGAGTTTTTTGTACCTTGGGGATCCTTGTTCCTTCTTGGTTTGGTGGTGACATCTACCTAGGGTTGAGATTAGGGTTTCCTCTCATAGATGGGCTACCTTGTGTGATAGAAATTATAGATCCCTTGGTTTGGTGGGATCTTATGGACTTTCTTATGTGTTGGTATCTAATTTTGGTCCCTTGAGATGTGAGGGTTGATGGTTTTCTCTCTTGAATCTCCCTGTATTGATGGTTCACCAAGTGGGATCCTGAAACGATGGTGATGCTAGGGTTTTCACCCTTGATCAACATCTGATGGTCATCCTACTATTGGAGGTCGATGGATACTCTGGAAGGTAAGATTAAATGTCTATCCTAATTCCCACAACTGATGGAACTACTAGTTTGCATGTACATGATGTCCTTGACCTTGGACACATGGAAAACATGGCTAGACACCTTAACCTTCTCTTCTCTCTCACCCACAGCTTTATATACCTTCCCCTCTTATGCAAATGAGTTATTTACACACCTCTCTCTCTATTCTTCCTTTCTACTTGGAGCTCACCCCCTTTTCTTGGTGGAGAAGGATCCAAAGTACAAGAAGCTTGGTCGATCTTGCTTGCATGTGCACCTAGGGTTCAGATCTACCCTCTCTTCAAGCTAGTAAAGCATTCATAGCTTGTTCTTGACCTAAGAAAGTAAGTTTTCCCTCCTTTCCTTCATTTTCCTTGCTATCCTACCTCCCTCTCTCTTATTCTTGGTCATATCCACGGTGGAGCTTGAGCTAGAGCTTAAAGAACACCTCTTTCTAGCTTCCTTGACCTAGGGTTTGTGTCCTCTTTGGAGAAGGAGATAGCTTGGTTGTGTGGAGTGCTTGAGCTAGGATTTTCCTCGAGCTAACTTTCTTCTCAGTCTTGATTCATCTTCTTTAAGGTGAGTTATATAATTTTCTCCATGTTTATTTCTTACTCCTAACTTCCATATACAAGATCTTGCTTAAAAATGTAGTTCTAAGTAGAAATATCTTATCTTTACCTAGGGTTTAAGCTTATGTGATGATCATTGAGTAGTTTTCTTCTTGTACAGACCCTAAACCTTGTGCACAACCTTCCTTTGGTAGTGGAAGTTCTGGATTTAGCTTTCATGCAAAAAATGATGGATTTCTCTCTCAAGATACGATGGATCCTTTCTAGGGTTTGAGTTTTTTCCCTCCTACTATTGCAACCTGATGGTTTGGTTTTGGGTGTTTTTTTGTTTGACCGTCATACTACAACCGATGGTTGGTGTTAAGTTGATGTTTTGGACTTTCCCTTATGCTTGGAACCGATGGTGATTTATGATAACACCCAAATTTATACAACATTAATGTGTATTTTACCTTAGATTTTATACCTTTATTAGCCATGATATGCATTTAATTACTTAATTCCTAATATTTTTGTAATTTCTCCATTTTCTAATTTAATTATTTAATTAATGTATTTTTTGACTTGCAAACAAAGAAATAAGCCAACAATTTTATATTGTTTGGAAAACATGTAAACTCATTAATATATCTAATCGAAATGGGAGGTCTAAAGAAAGGAAAGATGAGGATCCATGAGAATTGAGTATATTGTGGGCCAATAAAGGATGGAAAAGACAATGACGTCACAATGATGGTTTGGTAACTAAAATATTTGAAGGCATCATGTTGTTTCTTTAATCGGCAGCCGAGGAAACTAATTAAATTGTCTCTAAGTGGTATGCAATTTGTGATCTCTTCATGCATGGAAACATCACGTCAAGTAAAGGAATGAAACCAGTTGATTCAATCGAATTGAATGGCATATTGCCAATTACAACATTGAATATAAAACTACAAAGCAATTCTTTTGTAACCCATCACAATACTAGCAATAAAGAGGCAATTCCCTTCAGAAAATATCAAGTTATGATCATCAATAAAATTTTCTCCATCGACGCTCCTCTACGCTGCCGAGCAGCTGCAATTGTCGACCAATACTGTTGACCATCATGCCCCTTGATCCAAGGCCATGCATGATTACTCACTGATCAACCAAGAGGGCCATGCCACTAGTCCATCGACATGCGATCAAAGTCTAAAAATGGCTTGACAACCAACATCTCAATAGTTTCTGGTCAAATACACCACAGTTGCTAGTCGAAGACACCAATCGACAGCTAGTACCTCGACACTTCTGGTGGATAGTCAACTCCATGCATGCATTGACCACTGCTTCACGCACATGTGAATATCAACCAGCAACCACTGGTTGACATCTAAGTCGATGACACTGGTCGACATCCGATTGACTACAGTCCCAATCGACAGGATCCTAGTCATAGACCTGCAATCCATCAATGGTCCCACTGCATTAAATATTCTGACTTTTCAAATCCCAAGTCCAACTCCTCAACTTCATGTCCATTCCTATAAATATCAAGAAACTGCCATCAGATGAAACATCTTGAATTTTGGAGACATAGCCGAAAGGCTGCAGTCGAGATCAAAACCAAGTCCAGAGGTCGTTGACCTCGACTTGGCAACGAGTCATTTTTTCTTTTTTCTCTTCTCACCATAATTAAACTAAGTTATAACATGTTTCATTGTTGTTCCATGAGAGTCTAGACTCATAACTTGGTTTGGGAGCAGCCGTTAGGTCCTCCCAACCATATAATTGTTCCTTATTCCATTTATTACATATATTCTTATAGTTTGTTTCTATGCTCTTATTTTACTACGTCGCTTGTTGATTAGATATCTTCTCGTGATGTTTGATATTGATTTGTTCGAGAGAATGATTTCAGTAAGATCTGGAGTATAGGTTAGTAACGAGACATGAGAGTGAGGAGTTACTATAACAAAATTCATACACTTTTACAAATTCCTTTGGTTATCATCTCGAGACAGAAATCCCATTGGATAGAAATCTACACGGATCTCAAGAGAAGGAAGGAGTGTATGTTTTTTATGGTTGTTTGCAAAATATGTTAGGAGCATATATAAATTGGAAGGTAAGGTTTTACATGATTGTGGCTGACTTAATTAGTGAAACCCAACCCAAGCTTCCCCTTTATCGTTTCACAATTTTCTTTATTTCTTCTTTGATCTTTCATAACTTATATTTACTACTTAATTAGATTAATCATTCCTTGACCGGAACACCGAAATTCACTTATTCCATTTGACTAAACTAAGTCAAAATCTCCCATTCTTGTTATGTTGTTCTCCTTGTCCCTGTATTCGACCCCACACTACTATAAAGACTCTATATTGAGTCATATACGTCTCTTTTAGTCTGGTATAAATCTAAAGTCTGATATCTTTGACTAGACAATTGTGTTTACACCTTTGATCCACAAAAAATAGATATCATGCTCCCCCTCACAACCAATGGCTTAGCTTCTCCACAAACAATGGTTTTTGACACTCACATGTGGTGGTTTCATCCGATGGTATTTCGTCTTTCAACAAATGATGGTTTTGCTTGATTTCTGCATCTGTTTTCCCACTTGTTGACCAACTTTATGGTCCCACTAAGCCCACACTTAATGTTCCCACTGAGCCCACACTCGATGGTCTCACTGGGTCATTAACCAATGGCTTTTCTGGTTCTACACTCGATGCCTTTTCTAACTCTTAGGTTGATGGCTTCTCTGGGTCTTTAGCTGATGGTCCACAACCAATGGGTCCTCTGGCTTCCACATCTCATGGTGGATCTCATGTCCACAACCAATTGCCTAACTAGTTCATGTTTGATGACTCTTCTATGTCATAACTTGATGGTTTTCTTAAAGCATATGGTTCAAGATTTTACTTGCAATGCATTCAATGGTTTTGCCTATCCAACATCCAATGGTCTTGGGAGAGTTTCTTGATTTGATGGTTAGGTTTGATGTTCCTAATCCAATGTTTGTGTTTTAATTTTATGCACCATGACCCAATGTAGGTACTAGGGTTAAGGTTTGTGCTTGACCTAAGTAAGAATGTGAACCAATGGTTAGTTAATTTCTGAAGTATAACATCAACCTAATCTACTTTGTTGAACCTAACAATAATACTAATAGATGATGATGGTTAATCATGCTTAATTTCCTTGTATGATTAGTATGATGAAGGAACACTCTATTAATGTGTCTATAATGATAATGAGCTACTATATGAACACCTTCAATGCAATGTTATGTTAAAGTTGTATACTACATGTATGGTGATGGTTTGTTGAAGCCTTTGGTAAGGCATGTAAAGATAATGATGTTCTTGTAGGTGATGGTCTTAATGAACTTGGGCATAGTTTGAGCCCTAATGGAGGTGTAATCCTTGTTGGCTAAATTGGACATTAATATACCCTTTATTTTGATGATGACAAACATTTCATTCTTGTGGATCTAACAAGCTACTTGAGTATTTCAGGGTTTAAGAAAATGTGGAGATCATACGACGTGGATAATTGAAGATCAAATGTGCTTTGAAGAACAATATGATTAAATGTTACTATTTTCATGATTGTACTCAATGTAAATACTTGCACAAGTATATAATGTACAAGTACTTAGATATAATGTCAATTAAGCATTAGATCTTCTCTATCCACTCATAACCCTTAGTTAATCCCCCTAGAGATTAGAGTCATCACCATCCATTAGAACATACATTTGATAGGTGATTCAAAAACCTAAAATAATAACACTCCCAGTCAAGAAACTAGTTGATCGAGACACCCTCGGTCAAATTTATTGTCAATCGAGAACCACTTTGGTCGAACATAAAGAGCACTGGTCAAAATTTTACACATTTGTGATCTAAAGTGATTTTCGGTCGAGAATATGGTCAAGCGACTCAATCTCGATCCAAAGCATATGACTGTTAGACCAAGTAATTGGGAGTTTGAAATAGATGTTGTTAAACAATTTCATTCAACCCAGACTCGATCGAACAAATTCTCGACCCAGACATGGTCGGTCAACAAATTTGTCGACCGGACAGGGTTCTGGATTCTTTCAAGTTCGAACAAAATAGCCTTTGCTAGCCAATTACTTTCTATCTAACAGCTAGTTAAGCACTAAGAATACACTCTAGAGATCCCTAAAATGTCCCTAATCACTTGCAAACCATTCCTATAAATAGGAGAGGCCTTAGGACACCCAAAAAACATTAGCTACACTTGAGTATCCATTGTAAAGAGCAAAAAAGCTGAGAAACACTTGCAATCTTGTTCCTTGAGCTCCAAGTTCGTGTCCTATAGCCATAGCCTCTTAGACACCATCTAAGAAACGTCCATCCTAAGTGGTTTGAGTGGTCTAACACTTGATATAGGATCAAAGCGCAATACTACATTGGTGTACTTCCCTTCTTTCAATCTCCATTCACAAGTTATGCTATTTGTGCTCCTTGGCTACTCCAAGTGGTGGAGGCTGCCTGAGAGAGCTTGATTGAGCTACTTCTTGGTGAATAAGGCTTCTCAAAGGTTTCTTGGGGTTACTTCAAGAAGGCTACTTCAAAGGAGGTTGGAGCTACTTCTTGGTGAAGGCTATCTTAAGGTGGTGGAGCTACCTCAAGGAGGTGAAGGCTGCTCTAAGGGCTTGAGGTTACTTCACGAAGGCTCCTTCAAGGAGGTTGAGGCTACTTCTAGGTGAAGGATACTTTAAGGAATGTGATTGTATTTTGTTGTAACATCCTTACAGGTAAACAAATAAATCACTTACAAAATCCCAATTGGAGACAATTGGCTAGTGGACTGACAACCTTTGATTCAAAGGTTGGAACCAATCTACATCGAAGTCTCTTTCCTATTTCCTCCTCCTTCTTTATTTTAAGATTTCAATTAAATTTCAAAGTATCAAAAGCTCTATTTACCCCCTCTAGATCTTTCAATTGGTATCAGAGCAAGTCTTCAAAGAGCCCTAATAGGTCTTGAATAATGGGGGATAACTTACTTAGCAACCTCAACCTTGAAGGAACTCATGTGACCCAACCACCACACTTTGACGAAAGAAACTAAACTTATTGGAAAAGAAGAATGCAAATTTACTTCTAAGGGATCAGCCTGGAACTTTGGAGAATGGTGTCTTTACCCTATGAACTTCCTACTACTGAGTATGCAACATGGAATTCCAAAACGGTAAAGCAAGTTCAATTGAATGCAAAAGTACTAATCATATTATATTGTTCCATTTATGTTGGTGAATTTAATAGGATATCTTCATGTGAAACAACTTATGAAATATGGCATGAACTTTCAATTACACATGAAGGTACACCTCAAGTTAAAAATACCAAAATTAACATGGTTAAAAAAAATTCAAACAATTCCATATGCAACCTAATGAATCTATTAGTAAAATGTATGCAAGGTTTACTTTTATTGTTAACAACTTGAGTGCATTAGGTAAGTATATAAGTGAGGAAGATCAGGTATCCAATATTCTTATATACTTTCCTTCAAAATACAAGCCAAAGGTAACTACCATTGAAGAAGACAATGACCTTACCACAATGAGAATGGAGCAACTCATTGGCAATCTAGAGACACATGAGGTTACCCTCGTAGAAGAAGAAAGACTGGAGGCTGAACTTTAAAAGCAAAAAAGAAAGGACATTTCATTAAAAGCTACAACCAAGGCTCAATCAAAAGTCATCACTCAAGAAAGTGATGAAACAAGTGAAGGAGATGATGAAGAAGATTCACTCATTATAAATGGTAAGAAATATAGAAGGTATAAATCTAAAAAAAAATTCTAGTACTTCTTCCTCTATTTCCTTCAGGTGATTTGAATGTGGCAAGAAAGGACACGTAAAGAATGAATGTCCTAAAATCAAGAATGGAAAGAAATCTTCTTTTAAGAAGAAAGTCAAGGGAGATAAAGCCTACAAAGCAACTTGGGATGATTCAAGTGATGATAGAAGAAGTGGAGAAGAAGAAGTGGAGTATCTCATGGCCAAGGAAGATGAAAATGAAGAGTTAAGTGAGGTAAGTATTCTTGATTTATCTAAAGAATAATTAGTTAATAGTCTTGAAGAACTACATGATTAATATGTTGATTGTAAAAGGAAATTGAAGAAGCTTACAAAAACTAATGATGATTTGCATGCTAGATGGTATGATCTTACCTCTAAAAATGAAAGTCTTACTTCTGAAAATGATATTTTAAAATCATCTATTAATGATTACAAAATCAAGTTGCTTTCCCTAGAAACCAACAATAATTTTCTTTCTCAAGAAAAAGTTGAGTTGCTTGCTAAGATAAATATTTTACAAACTCAACCTATTATATGTACTCATTCGGATTATGATGTTATTATTAAAGAAAGAGGTAGCCTACTATCTTAAATCAAGCAAATTTAGACATTAAAAATAAAATGGATGAAATTGTTAAGTTGCAAAAGTATGTTAATAGCTTGAAGAACAATGATATTCTTGATAAAATCTTAGAAAATTCTATGGGACAAATTGGAAGGAGAGGTTTAGGCTATGTACCCAAATATAAATCCTATCAAAGCCTAGAGATACAAAGATACAAATACCTAAGACGAAGGTCATGTATGTGCCTAAAGAGAATCTAGATCATGACCACAATACTAAGAAGAGAAATGAAATTGATTTTATTTACTGTCACTATTGTTTACATCTTAGACATTATTCATTTTCATGCAATTATAAAAAAATAAAGATAAGGATTTAGTTTGGGTTCCAAAACCTCCAACTTAGAAAAATTGGACAATTAGTTGATATTTGACCTAAACTTCATTTTAAAGTTCATAATGTCTTATATCAACTAAAATAAGATTTAACTTATATATTCTTGTATGTTTTGATTGCTTAATTATGTTATCCAAAAATAATAGCATGATTTGTTTACATTAGAAATGTTAAATTTACCAAAAAAGCACAAAACTTCATCCCAGTAGACAAATAACTTGACCGAGATCTCTTTCGGTCAAAGAAAGGACCGACCGAAGGTAGTTCTGTCAAAAATTATTTCTACTGATAAAATCTTTCTGATCGACAAGTAGTTTGATCAAGAATTTTTCCAGTCAAAGAAAAGGTCGACCGAAGATAGTTCTTTCAGAATTGTTTATTGAAAATAAAATCATTTGTTTACAATTAACTTCAGTGACTTAAATCTATAATTAGCTCTTCATATTAAGCTATTTTAAAAACTTGAAATGATAAAACATTTAAAATACTACTTCTAACTAAAAGGACGACCACATGGGTACCAAAATATACCTATTTTGTAGGATTGGGTGGTTGATAGTGGTTGTTCCAAACATATGACCGAAAACAAGGAGGCTTTCCATACACTTGAAGAAAAGAAGAGCGGAACAGTCACATTTAGAGATAACGCCAAAGGTAACATAATCGGGATATGTAATGTTGGTACAAATCTTCAAATAAAAAATGTGCTACTTGTAGATATTTTGCATCACAACTTGATTATTGTTAGTCAATTGTGTGATAGTGGCTATGATGTTCTTTTTAACAAATCTTGCTTTAAGTTGCTCATAGAAAACACTAATAATGTTGTTTTTGAAGGAAAAAGAATAAAACATCTTTACATACTTAGACCTAACTCTATGCAAGCTATTATTGGAAAATGTCTTCTTGCAAATGATGAATCTTTACAATTATGGCTTAGAAATCTAGGTCATGCAATTTCACATGTTATCAAAAAGTTTCTTAAATATGATCTTGTTCATGGTTTACCTAAACTCTCTTTTGATAAACTTGAAAATTGTGAACCATGTCCTCTAGGCAAGCAAACTAAAACTTCTTTCAAATCAAAATCCTATCTTAGTACTACTAGATCATTACAACTTATTCACATGGATTTGTTTGGTCCCATGAAGACTTAATCTATTGGTGGTAAAAGTTATTGCTTCATCATTGTCGATGATTATAGTAGATATACTTGGATTCATTTTCTTTCAACAAAAGATGATACTATTAGAACATTCATTCAAATTTACTCTAAGATTGAGAACCAACTACAAAACAAAATATGCACCATTAGGAGTGATCATGGTGGAGAGTTTAAAAATCATATCTTTGAAGAATTTTGTACATCCCAAGGGTATACACATGTTTTTTTAGCTTTACGCACCCCACAACAAAATGGGATAGTAGAGAGGAAAAAACGATCATTACAAGAAATGGCTAGAACAATGTTACTTAAACATAACACACCTAAAACGTTTTGGGCTGAAGCAGTAAATACAACATGATATGTATTCAATCATGTTTTAAATTACTCTCATCTTAAGAAAACTCCTTATGAACTCATTTTTAACAAGAAACTAGAGTTGACTACTTTCATACCTTTGGTACACCTTGTTATATCTTGAACACTAAGGATGATAAAAACAAATTCAACCTTAAATCACAAAAAGGATTTTTCTTGCTTATTCAACTTCTAGTAAGGCGTTTAGAATTTACAACACTATTTCTATGAAAGTTGAGGAACAATTCATATCATATTTCATGAAATGACTACACAAAGTGCTGAAAATGAAATTGAAAATGAAAACTTGAATGACACTACACATCAAATTAAGGATCTAACCATATCAACACAAGATGATAAAAATTCTAAAATTGAACAACATAATGATGAGTCACAATAGTCTATTCCTAGAATAATTAAAGATCATCCTCAAGACTTAATCATAGTAAATCCTTTTGATAAAGTAAAAAATGGATCATCAATTAGAGATGTTGCAAACATGGCCTTTGTATCAGTGGTCGAACCTAAAAAGATAAATGAAGCTCTAAAAGATGAATACTGGATAATTTCTATTCAAGAAAAGCTAAATAAATTCACTAAGAACAATGTGTGGGACTTTGTTCCTAGACCTCAAGACAAAAACATCATTCGAACGAAATGGGTTTTTGGAAATAAACTTAATGATACTGGGGAAGTGGTTAGAAACAAAGCTAGGTTGGTTGCTCAATGATATAATCAACAAGAAGGGATAGACTTTCATGAGATTTATGCATCCGTAGCTAGACTTGAAGCCATTAGAATGTTATTAGCTCTAGATACCCATAAAGACATCAAACTTTTTCATATGGATGTAAAAAGTAATTTCTTAAATGAAATCATAGAAGAAGAAGTTTATGTTGCCCAACCACCTAGTTTTGAAATTCCTAATAAGCTTGATCATTTTTATAAACTTAAGAAAGCCCTTTATGGTCTATAACAAGCACCCCAAAACTGGAATGAAAGACTTAAGAATTATCTCTTTCATAATGGGTTCTCTATTGGAAAATCAGACTCCACATTATTTTTCAAAATATATGAATCAAATTTTCTAGTTGTTTAAATATATGTTTATGATATTATCTTTGGTGCTTCAAATGACTCCTTGTGCAATCAATTCTGTGATATCATGCAAAAGTAGTTTGAAATGAGTCTTATGGGTGAATTAACATTTTTCCTTGGTTTTCAAATAAAACAAATGCTCGTTGGAATTTTTCTAAGCCAAGAGAAATACACCAAAGAACTCTTAAAATGGTTTAATTTGGAAAATTGCAAACATGATACTACATCTATGGTCACTTCTGCTAAAATTGACAAAGATGAAGATGGTGAACCCATTGATTATTCCTTATATAGGGCCATGATTGGTAGCTTGCTATAGTTGACCACATCTAGACCAGATATTATGTTTGTTGTTGGACTTTATGCTAGATCTCAATCGAGTCTGATGCATTCTCTTTTCAAGCCATCAAAAGAATTTTGAGATATCTTGCCGACACTATAAATTATGGTTTGTGGTATCCCAAAGGTCAATCGTTGTATTTAAAAGCTTACACTGATGTCAATTATGCTAGTTCTCGTCTTGATCGAAAGAGCACTACTGATAGTTGTTTCTTGCTGGGAAGAGCCTTAGTATCTTGGTTTAGTAAGAAATAAAATATAGTTGCCTTATCTACCAATGAAGCTAAATACATGGTTGCACGTTCATGTTGTGCTCAAGTATATGCAGCAAGTTTTGAATGATTATGATTTTATATTCTCCTCTACACCAATTTTCTATGATAATACTAGTGCTATAAACTTGCTTCATAATCCTATTTTACATAGTCACGCCAAGCACATTGAGATTAGACATCACTTTTTGAGAGATCATATTGACAAGAAGAATATCTCTCTTCATCATGTCGATACAGAAGAAAATTTGGTGGATATCTTTACCAAACCGCTTCCTTTGGATCAATTTCAATATATCAAAAAGAATTTACTTATTACTCCTATAAAATCTTCATACCAATCCCTATCCTTCGTAACCTAGAATCATATGATCACGAACAAGAAGAAGGGTGGGTTGGGTATAAAATTGATGCGGGAATGGAATATGGACCTACTTATGAAGTCGGGATGGCAATTTTATTCTGGTAGTTATAACCCTACAATAATAGCATAGAACAAATATAAATCTTTGTCTCCATCATATTCTCAATGACACACTGCTTTTTGGAGAACTATTAATAGGTTCTTTGAGATAGTACGTGATCAAAGCCATGTGACCATTGTCTCAGGGAAGAACATTTCCACATAGTTTGACATCTAGATTATTGGTATAAAAAATCAGTTCCATAACATCATCTCCCCATTGCCATAGGAATTCATGGACCTCAAGGTTGGCAGTATAACTACCAATAATGAATGGGATGTTGATTTTTTTTTCTTATTTTGTTGATGATCTTGTGATGTGAATCATAAATTTGCATCCACCAATTGAAAATTATTATGATTATATTGTGGCTTGGTATTTAATGCAGAATGGTTTGTTCACTACTGCTTCAGCTTATCAATTGTTGATAAAGGATAGGGCAGACTTGCTCAAGTCCTTGGAAATGATTGTGCAAACTTGATATTCACAATAAGATTAAAACATTCATGTGTCTAGCACTACACAATAGCCTTATGACTAATGCTCATAGATTTTAGTGGAATTTTATTGAATACCTAGCTAGCACATTATGTCTGGAAACATATGAAACAAATCTACTTATGTTGCAAGACTACATCTATGCTATCAATATTTGGCATCACTTAGAAATTCATCATATGATACAAGATTTTTCTTCATTACCCCTATTGGAATGGGTTGATGTGGGCATTTCAGCTAACAAATTAGTTAGTACAATCTTTGTTGTTGTATGCTATCACATATAGTTAGCTCGTAATAGCAAGGTATTCAATAATGAATATTGTAATACTTTGAAAACTTGTAACTTGATCTTCCAAATGGAAGCAAACATTGGTAATGTTTGGTCCTCATCATTTTTACCTTCTATCTTCAGTACTGCTAGTTCTTCTCACATTCCAATCCAATGGTTACTACCACCTTTAAATTGGGTAAAAATAAATGTTGATGCTTCAGTGAACCCTAATTGTATTGTATTGGCTTTAATAGAGAGGTTTCATTCTGGGTTTTGGCTACATGGAGGTACTAGACAAATATATACTTCCTATGTGTTTGAAGCTGAATGTGTAATGATTGAATTTGTTGTTAGTTTCTTGGCAGAAGCAAAGGCCCAAGATCATAATCGAATCAAATTCTACAATTGTGGTTACTACATTCAATACACAAGGTTTTCGATTTCCAAAATCACGTAGGTAGTTTATCTCTACTGTTGATTATATTCACTGACCTTAGTCTATCCATTTTAAGAATATCTCTAGACTTTAAAATGTGGAAGTGGATCGACTAGTAAAACTACATGTTCCATGGATATCTAATAATGATTATGTAACCCTCTTATGGGGATTTCTTTGCAAATTCCCAACATGTTTTATAAAGGAAACCATTCCATGGTTTCTGAGATTGACTTCTGTAATCTTTATGTTTCTTGCATCCTTGATGCAAGTTAATCAATGAAAGATTTCTTTCCCAAAAAAAATATCTAGAAACTTGAACATTTAGCTATATGAATCAAGAGAATTTTTTCCAATGAATGACTATATAATTCTTTCTTTACAAAGGAATGGAATGAATAAATTATGAAAATCTAAGATAGAAAAAATTGAAGCTAACAAATTTATAGAACCAAACTAAAATTTATGAAAAGAAACAAAAAACTAAAAACCTAACTAAAATTATGAAAATAAAATAGAAAGAAGAAATCCTATCTTTATCACAGTAGGCTAAAAATTCAAAATGTCATGTTATCCCCTACAATGGCACGAAAATTTGATATGGTAGATTATAGCATAAGAAATTCACCTAGGGAGAAGTCCCTAAGTTTTTACCTAGTCTAATATGTAAAGGTCACCATTCATAGGAAAAAGAGTCTTATCACAATATAGGTTTAGGATTGAACCTAAAGGATAATATTTTTTAATAAAAAATCAAATTTTTAACCTAATTGAGAAAAGTGATTAATAAGGATAGATGAAATTTAGGTTTATTAACTAAACTAACAAGGAAGAAATGAAATTAAATGAAGAACGAATGATTTTTACACAATGATAAAACTATTGGGATGACAAGGTACACTGCCACTACCTACGTATCCACCCTCTCACATTACATCCCTCATACTTACAAATATTTAGATTGTGACCAAAGGTTTTCCTTTCAGAGTATGAAATTCCCAAGGACATATTTCCTTATAGGCTTGAGCTCTTGTTATCTATAGATCATTAATCCATCACCTTATAGAACTCTCTTCTATGGTCTTATTTGGGATTCAATGATACTAATTAGTATTCTAATCCTAGACTCAATGTCTCTACATCTAGGATTCCAACAATCATGCAAAATATGTAGCTAATCTAAAGAGAATGCAATCCATAAGAAAAAAATCAATTTAAAAATCCATATGAATAGCCATTTATAACATAGAGTACAAGATATAGGAAATGGGGCTAATCCCCACACCCCAATAAAATATATAGTCCCTAGTTTTATTCATGATACAAAAAAGATAAATTAGAGAATAATCTCATGGAGAAAGTAGCATCATGGAGGAGAAGTTCACTGGTCTCGTCAAAACTCCTGAATGATAGTTGCAGTCTCCCATCCAAATCTACGGCAAAGCGTGTCCTAACTGGAGGCTTTTGTCTCTAGCCTTCCTTGGTGATGGATTGGTTTGTGGATGGGAAAGAATAAGTTTGACCCATGTCCTAGACATCCCTGAAGTATTTTTAATCCACCCACAAAATATGAGATCCATCTAATTAAATACAACATTGTCAGTTGTAGATTTTGATCGCAAGAGTTTTGGGAAACTTTCACACTGCTCAAATGATATGAAGTGATTGTGAATATATCCACTATATACATATTTGAATGATCTTTCCAACTCAACTTAAATCACTCAATTATGACATCAGATGTGAAAGTTAGAGTCATTTTAGTATTGCAGCCGATTTTGTGATTGGACGATCCACTAACTAATAAGGATTTCCCCCTAAAGGAATATCAGGTAATATAAAAGGGTGATCAAGCAATCACAAGTGTGTACAAATTTTGTGGTTACATAACTATTGAGATTTGATTAAGATCGATTGAATATAAACATTGATCATTTGGTCAACTTTTTAGCTTCTTATGTCTATATGCAGATCGTAAGATCAAGAATGTAATTCAAGGACATATAACCCAATCAACATGTATGACATATGTACTCATTTTGAAGGTAATTTAGATATGCATACAATAGATTTTAAATCATACAATTCCGAGTTTGTATCTAACGTTATGCTTATTTGAGTGACCATTTATACTTTACTATTCGTCACTCCATTTGAAGGAGTTGAGGAGTGAGGATATACAATCTTTGATCATTATCCTGAGACCTCATGGAGGGATATTTACTTCTCTCTTATTCTTATATCAACCTACAAATAAAATTAAAAAATATATAAATAAATTGCATAAAGTACTCAAAACTTAAAACAAGTAAAATATTGAGTAGAATACAAACAAAATATGCAAAATTAAATATAAAATGTAACTAAAAACATGATGGATAGACATTTATCAGATGTGTGGCATAGGTAAAAGTTGGATGGATGCTTGAATAGCCTCCATATAGTGTAATTCAGCAACCCTGGGTGGTACGTGATGTTGGAGTCACTTAGCAAGGCTCTAGAAGGCCTCCCTGGCTTCCTCGGTACCAAGATCATGTAAGACCATGATCTTAGAAGATCTAAATGGTATAGATTTGTGTTATTGGATGTAGACGGTTGGATTCATGTCATTCGAATCCAAATAAGATGCACAGATGAACATCAACTTCATGAATGGTGTGGTGAGTAAATTCAATACGTCAGTCTGATTTGCCTTAGTATCTGTGTGTGATTTAGAGACATATATTTGTAAATACTACATCCTTGCCTTGCAAGAGTTGGAGGGTTTCCTGCTGGCTGAGCCGAATGACACAAAGAGTTGTTCCAATGAAGGCATCTTCCACCTATAGCTAATATCTAGTGCTACTATGTCATTTTTGTTTTTTGTTATAATGAATGGATGCATCGCCCATAATTTTAGAATGAAGCATTGATTTTACATACCACAATCTTGGGATGTTAGTGCCTTGGTTAGTGTCTCATATTCTTAATTGTCACTTAGATTTCCAAGGGAAGAACAATGCACATGCATATTATTTGTTGTGGCTTCCAACATTGTCAACTTCACCAATGTTTTCTCCATAGCAATTGATGCTCACTCCCGCAATATAGAAAAGGATTTGTTGGAAACATGTACCGGTGTGAATCTTCTCTTGGTTTGTGTAAGAACAAATTGAATATGGTAGTGGGTGATCCTAACCTCTGTGAGGTATATCTAAACTTATAGCATTGTAGGAGGTGGAGGTGGTGGTAATGTAGGTGGCTGAGGAGAAAGAGTTTGTACTTTGTCAGCCAAGAGCAACCATGAGATGAAACCAATGAGCCACATCCACCAACACATGACAAACCCAAGTGGCCATATTCACCATCACCAGCTATTTAAGACATCTCACAGTAGTGAAACCAGATACAGTTGCTTTTGAGTTTTTAACTTCGAACATGGCACTAAAATATGTCAAACATTGGTTACTCCATGTGAATTGTATTTACAATCATAATTGGTATTTGGCTTCGTTTTTAATTAATCTACCAAAAAAATATTGTTGAACTAGATAATAAAATATTGACTCACATTTGATGAAATTATTATCTTATCAATAAAATAATATAGGCTCTCTAAAGGATAATCATTATTACCATAAATAAGAATGATGGAATAGCTTCATGTACATAATATATTTGTCTTTAGCTTACAATTGTGTTTGAAAATTAGGGTTCTAATTGGGTAGGGTAGGGTAGGGTAAAGTCTTATCCTTATCCTTATCCACGTCAAGGTTAAGGATAATGAATAAGGTAATTACCCTTTTCTTAATAACCTTTAGCTTACCCTTACATGCACCTGTTTGCCCGTAGGGTAAAGGGTAGGGTAACAGGTGAAGAGATAAAGCACCATGCCATTTGGTTTATAATATTTCAACATAAATTTTACATCGTATTCCCCACATGAAACACACTCCTAAAATGAAATCAAGATACTAGCTATTACGCTTTTGGTGATATACGCAAAGAATACTAATATCTAACAATAATTTTGTTGTTACAAAGGTCTAACTTTTTATGTCATTAATTTTTCATTCAGGAATTATTTTTCTATAGTATATAGTTGTAAATAGTTTGACAAGAAACCACTTGTTTAATAAATTTTAAGGAATCATAATGATACATTAACGAAGTAGTGGTGAGTCTCTTTGGTATCTTAAGTAGGCGTTAATAAATATATTAGAATATGAATCTATTAGTTCAGCCTTATCTCAACATACATATAGGTGAAGCGGGTAGGTTAATGCACCTCCCCTTACCCTATCCTTTTTAGTTGCAAGTAAAACAGATAAAGGGTAAATGAGTGATGGGTAAAAGATATGCTTATCCTTACCCTACCTTACAAAGCATGGGTAGTGGGTAAATGGGTTATACCATCCATTACAACCCTACCCAAAATGCCCTTTTTTCCCATACATGAATCACTCAGTCTTTTTGAATATTATTTTGTCACAATGCATTTAAACATGGTGATATAATCACCCTATGATTTTATTATTGTACACACTATCAGGCTTCTAATAAACAATAACTCGGTTGAAGGACACTATATATTGCTTTTCAAAATATGCATTCCCATAGGGATATGTAGTTGATTACCACTATGGCTGTAGATATAACGTATTCTATGTAGAGTCAGTTTATCTATATGTGTATTGTGATGCTTAATACTTGGACCATCATCCGTCAAACTACAAGCTTTTGTTGCATTCTCGAAACCAAGACATCATTTCAGTACCCAAAATGAGTCTTAAGAAGACATTCTTTTAATTGATACGATATATATATATAGAGAGAGAGAGAGGGAGAGGCTAGAATACACTCGTGTATTTCAGTCTCAAAACAATCAAATTTTCTACTATTGGATTGAGACTGATCAAATCTGAGAAGCCTCACTCATAACCCAATCACAGCCGCGTTTGTGAAGTCATAATTGGTGCTTGACCCCACCCCACTTATTTCTCTGACTTCGCTATCCGAAAGTATACTAGGACAACCAATCAAAACATATTATCTCCTTTTCACTCATCTTCAAAACTCAACCCCCTAAAAAACACGAGAGAGAAATGTAAAAAGTACATTTTAAAGTAATTCTATTGGATCCTACCATGTTTGTATAGAGCATGTCCAATAAAAATATGTCGCTATTGGTAGCTGGTAGTATAGGACACGTCCTATACTTATTTTATAGGACAACCAATCAAAACACATAATCTCCTTCTCACTCATCTTCAAAACTCAACCCTTTAAAAAAACATAAAGAGAGAGAAATGTAAAATGTACACTTTAAAGCAATTCTATTGGATCCTAACATGTTTGTATAGGACATGTCCTATAAAAAATGTGTCCGACCCACGCGCTCATTCTTGGTGGTGGTGGACTGCGTGACGGCTGCCAACCTACCCTTCCGCATATGTCCCATCCACAGTTCTCTACCGTCTGCATCATGGCGGCATGCTGAGGCTTGACGAGCTAAATGCCAACTTGCCGGAGACCTGGAACCGTACTTGAGCCCCTGTTTGGTTCGGGCGTGGACCGGGTTTAGGCCTTGTCGCATAGCGACACGTAGGACCAAACCAGTCCGGCTCGGGCTGGGTTTCCGTTTGGAAAGGAGACTGGTTCGGACCCCGTTTTGAGTTTAGTCAGTCCCCATTTTGAGCTTGACGCAGTACAGGTAGAGGCAGGTTTGGAATCTCAAACCCGGTTTGCCCCCTCGCGTCCTCCCTCTCTCCCTGGCGAAGCAGCTTTCCCCCCTTGTCTGCTCTTGACGCAGCTAGCTTCGGCGTTGCTGGCATCTTCTCCCTCATGACGAATCGACAGTTGGCTACCTTCTGCCATGCTCGCCCATGAAGTAAATGTGAGTAGGCTGTCTCGATCTGCCATGGTTGGCCCGGTCAAGAGGCCGCTAGGCTTCCTGCCGCCTGCCACCGCCGAGCTAGGTCGGTCAGAAGCAAGGTTCCGGTGCTTATCTCCATTCGCCAGGTCTGTCATGAATGGTCATGTCGTCCACAAAAGAAGGCGTATGCGGCACAGAGGAATCCAAAACCCTAGTCAGTGTTGTGCCTTTAAATTTGGGGTGTGGTGTTACGAGGTGCTCGACTTCTACACAAGCCTCTTCGTTGAAGTGTTGCGAGGTGTTCCGTAAAAGATCGTTGCCGCTCGCTCGTGGTCTGTCGGCGTTGCCCAGGTCGACGCTTGTGCCCAGGTTCCGCCGCTTCCGTCGTCACTCGAAGGGGAGATTCTGCTCAGGTTGGTCTCTGGGTAGGGTAGAGGGTTCTTTCTGTTTTAATGTCGATTAGGGCACAATGTCGAATAAGTACCAAAACATTTGTGAAATTGTGTTCTTTATCGAAACATGTACGGTTGAATCTGATGTTATCGTCATTTCGGTTGAGTTTATCAGTTGTTAGATTGGGTTTATATGATGTTAAGTACGAAATAGTTGACTCCTTTTGCTAGTTAAAAGCGTATATTTTTTTAATGTTGTTGATTTTGATGCTTTTCCCGTTGTTTACTCTGCACAGAACATACTTGTTATTGTTTTTATGCTCTGGACGAGCATGGTCTCTCAACTGATGTGGTCTGTAGTATGTATTGATCTAAGAAGCACGATTTCAATAGGAAAAAAATATTATTTGTATATGTAATGAAGGTCTTTGCAGTTACCTTATCATATGTACAAATGGTTGATTTAATGTATGCCATACGATCTACCTATATGAAGATGTTACAAAATTTAAAATGTTATATATGTGACAGTGATCTAGAATTATAACTTCATATATCCTTGTCTTCTTATTAGACATTAATTGATGGGGATGTTAAATGATGGTACTATACGTTTGTTTGATGGCTGAATATGGTGATATGGAGCATACACCATATCTTGTTGCTGGCTTTTCAGAAAGATGTTAGACTTGACTTGGTTTTAGTCATACACCACACTCCACTTGCATTTGAAGCTTGAAATGTGTTTTTCTTAGTGAGTTTGTATTCCATCTTGGTTAAGGAGTATCCTTTCCTCTGCTGTCATATTAGTGAGTCTGTATTCCCTGGTCAAGATGCTTTCTCTGTAAACCAGTCGGACAAAAGGTTCTCGTTCATCCATTATTCCTTACTGGGGCTGGGTATGCATTCCATCTTGGTTAAGGAGTAATTACCAAACCTTTTTCAGTTTGTACCATCTCCTGTTTCGAGATCATGTGCTCTCATTGGGACATTCTACGTTCATATATTCTTGTGTTCTTATTAGACATGAAGAAGTTATGGGGATGTTAAAAGATGCTATGAAGATGTGTCTTATATCGAATGTTAGATGATGATAGGTCCAGGGAGGAGTACCTCATTCAGATGAATCATTTGTTTTTTGTAAATGACCTTTTATATGGACAGTAGAATGTAGGAACAAGTAAATCATGTTACACTAATGTTAGTCATGTGCTCTGCTGAAAAGGTTTATCTCTGATGTTTAGTCCTGAACTCATGATAAAAAAGGGTGGCTTAACTTTTTAATCTGTACTAATGTTAGTCATGTGCTCTGCTGAAAAGGTTTATCTCTGATCATTAACTGTTTAATCATTCTATTTGATCATTAATATGCCTACATGCTCATTGGTGTTTCATTATTTGTGTTTGGGTGTTAATCAATCAAGCTTGTCTCATTTGATAATATTTGTAACTTGCCTATATGCTCGTTGGTGTTTCATTATTTGTTTTTTGGTGTTAATCAATGAATCTTGTGTATATGCTGATTGAATCAGTATTGAAGGAACACACATAAAAAATGGTTTCTGTTGTGACTGAATTGTATTAAACATTTACACTGATTATGTAAAGGTACTAAAAAATAGAAATGTATTTTAGCACAAAAAATTTGAGTGATGATCTCAGACAAAGAATTTGACTCATGTTAAAAATTATAACCCTATAGACATGTTAGGTTTTTGTTCTTTTATGTATATGTGCTTCAGTAACATGCGTTTGAACACATTGGAACATGTGTTTGAACACATTGGTTACAACTTCATGAATGTGCTTTAATTTTAATGATCTCATGTTATGAATTAGATGGAGTCATTTGATAATATCTGTAATTTGTATAACCCTATAAATCAAGCACAATGTGGTGTGCTATTCGCCTTGTTTACTCTGCCACAGACCACACTTGTTATTGATTTTAATGGTTTCTGTTGTGACTGAATTGTATTAAACATTTACACTGATTATGTAAAGGTACTAAAAAATAGAAATGTATTTTAGCACAAAAAATTTGAGTGATGATCTCAGACAAAGAATTTGACTCATGTTAAAAACTATAACCATATAGACATGTTAGGTTTTTGTTCTTTTATGTATATGTGCTTCAGTAACATGTGTTTGAACACATTGGTTACAACTTCATGAATGTGCTTTAATTTTAGTGATCTCATGTTATGAATTAGATGGAGTCATTTGATAATATCTGTAATTTGTATAACCCTATAAATCAAGCACAATGTGGTGTGCTATTCGCCTTGTTTACTCTGCCACAGACCACACTTGTTATTGATTTTATTTATCATTGTTTCTATTTTTTAAATCATTTTACACATGCAAGATCTGATATTTACAAAATGTGTGTGCCATGTAATTGATCTGAGTCAGGTGTGTTTGCCTACTTTTCTTTCCATATTTTTATTTTCAACTTTTGTTTAAATATCTTTCGAAGAATTTTTCCTAAATGTGGGTGACATGTAATCTGAACCAGCAGATATGTAATTTACACTATACTGTGCGGTCGAGATATCGAACATAGTTTAAGTCATTTCCCTTATTGTACTAATTAATTATATGGGAGTTGGATCCCAACAATACATTGTAGGTTTTTGGTTTTAAGGCAGAACATATGACTGCATTTTCAGTTAAAATTTTCCCAGTATAGCAGGTTGATCTTTATAATTATTTCATCATGGTTGTTGTTATATATTTATGTACATCTTAGTTACCGGTCTATGTCATCAAATATTTCAGCAACTACACGAGTATGCCTCCCGTCGACCCTAACCACTGTATTGTATGGACAAGAGAGTTTGATGCCGCTGTGGTGATAGCATTGCGCAAACAATATGACCTAGGCAGGTGTATTGATGGTAATTTTACTAGAGACTCTTGAAGGGAAATAACTTCTGATCTCAATAATAGGCTTGGCGACGTGTATAAGTTAGACCAGATAAGATGTCGCTGGAAGAACCTTAAAAAGGACTACGTCCATTTGAAGGGTTTGACCAACAAGAGTGGTGTTGGATGGGATGAAGAAAGGCACAAGCCCTTTGTACCGGACACCCCTGAGTGGAAAGAGGCCATTGCGGTACGCACACCATACAGAACATTTATCCTAACAAATTGTGATTGTACATTTAAACATGATTATCCTAATACACATATTTTTGAAAGCGTAGGCAGACAGGGACCTGACTAGGTTGCTTAGGCGCCCGTTTCCCCACTACTACGACATAGAGCTAATGGCGGGGAGGAACATTGCTAGAGGACATCATGCAATGTCTTCGGTGGACGGTCAGATTCCTACAGATGTTGCGTCTGAGGATGATGTAAGTGTCCACTTAGGCGCGGCTGATACACCCATGTACACAGATTTGGCAACAGACGAGCATAGCGTACCCGCAGCTACCGTGAAAAGTGAGGGTGAAAGCGCGCGGCCTGGGGGAACAGATAACCCGTCAGTTGGGGGCAGGAGTCCTTCTACCCATACGCACAGGAAACGACAATCAACGCCGTAAGAGCGATGTAGTCTTTCCAATGAAGTTCTGGCTGAGTTCACACAGGTTTACACAAAGGTTCACGAGTTAGGCACATCCATGTTGACCAAAGCCTATAAAAAAGAAGAGTTGGCAAACATTTTACAACATTTTAATGACAATTTCCCTGATGCCCCCACCACTATTTTTACTGCACTTGTGAACGCCATCAAGGACTCTACAAACCGCAACATCTACCTTAGCCTCAAAAACACCCCTGCAAAGATAACCTTGTGGTTAAACGACCTTTGTGAAAGGTCACAATTCGGTTTTGGCACATCTGTACCTCCAATGCCTTCATTTTATTTCCCGTCTCTGCAACCATTCCCTTCACCCAACTTCAACAGCACATCATCTCAACAATCATTTGTGCCGCCATTCCCTTCACCCAATTTCAATACCACATCGTCTCACCCACCATTTATGTCATCTTCCTCTGCACCCAACTTCCCAGGCACATCGTCTCAGCCACCACTTATCCCGCCACCCAACTTCCCAGACATGCCACTGATGTGGTCTCCTACATCCAGTGATGATGGCCCATCGAGAACATAATTGCACGGTTTATTTCCATTGCATTTGATGTTAATTATTTTCCGTCCAAACATTTACATTTGATTGACTGTTGTAATAATTTATTTTTCGCACACACATTACATATTCGTACTATTTCATTTGATTGAGTGTTGTAATAATTTATTTTTCGCACGTGAATTGGATTGTCTTATGTTGTAGCAGTTATTATGTTGTTGTTTTCATTGTACATGTAGGCATCATGTCTGCCAATGATCAACCGCAAACACATGACATGCTCAACAACCTTTTATTAGATACCTTGTTGTGGCCAGTGATTCACGTTGGTGATTTAATTGCTGACTTTATTGCATACTCAATCATGGACGCAGTAGACGTTGATGCCTCCACACCACCTCGTATCCCTAGGTCTGTTAGCATCAGGAGTGGCCACATAATGGTCTTAGAAATATTGACCGGTCACGAACAAAGGGCTTATGACCTATATCGGATGCGTCCACAAACTATAATGGCCCTTGTCGACAAGCTTGAGAGTCGTGGCTTCTTGCGAGGTAGTAGAGGCATCACCTCAGTTGAGGCAGTCTGCTATTTCCTGCAGATGGTTGGCCATGGACACACAAATCGTACTTTGGCGGAGGACTACATTCACTCCGGTGAGACCATTAGCAGAAAGTTCAACGAAGTCTTGGACGTTGTTTGTGCGTTGACCCATGACTACATTGTCATGCAAACTGCAACTACATGCACGACAACACATACTCGCATTTTACATAATGCAAGGTTCTACCCATACTTCAAGGTAATAGTTACCCCCCTAATAAATTTAATTAATTTTCAAACATTATGTATGTTTACAACATTATTTTGGTTTATAGAATGCCATAGGGGCTATTGACGGAACACACATCCCTGTCTTGGTCAGCAGAGACAAACAAAATCGATACCGTGACAGAAAAGGGAATGTCTCTCTCAATGTCATGGTTGTAGTAGACTTCTCCATGGAGTTTACATATGTCCTCACTGGGTGGGAGGGGTCGGCTGCCGACCAAAGGGTCCTGCAATTGGCAAGGACCCATAGCGGGTTTACAGTTCTGCCGGGGAAGTTTTACCTGGTAGATGCAGGGTATGCCAACACTTGTCAATTTCTTGCACCCTATCGCACCATAGCATACCATATTGCTGAGTACCGAGGAAACAGACATTCCTACACCAGCAAGAAAGAGATGTTCAACCACAGACACGCTCAACTACGTAATATTGTAGAAAGAGCATTTGGGGTGCTGAAGAGACGGTTTGCGTACCTTAAGAAGGGGCCGACATATCCAATTCATTTGCAGTGTCGCATCGTACTTGCTTGTTGTATCCTACACAATTTCATCCGACGACAAAATGACGGCGACACCATAATGGATGACCCACTTGATGAGAATTCATCGTCTTCTATTCCCCCACCCGACGTTCCCCTGAGTTCAGGGCAAGGTTCAACTCAGGCCGATTCAAGGGAGGGCGAAGTCTTACGTGAATCCATTGCTAATCACATTTGGGGGTCGCGATAGTACAATATATGTAATAGATTTATTCCCGAATTGGTTTTTTGGATCCTGATCTGAATCGTCACATTGTGTCAACATAGGTTGTCTTCAAATGGAGAACGGAATGCCTCGCTGTCAATGCAGCCTTCAATCCACTGTACGCGTATATATGGATGTCGAGGATGCATAAAACGGACGTTTTGAAGACAACAACCCACACGGGCCATATTTTATGTGTGGTAGGGTTGTGAATCAAAATAGATGTCATATGAGGTTGCCCGCGCAACAGGTTGTACCCACAATTACCACACTAACCGTCATCAGGGCTGCAATGCTTTCACAACTTGCATATGCACGCAGTGAACGTCAGCTATGGTCTTCCCAGTGTGACTTTGTCTGTTCCACCAGAGCAGACACTGATAGGCTACAATTAGAAATTACAGATCTATGATCGAGGTCCCAATATCTTCGCCAACTTCTTCACATAACTAGCGACGAAAACACTTCAAATGAGGACGGTTACAATACATCATAGATGTATAACATCTTTCATGTATGTCGAACATTCATAATATAACCTTGATTTTATGATTGAACAAACCATGGGGCCTATCTTGTATGTTATTGTTTCAATTTTCAATCAATCTTCATTACCATAAATCCTTTGACTGATTCAAATGCATGGTGTAGATGTCTATTAATCCAACTGAAGTTGTGCGGTGTGACTGTGGGTTAGACGCAGGCTTGCGACTTAATACTGACGATGCAGGGTTGTATGACTTTGGAATTCTCAGTGAAAGACCTGGCGAAATGTATTACATATGTCCTTCTCGCGAGGTGCGCTTGTACAAACACACATATTAGGTAGCCACTCTGTATGTTACACATTCGTTGTCATTTATGTAAACTTCATAATACATTTTAGGGGAAAGATCACTGCAGATACTTTCGTTGGGCAATCGATCTCAGGCCTACAATTGAGTCATTGAAAGCTGAGATTGCGTTACTCACGCTCGAGTGCAAGTCAGTGTGGGGTCAGGCTATGAACTTGAAAGATTTTGTTGAAATTCATCACAACCACCATGATGTTTACACCAACAAAAAGTATGAGCATGATTATCTAGAACGCTACGTAGAAGAACTGGAGGAACAATGTAGGCTTCTGTCGGACACTCCTTCACCCCCGATGACGCCGTAATGTCGAATGGCGGCCATACTTTTCATTCGCGTCATCGGTTATACATTTTATTTTTTTTATTTAGAAGTTCTCGTGATAAGTGTTTCCGATTGTTGCTTGAAAATGAATATGCCATGGTTTGTATGTTGCATTAAAATCAAACGGTTGAATGGTAAATGCATTTACATTGTCTTCTCTGTTTAGAATGACTATCAATGGATGTTATGAACATCATACACTTGTTTAATTTAGGCACTTTTATAAACGTCATATTACATTTTAAGTGGTATGAAAATTTTCTTCATGTTGATGAGTGTTTTATTAATGATGTATGTTATTATTCGAATTTTTTCTTAACGTTAGCTCAAACCAAATAATACAATTAATTGTGATATACACCCTTACTTTTGAAAATTATATTACTTACAGAATTTGTTATATGACTGGCCAACCGCCGACACCGTCTTTTATCTGGTCACACGAGCTTGATATGGTTCTCAGGGGTTTGATGAGAACCCAATATCACGTGGGTAGATGTGTAAATGGAGTATACTCTACACAGGCTTGGATGGAGGCATGGCACCAGTTCTTATACATAACAGGAGGCCCTAACATTTCATTGCCTGAGTTGCAAATGTGATGGCAATACATCAAAAGAGAGTTTGTAAGAGACAATATGTTCATATTGGCAGATTTATTGCCTCCCCCCACATTGGCCGCGCAACAAAGCATTGAACGTAACTTCTTGACGACGCGTCGCACTTACCCACCAGGGATTTTTTTTAGCACTGACGATTGAAATAAACAAATGAACTTGTAACATTTGTGCTAAATGTAGTTGTGTTTTTGCGTCGCAACAATATACATTCTCTACTTATGTGTTACATAATTATATGTTGCTACCATAATGCGATCAAATTTCCTACTTCATTATTATCTTATTGCCACAGTTACTTTATGAATTATGTTATTTGTTCATACCTTTGTTTTTATTAATTGTAGATGTCGACATCGCGTGCAAAGGCAAAGGCAAGGGAAAATTTTGAAAAACTTTTGATGTCACCGGAAAAAATTCATAAATATGTTGAAGATAACCTTTTATGCACAAAACTATGTTGCAATCACACAAATGAGGAGGGCAAAATCGGGACCGATGATCAAGTCAAGGGCAAAGTCAGCCAGCATGTTCCTCATTTTTCATTGTTGTTTGATTGGCCAAAAGACGACATCAAACAACAAAACAAGCAGCCGGTGCAGGAACCATGCCCAGTGTCATGAGACGAGTACGATGAGGCCATAACATGCAGGAAACATCCAACCATGTCTCCCCAAAGTGCCTTGTCAAAATCTTAGCTTTGGTTTGGCTGTTTATTGCTCCCATTTTTTGTCCTTCTCCCCTGAAGATCACCCGTAAACAATTATGTTATTATCGGTGATCGTTTATGTTTCACTAATGACGACAATATTATTATTATCAGTTGTTTTTACTGACGATAATGTAATTTGTTTATGTTATGAACAAAATATATTAGAGCAATTTCATATTTCATGTAGCTTGACTGCCAATTTCATATTTTAGTTACTTTTTTTTAACTTCTGTTTAAACGGCGTCACAAGGCCACATTTTTAACAACAGTTCTGCGAGAATAGGACAGATTCAGCTAATCATGCCTACAGTTCCCAAACAGAATCAGACTAAACCCAGCCTGCACAGCCAAACAGAATCTGCTTGAAACGAGTCTGAAATGAGTTCGCCCCCCAGAATGAGACTGGTTTGCCAAACAAAATCAGACTGGTTTGCCAAACAGAATCAGACTCCAGCAGGCTTAAACTCGTCCAAGACAGACAGGCTTGCATAAAGCCAGCCCCGAACCAAACAGGGGCTGGTGGGTTGCTGTTGTTGCTGGCCTTGTCTACACGTGTTGAAACTGGTTTTCTCTTGGAGAAGACTGCCGCCTCAAGCAATGTTCAACCAATGGTAGAAGTGAACAGAAAGTCAAAGCAGGCTCATTCTCAAATTTTCAACGTTGATCATGAGAACACGTACTTGCATCGGAAAGTTTATGTACGTGCTTGATCGGTACATCCACATATGTGAACTATCATATTGATCTTGTGTGGCACATGTAGAATTTGTGGGAAACTAATTTGTTGTACTTGAAATCTACCACACGTCATATACAAGGTTGAATAAAATTAGAGTATTGTCCATAAAACTTTTCAGCCGTGGGAAAGTTTAATATTCATCGAATGCTAAACATGTATGCAGTCACTTATCACAATAAATTGCATCAAATTTAGGCATCCATTGTATAGAACATCTATAAAATCGAGCAGTATGATATGTACAAATCAAATAGTATGATCTATAGATGCTAAATACGTCTGCAGCCACTTGCTCTTTGGAAAACTAGCTTTTGAGGAAAACAATCTGCTACAAGAAGCTATTCGAATACAAAAGCTTGATGTATTGTTAGTAATGTTACAAGTATTCGTCACGTAAATGTATTGTTTGGTGTATTTCAGTATTGTTACGAGTAAAAGGGATTTTTTAAATAATGTTAAGTAACTTTTGTTTAAATATTACGATAATCTCAAATCATACTTAGAACGTAGTTTCATGTGTCTATAGTCATAGGTTTATATGTCGAATATACTATATATACATATTAATTCAATCCAGCAGTATATTTTATATGTGTTCATAGTCAATGAGTCAAACCAGCAGTATACAATCCTGGTATGCACCATATCTATATATGTTGCGCGCATATACTATACGTATACCAATTCAATTTAGTTGAAGGAGGAAGATGATACTATAGTCAACAAAAGCTACGAGATACGAAACGAGCAATTCCACTCCCTCTGGGAACGGCCCTACTGCGTTATGCATAGAAGTAGCAACTAACTCTCGGTGTCCATTCTGGTCCTCCTCCTTGCCGGCATGGGCAGCCAAGTGCCACACCGAGGATAAGAAAGCTTGATGGTTATCAAGCGATTCTGGTCTGGTGTGAGTTCCGACCATGAGACCGATTGCATCACAAGTCTCGCCATCTAAGATGACGCCAACATCAGCGGCACCATTCCTTCCTATGTGGTCAATCTCCCATATCTCGTCCAGCTAGTTATACTCAATCTCACCCACCTCATGGGACCCATGCATCCCTTTGGAGCTCTCCCGGTTGTAGAACCTTACATCCCTCAGCCTTGAGCAGAAAGATGTCACTGGACCAATTCCTTCCATCCTCAGGCAGGTTATCCAAGTTGTGGTACCTGACAACCAACTAACCGTCTCCATTCCGGTTGCCGTTGGTAGACTCGCCAAGCTTAGCTACCTCTTCCTCATCCATAATTGGCTAAACGGCCCCATCCCAACCGAACTCAAAAAGCTCCCTGCTCGACCCATCACCATCTAATTGTTAGATATATGGCTGCTACAGCCATGTAAATAGTATGGGTTAAGCCCAATGTAGTGCAGCTTGTACATGTGAGAAAGGTAGCTTTGTGTTTAGAGCAAATGGGAAAGAAGTTTTATCCCACATTGCTCACTCCTAAAACTTTTGTGGTCCTTATATGTGGGATCATATGTGACTCTAGTCTCCAAGGGTCCTAGGAGGATGGTATGCTCACCTCCTTGATAGGTATGGTGACCACAACACGCACATACGTGCGCGCCATGCCTGGCCTGTCCGGGCACGGGCTTGGCTTGTGGCTTGTAGATTGTAGAGAATATCTTCCATCTTTTTTTTATACTGAGATACAACTACGTAATCAATTATTAATTTAATTAATTATTTCTTATTGCTCGCGCATATGTGAGGGTATTAATGTAATCTTCTTTTATTTGATTGTAAGAATTCTTTTCCAATCAGATTTATTAATCCTAAATGGAAAGTCTCTTTGCAGATTTTTCTATAATGTGTACAAGAACGACCGAGGGATCGCGTCTTAACAAAAATAGGATTAATGGGGTGTGTAAGGCTATAAATATGTCTTCGGTCATTAGGGTTAAACATATCTTTTGAACAAACAACCGTCAGCGTTCGAGTTCGTGTTTGGCAAATCCTAAAGTCAGAGTCCTCTGTCGTCATCTCTTCTGTGGTGCTACATGGAGATCTTCTCCGGGACGTAGCAAGTTCGTTCATCCTCTCCCTCTCAAGACATAACCTGTCAGGCGGTGGTTCATGCAGTTGCTAAGCTGCACTAATAGTGCAACTGCTTCGTCTGCATCGTTCGTTGTTAAAACAAATGAAATGTCTCTTCTTCAGGTTTGTGACCGGGTCGACTAGGAGAACAACGCCTATCCAGAAGGGTTGCAAGGTGTTGATTTCTTTAAGTATATCATGTTTGTTTTTTAACGAATGACCTAGTTTGCTTCCTGATCTTATTCATTTTTGTTCTCCTACATTGGTTTATTCTACATTTTCTTATCTGAATTGGCATGAACTGTTAACTTAATTGGAATGTTGTTGTTGCATGTAACGACATAAATTCAAAACTAAGAACATTCTTAAAGAAATCATTATCAGTCGTTAGTTAATTATGGCTTCTCCAGGTTCTGGCATGAAAATTGATACGTCTAGTATGCCTGAAAAAATTATTGGAACTTATTTTACTCGTTGACAAAGTAGGATGCAAATCTGGCTTAATATGGTAGGGTATGATCAGTATTTAGAAGAAAACGGACCCAAACCTGATGAAACTGTTCCTGATAATGTTACTATAATTACAACCTAGAAGAAGGGTGATAAGACGTGTTGAGGGTTTATTTTGTTTGTGTTAAACAACAAACTATATGACTCATACTCCTAAGTGTATGTTACTACATCTAAGGTTCTGTGGAAGGCATTAGAAAAGAAATACAATACTGAAAATCAAGGAATGGAAAAATATTGTGTCCCTAAATTTCTAAAGTTTTGTATGTCTAAGGGAAAGTCCATTTCTGATCAAACACATGATTTTCAACTCTTGGTGCAGGAGCTCACTGATGCGGGCATGGAACTTCTTGAAAAGTTAGTTGCAATGTCAATCATTGAGAAATTCCCAAAATCTTGAGAGTCATTTGGCATGACTCTTAAGCACCGCAAAGGAGACATGTCAATGAACGATCTCATGATGAACATCAATATTCAAGAAGAGCGTCTAAAAGAGAAGGCTATCTAAAACGATTGCTCTCAAACTGACAAACAAATCATTATTAATTAAATGAAATAATCATAAACAGCGGATTAACAAAAACACTAAAATTTAAAACCATTTTGCACGTAGGCCCATCTTCTAGAAAACTCTTACATAAAGAACCAAAGTCTCATATACACATGGTTCACATTATACATTCATTGTTCTGTCTCTTCTCAAGGATAACAAGTACTAGTTGCTTTGCTTTAATACACATAGTAACAATATAAAATCCTCGAGATAAACAAAACTTAAACCTCATGTCACTCGTGAAAACCACTAAGACTATCTCCCAAGGACATGAGAGTATAGAGACGACACATAGGACTTCTATCTACATGACATTACAGATAGCGTACTCAACTTGAGATTCAACTTTGATCCTTACTGATACACTCCTTCTGCAGCCCATTTCCTAGTCTCTCGTCCGCGTCTTACCTAAAAATTTTGAATCCCAGGGGGTGAGACTATTGTCCCAGTGAGAGATATAACTCTTGACCAACAATATTAATATCACAAGAAATAATAAAAATGGAACTGTAGGTAATCTATTTGTTTGACAAATATATCTTTAAGTACCAAGCAATGATATTAATAACAGATCTACAATTCATCTTTTTCTTGAAAAGGAATATAAAGAACATGTATAACATCTATCTAATAAGATGTATAAAAGTAATAAGGCATCAACTGATGTTCCCATATTTGATCCTTAAACGAATATACTATGTGGATGATTATATGTTCACATTCATACTTATGCCCAGAAGAGATGAGATATACCACTCATACTCCAACCGACCACTAGTAAGTCGAAGTCGATACCATACAAGGTCAATGGCAGAACTGACTGTCAAGACATCTTCTTTCTCAGTCAAGTCAAGAACACTTAGGTAAAACTTAGGTTTAGCATGAAATCTTGTGTCTGCTGGAATTAGCTATGCTGGGGTATAGTGGCATCCTCACTATAGAGTTACTGGCGTAGCATGTACTCTCTTCGGGAGAAGACCACTTAGCTTTCCTAGATTATCAGGATGACCACTGAGCCATCATGTGTTGATTTTATCAGGAAGTACACTGAGCAACCTAATGTATTTGGGGAGTCCACTAAGCACCCTTATATCACCACATATTCAAGAAAATATGTGTTCCAAGTAAAACTCGTTTCATTATTCAACAATTGCTAACACTGGATGGATCTATGGTATGGGCAACTACATGATAATATTCATCTTACTTAATTAAGTGTATTACTATATCTTTTTATCATCAATCAAGTTACAAACAAGATTAACAACAATTATTATTAAGAAAATCATAAAAGCATTCATTAGACACATTCATATTCACTGAGTCACATAGCTCACTTAGAATCTCAACCTCTTGTCATCATTTCTCTTGGGTATTCAACCCTTCATTCTTCACCGAGCATTATCACCACTTAGCAGATGATCATTAACTCAAGGTCATAATACGCAGATACTTATTCACATAGTCCACATAGCTCATTGGATTTGTATCACATAATCACATATCTCTTACTTGACCATGCTTAATGCATTAAGATATTTGCATGATTATTATATCATGTTATCAACAATTTCAACATATGTCTTTAACCATGAATACTAAGGAACACATCCTTCTATTGAATTAGGGTTATATTCAATCGAATAGGGTTTCAAGATCTCATTATCATCATGATTACTAGGTCTAGGTATTCAGACCCCTAGACCCCCACATAGTGTTAACACCTCTATAACAAGTAACTAATATCTCTAGGTTCTCTGGTCTAGGTATTCTTCTTTACTTACTGCATGAGCATTTCACACAACTCACATAGTTCATAAAACATCTCGTCACCTCATTTCTAGGCAACAACTTATTTTTTTTAAGACATTAGTCTACTTGTTATATAGGTATTCCACACAGCTTACAAGACTCATCTAAGTCTATCAATATAGGACGTCTTAGCTCATATCTTGCGATATTCATCATTTCATGATTCAGAGATAGTGTGCGCTTTAGGATGAAAGACCTCTTATAATATCATTGTTCAATCTTACCCATTCTTAAGGTTAGGATTATTTACATCATCTTTCTGTGATATAAGAAATTGCATCCCTCTCATTGTTAGGGTTAGGGTCATCTCAATTTAACCGATTATACTTGTACAAGCATATCATCCCCCTTCATTAGGGTTGGATTTCTCTATTATTACCAATTAGGGATTTAAGATCATAATATCTAGAATCAAACTGTAATTCATACTCCACTCATCATAGGAGCATCAACACATACTTCCCCACATATTTACCACCCATGTTAAAGTCTTTCTCTCTTATCCTTAATAGGATATCGATTGTATCTTATTTAATTCACCTCATAAGGTCTATTACCTTAACATCACTAAACTTAATCACTTAGCATACATCACTTAGATATTTTTTTTAATGGATTAAAGCATGTCTACCATATCGGGTAGCATGATCAATGATACTTGTTCTGTTATGCTTGAGAATGCATGTATCATCATAATAAATTATTATTTCATTGTGTCGAGAAATCACACCATCCTACTGGGCTTAGGGCATATCCCTTATCATCAAATCATGTAGTCATGTTGACTTAAGGTATGCTAAATACATACTCATCTTTCAAGTATTAGATTCTCTCTCATCCTTACTTGGATATAAATTTCTTAGTTTATACCTTTAAGGTCTAAACCTTATCAATATCAAATAAGTTAAGCTCATTGTATCTCCCTATTACATTAATCATACTCATCACATAGTCCATCTTAATAATTGACGACATGCCTACCATATCAAGTAGTATGATTGATAATGTCATTCATATATCATCTTGTCAAATATTCAATTTGATCATGTGGTATAACCACATCCTCATATCGGGTAATAGACATACCCCATGTTACCATATCGTGCACCCACCTAGGGTTACCATATTGTGTACCATCAAAGCTACCATATCGTGCACCATCAAAGGTACCATATCGTGCACCATCAAAGGTACCATATCGTGCACCATCAAAGCTACCATATCATGTACCGTCAAAGCTACCATATCGTGCACCATCAAAGGTACCATATCGTGCACCATCAAAGGTACCATATCAGTCATGCATCTTGGGAAACATATCGTCCATCTATATTGGGCAACATATCGGCCATCCATCTTGGGCAACATATCATCCATCTATCTGGGGAAACATATCGGCCATCCATCTTGGGAAACATATTGGCCATCCATCTTGGGCAACATATCCTCATTCTAGGGTTTTACATAAGGTATTGTTTCACCTTTGTACTAAGTACAAGTGTTAAATAAGGATCCTTCATATCATCCATAAGACCTACTATGACTTACCTACATATCGGTCAAGTCTCCATATTGGGTCACATATCATTTTTCCCAAGTCTTCAACCTGTGTCGGGTTGCAAGGTCTTCAACCCATATCGGGATATTCAAGAGTGATCAACTCATATTGGGTATCCAATGATGATGTCATCATCATCAACCCCAAGATCACTAATCTTATTCAAAACTATGGATAACAATTCTAATTATATATAGGAACTCATGATTATATCAATTGATCATAAGAAACCCTAATTTGCAAATAATCGACAAATTGAATAATTATTGAAGAAGGATAATAATAATATTGAAGGGTTTGAGTTATATAACCCGCCTCTTATGAGTTTCCAAGCTTCAAGCCTCACTTCCTCATGTTCCAAGGATGAGGATGGACCTTTTCCAAGCTCCAAGACTTGGGCTTCAAGCTCTTTTACGATATCCTTCATCATCTTGGGCGATATCTCCTTAATTGGTTGCTTCAACTTTCCTTAGCTGATATCTCTCTTCTTTGGCTGATACCACTCAACCCTCTTCACCATGGGCGACACAAGAAGTGGTGTTGCATGATACAAGAGAAAGGGCACTTGCTAGATTCGAAAATCTTGCCAACAAATACAAGGTCGACACATAAGTGTCACTTACTTAAGGTGCTTCATGCCACCTAGCCATGCAAGGTCGACACATGCTTTTGCATGCATTCCACTATCATATTGCCATGCAAAAAGGATAAACAAAAGATAAGGGGTGGCTCTTGAGTTGTCTCCTAGGGCAAGCTTTCCTCCACTAAGCTTTTATTATATTCCACTCCATCATTTCCAAGACAAAAGCAAATTGATGCCTTATATCTTTCTTGAAGTGCCTTGCCTGTCATGGGTCAAACCAAGGCTCCACAAACTGATAGTATTCCCTCCTTATGGCTCTATGTCTTATAGGGGCTCCTTCCCTTAGTCCTTAATCAATATGGATCACGTGCATGACTCCAACTTTATGCATTTTCTTATTTTCTTTATTATTAAGAGTACTAACACTTCAAGATACTTCAATCACATTGCCTCCTTCTTTCTCTTTCCTCTAGGTAACACTAAGTAAGAGTAAAAACAATGTAGAGGTGGTAAATTACACATTAGCCCTACATTTTGTACATATTGTAAATTGTACTACAATTGATGCACCAAGCACTTAGCATTTTACACAAGTTCTCACTTAGGGTTTAGGCTTTACACGAGCCAACACTTAGAATTATATTCTCTTTCATGACATATAGAACACTTGGAATATATTCAACATGTAACATTTGCAACATAACCCTTATCTTGGGTAAATTTCACTTTTCACTTAGATTAACATATAATGCACACATAGTTTGCTCAATTTTATGAATAAACTCCACAAAGGCCTTAATTACTTTTCCCAAAAGATAAGAACAAGTTGTAAGATGCTTACTTAATCAAAACATCTAGGGTTAGGCCAAAACCCAGGTCAGGGGTGTTACACTATCAAAATATCCATTGATGTTAAGGCGACTATTAAATTTGCTACTGCTAAGAACAAGGATAAGAAATATAAGAATTCACTTAAACCTATGGCCAAGATCCATAAGAAACCAAAGAACAAACCTTGTTGGACTTGTGGATAGGTTGGTCACTGGAACAAGGATTGTCCTTCAAATAAGGCCAAGAAAGCTACCACACTTGTAACTAAGGAGGTTGTGGTCAACATGATGACTGCATCCTTGAACCTCAATGATGGGTACGTATCTATAAAATCTAAAGTTCCTTCTATTTTTGAACAACTATATTGGATTATAGACACTGGGGCTAATGTGCATGTGTGTACTGACAAGTCCCTATTTGTATCTTATCAGGACTCTAAAGGTCGATCTGTGACTTTAAGTGATTCCATCACTATATAATTCAAAGGCAAAGGATGGGTGGACTTGAAGTTTCCTTTGGGAAATGTTCTGACATTTCATAGAGTTAGACATGTTCCATCAATATGACACAACATTATTAGTGGCACAATTTTAGTTAGTGATAGTTTTAGAATAGATTGTAAGTGTAATAAGGCTATTAATACTCACCTTCGAGATTTTTTATTTTTTAGCAAGGGGTATGTTTGTGCTATTGAGAACTTGTTTAAGATTCTTATAGAACTTGTTTCTAATTTTGCTTAAAAATTGAATTATAGTTCTTTATGCATGAATCGTGTATCGTCTAAATGTTTGGCATGCACGTTAGGGATTTGTGAATATTGGCTCAATGAAATGTATGATGAATCTAAATTTGATCCCTAAATCTGAAATTAGCAATAATAAATATAAAATATGTGTACAAGCTAAATTACCTAGAAGCATTTTCATTCTTTGAATAGGAATTCAGAAATACTGGATTGAGTGCATACAGAGATCTGTGAATTTAATGGAATTGCTACAAGGAATCAAAAGTGTTATTTTATAACTTTTATTGATGATGCTAGTAGATACTATTATGTCTTTTTTCTTAGAAGTAAAGATGAAGCATTAGATAAATTTAAAATTTATAAGAAAGAAGTTGAAACTCAAACCGGAAAAATACTTAAGCAATTAAGGTCTAATAGGGGAGGAGAATATATGTCGAATTTGTTTTTTGAATTTTGCCAATTGCATGGTATAGTTCATGAGGTTACCGCTCCATATTCACCACAATCCAATGGGATAGCTGAACGCAAAAATCAAACCCTTATAGATATGGTAAAATCTTTACTCCAAACCTCAGGTTTACCCAACTTCATGTGGGGGAAAGCTTTGAATACGGCTTGCTATATTCTGAATAGAGTTCCTCATAAATATGTAGAGAGTAGTTTGTTTGAGTTATGGAGAGGAAGAAAATTGAGTCTCAAATATCTTTGAGTGTGGGGTGCCTTGCTAAGGTACTTGTCCCTAAACACAAAAGGAAGAAATTAGGACTGAAAATGGTTGATGCCATATTCTTGGGGTATGTAGAGACAAGTTATGCCTACAAATTCTTGATTGTAAAATCTAATATCTCAGGCAGTGAGGTCAATATAATTGTGGAATTATGTGATGCTACATTCTTTGAGGATGTGTTTCACATGCAATCTGGTGTTCCTAATGAAGTATCTCAAGAGGATTCATTCACCATAGGTTCCATTCCCAAACATGTGGAAAGGATGACAAATAGGGGGGTGACTCAGAACAAGCTATTTCTAAATCTGGTCATTCTGAAGAAATAGTTGAACCAAGGAGAAGTAAACGGCCTAGGACATCCAAGGGCTTTGGAAGTGAGTTTCTCACTTACAATGTTGAGGATGATCTTATAACTTTCAAATAAGCTATGGAATCTCCAAAAGCTAACCTTTGGAAAGAAGTCATTAATGATGAAATCTAATCAATTCTCTCAAATGGAACTTGGGAATTGGTGGATTTGCCTCCTAGTTGTTCTATAATTGGATTCAAATGGATCTTTAAGAAGACCCTTAATGCAGACGGGACAATCAATAAGTATAAGGCTAGGTTAGTTGCTAAGGGTTACACACAGAGGGAATGAATAGATTATTTTGATACATATTCTCCTATTTCCTACAAGACCACAATCTGAGTGCTTATAGCATTGGATTCCATTTAAAACCTCTATATCAATCAGATGGATGTGAAGACTATGTTCTTACACAGTAATCTTTAGGAAGAGATATATATGGAACAACCTGAGAGATTTGTGGGTCGTGGGAATGAGTCTAAAGTGTGTAAACTTGTTAAGTCATTATATGGCTTGAAACAAGCCCCTAAGCAATGGCATGAGAAGTTTGATTCTATTATATCATCATTTATCTTTGTTTCTAATGAATTTGATGAGTGTCTCTTCTACAAAATTGTCAATGATGGATTCATTTTTCTATGCTTATCTGTCGATGATATCTTATTTTTTGGTTTTGATATGAAAGTAGTAAATGATACAAAGACATTTTTATGTAGCAAGTTTGATATGAAAGATATGGGTGTTGATGATGTGATTTTATGACTTCAAATCATAAGGTCTATTGATCGTATAACTCTCTTTCCGTCTCACTACGTTGAGAAGATATCGGAGAGGTTTGAGTACACATCACGTAAAACTGTTAAGACTCCATATGATTCATCCAAGGCCTTGTTAAATAATGATATTGGGGTTCCAGTGTCTCAATTGTGATACTCTCATATTATTAGAAGTATGATGTATCTTATGAATTGCATACGACCAGACATTGTGTTTATGGTTAGAAAGTTAAATAGATACACCAGATGGCCCAATAAGACCCATTGGGAAGCTCTTGATAGAGTTTTGAGGTATATCAAGCGAACTTGTTCTCTTGGGCTACATTATGACAAATATCCTTCTGTAGTCGAAGGATATAGTGATGCAAGTTGGATTTCCATCGACTCTGGGAGTAATGGTGTCTCAGGATATGTATTCATGTGGGGAGGAGGAGTTGCTTCCTAGAGGTCTAAGAAACATACCATATTGTCTCGGTCTACTTTTGAGGTGGAGTTGTGTGCTTTAGATGAAACTGGATTGGAAGTTGAATGGCTACATGGACTTATTTCCAGTTTACCTATGGTAAAGAAGACGCTTCTTGCAATTTCAGTTCACTGTGACAGCACTACAACTTTTTCCAAGATAAAGAGTCACAGGTTGTAAGGAATGGGACCTGAGAGGGGATCCACTCCCTACTAAAAAAATTGAAGAATAAAACATCCATTCCAAACACACTCAAAGGTATGTTGGAATAGGGGTAAAATTTTCATATTTCAATAAATGGTATTCAAAACAACCAAAATGTAGCAACAGAATTAAACAAATGACTATATTCAATTTTCACAAAATATTACAAAAGTACATCAAAATATCCCATAAGACTTTACATGTATGATACAACATAGGATCTAAGTAGAGTGAAGTCTAAACTAATTCAAATTTGTCTCCAAGCAACATCTCCAAGAGCTAGGTCCATGTTGGAAGCTATGTTTTCCTTGGTCATGCTCAACACCTCTATCTAAACATGGGTGGTTGGGAAAACACCCAGAAAAATGGAAAGAAAAACAAAGTATGTGTAAAAAAATATTAATAGGATATCAAGGAAAACAAAACATGTAAATAAAGGCTAGTTTTCATCATAAGATGAAAATTTCAAGAGTGTGAGGCTATTTTTAAATAAATGCTTGCCATAAACAAAATATAATAAAAGGTTTGCATGCATGATAATTATGACTACCTTAACTAAGTAGGGTTGAGGCACCTATTGAACCTCAACCTAAAGGTGAGGGGAGAATTAACACATTCCTAGTCAGCTACACATATTTTTATGGGGGAGAATAAGACGTTCCCTGGGGTGAATAAATACATGCCCAATCTATGGATGGTTGTACATAAGTACCACTACTATAGATAAATAGTCCATAAAATCAACATTCTAGAAAAGAAATCATGGCAAGTAAAAACATTGTATCAATTAGAACATGGTAGTGGGATATAAGACCCAAGAAAAAGAATATCATTACCAATTTTGAGGCAATTTAACAAAAGAATCATGAATAGAGATAATAGGGTTCATTAAAGGCTCATTAGGGAAATACAGGGTTTGGTTTGCAAATATCCCAACTTAGGGTGTAAGAATGCACATACCTCTCTTGCCGATATCAATTACTAACTTTCACCACTTTAATTGAGTTCAAGTTCCTATTTGCCTATTTTCAATATATTAACATGTATTAGAGTACATAATGCACATTAATGTATACAAACCCTAATTTTAGACCTTTTTATAAAAACTTAGATTTAGACTCTAAAAACCTCACCAATGAACTTATTAGGTTCTCCTGATCAAGAAAACATATTTTTATGTTAATTTTGGAGTTATGATGATTAAGATGAAATTTTAGTGCATTTTATGCATTAAATTCATTTTACAAAAATCACCCTTCGTCAAACCTCTAAATAAGTCCACAAAGATATTTTTATTAGATAGATATTAGTTTTCCTATTCCAAAACATATTTATTTGTCAAATTTAGATAAGCAGATTAAAAGATATGAAATTTTCAATTTAGACCAATAAAAAAATGACAAGTCAGAAATCCTTGAGAGAGAGAGGGGAGGGGGAGAGAGAGAGAACGCCATTTGACCCAAGATCAGGGTTGGATATGTGTTATACCCTCAATTTCCTAAGTATGTAATGAAAGGTGTAATTCTCTTTTAAAGAATAAATGGAATATATTTTTGATTTGTGATGGATGTTGTGTGAAATGGCCTTGATTTACTGATATTGGGCTTTGTTGGCCATTAAGCCCAATTGAAAAGAAAAGAGAAATAAAAGGAAAAAGGATTTAATTAATAAAAGGAAAATATGTGAAATAGACATCTATAAGAAGATAAAAGCAAATAGATATTCCCCACTATGGGAATTCGTTCCTTTAGGATTTCTTGAGGTCTAAGGGACCCAAGATAGCAAGATAATGAAAAAGGGAAAAGAAATGTTAATTAATTTTGGATTAATTGATGGATAACTTGGGAGGGAAGGAAACCTTCTCATCTGTTGGAATTTGTTTCCGAAATTTGATAAATAGTTAGATAATGGAAAGATGAAATTTCCCTTAAAATTTGAGATAAAAAAGAGCTATGGTTTAGGAGATATGAATTTCTCAAATTATCTCTGAAATAAGGAATTATTTTGATAGGAAAATGATTTTCCTTTTGGATGATTGTGTGAGATGTGAATCGTTGGATCTCGATCCAACGCTTATCGCTCATCATCCAGTCCCACAAGGACTTGGACTCTGCTGGGTTGTAGAGGGTTTTCCCTCTCAGATTTCTCGTGATCCAGAGTGTTTGCAAGCCAGCTGTTGTTTCCTTTGAGTTTAGGAGAGTAAACCGAAGAGAACCATCCCTACTTTATAGGGGTTTGGTTGTCGTTTGGGAGAGTCCCCAATTCAATAGGGATTTGCCTCTGACCCTATATATAGGGGCGGGTTCGTGGGGGCACCAGCATGCAAACTCAACAACCCATGACCTTCGGAGAGCTGCAAGGAGCGATTTCGTGGGATCAATTCGAAGATCAACCCTGGCCTTCCCCCTCATCCGCCCAGTTTGCCTCGTCGGAGTCCGACAAGTTGGCGGCGATGCTAGCGCGGTTAGGATGAGCAATTGAAGGCCTCGTCAGGTTTGGTGAGGGATGGCAGAGCCTTCTGGATCCTCACCTTGCTCGTAGGTGGCCAGTATCCCAAAGTCAACTGTAAGATTGACCATCGCAACAGCAAGCAGAGTCACGAGGTTGAAGAAGAAGAAGACCCCATGAAATTACCTGAGTGCCCTCCTATCTCCTTCTATCTAGGTAAGGACATTTTGGTCCTTCGCAACTTAAATCAAAGATAGGCTTGTGATTCCTGAGCCGTAGGATGTCGTGTGGTTCAGCGGACCATTGATCAAACGATCCTCGTTTTTCTGGGGTTTTCGAATAAATCAATAAAAAGGATTTTCATTACAACAATCATATATTTTGCTAGAAAACTCAGATGAGGAAAGTTTATACATGAAAATTGATTAGAAAATTATGAGGAATAAGTTAAAAATAGTTTGGAAACCTAAATCAGTATCTTTGTGCAAAATTGTATAATTTTGATGGAAAAAGTATTAATTTGTGGTTAGAAACCCTAATTGACGATAAAGGGTAGATTTAATAATGCAAATAAGTTAATTCGAGTATGGTTAACTTGTTTAATGATAAAGATGAATCTTAACCTATTTTAAAGATGAAATTGCAAGATTTAAGGTTTTAACCTATTATGATGGTTAATATACTTAGAAACCCTAAATAGGAGAAAAAGGAAAGAAAAGTGCTTGTAATCTGAAATTAGGGTTTCATGTTGCTAAAAGATGATCTTAGAATCTTTTGTGAAAGAAATATGAGATAATTAGGGTTTGTGAGTAATTTTATAAAATTAGGGTTTAAAATAATAAAAATGAAGTGAAATCCTAATTGTAATCAAAACCCTAAAAAGGACTAGTAACCCTAGGAAACAACTAGGATTAATAGACCATGGTGGCATGATTAATGATAGGAAAATTGGATGCCTATTTCAGGATCAACTTGGGTGTGCTTGCTTGGTTTCTTGATTGGTTGAATTATTTCTGCATTTAAGTCAGCTTGATAGGTTTGTGGTTAATTATGGTTAATCGCATTAGTTTCCCGAAGAGTTTCCCAAATGATTCATCACATTAAATGCAACTTATCAGTTTGGATGTTCATACTTGCAAATCATAAAGTCACTATGATTATCACAATAATAATAGAAGTGTGTATTCTCGCACCTACATGCCACCCTGATGGATGATGCCAAAAGGTCAAGCACAGGAGGGAAGACCAATGGGCCCCTTGAGTGGTGACCCCAGACACCAAGCTCGGGATTGAGAAGGTGGTCTTTATAGAATAACTAATGGGCACTATGAGAGGTGACCCCAGGCATCAAGCTTAGGATTGAGAAGGTGGCCTTAAGTCATTGGCAAAAGAGAAACCCGAAAGGGGGTATGCCAGAGTTAGGGCAAAAGTGGTGGAGAATGTCACACTGAAAGCGTAATTTGACTTGTTAATTGACTTGATTGTGATATTTAGATTGTTAGCCATATTTGTGAAATTTTGGTTGTCCCCACATACCAACATATTCCTATATGCTGACCGACGTTTTGTTTGTCGGTGTTTTAGGTACAACCATTGGAAAGAACAAACAGTAAAGTGACACATTGTGGAAATAAGAAATAAAGTGCAAGGAGGATTAGATAGAATAGATCCAAGTTGTGGATAGAGTAGATTACCAAAGTTTTTAAAAAGGTATGCAAAGTTTTTCTTATATACCAGATTTCAGTTTATTTAGTAGAATTTCATAATTATTACTAATTATTTGTCGAACCTTTGATCCAATTTTTTGGGATAACGGCTCTGACCTCTTAGTCTCCCTTCAGTGGGGGTTACCGGGAGGCGGGGTCATTACAATATGCATAGGTAATCAAACTAGATCTTCTAGATAAGGTAAAATAGAAAAAAACTAAAACCCTAGAAGAACATGGTAAATAGAGATGGAGATCGTCGATTTTAAACATAGAAGCATGAGTTTTAAGCATGTAGTAAGAAATATATGAGACTGGGATTATAAACGTGCCTCTAGGAAGATGGACAAGTTCAACCAGCATAGTTACAAAACTAGAGAGGTTGGTTTCTCCTACAAAGCTCCCATCTTGAGCAAGAAGTACCTTCTCCACTTTAGAGGTGAAAAACCCTAGCAAAAGAACATGGAGATGAGGTGTTGAAGGGCTCTAGGTGGGGTTTCACCATGGATGGCCATGGTTCTGACCTGGAAGGAGGTGGGAGGAAGAAGAACAGCAAGAAAACATGGAAGGAACTGAGGATACTTACTATTTTTGGTCAAAATCACCAAGAAGGAGCTTTAAAAACCCTAAATAGAGCAAATTCAAAACCCTAGGCGCCTTCTTCACCAAGGTAGGCACCCTCTTTTACCTTGGGATAGAACCCTCATATCCAAATAGAGTAGGAATGATGCTCTAAGATGGAGGAAAGATAGGGAGAGAAAGAATTTTTGAATTGGAAGGTGGGAAGGGGTAGATATCACTTTATAAAGAAGGGGACAAGCATGAGGTGTCTATGGGACTTTCCATGTGTCCTTAGCCTGGGGCTTCATGGCCATGCAAGAGGACAACTCATAGAGACTTCTTGTATATTAAATGTTAGTTCTAAAAGCCCATGAAGACTTCTAGGCCATCCCCACCATCCTCCAATCAAAGAAATAACCCCATTGGTTGATAGCTTTCAAAGATAAGCTCATTTATAAAGAGGGTAATCCCTAAAATGTCCTTGGAGAGAAACACCTTCAAACCAAGGTGCAACTAGGTGCCCCATGGTTCAAAAACTCGATAATGTTAAGGAAATATCTAAGTATTATAATGCAGGTGATAATTTGCAAAGAAAACCTCCCAATTGGGTAAATTGTAGAAAAGTCTAGAAATCTACCTAAAATTGCATAACTTGCTCAAACAACATCCAAATTGAACCAAATTTGATACTTCTGCTCATTTTATGATTCAAAACACATCACAAAGTTATATTAAGGTTTAGAACACCTAAATAGGTTCCTTAAATAGACTTTCACCGAGGTATTTGTGCATAAACCCTTTTATTGGTACAAATAGTGAATAAATGTTCATCAAACCACTATAAATTCCACTAATTAAACAACAAGGACATAAAGGAAAGAAATGAAAGGGAAACTTGGGGAAAATAGTTACATGGAGTTTACATCAAAGATTCATTATGTTTTGAGACTCCACCCCTTAAAATGGATTTCATCCCCGAAATCTCAAACAAAAAGAGAAGGGTGAGTATGCAACATCTTATCTTTAACTGCTAGGTTATTTCCTCCAAATCATAAAACTTCCACCAAAATTTTTTTAACTCAAACTCCTTAACTTTTTAACTTGGATGTTCATATTCAGGTGTTCAAATTCTTCATAGGAAACTCCTCATAGGTCAGGTTGTCATGGATCACTAAGGGTACCACTTTTACGAGTTATTTTTAACATTTTTGGCTTATTAAAATTATATTCATTATGATATTACATCATCCTCATTATTCTTTTAGTTGTGTCTCATTATATTCAAAAGAGCTATGTTTCATTATTATGCTCGAAACCATATATATTTCATATTTACCTCATTATGAGTTTTGGTGCAATTAGAGTTTACTCAATTATCTCAATATGCATTATTATATCTGATCATTATCTTTAATAATTTCTTTTTAGACTCCATTATCACCTTATTGAATTATATCATATTATTCTGTATGAAATAAGACACTTTATCCAATTTGTTACAATTAATCCTAATAATGTCACATTAATTACTTATATATATATATATATATATCAAACATTTTCACATTACCTTTTTTACATTGATGTCATCATTAATTATTTTCTCATATTTATTCACTTCTTATTATTGATTATGCACATTTATGTGAATCAGTTACTTCTTATCCATATTGAAGTCATTATATGTATTTTAGTGATCAAGGTGGGACATATTACATATTAATGATCTAATTCAAATACTAAGTAATGATTAGGTGATTAATTATGTGTGTATTAGAGAACAAGGTGATATGCATTTCATATCGATGACCTTATTAATTTATGATTAGGTGATTATATATCTTCTAGGTGTATTAAAGTATGTCATCTGATTATGACACCTAATGTCATTAATGTATTAAGAATGTTATTAAGGATGTATAGGTTAATGTTAGATGGTTACAACTTAGGGTTTAGGACAATATGATCATCATTCTTCATCTATACGTTCTTAGTATGCATTAGATACAATATTAGGTTACAATTTTCTTGCTCATTATTTCATTAGTGTTTATTGGTCCAAGAAATGTTAGCCTCATGCGTACCCACTATTAGTATTATGTGTGAGTTACTCATATTATGTGCATTAGATATTCATTAGGGTTCAAACATGTGAACTATTCATTAGATTACCATTATATGTTCATTAGTATATAAACAAGCATGTTAAGTTATAACTATGACTTGTTTGGTCAAAACTAAGAATCTAAGAAAACTATCCTCATAATCATGGAGTTAGGGTTTCTAGAGCCATTGTATCTAGATTTCGTTATGTTACAGGACTCCATCCCCTTAAAAAGGATTTTGTCCTCAAAATCTAACTACCCAAACATCATCAGACCAACTACTCTCCACCCCTTAAAAGGTTTGTGTAAGGACCCTGACCTTCGTTTAGGGTTTACCTTGTTTGCTTTGCTTAACCTTGGTGCTTTGTTGCTTGCTAATCACCTTTGGTGGTGATTAGGGTTTGGTTGTGCTTTGTTGAGAGTTGGAGGGGCTACTTGCAAATAACCCAAGTCTAGGGTTTGTGGGCAAGTTTGGCACCTTATGTGGTGTTCCTCTCTCTCTGCTTCCTCTAGTATAGAGAGGAAGGCTTGGGCTCGTTGCTTGAGTTCCTTTGGGCTTGGTTGAGTTTGTTTGGGCCTAGTTGAGTGTTGTCTTTGCTCCTTTGTGCCTTGTGTCGGGCAAGGACATGGGTGTGTCACCCATGGTGGGGCTGTGTCGCCCAGTTGTGTCGTCCATGATCTTTGACCTAGCTTTGACCTCATTTGTGTCACCACTAGTGGACACTTGGTGCATGATGCTCACATGTGGCAATGACCTTGGACAAGTGTTTAGAGCTTGCTAGAGTGGTGGATCGTGCACTAGGACAAGTGTCCCTAGGTAGGCGACACCTTGCTTGGTTCTACCTTGTTTTCTCCTCCCTTTCCTTCTATATATGCGTTTCCCTTTCTTTGAAAAGGATCCCTTTAGCTCTTTTGCCTCCCTCTCCTTGGCGTGCACGACACACCCTTCTCTTTGGCAAGTGGTGGCTGATACCCCCCTCCCTTTGGAGGAGCAGCTTGGTGGCCGTTATCCTTGGTGTCTTCTTCTTCCTTGCTTGGTGGTGCTAGGAGCTTGGAGCTTGCTTAAGGCGGGTTACATAACTCCTAACCCTAACTACACTACTCTCTTCTCATGTTCGTATATGTTTCTATGATCATGTCAGCTATGTTGTAGTTAGTTTGATTTTTTTTTCTTGCTCAAGTATCCATTTTGGCCGATCCTTGTGATCTAGGGTTTCTTGGTGAGCAATACTCCTTTCTCTCCTCGGTCTAGAGGAGTGAGTTTGAGCTTCTAGTAGCATGGGCAACACCCCTCTTTCTGTTAGTTGATTGAGGTGAGCTTGTGTTATAGTTGCTTGAGCAACACTCTCCTCTCACCATGGACTAAAAGGGTGAGCTTGGTGGTTGTTTTGGACCTTGTTTAGGGTTTGTTCTTGTGTTGCCCGATGGGTGATAGGTGGTGTGCAAGACCCCCCCCCCTTCTTAGTTGATTGAGGTGAGCCATCTCCTTGACCCTCTAGGGTTTGGTGTCTTGTGATGATCTTGTGGGTTAACACCTTAGATGTTTTGAGTTGGGGAGGTGTTGCCCGACATCCCTCTTGACCTAACACCTTGGACGTTATGCTATGTTGGTGATGGGAGATATCCCTGGTCCCTGTGATAGGCGTCACATTGTCACTTTGCCTTGTGACGGCCGATAGGCCCTGGCTTAGTTGGTTGCATGATAAGTCTCTTAGACGTTTCCCATGTGGAGTACCTTGCACACACCTGACTTTGATGAGGTTAATGTCATTATGGGGATGTTGCTAGTAGCTTGTGATGGGCGTCACATTGGTTGTGTGTCGGCCGATAGCCCTACCCTGTGACGGGCATTACAGCTGAGCCCGACATAGGCCGTTGCCTGATAGGGTTGGGTGCCCGACACCCCGTCACATGTTGGTTCCTTGCTGCTGCACACTTTGTTGTTGTTGCCTTGGGTGATAACGTTGTGTCGCCTGACACATGTTGTGCACTGCTCCCTGGCACAGCATTGCACTTTGCACCTGGTTGCTGGTCATTATGAGATGAGCTTTAGGTGAGGGCAGGTTGCCCAATACATATTCTAGTAAGGATTCTTGGTATCTCTAGAGAGGGTTCTACATATCAAGGAAGGCCGATATGATGAATATGTTCTTGTTTAAAATTATGATGACATTTGTGCATGCTTAATAGGTATTCCTTATGGTAACGCTTGTTCATCTAAACCTAACATGGCTATACACACGAATTTGATCACCTTGATTATCTATATAATGCTAAGGATAATAATGAGCATGTGATGTGGATTGCTTAATGGTGTACCCTATGCCTATGATCATAAGTTGATGCATGATTAAGGAAGTATATCTAATCATTGATGTCACCTTATATTGGTAGCATGGTCTTTTTGTTAAATCCTTGATTATTATGTACTAACCATGCAGGTGAGGCATAGCCAAGTAAAAAGGACTATGAGGTATATGTGATGAGTAACACTACCTTGATAGTTACTCTTGATACTGAGATAACAGGTATAATGTGATTCCTATTCCATGAGGATGATGATGATGATGTGAGCCTTGAGAGGCAGTGGCAAAATATGTTGAGGTATTGAGATCCCATGGTATGTGATGATCCATGTGATTGGTCTAGATTGATTGGCAAGAGGCCAAGTGATAACATGTGATGTGAGATCCTTGTGATGGATCAGTATGGTGTGAATTGTAGTAAAAGCACAATGTTGAGTTTTATATTGTTTACTTTGTTATTGCATGTTATACAACTTGGTTGAATCTTGCAATCCATATAAAATATACTAAATAATCACAGTGAAATATATCATGTAGTTTCCATGGCCATAGATCCATCATCGTCAGGAATTTGGTGATGGTGAAATGGATTCTCCTACGGGTTAACCCGGAGTGCATATTGTTGAATATGCGAGGTTTCTCCTAGATTAAAGTGAGGAGGTAAGAGTGCAACTTCGGTTGTAGACTCCAGGGTGCGGATTCAGGCTCGTAGCCCAATTGTGATAAGAGCATGGTGAACAGGCCCATGGCTCAAGATACATGATATGAGGAGAAAGAATGCGTTCATGGCTCAGAGCACAGTGAACAGGCTCGTGGCTCAGTTTCACTAGCGCTGAGACCTGTACCGAGGTGGGCTAGGCAGAGGGTAGCTTGACCCTGTGGTTAAGACCACTTCAGCATGAGACTGCGGTCCTGCTTGTGTTGTACTCACGCACTGACCACGAGGTGGGAGGTCGTGGAGTCCGGCTCTTCCATTGACCTTGTATGGCACCGGCTCCGGGTTTTGCAGCCGTCGGTTGGATTTGAACGGTACAGTTCACTTCCTCAGGGCATAATAATACGTAATCCAGCCAAATAGTGTTTACTGCTTAAGCTAAACATGAAACATTGGTTGAGGCCTTGCTTGCGTAGTTAATCTTGTTATATCCTATAGCTACTTATATGCTCATCATGTTATGTGGCACTATATCTTATCTTGTTAATCATGTTCCATCAAAAGGATGGTTATAGTCCTTGAGTACATCTGGTAAGCTTGCTAAGTGTGAACAGCTTTACTCCATTTACTTCTCTCGTTATACTCCTTATCAGTTAACTGCTATATATATATATATATATATATATATATATATATATATATATATATATATATATATATATATATATATATATATATATATATATATATATATATATATCGGAGGCTTTGTAGTTTCGGCGGGGAGTTATGTTTTTCACTGGGACAATGTTCAATTGTCTCACTCCGCTGGTTTACACCCTTTTTAGGTGGTCGAGCTAGACCTGGTGGTGGTCGTGGGGTTGCGGCCGAGCAGCAGGAAGAGCAGTAGAAGGCAAGCGGTGGATATGTTGCTGGTTTTAGATGTTTTGTAGTAGAGTCTAGAGTCATCCCTGTACTCTCAGGTCCTTGGGAACGTTTTGACATTGTTTCACGATGAGTAGCTATAGATGTTTTTGTATATCCTGCTGCTGGCTGGATGTGGGCCTTTATGTACATATAAACAGGTGATGGACTCATGTTATGATCAGACAGCTATTGCTCTACGTTGGGGATAGGTTTCAAGGCTTGTATATGTTTATATAACTTGTTTTCTTGTAGGATGTGGACTGGAATGTAATAGTTTCTCAGTTTATCCGCTTTCCACAATCGGTTTTATTTAACCCGTGTATTTGGAAATCTATGGTTATGGTGATTTTCGCACATTTTCGCATAACACCTCGCTGTCTGTGTGATAGTGGGATGTGTTTCCACAGTTTGACCTACCAAGACAAACTATTCTAGAGGTAAAAGGGTAAGTCTAACTAAGTCATTTATAAGATCCATCACACTTCCATTGTACACTTTGATTGCTTACTAAACACCAATTTTAAAGTCTATGTTCTTAGGGATAAACTATATAAACATGTGGTTCTATGGGATATAAGAGGACTATATTGGATATCCATCCTCAAACAAGTCATTACACCTGAAAGACAAGGTCAACATATTAGGTTCTTAGGATTATCCAACTTAGGTGCTTAAGGATACTATATCTATAGGCATGCTACTTTAGACAGTCAGTATCAACTCAGGCCAGGCAGGTATCATTTAGATCTGGGAGTCATCGTAAACCAAACTAGTGGTGTGGAGGAAAATCTTGCCAGCCCTTGAACCCTAATCCTTTATAGAAACCTTTACTTTCAACTTCATGTCCTAGTAGTTGCCTAAGGCCAAGCCATATACCTCAAGTTACCATGGTCAGTTATGCATCTTTTAGTTGTGAGTATTGTAGGGGTTTATTCATCATGATTCTAATGTGAGACTCATAGGATACTAAATCAATCTTTCATCATCTCAAGTGTAGCATAGATAAATTATATGGAAAACATGTCTCTTAAAGAAGAACTATATGAGGTAAGGGTTCTAATTAGGGAGACAAAGTTGAAATAGTCGAATTATGATTACTATGGGCTTGGATACCATGTTGTAAGGAGTGGGATCCAAGAGGGGATCCACTCCCTACTAAAAAATTTTGAAGAATAAAACATCCATTCCAAACACACACAAAGGTATGTTGGAATAGGTGTAAAATTTTCAAATTTCAATAAATGTTATTCAAAACAACCAAAATGTAGCAGTGGAATTAAACAAATGACTATATTCAATTTTCACAAAAGATTACAAAAGTACATCACAATATCCCATAAGGGTTTATGTTTATGATACACCATAAGGATCTAAGTAGAGAGAAGTCTAAAATACTTCAAATTTGTCTCCAAGCAACATCTCTAAGAGCTAGGTCCATGTTGGAAGCTATGTTCTCCTTGGTCAATATCTAAACTTGGGTGGTTGGGAAAACACCCAGCAAAAGGGAAAGAAAAACAAAGTATGTGTCAAAAAATATTAGTAGGATATCAAGGAAAAGAAAGCATGTAAATAAAGGCTAGTTTTCATCATAAGATGATGATTTCAAGAGTATGAGGCTATTTTTAAATAGATGTTTGCCATAAACAAAATATAATAAAAGGGTTACATGCATGATAATTATGGCAACCTTAACTAAGTAGGGTTGAGGAACCTACTAAACCTCATCCTATAGGTGAGGGGAGAATTAATACATTCTCAGCACCTACACATATTTTTCTAGAGGAGAATAAGACATTCCCCAGGGCAACTTAACACATGCCCAATCTATGGGTAGTAGTACATAAGTACCACTACTATAGCTAAATGGTCCATAAAATCAACATGCTAGAAAATAAATCATGGTAAGTAAAAGCATCATATCAATTATAACATGGTAGCAGAGTACAAGACCCAAGAAAAAGAATATCATTACCAATTTTGAGGCAATTTAATGAAAGAATCATGAATAGAGAGAATAGGGTTAATTAAAGTCTCATTAGGGAAATATAAGGTTTGGTTTGCAAATATCCCAACTCATGGTGTAAGAATGCACATACCTCTCTTACTGATATCAATTACTAACTTTCACCACTTTAATTGAGTTCAAGTTCCTCTTTGCCTAGTTTCAATGTATTAACATGTATTAGAGTACATAATGCACATTAATGTATAGAAACCCTAATTTTATACATTTTTAGAAAAACTTATATTTAAACTATAAAAACCTCACCAATGAACTTGTTTAGGTTCTCCTAATAAAGAAATCATATTTTTATATTGATTTTGAAGTTAAGATGATTAAGATGAAATTTTAATAGATTTTATGAATTAAATTCATTTTACAAAAATCACCCTTCATTAAAACTCCAAATAAGTCCTTGAAAATATATTTACTAGATAGAGATTAGTTTTCCTATTCCAAAACATATTTATTTGTCAAATTTAGATAAGCAGATTAAAAGATATGAATTTTTCAATTTAAACCAATCAAGAAATGACAAGTCAGAAATCCTTGAGAGAGAGAGAGGAAGAGAGAGAGAGAGAGAGAGAGAAACACCATTTGACCAAATATTAGGGTTGGATATGCATAGGTAACCAAACTAGATCTTCTAGATACAAGGTAAAATAGAAAGAAACCAAAACCCTAGAAGAACATGGTAAATAGAGATGGAGATCATCGATTTTAAACATAGAAGCAAGAGTTTTAAGCATGTAGTAAGCAATATATGAGAATGGGGTTATGAACTAACCTCTAGAAAGGTGGATAGGTTCAAGTAGAAAAGTTCTCGAGTTAGAGAGACTGGTTTATCCTACAAAGCTCATATCTCGAGCAAGAAGTACCTTCTCCACTTTAGAGGTGAAAAACCCTAGCAAAAGAACATTGAGATGAGGTGTTTAAGGGATCTAGGTGGGTTTTCAACATGGATGGCCAAGGTTCTGACCTAGAAGAAGGTGGGAGGAAGAAGAACAACATGAAAATAGGGAAACAAAGGAGGAAAATTACTAGTTTTGGTCGAAATCACCAGGAAGGACCTTTAGAAACCCTAACTAGAGAAAATTTGGAACCCTAGGCACCTTCTTCGCCAAGGTAAGAACCCTCTTTTACCTTGGGATAGCACCCTCATGTCCAAATATAGTAGGAATTATGCTATATTCTGGAGGAAAAATGATGAGAGCAAGAATTTTTGAATTGGGAGGTGGGAAGGGGTAGATATGGCTTTATAAAGAAGGGGGCAATCATGAGGTGTTTATGAGACTTTCCATGTGTCCTTAGCCTAGGGCTTCATGGTCATGCAAGAGGACATATCATAGAGACTTATTGTAAATAAAATGTTGGTATAAAATCCCATGGAGACTTATAGGCCATCCCCACCGTCCTCCAATCAAATAAATAACCCCATTGGTTGATAGCTTTCAAAGATAAGCTCATTTATAAAGAGGGTAATCCCTAAAATGTCCTTGGAGAGAAACACCTTCAAACCAAGGTGCGACTAGGTGCCCCATGGTCATAAAACTTGAGAATGGTAAGGAAATATCTAAGGATTATAATTCAGGTGATAATTTGCAAAGAAAATCTCCCGGTTGGGTAAATTGTAGAAAAGTCTAGAATGTACCTAAAATTGCATAATTTGCTCAAACAACATCCAAATTGAACCAAAGTTGATACTTGCACTCATTTTATGTTTTCAAAGCACATCACAAAGTTAGATTAAGGTTTATAATACCTAACTAAGTTCCTTATAGACTTTCACTGAGGTATTTGTGCATAAACCCTTTATTGGTACAAATAGTGAATAAATGTTCACCAAACCACTATAAATCCACTAATTAAACATCAAGGACATAAAGGACATAAAGGACAGAAATGAAAACAAAACTTAGGAAAAAGAGTTACAAGACTCCACCCCTTAAAAAGGATTTCATCCCCGAAATCTCAAACAAAAAGAGAAGGGTGAGTATGCAACATCTTATCTTTAACTCCCTGGTTATTTCCTCCAAACCATAAAACATCCACTAAAACTTTCTCTAACTCAAACTCCTTATTTTTTAACTTGGGAGTTCAGATTTGGGTGTTCAAATTCTTCATAGGAAACTCCTCATAGGTTAGGTTGTCATGGATCACTAAGGGTTCCACTTTTATTATTATTATTAACATTTTTGGCTTATTAGAATTATATTCATTATGATACTACATCATCCTCATTATTCTTTTAATTGTGTCTCATTATATTCAAAAGAGTTATGTTTCATTATTATGCTCGAAGCCATATATATTTCTTATTTACCTCATTATGAGTTTTGGCACAATTAGAGCTTACTCAAATATATCAATATGCATTATTATATCTGATCATTATCTTTAATAATTTGTTTTTCAACTCCATTATCACTGTATTGAATTATATCAGATTATTTTATATGAAATAAGACACTTTATTCAATTTGTTACAATTAATCCAAATAATGTCACATTAATTACTTGTATCTATATTAAACATTGTCACGTTACCTTTTCTTACATTGATGTCATCATTAATCATTTTCTCATATTTATTCAATTTTTATTATTGATTATGCACATTTATGTGAATCAATTACTTCTTATCCATATTGAATTCATTATATGTATTTTAGTGATCAAGGTTGGACATATTACATATTAATGATCTAATTCACATTCTAAGTAATGATTAGGTGATTAATTAGGTGTGTATTAGAGAACAAGATGATATGCATTTCATATTGATGACCTTATTAATTTATGATTAGGTGATTATATGTCTTTTATGTGTATTGAAGTATGTTATTTGATTATGAAACCTAATGTCACTAATGTATAAAGAATGTCATTAAGGATGTATAGGTTAAAGTTAGATGATTACAACTTAGGGTTTAGGTCAATATGATCATCATTCTTCATCTATGCATTCTTAGTATGCATTAAATAAAAGATTAGGTTACAATTATCTTGCTCATCATTTCATTAGGGTTTATTGGTCCAAGAAATGTTTAGCCGCATGTGAACCCACTATTTGTATTATATGTGAGTTACTCATATTATGTGCATTAGATATTCATTAGGGTTCAAACATGTGAACTATTCATTAGATGACCATTATATGTTCATTAGTATATAAAAAAGCATGTCAGGTTATAACTATGACTTGTTTGGTCAAAACTAAGGATCCAAGAAAACTATTCTCATAATCATAGAGTTAGGGTTTCTAGAGCAATTGTAACTAGATTTTGGTATGTTATAGGACTCCATCCCCTTAATAAGGATTTCATCCTCAAAATATAACTACCCAAACATCATCAAATCAACTACTCTCCACCCCTTAAAAGGTTTGACCTACCAAGACAAACTAATCCATAGGTAAAAGGGTGAGTCTAACTAAGCCATGTACAAGATCCATCACGCTTCCACTGTGCATTCTGATTACATACTAAACACCAACTTTAAAGTCTAGGTTCTCAGGGATAGATCAACAGTTTACATTTTGCAAAAAATAGTCTTGATATGCAAACACACTTGAGTGTATTCGTGCGATCCGTACACTCGAGTGTATTCTAGCCTGACTCATATATATATATATATATATATATATATATATATATATATATATATATATATATATATATATATATATATATATATATATGAGTCAATACACTCGAGTGTACGGATCGCACGAATACACTCAAGTGTGTTTGCATATCAAGACTATTTTTTGGAAAATGTAAATTGTTGATCTTCACCGTCATATTATATATATATATATATATATATATATATATATATATATATATATGCGAACAGTGGTGGATCTATTAAAGGGATGGGTTTTTGTTGTTTGGGAGGGGGTGTTGCAAGATTTTTGAAGAAAAAATTATACTATGATACAATGTTAGAGTTTTATAAAATATTATATTATACTACATGGGGGGGTTGCAAGATTTTTGAAGAAAAAAAACTATACTATGATACCATGTTAGAGTTTTATAAAATATTACATTATACTACATTATGCCCCCCCAAGGACTTCGACAAATAGAATTATAAACATATGATGAGTAGTTATTTAAATAAGAGTAAGATGTTACAATGAATTATATTGTAGTTAAATCAGTCAAATTATGAATACATAATTAGGTGTTAAGTGGATAATAAATACATCAAAATGGTCTAATCATTTTTAGCATCTTTCATACCAACTACGAAAACACAACTATATCGTGATATTAAAATTTAATCATTTGTAATTAAATTTTTAAGTAAAATAATAAAAATATTAATGTAAAATATAAAATTATGAAATACATTGAAATTAAATTAAACACGAACGAAGTATCATGTCTAAATTAGAAAGAGAGTATTTATACATTACAATTTTATTATGTAAACAATAATTATGGCATACTGTAATTATGAGTCATGTTCCACTTTGACTATTTCTCATTTTTAGATTTATTCTCTATTTGATGTGTGGTGAATGAATGGAAAGAGAGAGGACGAAAGATGACATGTGATATTTTACAGTGTTTTATTCGTACAAGGAAAGAAAATGGTATCAAAGAGAAAATAAATATTCTTTATAAAAAATAAAATTAATATACTTATTTATATTAGTGGGATACATAAGCATTGTTCTCTATATCACAATACGTTCCCTACTAAATTCTATCATTGTATATGTGTTTCATCTAAAATTTTATGTGTAATTTTAAATTACGTACAAATGTTCAGCTAATTACTGATGCTTTTCTCTATGTCAACTTTGCCACCAAGTTTCACATTATATTTTATTATAGATTTATAGTTCCATCAAAATATTTCAATATTTTATTTATATTATTTCTTCATATTTTCAGATTTCAGTACCCTTTTTGGTCTATATTTGCCATAAAGTGTCCCTCCAATTTATGATGTCTTTATATATATATATATATATATATATATATATATATATATATATATATATATATATATATATATATATATATATATATATATCTTATTTTACTTATATTTATTTTGATTTAGTGGAAACAAATATGATAGAAAATACGTAATAATTTTCCCTATTCATTCACGTGTTTACTCTTCCCTCCCTATCATATTGTCTAACCAAGAGAAAAATGATTTCTCTTCTCCTTTCTTTAAAATTTCTCTTCTATCATGCAATCTTTCCAAGTTGCATGCTTTGTTTCATTCTAAGACTGATTGGTGAGATCTTTTAAAAAAATAATTTTATTATTTTTTAAACTATATGTTGTTATGATTTTTACTATTTATAAATTATTTTTCTTCTTCTTTTATATGGCTATATAATCATAAAAATAATAGGAATTGATATTAAAATAGAAGGAAGAAGGAAAACAAATTGTGATGTCGTCCCTTTCAAAATAAACAAAAACTAATGCTTAAGGTAAGAAGATTTGCATTACATTAACTATATAGTATAGTTGTTTTAAAATTCAGACACTTGGTTAGATTTGAATTGAGATTTTTATTATATTTTATGTCAAGATATGAGTCGTATTTTTAAACATGCACATGTTATTAATAAAAATTACTTATTATATGAAAAAAAAAATTGAAGTAGCTAGTTAAATTATAAAATTAGTATATTCTCCTCACATGCCTATAATACATCACAAATTTATATAATACATGTCAGAATCTAATAAAATTACAAAAAATAAACTACATCGGGTTGGGTCTAAACTTAGGTTGAGAAAACTATAATATAAGGTAGTCAAGTTGATACAACTTTTTAATAATAGAACTTTCATATCAATATATTTTTTTATTCAAAATCTATATGGGTCTGGACCCAATCCCCCCCCAAAGATTCCTGGTCAAGATCCGCCACTGTCTGAGAAGTGCTTCTAGTCTTTTAGGTTCTTGTTCAAGCTGTGCTAGCCTAGTTTAAAAAATGCATTGGCTTTTCGCATATCTTGTTCCGTTCTAGCTACAATAAAGCTTTTGAGAATATCGGTTCTGGATTATATAGATCTTGTAGCAAAATATTCATGTGAGAATGTGCCAACAAGTACTACACCAGACTACCAGGAGATCCTTTATTCACTCCATTCTCTTTATGTGGACGCTAATAAAGTTAACTGACTGTCTAACAAATTTAGAAGAAAATAACCCGGTTATACTATCACCATTACATAAATTACTAAAATAAGGCTGATGAAGATCAGCAGGTGATTGACTAGAGGCATAGTCAGTCTTGTTATTTGGAAGTGCAATGTGGCAAGGTCTTCGCGCAAATGTAATTTTGTTGAAGTTAAACATATAAATTTCATTATGGAGGAGCCATACGGCATCTACATGAGGAGAAAAACAAACTAAAAGACCACACAAAGATCAAGAATAGGTACAAACCACCACAAAAACTCATATTGGAATCTGATAAGGACAATGATGTATAGATCTCTCTTCTCCTTCGTTGGCTAAAGCAGCTTTCTATGAAGAATACCTTCAACCTGAGTATGTATATGTGGTAGAGTACCTGCACCAAAATGGTGTTCCAAAAGGATATTGTTTCCGCACTTGTTGTCATACAAACTCCACAATAAAATTGACCGAGAAAGAAAAATCTACCACGAGAAGAGAAAGCAGCGCTGATTAACAGTGAGATAGACAAAACAAGAGAACAATCTAAATAGAAAGTCAGTAAAAGAGAAAGGGGATAGGAAACTCATCGCAGCCGGGCTCAACGACAGGGAAGAAGAAAATCGTTGTCTCCAAACACACCACACCCACACACCTCCCGAAGAAGAGACCATGTTGATGACGGGGGAGAAGAGGCCAAGGGGGAGCAGGGCACTACTGTGCGGCGGCCGAACCCCCTCCCCCTAGCCAGTCGCCTATGGAGGAAGAAACCCTAGTGGCACTAGAGTGAGAGAGCGGGGAGAGAGTGTAATAGTACTGCGATTAACACACAAAAAAACTTCACATCCTATTTCTTTTTCAACGGAGTGCGAGCCTTATGTGTCCAAGATGTAATCAGTAGACGAAAACAAATGGTAGAAATATACATTACTATGAATAAAATTAATATAATAGGCTACCAAGCCTACCATTGTGACAGCAGATTAGACTAAATGGTAAAATGTATATACACAACATGAACAACTCTTGTTGGTAATTATGAGAAATTCAGTCTATCTCAGTTCCAACAAGAGAAGTGCTACATAAAGGTGATATCGTATTGCAATAACATTTTACTAATGGAACATACAAGTCACATATGATTTATCTGAGTCTGAGTTTAATGTGACTTTCGAGTCAAGCCTATAACTACAAAAATGCATATCATATCAATATTTTGCCGTTCATATACGTGCATGTCTAGATTAACTCGAAACTCATTTCTTACAATAGTCTCATGAAGGTACACAATTCATAAAAAATATAAATGTTTCAAGATTAATCAATTACAACTGCAATACTATCTCTTGCTTTTTGGCTATTTGATCCTCAAGAAGGCATTTGGTGTAATTTTTAATATTCAAGTACGTACATGTATAAGAAAAAGAATAATAAAAATAGGACCGCATGCACCAATACATAAGGTGAGCATCATATTCTCTTCTAACCAAATAAAGGTATGCACAACTTTATAGTGAACATAGCCACATAATGCAAAAAGTAATAAATAATTATTTTTTTAATGGAAGATTAACAACAAAGGAGAAAGATTGCATACACTTCTCAACACACTGATAAAACAAAGATATATCGATAATGCAGCATATTTTGCCTTGGTTTTCATGCTTTTTCCAATGTCAATATGCCTAAGAACCTTAGATTTTTAGTCTTTTTGTAACTTACCCATTTTCAAAGATATAAGTGCTCAAATGCTATTTTTGGACTTGGAAGACTAAGAAAGACATCACTTCCTTGAATCTCAGCTTGAGGTTGGTCCCAACACATTAGCATACCATAGTGAGTCCCACTACCCTTCAGCAGGTGGTTGTATAGAGGAGGCCACCTCTGGCACAGTGTGGGCAGTGCCCTGGTCCGAAATAAATTCCATTAAGTTCAAGAGGGCAATCAACCATTTTTTGGGTTTGGACTTATGCTCAAGGGCCCCCATCGAGCCCATTAATTCAACCACATGGCCCAAAAAATCCATCAATGCCCTAGACCAGGTGCTAAGTTGATCATCTTTGCATCTGCATACATGTCATGGATACACACTCCATAGAACAGTGAGGCCCTTGAATTGATGAGGCACATGGAGACCAATGAGGTTTTTGCTACCTGATAAGTCTTTTGTTCGATAAGGAATCAAATTTACATTGATTGAGCCACACCGACCCATGTTAATTGGTGATCCACCACAATTGATGAGGTTGCAACCCAATGGAGTTGTTTCCTGACAGGGTTGCCACCTGAGGAGGTATACTGACAAGGATGTTTTGTGGCATGAGCACCATCATGATTCTTCTGCTACCTAACCCCAAAATACTACATCACTCTATAAATACCCCACCCTAGCCTCTAGGTCAGGGTTTCTAATTTTCTAGGTTCTACCCTTGATTCTCAATTTCAAGTATTAGATCCTTCGCAAAGCACTCTAAGCTCATCGATTCCCATGGTTCTGCCTACGTTACCCAACCAAACTGAACCTCCACAACAACCTCTAATGCTCCTACATTCAGCCTGATCCACCCTATCTTGTAACCTTCCACGTCATTCATTGACCTCTCGTCCACCTTCCATCCATATATCCAACACCATCCATAAAGACTTGTTGTTGTTTGGGGTAAATGTGAGGAAGAAATACAAAATAATAGCCAAAATTCTAAGGAGGGTGATTCAAATGAAGAGATTCAGCCCAACTAGAGGCTAAGGAGTGAGAGTCACCTATCCTCCAAATGCATGCATATCCATCTCCTTTTGTTTGTGATTCCACTCCTCCATTGGTTCTGCGAATGATATAGAACCCTCTCTGAATGGCTTCTGTGGTGTGGATACACGGATGGCTCATCGCCCTACCCTGGCTTTAGGTCATGGTAGAGCAGGCACACAGATTGGGGGGGTTTGGGTTCTCCTCTCCTCTGTGGTGGTCAGGATCATTAGGATAGCGAGGTTGTTACCCCTTTTATCATGTGTGATTAATTAGGCTCTCAAGAATGGGTCGCAAACCCCTCATGGAAATGTTCTTCTCTTATAGCCATGGCTTCAAGCTTTTCGGTGATGGAGCTCAATGGGCCTGGGGAGATTTCCTCTACATAGCTAGGTTCTCTGTTGACCTCAGATGGCCATCATGGTAGTAAATGTCCCCACAGAACCCCTCTATCTCTCCTGACCTATGATCTCACCTCATAGCATTGCCACCTACACATAGTGGTGGAGAGAGAGTGAGGCACGATAGGTGGTTTCCCTCTCTAAACTGCCTCACTCCTAATTTTTAGGCTTGTTGAGAACATTTAGGTACTTCGGATTTAAAGGATGAGTTGGGGTAGCATGTGTCTCTCTAGTCTATTTCTCATTAGAGATGGTAAATAGAGGACTAAGTCATTCCCCCTGCTTCGTAAGATCTGGAGGTAGCATATGAGTAGCTAGTCGTTTGATCCTCTTTGGTGGTGGTTGAGATCATGCCAACTGGATAAGATGAGGGTCGTGCCTAAAGAAAAGGTGAAACAGACCTGCATGACGTTAAAATGTCATGGCATATCTATCAGAAAACATATGGCCAAAGTCCTGCGACATATAAATCATTCATGTCCTTCATTTTAAACCCTTATATTTCTTTGCAGAAACATCCAAATATCCTAAAATTTGAACCACAGGTTCCTCATCACACAAAGCATCTTGTTACCAAGTTTAAAATCAAAAATCAATATTTGGTTATCTAACTTCATTCCCCAAATAACCTTCATAAATAAGTACATAAACCTTGATTAACAGTCAATTTTATCATCAAATCTTGACCTAACAAATACCAAAAGATTTTTTATGTTCTTAATAACCTTTATGTGCATCTTTATACCACTTGATTAATTGAGACTGTTAAATGGGCCCTTAGACTCATAAGTGTCCTAATCTGTTAAACAAAGTTATTTATCATAATAGAACTCAGTTATCATCATCATAAATCATATTTCTAATCATACTTTTATGTGAAATTAATTTAAATGTTGAATAAATTACTTCATTTGAAGATATATCATCTAGTGAACATTATTGAACCTCAAGTTCTATTTTGGTTATTGGAACCCTAAAATCCTGGTTATCAAAAAATCTAGAAGTGCTTCTCTCTTATCACTCCTCACTGTCATTGGGCAATTGGAAAAGGAAACATACCATTCTGGGATAGTAGATGGTGTCAGCAACCCTTGTGAATCTTTGCACTGAGTCAAAGAGACATTGCCCTCGACCTATAAGTATCAGATTTCTGGATCCAAGACATAGAATGGGATTGGAATTCCTATTTCATATTATTAATTTGGAGGGCATTCATATGACCCTTTCTTCACATGTATATATTTTAGATTTGGATGATTTATTACTATGGACCCCCGATTGCTCGGGTAAGTTCTTTGTGAAGTCTATGAAGAACAATATCAGCAAATCGGGTCATGTTCTGCCAAGTATTCATAGATTTTCCAAGGGTCCAGCTATCCTAGAGAAAATTTAATCTTATGGAAGATTCTCAAGAAGGTAGTTCCCACTAATGACAAAATCATTAGATGTCATATCCCATGGGCCTCCTACTACTAATGTTGTTGTGTGCCTATGTTAGAGTCTACGAAACATTTATTCCTTGACAGTGGCGTCACTCTCTTGTTTCAGGAAAAATTCATAGATCTTCTCTTAAAGGGTGGTGATGGTTTTTTACAATCGTTCTCTACTTTTTTAGGTTTGTTGAGCACATCATTTCAGCGGGCTCTACATGGTTGGCTTTATACATAGTCATATTCTCTCTTTGTTGGCCCATTTGGATATATAGGTGCCAGACTAGATTTGATGCATCCAAAATACACTTGTCCAAGTTGTGGAATTCCATTATAGCTATTCAAAGCATACCTTACAAAGTAGAATTTTGTCAGAAATGAAGATCCCAAGTTTTATCAAGCCCTCACAAATTTTAGTTTTAATGAACCCAAGCTTTGTATATAGCAAATCAGGATGTTGCGACGGTCTCCTCCTGACGCCACAAATCTAAAACTGAACGTTGTTGTTTGTTTTGTACAACTCAAAAATAGGACAAAAAGGAGATGGGTGGTTGGCATTGTTCGCAATAGCCATGGTTATTCCACATTGGCATTCAAGTATTGGCTGAACTGGCATCATCATATTGAAGTGCATCTTCATGGCATTATTATTTCTCTAAAAGTTGCAGATGATAAGAATCTTAATATTTTAGAGATAGAAATAGATAAATACATATCTTCATTATGGTATGAGGTTTCTCGCCCTACCCATGGAAATTTTTATCACTTGTAAGAAGATTAAGAATATCATTTAGGAGTCTTCCATCATTGATTTTCATGTGACTAGGTTTATAAATAGTGTGCCCAAGGAGATATGCAGATGTGGCTATCTGTTTGGAGGAATATCTTGTAATTTGGATCCCTTTCTACTACCTATGTGTATAATAGGGTTGTTGATTTTGGATAGGTGTGGAGCTCCATACATAGATATTATGTGGACATATACTTAACTGGGTATATGTGTACATGCTATGCCATGGGGGCAATTTCTTTCTTGGTAGCTTTTTCTCTTTTGAGGTGCATAGGGTGGGATTTTGGAAGATACCACATTTCCATAAGTGGACTTTTGATTCTTATTTGGCGATTTGGCCTACATGAGGAGGGTAGGATGAATAAAAGTGCATCCTGACTTATTAAAAAAATGTGTGGTGCATTTGTTTTGTGGGATAAGATCAAGGGAGAACTCATTTCAAACGACCACCGATTGAGACGATACATCACTATGGATGCTCTTGCAACAAAGGAAGTGGTTCCCCTCCCCCTTGACAATATTATCACAATCTAAGAGTATCGACATCAAGTCATGACGTCAAAAAAGGTGCCTGTCAAGTGGTAAACTGGAGGTTACACTACTATAGAAAATGTTTTTTACAACAGTTCATTTTTTCATTTTACAACATGTGTTAACTGTTGTGTTAGATCGTGTGGTCTTATGGGGATGCTTTATACAACATGTGATGTGCATGTTGTAATACATGTTTTTTATATAATAGTTGAAATGTGTTGTCTTTCAACGTATGGCCCATTGTAATATGGGTGTTTTATACAACATGTGGTGCACCTGTTGCAATATGTATATACAACAGTTGAATCATATTCTTGTATTAAACACACATGTTGTAATAGGGGTGTTTTTTACAACATGTGGTGCACCTGTTGTAATATATATTATACAATGGTTGAAGCATGTTATCTTTCACTAAACACACCTGATGTAATAGGGGTGTTCTTTTACAACATGCATTGCACCTATTGTAATATTTATGTTTATACAATAGTTGAAGCATGTTGTCTTTTGATAATACACTCATTTTAATATGGGTGTTTATACAACATGTGGTGTGTCTATTATAATATATGCATTTTATACAATATGTGGTGCTTGTTGTAGTTCATTAGACACACATGTTGTAATAGGGTTCATTTTCCAGACACACTTGTTGTAATAGGTGTGGATAACACAACATGTGTTGTTTGTTGTAGTATCACACCTTTTACAATATATCATTAACTGTCGTATTTGATTAGAGTTTGACAGGTCATATCAAACCCATTTTATTGATCAAATAATCATATTTTAAAATTTTATAATATATATGAAATTATAATTTTCTTTCATTTCCCAAACAAGCACATAATTGAACAAAACTTCCATCAAACCTTGAAAAAAAAAACTTGCACTTAATAAATAATCAATCATCCATACAATGATTCAATAACGCAAATTAGTGAGAACACATTCTAGAATCAAATTGAAAATTAACTACAAAGATTTCACACATTGGTCTAGGCTAAGGAACATATGTCTCCCCCTCATGTCACATAATCGGTTGTGTGCTCAAGAACACACATCGCCCACTCATTTTGAACCTCATCGATCTCTTCTTGGTTGAAGAAATGACCACTATACTTCAAATATATCAACGCATTGTCATTTATTCAATGTATTTAGAAATTTAAATAAACTAAAAGAAATAATGATATGTATCTTACACATTCATGAACATTTCTAATTCTTATATGAATGACGTCTCTCATGTACTTTAACACATATTACCTACAATATATGTTGTTTGGTTGCTTTGGACACTAGTTAAAATAAATATGAGATAAATCGAAATAACATTTTGATGTGCTAATGGTTCAAGAGTATTCTAACATATTTTTTCTTGAATCATTGAGTTTATTCAACCAAGAGAGATAAAATGTAACATCAACCTTACATCTAGAGCATTGCATATATATTTAACATTATTAAATGTTTCCTTAGGTACAATGACGTTTAGGATGGTCTAAAGGTAATATATTTAAGAGGACAACCCAATTCCACTTTGAGTCAATTTTCTCAGCATCAAAATAACGTCCTTATTCAAAATTAATTACCAAGTAGTGTGTCTAAATGCATAATGAAGAGACGATGAGAGCGGGTAATAAATGGTAGTGTAATCATCATTAAATAAATGACAAAAATATTGTCTTGCCTTGAAAAAAGAAATAGACCAACAAAACATTCCATTGTTAGTATTTGGTAGCATGCAAAATATAAAAATTTAGCAAAAGGAATTGTAAACTTTTCAGATAAGAGAAACTATGAAAGAAATAACAAATGTAATAGGATAGATCGTAGTACCCAAAAGAACAGTGAAAACTATGAAAGAAACAACAAACAAAATAGGAGAGATCATAGTATCCAAAATACCATAGACTATGGATGCAATAGATTGGGATCCTTTCCTTGGATTTAGAGTAGTAGGAGCATCAAATTGTGATCTAATTGAGAGGGAGATTTTGATTTAGTTGGTAACTCACTGAGGATGGTGATGTCAACAATGACTTATCTTTAAAAGATAGTTATTTCTTCATCTAAGTTGATAGTCTACCATATTATCCCTCGTCTAAGGGGGTGGAGAAGAGCACCATGGCCCTTTTGGGGCCTATACTTTGCTTGCACTTAAGTGGCCTCACCAACAATGGGATACCTCCAACCAACTTTATGGAAACACATGCATCTAGAGAAGTACTTGTCTCATTAGTTCTATAAGATCTTGGTAAAATACAGTTAGCCCAGGTTGAAGTAAAAGGAAGAAAAGTGTCTCTATCATTTTAAGGCAGGAATCTAGATCATGATCCACTCCCACACCTTGATCTAACTTTGTCTCAAGATCTGTCTATCCTTGTGCTGGTATTTCTACATAACACACCATTACAGTTGGGTTGGCATGGAGATATGAAGAACAGAGGAGAGGTGTTGGACATTAGTTGGAAGTAGAAATAATGAAAGTAAGACAAATATAAGAGACAAGATTATAGGTAGAGAAAAGGGTAGAGATAGGGGTGATAATAGGGAAGTTGTTGTCGGGTGGAAAGCAAGACATGGGGGAGTGAGGAGTTATAGAGAGGAGAGGGGAGAGAGAGAAACATTTTTTCTAAAAGTGAGAATCTATGGTGAGCGGGGTAATTATGGAAAGAGTTATGGAGGCTGAGTTGAATTCCAAATAGATTGGGAAAACAGTTGTAGAGAGAGTGACAGAAACAAATCATTTAGGAAACATAATTCAGATGCAACAAAAGAATAAAAAATTAATAAGATATGAGAAACGATAGTCAACAACATTTAAAATGTGCATTGTATTAATTTGTGGAATGTGTGTATATGGTAAAAAAATAGCAAACTAATTATTACATGCTATGAAGTTTAAAAATTTTGGTTTTTTATAAATTTATGTTGTTTACTAAAAAAATATTGAAAAGTAAAAGACAATGACACGTTTTAAAATCATGAAATAATAGACAAAACAAAGAATAAAGTGGGTATGTAACTAATGACATTGTAAACTTAAAAAAATCAATGATTTTTTTTTAAATTTATCCTAATTTAATGTATTTTTATTTGTGACCCTTTACTTCAATTATATTGGTAATTACTTTATTTATGAAAGAAAGTTACATACTTTGCAAATAGATTAAGGGTGTGTGAAGTAGATAACACATAAAAATAAATATTAACTTCCATACCATGCTAAATATACACAACATATATATGTTCAAAAAAATTCAAAATTGAAGGGGGGCACGTGCCCCTACTTGACCTCCTTTGGTTCCCCACTACATAAGGGTGTTAAAACAAATCAAGGACTTAATTACATGTTCATGGTTACTCAGTGTTAGGTTGACTGAACATATGCTAAAATTGACAATGGTGTGAGGTACGGATGATAACGGGACCGATTGAGTGTTAGAGTGAAGCATAGGAAGGATGCATGAGAGGGAAAGAGAGGACATATTCGTCACATCAATTAAAAAAAGTCATGGCAGTCAGAAGATTTTGTATTTTTGTATCAAGGTTGACACATGTGATTATACAACAGGTTTGAGTCAGTTGTGTAATTATGGTATATAACAATAATTCGGAGTCTATTGTATGACCTTAGTGTATAACAATTGGTTACATCTTGTTGTGTGATTGTGGTCTATTACAACATGTAGCTATTACAACAAGTAAATTCATGATGTGTGATTATGGTATATTACAACGGGTTAGTCTACATTGTATAATGGTGGTCTATTACAATGATTTATCATGTGTGTCTATTACAAAGGGTCACAACATATTGTGTAATTATCGTATATAACAATAGGTCAAAGTATGTTGTGTGATCATGGTATATAACAACAAGTTTCAACATGTTGTGTTATTATGGTCCATTACAACATGTACCTATTACAACATGTGAACACATGTTATGCGATTATGATATATTACAACGGGTTAGTCAATATTGTATAATGATGGTCTATTACAACATGTTATCATGTGTGACTATTACAACGGTCACATTATGTTGTGTAATTAAGGTCATTTACAATAGGTTTGAGTATGTTGTCATTCTACAATCTATTACAAAAATTTAGCACCTGATGTAGTATCAAGTATACTACAATGGGTTTGGCAAGTTGTAAATAACACATGTTGTATAAAATATACAATATACAACATATAAATAGACTTGTTGTGGTAAGTATACTAACTACAACACAACCACCTAAACTGTTGTGTTTCTCCCATTGTAAAAAGCATTTTCTATAGTAGTGTTATTTAGTTAGATTTTGGTTTTTTTTGAATGAATTAGATTCATTTTTAGTACATTTTCCTAAGTTTATTTTCTTAGTGGAACATCCCTTGATCCAATATTTGGTTGGAAATTTTGATTTTAGGCTATCTCTGACTAAGAGGGACCTAAAGACCCTGTGATTGATTGACTAGACTTGCAGATCAGTCGACTATGGGGGTCCAATTTTGATCATGGATTGAGTTACCTTAGATCGCTTGACTAGCCTTGCTGATCTCCCAATCTACCTATAGCAGATGGTCCACTACTCCCTACAGATTGACTGGTGGTGTGTTTTTCCTAGGGTCACACACTAATCAATTGAATGATGACTAGATGCAACCCTAGAGGTTTTGAACACAACATGGATATTTCATATTTATAAAGGGCCTAAAATAACACACCCACTTAGACTAATGCACTAACCCACAAGCACATGGGGTCATGTTATAGCATAGGCAAGTGGCAAGAATAGGATCAATCCATAGGGAGAAAAGGGGGCACTAGAACTAAGCTAGTTTCAACTAGGTTCCTACCACAGAGTCTAGGGTTGAAGGGTTTGAAGGTTTATTTGTTTATTACATTATGGGTTGAACAAACAAGTAATTAAAGAGGAACAAGAATCAAAACATATATTATCATGGACAATTACTTCTAATGAGCAAGGAAAGATAAGCTAAGCAATAAAAGGCAAGAAAGGAGAAAATTACACTAAGGCAAGCAAGAAGAGATCTACACTATGCTAAGATAGAAATTAAGACTAATGGAAAATTAAAGACCTAAACTAGCAAGAACAAAGAAAGAGCTAAACAAGTAAAGATTGTCTAAGCAAGAAGAAAATTAAGGTTTGAATTTAATTAAGAGAAGTGTGGGCTATTTGGGGGAATGCACTTGTCCATTAGGTTGGGGGTGATAACATGTAAACATTATTCTTTTATTTATGTAAACATTATTCTTTTATTTATGTTACCAAACCAAAAAATAAGATAGATGCTAATGAATTTCCTTAAACTACTAGATGGCCACGGATAAGATAGTGTGTGCATAGGGGAACTAGTCCCTATCACCTCCTACCCCCCCCCTATGAGGCTCAATTGGATTAGGGTTTAGGTGGAATTCAATTAGGATATAGTCAAGCCTAGGTTTCTAGGATAGAAATTCTAAGGGTATTTAGGGCCGAGGGTAGTAATGGGATGTGGAAATGAGGTTTTAGACCTCATATCACCTACATTCTAGCCATGAGAAGGCTCTAAGATAATTACACTAGAAGTTTCTATACTAGCTACTTAGATTTCTAACTTAGGTGTAGGAAAATTGATTAGCATGTATGAAGGTGAAAAGCTAACTAGGGATCCACGAATTGGACCTAGGAGCAATTCATAAAAGAACCACATATATGCTATTTTACTAGAATCCTAGGTGATTTCAAGCACAAACCACAAAGAAATTTATGGGAGATAGGAAAGAAATAGAACATAATCATTAGAAAACAAAATTATGACATTTACATATCACTTACCTCCAACATGGTATCAAAGTAACATTTTTACCCCTAAATAGTCCGCCTAATGGACCCAGCTACTCATAGAGAAAAAAATACAAAAAGAGAGGAGAAAGAGGTAGAATTAGCCATGGAGCTCGGTGTAGATGAAGAGAACTCCCTCTTCAATAGCTACAAGGACATGCTCCTTCCTCCTTTGAGGTGGAATGATATGGGATGATGGTGGAAAGTGGTCATAGCCCTAAGAAACTAGGGTTTTGGTGGTCAAAATTGTGAAATGGAGTGGAAATGAGGTGGAATGGCTAAGGGGTGAAAATGGAGAGCTAAGAGATGGTAGAAGGTAGCTACAGGTGGCCTCCCTTTTGATACAGCCAGCACCCATGTATATATAGGTGGTGGGGAAGCACTAGGTCAAGTGGGGGTAAAATGGATAATGCAGTGTCGAAATTAGGTAGATTTGTAAGTAAAATGGTTGTCCTAGGCAGCATGTCTATGGTGGGTACTGAGTAGCATGGTCTTCGTGGAATGGAATAGATGAGGTGAAAATGGTGAAAGTTACAGGTTGTTTTGGGGGTTTTGAGTGGCTGGTGGCACGGCCATGGTTGGTCATTGGATGCACGGTTGTAGTGGCTCGCACTGTCATTTTGGACTAAGGAGGCATTTCTAGTTCTGCTAAGAATGATAGTGCTCATGCTGGTTAGCACAACCTTTCTATTTGGCACGGCCATGCTAAGGTCTTCATAGCATGACCATGCTGGCTAGCATGGTAGTGGTACTGAGATATTTCTCCAACTCTTGGATTGGTGTCATCTTTATGATCTTTAACTTAGCCAGCACGGTCGTTCCTTGGCACCACAACTGTTGTGAGGACTTTGCATGCACTTTGTGTTGGTATGTATGCCCTGAGAGCCAATCATGGGATGATTGGTGGGATACATTAAGATTGATTTGATAAACATCAAAGGCAAGCTTCCAATTCTTTCTGGTTCAGTCATATGAGATAGTGATAGAATAGATTGAATGTCTAGAGAATGACAGTACTCAATGGTGTATGCCTTCAGGTTCATGACCTGAACGATGAGATCATATGGATGTTAATAGTTTGTACATTCTCATTATGTCCCTAGTTGGATGTCATTGTGGAAGGTAGATAGACAGCAATGACACACAAGACTAGATTGTGGTGTTGGTTGATGACAGAATCTCATTAGTCATGATATAGAGATATCAAACCAAACACATAGGTACTTGTTAGAGAACAAGTGTACCGGACAGACCCACCGTGAGTTTGACACATGGAACCATGACATGGTAGTCACAGTCAGTACTCACAGTGATGATGGTGAGTGTGATTCTTAGACCTGAAATCACTACACTCAACACATGTCGTTGGGCACACTTTGACATCATCAAACGCAGTCCTGAAACATGGGTTGTTATAAAGGTGATGATTGGGTGGCTTTGACACATGGGGCTTTTGAGGGGTGAGTGATAGATATGGGATTTGTCCCTCCTGAGGGAGTTTGATATCCAAGGCCACTTGATGAGTAGGATTGAAATAGGCATGCACACGCATGTGTGAATCAATATGTGATATTGATGTCATACATATCTCGTTCGATCTACTCTGAGATCAAGAAAGTGAATGAACGTTGATAGGATGATTGTTCCATGCCTCGAGTTCATTCGGGATATCAACGATAAAGGAATTATACATTCACTGTAACACCATTCACAGAATTGTAGGATTGAAAGTTGTTCTCCAACTTTCTACTTTCACTTGGGTAGCAGTGATGTGTGACTAGGCACCGCTCTTTGCTTGTGAAGTCATAAGTGTTATGGACTTTCACTGCCAACATGAAATGGACCTGCAGGGTCACACACATAGGATTTAACCTGGAAGAGGAGTTTTTGTCCACAAGCAATGTTTAGATTGATTACTAAAGGAGTTTAGTAGTTCAATTAAACACTCAGTCAATTGATAGCTCAATATCATATTGTTCAAGTTGTTGGATACATTGATTGGAGTATCGGATTGATTGAAATCGCAATTGACTGATTATGCAAAATCTGCACTCCCAACCGATCGTCTCATGTGATGAACCGATCGGCTGAGCTTGATGAACCGGTCGGCTCAAGTGTTGAGTCGATCGGCTCAAGGACAGGGTGAACGATTGCTTCAAGTGTTGAAACGATCGATTCAACTGTTGCAACCGGGCAAGTTGGGAAAGTAGGATTGGTGAGAATTTTCCTTGCATTTCACTTGCCCAATTTGATTGGAACAAGGATTAGTATTCGATACCAATTAGAAACAAAAGAAGGAAAGTCAATCAGGAACTGACCAGGACCACGAGCCGACTGGTTGAGGTGTCCCAACCGATCGGTTGAGATGTCAACCGACCGGTTCAGGTCCCCAACTGATCGTTTCAGTTGTGAAATGATTGGTTCAGGTTGCGAGTTGGTTGTTTTTGTGGAAAATCTCGAACCCTTCTACTCCTACTTTTAGTCCCGCATTGCCAGGGATAGAGAACCTTGTCCCGTGACCCTCCTATATATAGGGGTATTGGGGGCTTCTCAAATAACACAACTCAGTGCAACCAGTTGCTCTGCAAAGTTGTCTTTCTCTCTAGTTTTGGTAACTGAGAGAGAGCCCAAGCAAGTTCTACCCGCAAAGGGAGGTGCAGCAAGGGAAAGACAACTACAGTTGCAACTGGAGGCAGGAGAGTGTGTTGGCGACTAGTATGTCAACAGGAGGGTGTGATTTCTTCCAATTCCTTGTGGGACAAGGAGATTGGAGTTCCAAGTGGTCCGTATGGACTACTTCAGAGGCGGGAGGTTTCTGCCGCTCAGGAGGACAACTGTTAACCCCGACAGTCCCGGTGAGAGGAGGAGTCATCAGTCCCGGTGCGACCAGGAGCTGCACAGACACTGTCCAAGACTGACTCTGATGACCGCGCAAGGCATGAGGTATTGTCGTCGAGCAAGCCTCGGGACAAGGTATGATTCCACAAACCATCATTTCCTATTATATAGACGTTGACGCATTTCCTTGTTCCGGGTTTGGGGAGAAAAAAATTTTGTTTCCGCTGCCTTCTCTGCCTCCCCTAAAACCCAACAGTGGTATCAGAGCCACTTCAACTGCTCTATATTTTAGGAATATCGATATGATCGATTTTGGTTTGTCGTCTTTATTTATTGCATACGATGCGAATAATATTGGCTTTATGCATGTCCAATCCTAAATCCACAAATCACAAATTACATATATGATATGTATTATTAATGCACTCGATACGCGTCGCCCTTAAATGAGTTTTGTGGTGGATGTATAGTGTGATTATGGCCAATAAACCCTATCTGTGTGTGGTTGTTTGTAGTTGCTTGCATCTTGGTCTGCGCACCGATCTTCCTTCTCCTATTCCTGATGTAACTCGAAATAATTCGAGATTCTTTCCTACCTTTGCTCCCCCCGAATGTAACTCGGGGTTTCTCTTTTTTTAAGTAATGTAATATTAGGATAGATTTTATTTCCTATTATGTCAAAGTACGGAGGACATCGAGACGACAGCTGAGACGATCGGTTCAAGGTGTAAACCGATCGGTTGACGTTCGAGACGATCGGTTCAAGGAGTGAACTGATCGGTTGATGACCGGTTCGAGGAGAGAGACGAGCGGGTGGCGGTCATGATGAGATGCACGATGACCAAGCGAACCGATCGGTTGGAGGAGCCAACCGATCGGCTGGTGGCACCCGGAAAACCGGTCCAGAATGAGCAAGTCAATCATGTGATGAGTTGATCTACTCTGAAGGCAAAGCATAGAGTTCATCTTGTACAGGTTGCATGTGATGTAGACCTAGATGACCGTGATTCCTCTTGGCTTGAGGAATCACATTAGGATGGCCATAATCATCGCTTTTATCGTTTGTGCATATTTTCTGTGGGATATAGCATGTATATGATATGTACTATGTATTGTGGTGATTGGATATTTATATGTATATAAAAACCAAATCCCTCATTAAAATATTAAGTTTTAGATGCCTTCCAAATGCGACACACGTGAAAAGCTTGATCGACCAAGTGTGGGCATGCCCTAGCGTGGTGCACCATCTATCTCATGGAAGCGTGAAGGATGAATGTGTGGGTCTGCCCTAGTAGGGTGCATATTCATCGTGTTTGCTTTGGGTTGGACTTAACAAGGTGATCTAGATGGGATCTAGTATCTTGAGGCATGGAGATGATCATGGCAAGGAGTTGCATATGACATCTTATCAAGAGTTGCATATGATGCAATTGGCAAGAGTTGCCTACCTGAGAGATCTAAGTTGTGGGTGACAGCCCTAGCTGGTCCATGACTTAGAGGATTTCAGGATCTTGCCCACTAGAAGGTTGTACACTGCAATCTTCCGAATTGATTGTGAGGGCTATCAATTTTAACTAAAATAGTGGGAGCGATAATTAATTAAAGGCCTAATTTTATCGTCAACTTTTCAAATCAATCAAACAAGTCAAAAAGAGTTTTGGACTAAATTGCATATATTTCCTTTTGTTAAAATAAATGGTTAATCAACAATAATCACTTTATTTGTGATCGGTCTTTGAGACCAACAAATGAAATGGGAATAATTCCACGACTGGTTAGGATGATGAGAAGTGTTCTCAAAGAGCGAAAGCTCTAAGTCCTAGTTATACCAAGACTAGATAAACTCAATCCCACCACATCAATGGCTGAAAGTATGCTTATGGAAGCATACCGAGGAAGACATTGATGAGGAGTGCTTGATGTTGTGTTCTCTAAACTATGAGTTGTAGAGACAACATGAGACATATGATGTCTCCAAGACATTGTCCTAGTATGTCATGATAGAAGGAGATCCAGTAAGGTATTCACACACTCAATGTGATTGGGTATGTGGAAAACCTAACTAAGAAGGATTCCCTCTGAGCCAAGAGTTGGCTATTGGTATGATACTGCAAATGTTGCGAGAATCATACAATTCATGATAAGCTACAACATGAACAACTTTGACAAGCGTTGACAGAGTTGTTGGACATGTTGAGGATAGTAGAGGCAAAGATGAAGAAAGACAAACCATAATCTTTGATGTGATCAAAGAGAAAGGTAATTCTTAAAGGCAAGGATAAGGGCAAAGCAAAGAAGTGTTCTGATGCTAGCCAGCAATCCAAGCCGTCTTCAGCCTCAAGGCACATGGGGAAAGGGTGTATGAGGGAATTTCCTCTATATCTGGAAGAACAAAAGAAGATGAAGGAGGGGATGGATATCTCCACCTAAGGTATCATGAAATGAACCGCTTCTTTATCTGAGGTATATGATACCAAGATATGGATATGTCATATATGATATGCAAGATCCGCAAAGAAGTGATGGCCTTTGTGAAAGGACCAAGAAAGAAGTACCCATCATTGGAGCAAGTGTTGTTGCCATAGATAGAAGTATCTTTCAGTTTATTTCAGCCTAAAGGGCACGAAATAGAGTTGAGAACTGCTATTTCATATATTGCCAATAGATAGAAACACTTTATTTTTGCATATTGTATGACAATGATGGCAATTAATAAAGTTGATGTTTCAATCTTAAAGATATGATCTTTTTGGCAATGCCTTGTTTATCTTGTAATACATGGTATGTATAAGATAAAATGATACCTAAAGTTATTGATAACTCAAACAATCTAATTAGCATCAATCATGAGGAATTCATTTCTAGTTTCCATATGATGGATAAATCTAGACTCTTTTGGTTAGAGAACCAGTAAGAGACATGAATATCTTGGACATGATTAATCAATCTTCACTAATGGTAGTGGGAGAAAGATTGTCCTATTAGGTATAATACATGTGATGTATTTACATACCTATTGGAACAAATGCTAATACTTAAAATATGAATATCTTGAAGTGTTCAAGATTATCATAGATGAAGTGCAAATTTTGTAAAGTGTTAATTCTTAATGAGATCAATGAATGAAATACTTGGACCAAATGTTTGATATCCTTTTGAGTGATTATGATAGTGTATCATAATGAACTCATGATTAAGACATGGTGATGTCTAAATCAAGAAGGAATCATACTCTAAGGAGTTAGAGAATGATTATCAAATAACTGAATTCTTCTTAATAAAAGAATACCCCACAATAATAAAGGACATTAAGAATCACAAGGAGTTGTGAGTTCTTATATCCTTAACAGATACACCTCAACTATCTATGGATGAGTTTTTCATGTGATGAGTCAACTATCTAGATGAATATGAGGAACCGAATTTTGAGTTATGGTTTATGACCATTACATCCTAAATGACATCCATGTGAACCATAAGGTATGACCTTGATGGTAGCACTCATTGGATGAAATTCATAAGTGCAAATGAGTATTAAGTGTTAAGACACATGGATAACATTTTGAGAAAGATGATGCTTGTTGATTGCAACTTAATGACTAAGACATTTGGCATATGGATACTAAAACTGCATTCCTATGAGGAATAAAACAAGGATGTGTACATGACACAACCTATAAGGTTTATGAATCCACTAATACAAATAAAGTCTATAAGTTAAGATGGACTAATCAATGTGATTGATTGAGTACAAGCAACTCAGAATTGGATCTTTACTTTGATGATATAGTCAAAGGGTTTGATTGATATGTCAAAGATAAAGAAGGGATCTGTGATTTGGTGGGAGCGTGTTCACATTCCACATGTTGATGTGAAATGGAAATGTTCTAGAATGGAAATCCAAAAGTGGAAATTATCTTTAAGGAAGATAGAGATGTTTCCTATGTAATAGGAATAGAGATCTATAGAGATAGTTCTCGAAAAAACCTCTTGACCTAAAAAGAGAAAGCATACATTGGCAATATGTACTGAAAGGTTCAGTATGCACATATTCCGTGGGAGAAAATGTGTCCATGTTACATGGAGTTTGTTATATCCCCAATTTTGATAAAATTGAATGATATAAATATAAAGCATGTCCTAATAAATAATTTTCTTGAATGGTATTTTTTTTGGAATAATATTATCCTTGTGACAAGTTAAAGAAATAAAAGGATTTTTGTTTGCAATAATATATTAAAATGTTGAACAAGAGAAAGAAAGGAAAATTCTAGAAAAAGGATATTTCATGGGATAATGGTATTAATGTTCAAAAGGAACAAGTTTTGTATGGGAAAGGTATCACATTAGATCCCAAAAGAGTAATATAGTTTGGAAAGGAAATTAATAAGTTCCTATAATTGATGCAAGGATATATCAATGAAAGAGATAAATGAATAATCTAGAATCCATTACCCAATATGTGTCATGCTTTCCTTTATGGGTTTTTGATGTAAGAGTTATGGACATTGGTGTCTATATATTGGGAATCTCTTAATTTTGCTTTGCTTTTGACAAATATAAATACTCTTTTTTTTCTTGGAGGACAATCCAATAAGAGTTGTGGGGGGAAAACATTTCCACCTTTTAGACTTTACCGAGGATAGGAGTCCCCCCATCCTCCACCTCCTTGCTTAACCGTGGTATACACCCGAGAAGGAATCTACCAAATCTAAGATTTTGAGTTGCAATAAACATGTTCCTTTCCTTTATCAACACGGCTGCTGATGATCCTATGTCAGGGCTACCCAAGACGTTAGGATTCTCATCCTCGTTGCTGTCATCGTGGCCTATATAAGGCAGTAGACTCCCCGTTCCCAGGAAAAACGAGAGCAGACACCCCGCCGGTGCTCTTCCCGAAACTCTTGTAGGATGCCTTCCCAACCAAGGGGGAAGAGATAGGTGGCCGCAACTAGGTCTCGCTTGATAAAACTGACTCAATGATGCCCTAGATTTCCCAAGCGGCGTCGCGGGTGGCGTCTTGTGTCCTGAGGACGGTGGCGGTAGGCGGTGGTGACACGCTGCTGGCAGATGGAGGGAAAGATGCAATCTATAGCGTCGGGGTGGTGTTCGTGTCCACGACTATGTGGAAGAGACGGCGGTGAAACCTACCATCTGCAGGATGGAGGGAAAGCACGACTGGTGCTTCATCCACGATAGGGTGAGCACCGGAGTAGTACGACCGTGGGTGTCGTGTCCCTACATCTACAGAGATGCATGTGCTAGATGACGTGCACAGATGAAGGTGCAGGGTAGGGTGGCGGTTGTGGGCGAGGAGGCACCCAAGTCATGGCCCTACTGGTGTGGCCAGAGGGAGAGGATAGCCAAGGTCCCCGTGGATGAGGTTGCGTCTGAAACCTCTGCCAACTTGGTCAGAGTGAACTGAGGAGGATCAGGCGGAGAGCGAACTTCCATTTTAGGTGAGGAGGCATAGCTCCACTTGGCTGCTTGCGGGCGAAGAAGATGGCCGCTGTGCAGTGGCTGGGCGCGCCGCTCGTTGAGACGGCGTACAGCTCGTGAGATCGTGGGGAAGGGGACGCAGCGTCGGGGTCTGAGAACGCAAGGGAGATGACCCACTGGACAAAGTCAAAAGTGCCCCTGCCTCCACGTGTAAGGTGCGAGGCTAAGAAGGTCTTTTCCTGCATAAAACCTTGGTGGCTCGGCTACAAAGGGATAGGCATATAATCACTGACGTGTCAAGCCCTGATTGGGTCAAATAAGATAGTTTGCAAAATTCATAAATAATGATTGCTAACTCATATTGCAATGTATAATATATGAAAATTGATCAAAAGAACGAGAGAAATCCAAATAAAATAGTTTTAGAGTCTAAATATGCTTCCTGTTCTAAACGTATCTACAATACATGTTTAGATGTGTTTAATGTAAAGGAAAACCCATATTTGTCTTAATCTGATGCTTAATTGTATATGATCGTTCATGTTAGGTTAGTACCTGACCTAGCCATGTATAATGAAGAAATACTAGTTAATGATGAATAATGGGTGATTCTAGATTAATAACCTTATACATGTTGTTTTAGGGTTTTAAAACTAATGTTGACATCTTGCTATGAGCTAATGTTGGTAATGTAATATAGATGTCATGAATAGCTTAATATGTTTAAGTTGACGATTAGGGTTTCACCTAATATGCATAACTGGATTTGTAATCTTAGAAACCATGATATGATAGAATTAGGGTTGGTATCCCTAATCCCAGTTCCAAACATGAGATAATCCTAAACCCTAGTTTAGGAGCGAATCTAGATGTAAATAATGTAATGTGAATACATGGTGACACACACGTAGTATGCTTTATTTCAGATACTTGTTGATTACGTTCTTGGTTGATGGGATGTTTGGATTGCATTCCTAAAGTGCATAAGATGTTCTGCATGGTTTCTGTGATGGCATAAGGTATGTGGTTACGCTTATGATTACATGTATCGAATTCCGAGATTGCCAATGTTTCTCGATGAGATTGAACGATGAATAAACTGCTTGCTTGTTTGTTTAGTTCTTGCAAACTATAAAGTGCATATGAGTATCATGTAAAGTAAATAATTACATTCTGAACCCTGGGTCAGACTGATCTTAAGGGTAATGCACACGAGCCCCGGAGGGACAGTTATTACACCTTAGGTAGTGGACCAGATAAGGATTAGAATATGAAAACAAGTTTATTTTCTTATATTCAAGATAAAGATGTTTGCTTATATCTGTACTTGTGATTATTGTTTGAACCCACGTACCAGTATAGTAATATACTGACCGCGTATTTGTTTGTCGGCGTTTTAGGTATCAGATATACTTGATTCGTGGACATGAGGGTACAGATAGAGATGTTGAAGACACTACAATAATCATGAAGGTTTAGTCTTAATAGTTTATCCTCACACATGTAAAAGTTAATTTTGTTTAAAAGTTATGTAACTCCCAAGAGGAGTTTTTTATCTAAACATGTAAATATTTGATCATTAATGGAAATTATTTACTATTTTGTATTATTTCATGAATCAGATCTTGGAAATTATGATTGACGATCTGCGACTTTAAGGTCTTTTAGACACTCAAAAGTGTGGGTCATTACATTTGGTATCAGAGCACAGATTCATCAACTAATACTTAATAGTTTATAATTTCAAATTATCCTTAGAAATTTTAAATAGAAAAATCAAGTTCCTCATCTCACATTTTCATCTACTTCTCATCTCTTCCTTAAAAATCTTTGAAAAGAAAATATTAAAAGAGAATTAAAATGTGAAAATTTAAAATCAGTAATCAACATGGTGTGGTGGTATGGGACACTACCCATGTGAAACTTAAAATCTGTAATCAACATGGTGTGGTGGTATGGGACACTGCCCATGTGAAATGTTAAATCACGAATAAGAAAAATAAGAGATGGTTTAGGTAAACCAATCTCCCATGCATGTGGGCATGAGGAGCATAAAACTTATGTGATAAGTCTTAAGAGATATAAAAACCCAATAATTGAATATATCAGAAAATGAAAGTTGGAATATAACTTGCTCAAACTCCTCATGTTGTCTCTAGAAGTTTAGTGATGGTGGCCAAGCCCCTGGAGGGGAAGGCTGAGGTAGCACCAAGCCCTGGAGGGAAGGTGACCCAAGTTCATTGAATGAATAGAGACCATGAGGAGGTATTCTAGAGATTGAGCAAACATGAGTTGATACGTCATAATGATAAAAGTTATACTTAATGAAAACAAAGAGATATCTATAAAACCTTTAGGGTTAGTGTGCCAACCTAGGGTGGGTCAACCCAAGAGTGGGAAGATGACCTATGAGGGAGGAAAAACCGAGATCTTGGGATCAGGTTGTGGCTAGAGAGCCTAACCCCCTCTTATGATCCAAGAAGGCACCCTAGGCCAGGACTTTCCCTTAAAAGGTAAGTGAATAAATGTAATTAAGTATTGAGATAACCTTAATCCTCACCTAGAGGAGTGGAGAGTTAAAGGTTAAAAAATGAATGAATGTACTTAAATTATTTGAATCCAAGGATGTCGACTCTGAGTGACACAGCTGGTCAAGCCCAGGAGGGAAGACCATTAAGGCACCAAGCCCAGAAGGGAAGGTGGCCTAAGTGGATGACCAAGCCCAGGAGGGAAGGTCATGAAATGGTCAAGCCCAGGAGGGAAGACTAGGCAGGCACCAAGCCCAGGAGGGAAGGTGGCCTAAATGCAGTTGTTTAGGATCAAGCCCCTGGAGGGGAAGATCACAGAGGTCAAGCCCAGGAGGGAAGACCGACATGGCACCAAGCCCTGGAGGGAAGGTGGCCCGAGCCCAATGATGGGATGACACTACATTATGTGTACTCAAAAGAGAGAGATGGAGGCAATTCGGGTTAAAGAATTAAATAAGAGAATAAAGTGCTTAAAAGATGTGACATCTCAAAAGAAACCCTTAGGGAGGGTAGAGTCCTAATGCAATCTTAGGGTCAAGTAGGGTGTATTAGAGGTACATTGGACCGATGGGTTAGGAGTTGATTGTTTCCTAAATGCACATGACCATGTGGTCGGGAGGTAACAGCTAGGTTTATCCAAGGCACATGACTCAGGAGATTAGCTACCTACATGAGGATCATGTAGTCTAATGGGTGAATGTGAAAGGCACTCTCTTGATGCATAAGGATGAGATCACTCCAAGAGTACCTATACCCCTAGAGACCTCGAGGATTTGGCTAAGGCTCATAATGATACATGAAATGTAAATATAAAAGATATAAAGAAGTCACGAAAAACTTAGAGAAGTTGTGTCTTAACTTAAGAGTAAGCAAGGGACACTTGACTTCATGGAACATAAGAATGCTATAAAATTAAGAACAAGTAAGTTTAGAGTCATATAGAGTATGATTCAACTTAATATGTGAAATTAAAAGGTAATGTGTTGATGTGCTATCTCCGCTCTTGGAATGGAATGAACTTTGTGTTTGGGTTGCGGTCAAATACTTATTTCATCTCATTATGAGGGAGGGAGATTGGATAGACACACGTTATACTAAAAAAAAATTGAGATAATGAGGATGAATATCCTACATTTAATGTGTAATGACATGATCTAGGGTTAGAGGTGTTACCTCATCCTTATGTGAAAATAATGAATAATAGGTTGGAGACCTAAGTGAAAAGAGAAATCACCAAGTAATAATGAAATCACCAATGAGAATGAAATCATCAAGTGATGATAGGATGTAAATACTAAGGATGTGGGTGTACCTTGAAATTGAATTCAAGTGTCAATCATATTAATAATGTGATGAAATCTCTGTATTAGTAAAAGATGTTAACGACATCTCAGTAGGGTCTGGAACTAAGTTGGGATATCATTCACCTTAAAGCTTAATCGGTGTGAATTTTGGGGACAAAATTCCTTTTAAGGAGGGGTGAATGTTATATCCCCAATTTTGATAAAATTGAATGATATAAATATAAAGCATGTCCTAATAAATAATTTTCTTGAATGGTATTATTTTTGGAATAATGTTATCCTTGTGACAAGTTAAAGAAATAAAAGGATTTTTGTTTGCAATAATCTATTAAAATGTTGAACAAGAGAAAGAATGGAAAATTCTAGAAAAAGGATATTTCACGGGATAATGGTATTAATGTTCAAAAGGAACAAGTTTTGTATGGGAAAGGTATCACATTAGATCCCAAAATAGTAATATAGTTTGGAAAGGAAATTAATAAGTTCATATAATTGATGCAAGGATATATCAAGGAAAGAGATAAATGAATAATCCAGAATCCATTACCCAATATGTGTCATGCTTTCCTTTATGGGTTTTTGGTGTAAGAGTTATGGACATTGGTAACTATATATTGGGAATCTCTTAATTGCTTTGCTTTTGACAAATATAAATACTCTTTTTTTTCTTGGAGGACAATCCAATAAGAGTTGTGGGGGAAAACATTCCCACCTTTTAGACTTTACCGAGGATAGGAGTCCCCCCATCCTCCACCTCCTTGCTTAACCGTGGTATACACCCGAGAAGGAATCTGCCAAATCTAAGATTTTGAGTTGCAATAAACATGTTCCTTTCCTTTATCAACACGGTTGTTGATGATCCTAGGTCAAGGCTACCCAAGACGTTAGGATTCTCATCCTCGTTGTTGTCATCGTGGCCTATATAAGGCAGTAGACTCCCCGTTCCCAGGAAAAACGAGAGCAGACACCTCGTCGGTGCTCTTCCCGAAACTCTTGCCGGATGCCTTCCCAACCAAGGGGGAAGAGATAGGTGGCTGCGACTAGGTATCGTTGGAATAAACTGACTCAATGACGCCCTAGATTTCCCAAGCGGTGTCGCGGGTGGCGTCTTGTGTCCTGAGGACGGTGGCGGTAGGTGGTGGTGACACGCTGCTGGCAGATGGAGGGAAAGATGCAATCTGTAGCATCGGGGTGGTGTTCGTGTCCACGACTATGTGGAAGAGATGACGGCGAAACCTACCATCTGCAGGATGGAGGGAAAGCACGACTGGTGCTTCATCCACCATAGGGTGAGCACCGGAGTAGTACGATCGTGGGTGTCGTGTCCCTACATATGCGGAGATGTCTGTGCTAGACGACGTGCACAGATGAAGGTGGAGGGTAGGGTGGCAGTTGTGGATGAGGAGGCACCCAAGTCATGGCCCTACTGGAGTGGCCAGAGGGAGAGGACAGCCAAGGTCCCCGTGGATGAGGTTGCATCTGAAATCTCTGCCAACCTGGTCAGAGTGAACTGAGGAGGATCAGGCAGAGAGCGAAGTGCCATTTTAGGTGAGGAGGCACAGCTCCACTTGGCTGCTTGCGGGTGAGGAAGATGGCCGCTGTTCAACGGCTGGGTGCGCCGCTCATTGAGACGGCGTACAGCTCGTGAGATTGTGGGGAAAGGGACGCAGCATCGGGGTCTGAGAACGCAAGGGAGATGACCCGCTGGACAAAGTCAAAAGTGCCCTTGCCTCCACGTGTAAGGTGCGAGGCTAAGAAGGTCTTTTCCTACAGAAAACCTTGGTGGCTCGGCTACAAAGGGATAGGCATATAATCACTAACGTGTCAAGCCCTGATTTGGTCAAATAAGGTTAGTTTGCAAAATTCATAAATAATGATTGGTAACTCGGATTGCAACGTATAATATATAAAAATTGATCAGGAGAACGAGATAAATCCAAATAAAATAGTTTTAGAGTCTAAATATGCTTCCTGTTCTAAAAGTATCTACAATACATGTTTAGATGTGTTTAATGTAAAGGAAAACCCATATTTGTCTTAATCTGATGCTTAATTGTATATGATCGTTCATGTTAGGTTAGTACCTGACCTAGACATGTATAATGAAGAAATCCTAGTTAATGATGAATAATGGGTGATTCTAGATTAATAACCTTATACATGTTGTTTTAGGGTTTTAAAACTAATGTTGACATCTTGCTATGAGCTAATGTTGGTAATGTAATATAGATGTCATGAATAGCTTAATATGTTTAAGTTAACGATTAGGGTTTCACCTAATATGCATAACTGGATTTGTAATCTTAGAAACTATGATATGATAGAATTAGGGTTGGTATCCCTAATCCCAGTTCCAAACATGAGATAATCCTAAACCCTAGTTTAGGAGCGAATCTAGATGTAAATAATGTAATGTGAATACATGGTGACACACACGTAGTATGCTTTATTTCAGATACTTGTTGATTATGTGCTTGGTTGATGGGATGTTTGGATTGCATTCCTAAAGTACATAAGATGTTCTGCATGGTTTCTGCGATGGCATAAGGTACGTGGTTACGCTTATGATTACATGTATCGAATTCCGAGATTGCTGATGTTTCTCGATGAGATTGAACGATGAATAAACTGCTTGCTTGTTTATTTAGTTCTTGCAAACTATAAAGTGCATATGAGTATCATGTAAAGTAAATAATTACATTTTGAACCCTGGGTCAGACTGATCTAAAGGGTAATGCACACGAGCCCTGGAGGGACAGTGATTACACCTGAGGTAGTAGACCAGATAAGGATTAGAATATGAAAATAAGTTTATTTTCTTATATTCAAGATAAAGATGTTTGCTTATATCTGTACTTGTGATTATTGTTTGAACCCACGTACCAGTATAGTAATATACTAACCGCGTATTTGTTTGTCGGCATTTTAGGTATCAGATATACTTGATTCGTGGACATGAGGGTACAGATAGAGATGTTGAAGACACTACAATAATCATGAAGGTTTAGTCTTAATAGTTTATCCTCACACATGTAAAAGTTAATTTTGTTTAAAAGTTATGTAACTCCCAAGAGGAGCTTTTTATCTAAACATGTAAATATTTGATCATTAATGGAAATTATTTACTATTTTGTATTATTTCATGAATCTGATCCTGGAAATTATGATTGATGATCTGCGACTTTAAGGTCTTTTAGACACTCAAAAGTGTGGGTCGTTACATTTGGTATCAGAGCACAGATTCATCAACTAATACTTAATAGTTTATAATTTCAAATTATCCTTAGAAATTTTAAATAGAAAAATCAAGTTCCTCATCTCACATTTTCATCTACTTCTCATCTCTTCCTTAAAACTCTTTGAAAAGAAAATATTAAAAGAGAATTAAAATGTGAAAATTTAAAATCAGTAATCAACATGGTGTGGTGGTATGGGACACTACCCATGTGAAACTTAAAATCTGTAATCAACATGGTGTGGTGGTATGGGACACTGCCCATGTGAAATTTTAAATCACGAATAAGAAAAATAAGAGATGGTTTAGGTAAACCAATCTCCCATGCATGTGGGCATGAGGAGCATAAAACTTATGTGATAAGTCTTAAGAGATATAAAAACCCAATAATTGAATATATCAGAAAATGAAAGTTGGAATATAACTTGCTCAAACTCCTCATGTTATCTCTATAAGTTTAGTGATGGTGGCCAAGCCCCTGGAGGGGAAGGCCGAGGTAGCACAAGCCCTGGAGGGAAGGTGACCCAAGTTCATTGAATGAATAGAGACCATGAGGAGGTATTCCAGAGATTGTGAAAACATGAGTTGATACGTCATAATGATAAAAGTTATACTTAATGAAAAAAAAGAGATATCTATAAAACATTTAGGGTTAGTGTGCCAACCTAGGGTGGGTCAACCCAAGAGTGGGAAGATGACCTATGAGGGAGGAAAAACCGAGATCTTGGGATCAGGTTGTGGCTAGAGAGCCTAACCCCCTCCTGAGCCAAGAAGGCACCCTAGGCCAGGACTTTCCCTTAAAAGGTAAGTGAATAAATGTAATTAAGTATTGAGATAACCTTAATCCTCACCTAGAGGAGTGGAGAGTTAAAGGTTAAAAAAATGAATGAATGTACTTAAATTCTTTGAATCCAAGGATGCCGACTCTGAGTGACACAGCTGGTCAAGCCCAGGAGGGAAGACCAGTAAGGCACCAAGCCCAGGAGGGAAGGTGGCCTAAGTGGACGACCAAGCCCAGGAGGGAAGACCAGGCAGGCACCAAGCCCAGGAGGGAAGGTGGCCTAAATGCAGTTGTTTAGGATCAAGCCCCTGGAGGGGAAGATCACAGAGGTCAAGCCCAGGAGGGGAGACTGACATGGCACCAAGCCCTGGAGGGAAGGTGGCCCGAGCCCAATGATGGGTAGAAACTGCATTATGTGTACTCAAAAGAGAGAGATGGAGGCAATCCAGGTTAAAGAATTAAATAAGAGAATAAAGTGCTTAAAAGATGTGACATCTCAAAAGAAACCCTTAGAGAGGGTAGAGTCCTAATGCAATCTTAGGGTCAAGTAGGGTGTATTAGAGGTACATTGGACCGATGGGTTAGGAGTTGATTGTTTCTTGGATGCACATGACCATGTGGTCGGGAGGTAACAGCTAGGTTTATCCAAGGCACATGACTCAGGAGATTGGCTACCTCCATGAGGATCATGTAGTCTAATGGGTGAATGTGAAAGGCACTCTCTTGATGAATAAGGATGAGATCACTCCAAGAGTACCTATACCCCTAGAGACCTCAAGGATTTGGCTAAGGCTCATAATGATACATGAGATGTAAATATAAAAGATATAAAGATGTCATGAAAAACTTAGAGAAGTTGTGTCTTAACTTAAGAGTAAGTAAGGGACACTTGACTTCATGGAACATAAGAATGATATAAAATTAAGAACAAGTAAGTTTAGAGTCATATAGAGTATGATTCAACTTAATATGTGAAATTAAAAGGTAATGTGTTGATGTGCTATCTCCGCTCTTGGAATGGAATGAACTTTGTGTTTGGGTTGCGGTCAAATACTTATTTCATCTCATTATGAGGGAGGGAGATTGGATAGACACACGTTATACTAAAAATAATTGAGATAATGAGGATGAATATCCTACATTTAATGTGTAATGACATGATCTAGGGTTAGAGGTGTTACCTCACCCTTATGTGAAAATAATGAATAATAGGTTGGAGACCTAAGTGAAAAGAGAAATCACCAAGTAATAATGAAATCACCAATGAGAATGAAATCATCAAGTGATGATAGGATGTAAATACTAAGGATGTGGGTGTACCTTGAAATTGAATTCAAGTGTCAATCATATTAATAATGTGATGAAATCTTTGTATTAGTAAAATATGTTAACGACATCTCAGTAGGGTCTGGAACTAAGTTGGGATATCATTCACCTTAAAGCTTAATTGGTGTGAATTTTGGGGACAAAATTCCTTTTAAGGAGGGGTGAATGTTATATCCCCAATTTTGATAAAATTGAATGATATAAATATAAAGCATGTCCTAATAAACAATTTTCTTGAATGGTATTATTTTTGGAATAAAATTATCCTTGTGACAAGTTAAAGAAATAAAAGGATTTTTGTTTGCAATAATCTATTAAAATGTTGAACAAGAGAAAGAATGGAAAATTCTAGAAAAAGGATATTTCATGGGATACTGGTATTAATGTTCAAAAGGAAAAAGTTTTGTATGGGAAAGGTATCACATTAGATCCCAAAAGAGTAATATAGTTTGGAAAGGAAATTAATAAGTTCCTATAATTGATGCAAGGATATATCAAGGAAAGAGATAAATGAATAATCCAGAATCCATTACCCAATATGTGTCATGCTTTCCTTTATGGGTTTTTGGTGTAAGAGTTATGGACATTGGTAACTATATATTGGGAATCTCTTAATTTCTTTGCTTTTGATAAATATAAATACTCTTTTTTTTCTTGGAGGACAATCCAATAAGAGTTGTGGGGGGGGGGGACATTCCCACCTTTTAGACTTTACCGAGGATAGGAGTCCCCCCATCCTCCACCTCCTTGCTTAACTGGGGTATACACCCGAGAAGGAATCTGCCAAATCTAAGATTTTGAGTTGCAATAAACATGTTCCTTTTCTTTATCAACACGGCTGCTGATGATCCTAGGTCAAGGCTACCCAAGACGTTAGGATTCTCATCCTCGTTGCTGTCATCGTGGCCTATATAAGGCAGTAGACTCCCCGTTCCCAGGAAAAATGAGAGCAGACACCCCGCCGGTTCTCTTCCCGAAACTCTTGTTGGATGCCTTCCCAACCAAGGGGGAAGAGATAGGTGGCCGCGACTAGGTCTCACTGGAATAAACTGACTCAATGACACCCTAGATTTCCCAAGCGGCGTCGCGGGTGGCGTCTTGTGTCCTGAGGATGGTGGCGGTAGGCGGTGGTGACACGCTACTGGTAGATGGAGGGAAAGATGCAATCTGTAGCGTCGGGGTGGTGTTCGTGTCCACGACTATGTGGAAGAGACGGCGGCGAAACCTACCATATGCAGGATGGAGGGAAAGCACGATTGGTGCTTCATCCACCATAGGGTGAGCACCGGAGTAGTACGACCGTGGGTGTCGTGTCCCTACATCTGCAGAGATGCCTGTAATAGACGACGTGCAAAGATGAAGGCGGAGGGTAGGTTGGCGGTTGTGGGCAAGGAGGCACCTAAGTCATGGCCCTACTGGTGTGGCCAGAGGGATAGGACAGCCAAGGTCCCTGTGGATGAGGTTGCGTTTGAAACCTCTGCCAACCTGGTCGGAGTGAACTGAGGAGGATCAGGCGGAGAGCGAACTGCCGTTTTAGGTGAGGAGGCACAGCTCCACTTGGCTGCTTGCGGGCGAGGAAGATGGCCGCTGTGTAGCGGCTGGGCGCGCCGCTCGTTGAGACGGCGTACAGCTCGTGAGATCGTGGGGAAGGGGACGCAACGTCGGGGTCTGAGAACGCAAGGGAGATGACCCACTAGACAAAGTCAAAAGTGCCCCTGCCTCCACGTGTAAGGTGCGAGGCTAAGAAGGTCTTTTCCTGCAGAAAACCTTGGTGGCTCGGCTACAAAGGGATAGGCATATAATCACTGACGTGTCAAGCCCTGATTGGGTCAAATAAGGTTAGTTTGCAAAATTCATAAATAATGATTGGTAACTCGGATTGCAATGTATAATATATGAAAATTGATCAGGAGAACGAGAGAAATCCAAATAAAATAGTTTTAGAGTCTAAATATGCTTCCTGTTCTAAAAGTATCTACAATACATGTTTAGATGTGTTTAATGTAAAGGAAAACCCATATTTGTCTTAATCTGATGCTTAATTGTATATGATCGTTCATGTTAGGTTAGTACCTGACCTATACATGTATAATGAAGAAATCCTAGTTAATGATGAATAATGGGTGATTCTAGATTAATAACCTTATGCATGTTGTTTTAGGGTTTTAAAACTAATGTTGACATCTTGCTATGAGCTAATGCTGGTAATGTAATATAGATGTCATGAATAGCTTAATATGTTTAAGTTGACGATTAGGGTTTCACCTAATATGCATAACTGGATTTGTAATCTTAGAAACCATGATATGATAGAATTAGGGTTGGTATCCCTAATCCCAGTTCCAAACATGAGATAATCCTAAACCCTAGTTTAGGAGCGAATCTAGATGTAAATAATGTAATGTGAATACATGGTGACACACACGTAGTATGCTTTATTTCAGATACTTGTTGATTACGTGCTTGGTTGATGGGATGTTTGGATTGCATTCCTAAAGTACATAAGATGTTCTGCATGGTTTCTGTGATGGCATAAGGTACGTGGTTACGCTTATGATTACATGTATTGAATTCTGAGATTGCCGATGTTTCTCGATGAGATTGAACGATGAATAAACTGCTTGTTTGTTTATTTAGTTCTTGCAAACTATAAAGTGAATATGAGTATCATGTAAAGTAAATAATTACATTCTGAACCCTGGGTCAGACTGATCTTAAGGGTAATGCACACGAGCCCCGGAGGGACAGTGATTACACCTGAGGTAGTGGATCAGATAAGGGTTAGAATATGAAAACAAGTTTATTTTCTTATATTCAAGATAAAGATGTTTGCTTATATATGTACTTGTGATTATTGTTTGAACCCACGTACCAGTATAGTAATATACTGACCGCGTATTTTTTTGTCGGCGTTTTAGGTATTAGATATACTTGATTCGTGGACATGAGGGTACAGATAGAGATGTTGAAGACACTACAATAATCATGAAGGTTTAGTCTTAATAGTTTATCCTCACACATGTAAAAGTTAATTCTATTTAAAAGTTATGTAACTCCCAAGAGGAGCTTTTTATCTAAACATGTAAATATTTGATCATTAATGGAAATTATTTACTATTTTGTATTATTTCATGAATCTGATCCTGGAAATTATGATTGACGATCTGCGACTTTAAGGTCTTTTAGACACTCAAAAGTGCGGGTCGTTACAGATTTAGTATCCCAAGTCCAAGTGTCTAATTCTTGTGAAGAATGGGAACACTAAGAATAGATATGGATCTATCATGTATGTAATCATCCCATTGTCTTGCATGTATCGGCATGGCAAGAACAAAAAGCATTCATCATCTTGTATGAATGACATGGAAATATGATGTGCTCATCCTGATAACTCGTATGTGGGACATGACGAGTGGATGTTTGTCTACTTCCAGTAAGGGTTACTGGAATACCATGAGAACTTGATAAGTACTTGAGAAGTGCTAGTTCTATGGAGATAAGGAAGAGTTCAATGTAAAGAGTTACATTGATGTGAACTTCTGAAAGGACAGCAAATTAATTCCAAAATATATATAGGATATATAAAAGTGAAAGTTTGTTGATAATTGGAAGTGTTCCAATAAAACCATTTAAAAGGAAATGTCGAGTATATGTGTGTTAAGAGAACATCGGTGGATATTATATGGATCTGGAAGTTCATGAGATGAACTTATAGATATTCCGGTCATTGATGACAAGTTTGGAATCCTTGATCATGTAATGTGGCTAAAGGTTAGCAAAGGAATTCTAGATCGCATATTACGGCAACTCCATCTCATACGTGTGATGTACAGTGAAGAGATGAGAGACATGCAATTTATACTGACTTTGGCAAGGTGTTGCCATTACTCACTTTGATCGCACTAGAGCAAAGTAACATGTGGGACACGTTTGAAGATCACTATATATATGATTCAAGGGTGATTGGCTCACAGTGCATGTGGGAGTCTGTTGGTATGTATGCCCTGAGAGCCAATGATGGGATGATTGGTGGGATACATTAAGATTGATTTGATAAACATCAAAGGCAAGCTTCCAATTCTTTCTGGTTCAGTCATATGAGATAGTGATAGAACAGATTGAATGTCTAGAGAATGACAGTACTCAATGATGTATGCCTTCAGGTTCATGACCTGAACGATGAGATCATACGGATGTTAAGAGTATGTACATTCTCATTATGTCCCTAGTCGGATGTCATTGTGGAAGGTACATAGACGGAAATGACACATAAGACTAGATTGTGGTGTTGGTTGATGACAGAATCTCATTAGTCATGATATAGAGATATCAAACCAAACACATAGATACTTGTTAGAGAACAAGTGTACCGGACAGACCCACCGTGAGTTTGACACATGGAACCATGACATGGTAGTCACAGTCAGTACTCACAGTGATGGTGGTGAGTGTGATTCTTAAACCTAAAATCACTACACTCAACAAATGTCGTTGGGCACACTTTGACATCATCAAATGCAGTCCTGAAACATGGGTTGTTATAAAGGTGATGATTGGTTGGCTTTGACACATGGGGCTTTTGAGGGGTGAGTGATAGATATGGGATTTGTCCCTCTTGAGGGAGTTTGATATCCAAGGCCACTTGATGAGTAGGATTGAAATAGGCATGTGCACGCATGTGTGAATCAGTATGTGATATTGATGTCATACATATCTTGTTCAATCTACTCTGAGATCAAGAAAGTGAATGAACGTTGACAGGATGACTGTTCCATGCCTCGAGTTCATTCGGGATATCAGCGACAAAGGAATTATACATTCACTGTAACACCATTCACGGATTGTAGGATTGAAATTTGTTCTCCAACTTTCTGCTTTCACTTGGGTAGCACTGATGTGTGACTAGGCACCACTCTTTGCTTGTGAAGTCATAATTGTTATGGACTTTCACTGCCAACGTGAAATGGACCTGCAGGGTCACACACATAGGATTTAACCTGGAAGAGGAGTTTTTGTCCACAAGCAATGTTTAGATTGATTACTAAAGGAGTTTAGTAGTTCAATTAAACACTTAGTCAATTGATAGCTCAATATCATATTGTTCAAGTTGTTGGACACATTGATTGGAGTATCGGATTGATTGAAATTGCAATTGACTGATTCTGCACAATTTGCACTCCCAACCGATCGGCTCATGTGATGAACTGATCGGCTGAGCTTGGTGAACCGGTCGGCTCAAGTGTTGAGTCGATCGGCTCAAGGACAGGGTGAATGATTGCTTCAAGTGTTGAAACGATCGGTTCAACTATTACAACCGGGCAAGTTGGGAAAGTAGGATTGGTGAGAATTTTCCTTGTGTTTCACTTGCCCAATTTGATTGAGGATTGGTATTCGATACCAATTAGAAACAAAAGAAGGAAAGTCAATCGGGAACTGACCAGGACCACGAACCGACCGGTTCAAAATGAACCGATCGGTTGAGGTGTCCCAACCGATTGGTTGAGATGTCAACCGACCGGTTCAGGTCCCCAACCGACCGTTTCAGTTGTGAAACGATCGGTTCAGGTTGCGAATTGGTTGTTTTTGTGGAAAATCTTGAACCGTTCTACTCCTACTTTTAGTCCCGCATTGCCCGGGATAGAGAACCATGTCCCATGACCCTCCTATATATATAGGAGTATTGGGGGCTTCTCAAAGAACACAACTCAGTGCAACCAGTTGCTCTGCAAAGTTGTCATTCTCTCTGGTGTTGGTAACCGAGAGAGAGCCTGAGCAAGTGCTACCCGCAAAGGGAGGTGCAGCAAGGGAAAGACAACTGTAGTTGCAACCGGAGGCAGGAGAGTGTGTTGGTGACTAGTACGTCAACAGGAGGGTGCGACTTCTTCCAATTCCTTGTGGGACAAGGAGATTGGAGTTCCAGGTGGTCTGTGTGGACTAGTTCAGAGGCGGGAGGTTTCTGCCGCTCAGGAGGACAACTGTCAACCCCGACAGTCCCGGTGAGAGGAGGAGTCGTCAGTTCCGGTGCGACCAAGAGTTGCATAGACACCGTCCAAGACCGGCTCTGAAGACCGTACAAGGCGCGAGGTATTGTCTCCGAGCAAGCCTCGGGACAAGGTATGATTCCACAAACCATCCTTTCCTATTATATAGATGTTGATGCATTTCCTTGTTTCGGGTTTGGGGAGAGAAAAAAATTTTGTTTCCGTTTCCTTCTCTGCCTCCCCTAAAACCCAACACTTTGAGCTTTGAACTTCATGATCCATGGGCTTATTTCCTTTAGCTTGATTCTTGGCCACTAAGGGTATGGTGGGTAAGGTTTGGGCCCCTCCATCTCTCTTGTCCATCCAAGCATGGTCCAAGTACCTAAAAAACATGCAAAGAACATCTCTAAGTGCATTTGATGATAAAAACACATATTGAGGGAAATAACATCTACTATTATAGGTATAGATGTGATTGAAGTGCAATAAGACACATGATGAAGCCCTAAAATAGGGTTGCATCACCACCCCCAAACTTAAAATATACTTGTCCTCAAGTATGCCCCAACTCAATCTCTCTTCAATATTTCAACAAATAAGAAATTACAACTGCATTATAATAGATGTATATTGACTAAATGGGCTCAATGATGACTAGGTACATGCATTACATCTCTCTCCTCTCCTCTTTCACAAACCAATTGTGATGAAATCATTAAGCATACAAACTTCACATATATTAGAGCATAGAATACACAATCAATCCATATAAATGTCATATTGCTCTGAGTTAACCGTTTCATGGCGGTGAAGTTAAAAAATGATCAATTATGTTGTTTTACATTCACACATTCAATATCAAATGTCAATCCACACTAAGTGACCCACATGGTTGTGAAAAAGTAAAAAATGAGCTAGATTTGATGTTTCCTAGATCAATGGGCATGCAAATGGAAGAAAGGGTTGCAGTAAGGGGTTGGAGTGCTATTATATAGGATCACTCATCTTTTCTTTATTTAGATGTTATTACATAGGAGCATCTTTTATTCTCCTTTTGCATTTTTTTTCTTTTTCTTTTCTGTTCCCTTGGCATAGCTAGGGCACATAGTGGTGAGAGTGAAGTGAAGAGATATAGATATGACCACCCCAAACTTTAGGAGGTGGCCAAGGCTGAATACAATCTCTTTGGCATCCTTTCATGAGGCAGAGAGATAAGAAATAAAAGTGAGTGAAAGAGGGCTCACTAGTGTGGGTTTCAACATGAGATCTGCTACATGAAGGTTACTCCAACAATTTCATCAAGCAATGACACACCACACAAATGAGAAGTATGACAAACACATTTTTACCATAAGAATTTACAAACCCCAAGCATTTGCGGATTGCTTCAATCACAATTCAACTAAGAAATTCACAATCATCAGAGAGGTTATTCACTAGTAAAAAGTCAAGAACTAAGGCCACAACAATACATCATGATAATATAGCATACATTTATCAAAGGTCAACATTTTCAATCCAATAAGTAGAGATTGGGTCAAAACATGCTTTTAGGGAAGAAATTCTAAATTTGGGAAAAAATGGCCAAAATGGTTCCAAATGCCCTTTAGTCACATCTAAGCCTGGAAAAAAAGACAAGAAATAAGCAAATCCTAGCTATAAACATGCAAAAATTACAAAAAACTACATGATATGCAATGCATGGAAAAAAGAGCAAAAATTATGAAAAAATGCAAGGAAGTAAACTACATGGAATGCAAGTGTGCAAAGCAAAAAAAAATCTTGCTTAGATAGAAAGAGCAAGAAAACAAAAGTAAATGGTTGGATGAAATGCAGAATGAGTGAAATGAGGGCATATCTCCCTACCACCCCAAACTTTGCATGTTGTCCTCAACATGACACTAGAGTATAGGAGTGATAGGGTAGACAATCATGGCAGTTGTGGTGGCTCTAATGTTTCTCCTCCTCCCATCTCCTAAAGGTATCCAATAATCATGGAGACAGGCCATACCTCTAGAAGAGGGGTACCATGATAGGACAACTCAAGTGATACTCCTGAATATAGGGGGTTGACTATGTAAATGATCTTCATGTCAACAAATGATATCATGGATGAACGAATCAAATACTATAGGTCCACTAGCTTCCCCCCGTCAACCTTGGTATATCCAGATACATCATGATCTATTACTTTGACAATACAAGTCACAATTTCTCCCATCACGAAAGGATTTTTTTTCTCTTGGACGAAATGGTCATGTATGATCAATAATAAGTTCCCCTAGATCAATATGCTTCCCTCATGACATCCATCCTAGAACAAATAAATCATTCTTAGTACAACTTCATTGGTTCTCATACCAGGCAAAAAGAGTGTTTGCTAAGGCCTTCTGTACATATCTCAAGTAGGGTTTATGGATCAAGCTAATTTTTTATTTCCTCACTACAAAGTTCTTGTATTCGATGAACTTCTCCCACATAGTTGGGTAACTTACATTGTCCCAGTCCAACTTCCCTTGATCAAGTTGGGTTGTTGCTTCTAGTGTGGGAGTGAAAATCTTGTTGAGATAAAAGGAGGTGATGAGGTAAGTCTGGTTTCCCAATCTGACATTGAGGACATCTTGTGTGACTTTTCCAAGGTTGTGAAAAAAAATTTGTGTAAGCTCGACATAAGTTTCCTTAATAGTCATAGTATATCAAATATGGTCAATTTACTCATGAGTCCCTAAAACTATGACCAGATACCCAAAGCCTCCATTGTGTCTTAGAAGGTGTAGCGGGTGGCAATCACCCTATGCGTCAAAAATGCTAGATGTTGTGGCTTCTTAACCTGATTATTTCTCACACTTGGAGTTGCCTCATGTTGTTCATTTTTCACTTCTTCCTATACATGCTTATCCTCTTCTTGAGCATCATGCATTTTCTCATCCTCATCATTAAGTAGTAGTGGCCTTCGTGTTTTCTTGTGGTTGTGGTTGTGGTTGTATAGATGTTGATGATGTAAAAGGCCAGGTTGCTGAGGTGGACAGGCAAGCCACTAAAAATGGTGGTGCCGCTCTTGAAGAATAGAGGGTCGGGCTTCCATATCCCCTCTGCTTGGTGGTTGAGTTGTGAACTCTTCCACCATGGGATCCACTGAGTTCCCAAGTAAGTTGTTGTCGTATGAGGTATTTCTCCTTCTAAACCAGATGTAGACAGTGGCGGAGGAGGAGCCAGAGATGTCATTGAGTCATTTTGTGGGTGAAGTTGGTTGGAGAGGACTTCATTGGTCCTTGACACCACTTTCTTGGTGACTTTCTTCATTGTGGATGGGTTTTGGTGGATAAAATGAAGGAAATTAAGTTTTTCATATCTCCATACTATTGGGCAGAATGGAGATGAATGGAATGATTTGGTTTTGAAGATGGGGTGAAAATGGTAGATGGAGGTAAGGAGAATGTTTGGAGAGTGATTGAGAATTGATTTGGGGTGAAAGGGAGAAGAAATCAGAACTTATAGATGTTATGTGGTGCAGTACGGCTGCTGAAAATGCATGCACAGTCGTTCTATCTGTGGAGACTAAGAAACAAAAGTGACCTTGAATTTTTGAAGTGGGAATTTAAGTGTTGGACCTGCAGTCATCACGGACATGTTGAGTTACACACATGTGTTGCATGGCCTACAACATGGTCGTGGTGATTCACATGGCCCATTTTGTCTTGGTTGTCACACGGTTGTGCTGCCTTGCATAATCATTCTGAGTTTGATTGTCACACGACCTTTCTATCTTGCATAGTTGTTCTTGTCTGATTTTCTTTTCTAGAATTTCTTTGATTCCCTAGTTGATTTGAGTGTACCATCAAATCCATTCCTTGGTACCACGGCCATTCCATGGTACCACAACCATGGTGAGTACTGTAACAGGTCATTTCAACTTGAATTCCATCAAAACATCAATTCTTTGATCAAAAATGATTTTTCATGAAATCTCTTGCACATTACAACTTATCCTCCCCATTTCATCACTCTTTTCACCAATGCAACTAAAAAATAGACAAAAATAAGTATGTGTGTGTTTTCTTGGAAAACTATAAAATAGCCAAAAAGTATATAAAATGGTAGGTTGGGTGAAAAATTCCCCAAACCTAGGTGGGTTTCCTGCCATTAGCACTAAGTTTCATGCCTTCACTGGGCTTCTTGTAGATTCTTCAATCATTTAACCATTTGGCATCATCATGTGTCCACTCTTAAAATAAATATATCCCTCATTTGCATTCAACATGTGTTCCTTGTCTTGTTGACCACAAAATCTATCATGAGGTCTACCATCTGGATCTCCTTCTTTCAAGTAATTAGTTGGACTCTTTAAGTGTCCATGCTCAACATCCTCATTTTGGTCTCGCTAGGTTGCAGTCTTGAACATATAGATCTTTATCTTCATGTCCATGAAAGAGACTGTCATTGTGCCACTAGCACATGTATCTCAGTATCCGCTATATATAAGGATGGCCTTCCCAAGATGATGAGAATCTTCTTATCCTCTGGGTCCATGTCAAGAACAATGAAATCCACCAGGAACACTACTACCATTTCCTTATCTATCATCGCCACAACATTATCCACTCTTCCTCTAGGCCCCTTGATGGAATGGTCTGCCAATTGGAGAGTGCATTGAGTCGGTTTTAACTTGTATAGCCCAACTCCACATAGACATTGTAAGGAGTGGGATAGTGGGCCCACTCAATGATACAAACATGAGCCATGAAATATTTAAGCAGTAGAAAAGATAACTATTTACAAAGTTACAAAATGTTTCCATGTACATAACTTTCACACCCTAAGGGTGGTAGATAAAATGAAAAGGTTACATCCATATACACATAATCCCATATGCAGAGGGTAACAAGGCCATCTCATGATGTCCTTGTGTTCAAAAGTGAGCTCACAGTCATCCTAAGTCTTTTCCCTATAAAGCACCTACACCTGGGTGGAGGGAACACACAGAATAATAGGAAACAAAGAGTATGCATCAACAAAAGTTGAGTATGTACATTTAAAAATATTTTGGGCATTTAAATGGGTTAAAAGAGAAAAGGTGATGTTCCCATAAAAAGGAGGTTCTTCAAAAGATAGGTAGGTTCCAACAAGAGATATATCAAGAAAATGAATCCAAAAAGAATGAGGCATATAAATAAACAAATGAGATAACACATCTTGCCATTAACAGTCACAACAATCATAATCATTTGCACGCAGATATATTGACTAAACTAACTATAGTAGGGCCATGACACCACTGAGTCATTAGCCTAAGTAAAATGGGTGTAAAAGCACACCCTAGGTGGAAAAGCATGCCTCTGTATATATAAGGGTAGTAGGTCTTACAAGATTTCAGCCTACCTTGCCAGTATGCATGATTATCCTATGGTTTAAAGTTATGGATTACTCATATGAATCATAGTCTACTCTGAATATGTTTTGCCAGTTTCCCTATTGTGTCTATTTTCTTGGATAATGAGATTCTAAATTGGACAATATAATAGTGATACCAACCTATAACTAGTTGCGTAGGCTTCATAACCAGTTGGATTTCCTCTAAAGTCTAAGTTCATAGTGGTCGTGAGCCAAGCACAGCAAGGAAGGTGATGATCCTCATCGACTACATTTTTGGAATGGTCAGAGAAGACCTGGTTGTCTAGGAGACAAATAGACTCACCGCTATTGTTGTCGATTTTCCCTGGGAGTGGGTGTGCTTAGAGGTACAACTTCCGATAGCAGCCGGGTCAACATGGGTGAAGGTGGTGATCGATGGTCGGAGTTTGTCAAGGCTCAGATGATGTTGTGTGCTTGGAGAAAAGGATGCTGAGGCATTGGATCAATTTGAAGGGGGCAAGGCGACATGGAGTTTTGGTGTTGCATGTTGTTGCGTGATAGGGTTTGAAGTTGCATGATGAAGATAGAGACAACATGGTGATCTCTAGTTGATGGTGGGATTTAGCTTTGGCTTTATGGCACGGTAGGACCATAGGGAGGCATAGGGGTCCCCCATGGTCTGAGCATGATTGGGCAGTGTGCCCTGATATCCAACAGATTCATAGAACCAAAAGGGAAAGGATTTGAAGGTCTGAGGAGGAATAAGGATGTTGTCAGGCTGTTTGTAGGTGCTAGTTGTTGAGTAGAAGACGGTGTTGGTGGTAGGGTGGCACAATCAGTTGGCATTCAGGTTGTCATTGCTCATGGTTCAAAATGATTGCAGATCAGATCAAGTGACCAATTGTGTAGCAATGGAGAAAAGGAAAGGGAGAGGCAGGGCACTGAGTACGACAAGTGGCAGGTGGTGGCACATGGTTGTAGGTCCTAGGATAGTGTTGCAGACTAGTTGTTGGAGAGGATGGAGGAGCAATAGGAAGGAGGTGTTGCTTAATATTTGCAGGTGATCGCTACCGTCAACAAAAACCAAATTTGTGCACAATGTTATCCCTATTGTGATCTCTATGGATGGTTATGTCAGCGGTTGGAATGGTAGTCGGGTCCTAGTAGGTTGATCCATTGGTCGAGTCACACAGTGCCTGGGTAGATATGGTGAGGGGAAAGGAGATGTAGGGTGCAACTTTGGGGAGGTGACTATGGGATTTTATGGAGGCACCTTAGGCAGATGAAGGCATGGCGGCCGCTAGGGTTAAACTGTATGAGGGGGTAGGAAAGGAGAGGAGGGGCCAGCCATTACCAGCGGTGCCGCTACCCAGCATGAGTATGTGTGGGTTGGGGTCACGGATGAGAGGGGAATAACACCTTGCTTGCTTTACGTAAAGAAATGAAATAAGGAAAATTGACAAAACTCTTTGATGATAAGTTAATGGTATTAATTACATTCATTCATTTAGCTTAAATCGATTAATTGGGTGGTTAATGGAGTCGTATTGCCATGGAATTTGGTGGGTAGGATAAATTATATATGAGGAAAATGATTTTAACTTCTATTTTATGTTTTGAAAATATTTGATAAAATATTCAAATACTTGCATTTTAAATATTCTCTTAAGACATTTAATAACTAGGGACATCATTATATAGATATATTCGATTGCATTCTTCTTTCACTGCTATAAATGTTGTAGGGTGCCCACCATGACGTGTCTATGAATTAATGTCTTTATACATAAGCTCCTATAATTAATTCCATTATGATTATTTTATCCTCAAAATATCATATATATGGATATTTATGAACTCAAGACATTATTTGACTTTAATTATTTCTAGTTCACTTAGAATTATATAATGATGTATTACATATTAACATAATCAAACATGAATCTTGAAGAAGAGGGTACAAAACTATATGTCTAGATTTGAGTATGTTATAACACTCCACCCCTTATAGAGGATTTCATTCCCAAAATCCAACCATCACTAGCTAATAATACTGAGTCATAATTCCAAACTTACCTAAGGATTTCTAATTTTACTTACTCTAGTAGGTCGTATCATACTGTCTCATTTTACACTTATAGTCCATTCTCAGAGTGAGACTATAATACTCCACACATCATATCATATTAGTTTTCTCAGATTACATGTTGAGTGAGGAAAGTTGAACCAAGGCTTAAGGTCATCTAACGTGGTACATTACTTATGGTTACCTATACTATTGTGGTAATTTCACTATCCACTAATCACAGTCATGAGATTACTTGCATGTTATGTCTAGGTTTTATTACCGCCTCTAACCCTCCATCATTCCAGAATGAGTGATCAATTTCTATAACTAGGTTTTCCTTTGGGTTCATTCAGACTGCAACCACTAAGTTGGTGTATTAACTAGATTAGGAGCAGTAACCTCAACATATGTAATCATGTCTTTAATTTTCAATTTTAATTATTTTCTTTATATTGGGTGTACGAGTAATAATTATTACTATTATCTATATTTTTTTAAAGTAAAGTAATAGTCTATAATGCCCAAGACCACTACCCTAGGCTCTAGTGGAGTAATAGGAATGACGAATGGCCCCACAGACCACCACTAGCCTTAACTGCATGCTTTTTCATCACTCACACACAAGTCAGGATCAACTTCCTGACCGGTCACCCATCCTAGTACTACTCCAAGTTGAGCACGCTTAACTATGGAGTTCTTTAGTGATGGGCTCCCAGAAAAGGAGGTGCACCTTGGTGATATGGGTAGTCCAATCATTCCTTTTAAGATCATATTATCCGAGGCTCAAATCATGGGATGTTACAATCTCCCCCACTTAGAATCTTGATGTCCTCGTCAAGGCTCAACTATATGGCCTCATAATCTGACCCTGTTTCAGTGCAGACCCACAATGGCCCATGGACACCCAGCTCCTGATCACGGAATACCAGCGCAAGGGTGGCTACATCACCATGGATAGCCCTTTCCTACATGCTTGGACCATACGGCTCAAGACTAGCATGCCACATGCTCATGTAGGCCCCACCTACTAGAGGGGTTATGGCTCTGATACCATTTGTAACGCCCAACCCACTGCCCTAGGCTCTAGTGGAGTTTCAGGAATGATGATTGGCCCCACAAACCACCACTAGCCTTAACTGCATACTTTTTCATCACTCACGCACAAGCTGGGATCAACTTCCCAACTGGTCACCCATCCTAGTACTACTCCAAGTTGAGCATGCTTAACTATGGAGTTATTTAGTGATCGGATCCTGGAAAAGGAGGTGCACCTTGGTGATATTGGTAGTCCAATCATTACTTTTAAGATCATATTATATGAGGCTCAAATCCTGGGATGTTACATAGTCACAGAGGAAAATTAACAAGGTTTGCTCATTCATCCTACTTAGGTAGTAGCTATACATGTTTGTCATTATTACTAGAAATTACTTAAGCATTACTTATTTCTTCCTCTATTAAGATAAGGTAGACTTTAAGTTAATTTACACTCCTAATCAGTGAAGTGTATGACTCCACCCCCTAGAGGTTAATCCTATTCATTAACCATGTATAGAAATAGCTCAACGTAGGTCTATCAAGTCACTTATATCCAAAACTCTTCAATTTTCTACCATTAGGTCTAGGGTTTCAAGGTTAGCCTAACTTGTTAGGGTGTCTCACAAAGGGGTCTCAAACCTTATGTAGTGGTAACTTGGTTCAAAAAAAAATTGATAAATCCCAAAAAAATCTTTTTCTTTTGTACATATATAGTATAATGATGAAAATATTTTTCAAGATGAAAAAACTTGCGATGGAAATCCAAAAATGGTGCCAAAATCAATCTGAGAACCAAGTCAGCCACTTTTGACCACATACAACATATACTATCACTCTAACATCACATCATATAAAGGGGGTCCTCCACACATCTTCAAGGCACACATCAAGCATATCCAAATTCTAGATGAGGACGGGATGCATGTTTCTTCTAGGATGCAATTGACTTCTAGTAGGTCCTACTAGGCATGACCTCTATTATTCCACCATTCTCTTAATCATGACTTAGGCCATCATATCCCCAAAACATCATTTATTTATAGGTTTGTGTAACCATAATAAGAAGATATTAGGGTCTCTGTTTCCCTAGTCAGTTTACATTCATTGTGTCAATACAAGCCTTAGTGAGCTAGATAGTCAAACTACTCCTTATTACACACATTTGGTGAACAAATTACCATAATGATGATGAGAGAGTGGTCAACTCTTTATGGATCAATGCTAATGTACCTACCTCACATAACCTTAGGGAAAAAGGTAATATGGCACAAAGTTTTATTATGTGATCAAACTACACGATCATTCCTTTATAGGACAAGGGAGATAGCATCATGCCTACCTTATGGGTATGAGAGGGATGAAATCCCAAGGATATTTACTTGAAACCTACATCTTCCTTCAAAAAATCTAATTTATGAGATATCCCATGTTTAGCTAGGATAGTATCCAGCCCTTGGATGGTAAGTTACAACCAAGCTATGTTGAAATAACTCCATGTTGTAGGCAAGACAAGCCTAGCCTTAAAGGATCTAGTTCATTTCATCATGTTCTATCATAGAACATCTCAAAATCTAAAACCCATGTCAATATTCTATGTTTGTATTTCATGCTCAGTCCACATAATGTGTGTATTATAGGCATGCTAAAAAACAACAAAAGCAAAAGGTTTAATGACTTGTACTAAGGATATGAACAATTATGTGAGTTTAAGTCAACCTACTCTCTATAGTAGATAAATTTCCCTCTCCTAAGGGAGGAGGTAGTTGATAATGTCTAGGAGAGTCAACCCCTAGGTGTAGAAAGTGAAAGCTCTATAGAGAGGGTGGGTTTGATGAGAATTTACCCAAAAACTAAGTCAACAACATAGATAGTTTGGAATAAATATCACCAAGTTGGACATGGGTTGAAAGCCTATTTGGTAATTGAGGACTCAGGTTTAGATATGACAACAACCTATAAAGGTTCACCTACCTACTCAGGAAAAATCTAGGATAACTTGAAATGGTCAAGTTACTGATTGCTTAGGCTCTGATATCATTCTGTAAGGAGTGGGACCCGATAGTGGGCCCAGTCAATGATATAAAAATGAGTCATGAAATATTTAAGTAGTGGAAAACATAAAAATTTACAAAGTTATAAATTTTTTCCATGTACATAACTTTCTCACCCTAAGGGTGGTAGATAAAATGAAAAGTTTACATCCATATGCAGATATCCTGTTACAACCCAATTTTTGGGTTCATTTGGTGAGAAATGTGATTTCTCATAATAAAGATAAATGAACAAATAATTATGTCTTTTGATTGAATGCATGAATAGCCTTGATGATTGTGTTGTGGGCTTTATTGGCTATTGGGCCCAATAATAAGGAAACTCAATTAATTAATGAATAATTGAGAATAGAGGAAAGAAAAGTGTGGAAACCTCTAGAAGGAAAATCCAAAGAGGGATTTCGTGCCTCTTGGGTTCCTTGGGTTCCAAGGACTCCAAAGTTGAAAAAATAAAGCAACAAGGAAAGAAAAGATCAATTAAGCATTTCTTTTTTAAGAAAGAAATTGAAAACAATGATAAATGTGGGAAATAAGTGGAAAGAGGAATAATTGAGTTATCCTTGGTGGAATTTCGTATCCCAAGGATTCCTAATGTTAAAAGGAATACCAATGACGAAAATAAAAGAGAAATAAAGAGAAATCCTCAAAAGGAGATATTTTAATAAAGAAATAAGTGAGAAAATGAGAAATAATGGATAAAAGATAAGCAAAGGGCTAAGGAACATTCCCAATATGGGATTTCGAGCCATTAAGGTTCCTTGAGGTCCAAGGAAATCCAAGATAATAATAGCAAAGGAAAGAGAAATTAGGTGAGAAATATACCTAATTGAGTAATAACTTGCAACTAAATAAAGGGACCCAATTTCTTTATATAATGAGCCCAAATTAGGTATGATGATGTATTAAGTCATTAATAAGATTCCCTTAAATTTTGGGATTAATTGGATAAGAGGTTTGCGAGTTATGATTTTTACAAATTTCCCTAAAGTGTTGTGATTGTAATAAATGTCACACTTTTCCGATTTAAATGGATATAGAAGGAAATGGCACCAGCCGTTGGATCGAGATCTGACACTTTCGGTGCATCTCCTTCCTCGAATCTGAGAAGGAATGAACTGTGAAAATAGAGGGATATTTCCCTCGATTTTCCTCGCAAATCAACGCATGTGCAAACCTGGAAATCTCTTCGTTGGATTTGGGAGGAGATTCTGAGTCAGTTATACCCAAATTTCTTGCCCTTTGGAGGAGTCTAAGAGATGCGCCCAAGTCCCAATTTCTAGCTGGATACCTGTTGACCCGGAAGCTATATATATATAGCCAATCCAGTCAATTTGAATGAACATAATGGTCATGAAGCTCAGCCAAACCAATGGCTTCAAAACCAGACTCCAGATCCCGCTCTCTATCCCTGCTCTTCTCCTTCTCCTTCCTAGTTTCTATGGGAGGGAACTCCCTAGTCGACTTCCCTGTATACGCATCCTAGGTGGGAATTGAACCTGCTAATAGGTTTGATGGCGAGTTGTGGAGCTAGGCTCTCCCTTTTCGGCCGCGGAGGAAGCCTAAAGCCCGGAGTCAACCTCCTCATTGACTCAGCCGAGATGTAGGCTCGCGAACCAGGTGCGCGAGGAAGAAGACGGATAGGAGGAAAGACCCGCCTACCCCTGACTCTAGTAAAGGTGAAGAAGGGCAGAAGCATCCTTTTGACGTCGTTTGAGCCAACCTGTGTGAAAAAAAGGGCTGATTGGGCTGATGTGGCGTGTTTCTGTTGGTGTCCATGTATTTAACCTTGCGAAATTCATATATATAGATTGGTACATCTAATGAAGACAAATTATTTATGAATCTTGCTCATAAAAACATGAAGAATACAATAAAAATGTAATTGACGCTTAATTTTGCTTACAATTTCAAAAGTACACCAAATTATCACCTTTGATGTATTAAATTGTGGTAAATCCTAATGTTGATATGGAACTTAGATTTAATGACTCTTTTGGGTTAATTTGGTTTGGAACCCTAATTCTGAGAAATATTAACCTATTAAGAATAAAAGAGAGAGTTAATTTGGAAAAAGGTAGTCCCATGCTTGTTTTAGGGTTTTATGCACATGATTATGTTTAGAAACCCTAATTTTGGAAAATATGGGTTTTAAGGGGTTAAATCCGAAAATATAATTATAGAACTGAGTTTTCATGGTTCTAAGCTATTTTGAGTATAAAAGTTATTAATTATGTATAAATACCCTTAATGGAGTAATTGGGGTTTTTCTAATGAATAAAGGAAGAATTAATGACAATTAGAGTTCATATGTTAATTAGACCATAATGAACTATGAATTGATGATAAATGTGTATAATGATCTTATCATGGATTAAAAGAATAAAAATAGTAGCTTTAATGTAAAAGAAGCTTAATGAACTTAATTGATGGTTAATGGTGCCTTTAATCTGAAAATAGGGTTATATGTTGTTAAGATAACCTTAATATTGAAGAATAAATGAGATAATTAGGGTTTATGAGTAATGGTATAAAATTAGGGTTTAAAATAGTAAAAGAGTAAAAGGAAGTAAAACCCTAATTGCAAAGTAAACCCTAAAAAGAGTAAGAAACTCTAAAAGGGAATAGAAACCATAAATAGCAAGATGGTTTGAATAGATTTTGATAAAAAGGTATTAATGCAATTTCAGGACTGAATTGTGCTTGCTTGCTTGCTTGATTCTGGATTATTTGGTTGTTTGGATTAATTCTGCATTCAAGACAACTTGACATGTATGTGGTTAATTATGGTTAATTGCATTAGTTTTCCGAGGGTTTTCTGAATGTTTCCTCGTATTGAATGCAATCTAAACAATTGGATGTTCATACTTGCAAAATTATAAAGTCACTATGGTTATCACAATTATAAAGAAATGTGTATTCTCGCACCTACATGCCACCCTGATGGAAGATGCCATAAAGGTCAGGCCCAAGAGGGTAGACCAATGGGCACCCTGAGAGGTGACCCCAGACACCAAGCTCGGGAATGAGAAGGTGGTCTATGATGCATGACTATGGAGCACCATGAGAGGTGACTCCCAGGCACCAAGCTCGGGATTGAGAAGGTGGCCTTAAGTCAATGGAAAAAGAGAAACCCTAGAGGGGTATGCCAGGGTTAGGGCAAAAGCGGTGGAGAATGACACATTGAAAATTGTCTTGTTAAACAATTTGATTGTAATTATTAAATTGTTAGTCATATCTGTGAAATTTTGGATGTCCCCACATAACGACATATTCCGATATGCTGACCGATGTTTTGTTTGTCGACATTTTAGGTACAAGCTTGAAAAGGACAAATAGTAAAGTGGCATATGTGAAATTAATTAAGAGTTAAAGTACAAAGGAGGATTAGTTAGAGTAGACTCCTGATGCGGATAGATGTAGATATCACAGAATTGAAAAAGGTATGCAAAGTTTTATTTTGTACCAGTTTCCAGTTTAGTTAGTAAAATTTGTTAATTTTTATTGATTATTTGTCGAACCTTTGATCTGGGTTATTGTATAACGGCTCTGACCTTTCGGTCTCCCTTAAATGGGGGTTACCGGGAGGTGGGGTCGTTACATATCCCATATGCAGAGGGTAACAAGGCCATCTCATGCTATCATTATGTCTAACAATGAGCTCACAATCATCTTGGGTCTCTACCCTATAAATCACCTACACCTGGGTAGAGGGAACACACAAAAAATAGGAAACAAAGAGTATGCATTAGAAAAAGCTTATTATGTACATTAAAAAATATTTTGCGCATTTAAATGGGTTAAAAGAGCAAAAGAGATGTTGCCATAAAAGAAGGGTTATCAAAAGATAGGTAAGTTCCAACAAGAGATATATCAAGAAAATGAATCCCAAAAGAATGAGGCATATAAATAAACAAATGAGATAACACGTCTCACCATTAACAATCACAAAAATCATAATCATTCACATGCAGATATATTGGACTAAACTAACTATAGTAGGGACATGACACTATTGAGTCATTATCCTAAGTAAAATGGGTGGAAAAGCACACCCTAGGTGGAGAAGCACGCCTCTGTATATAAGGGTAGTAGGTCTTATAAGATTTTAGGCTACCTAACCCGCTTGCATGATTATCCTATGGTTTCAAGTTGTGGATTATTGATACGGATCATAGTCTACTCTGAATAGGTTTTGCCACTTTCCTTGTTGTGTCTATTTTCTTAAATAACGAGATTCTAAATTGGAAAATATAATAGTGATACCAACCTGTAACTAGTTGTGCAGGCTTCATAACCCATTGGATTTCCTCCGAAGGCCAAGGTCATAGTGGTTGTGAGCCAAGCAAAGAAAGGAAGGTGATGCTCCTCATCAGCTATGTTGTTGGAATGGTCAGAGATGACCTTGTTGTCAAGGAGTCAAATAAACTCACCACTATTGTTGTCAATTTGCCCTCAGGAGTGGATGTGCATAGAGGTACAACTTTCACTAGCAACAAGGTTAACGTGGGAAAAGGTGGTAATCAATAGTCAGAGTCTGTCGGGGCTCAGATGATGGTGTGTGCTGGGAGAGAAGGATGTTGAGGTGTTGGATCAATTTGAAGGGGCCAAGGCGGCATGGAGTTTTGGCATTATAGGTCATAATGGGATAGGGTTTGAAGTTGTAGGATTAAGACAGAGATGACATGGTGATCTCCAGTTGATGGTGGGTTTTAGTACTGGCCTGATGGCATACCAGGACCAGAGGGAGGCATAGGGGCACCCCATGGTCTGCGCATGGCTGGACATTGTTCCCCAATATTCAACGGATTCACATGACCAAAAGGGAAAGGATTCAAAGGTTTGAGGAGGAAGAAGGACGTCATTATGTTGTTTGCAGGTGCCAGTTTCCGACTTGCAAAATATGGTGGTGGTAGAGCGGCACAATCAGTTGGCATTTAGGTTGTCGTTGCTCATGGTTCAAAATGATTGTGGATCAAATCAAGTGGCTGGTAGTGTAGCAAGGGATAAGAGGAAAGGGGGAGGTAGGGCATTGAGTAGGGCAGGTGGTAGGTGGTGGCACTATGGTTGTAGGTCCTGGGCCAATGTTGTAGACCAGTTGCTGGAATGGATGGAGGAGCAATAGGAAGGTGGCGATGCTTGCTATTTGCAAGTGATCGTTGGCATCAGCGACAACCAAATCTATGCACAAGGTTATCCCTATTGTGATCTCTATTGGTGGTGATGCTGACGATTGGAGTGGTAGTTGGTTCCTAGTAGGTTGATCCATTGGTCGAGGCACATAGCACCTAGGTCTAGGTGGATATGGTGAGGGGAAACGAAGACATAGGCACAACTATTGGGAGGTGGCGATGGGATTTTATGGAGGTGCCTTAGGTAGATGAAGGCATGGTGGTTTCTAGGATTAAACTGTGTATTGGGGGTGTAGGAAAGGAGAGGAGGCACCATCCATTACCAGCGCTACTACTACCCAACGTGAGCATGTGTGGGTTGGGGTCACGGCTGAGAGGGGAATAATGCCCATCTTGTGTTACACGAAGAAATGAAATAAGGAAAACTGACATAACTCTTTGATGACAAGTTAATGGTATTAATTACATTCATTCATTTAGCTTGAATCGATTAATTGGGTGGTCAACAGAGCCATATTGGCATGGAATTTGGTGGGTAGGATAAATGGTATATGAGGAAAATGACTTTAACCTGTATTTTATGTTTTGAAAATGTTTGATATATTATTCAGATATTTTCATTTTAAGTACTCTCTTAAGACATTTAATAATTGGGGACACCACACCATTATATATATATATATATATATATATATATATATGTGTGTGTGTGTGTGTGTGTGTGTGTGTGTGTTCAATTTCATTCGTCTTTAATAGATATTAATGTTGTAGGGTGCCACCAGGCCGTGTCTATGAATTAATGTATTTATACATCAGCTCCTATAATTAATTCCATTATGGTTATTTTATCCTCAAAGTATCATATATAAGGATATTTATGAACTCGAGACATTATTTGACTTTAATAATTTCTAATTTACTTACATTTATACAATGATGTATTGGATATTGACATAATCAAACACGGATATAGAAGAAGAGGGTTCAAAACTATATGTCTAGATTTGAGTATGTTATAGACACTATATGGAATCAGATTCACACTAGATACCAAATCAAGTAAGGATTGGTCTATGCGATGTCCCCATATGTAGCTAGGTATGGGTGGGGCTCCTAGGTTTTTCTCTTCATGAGAAGTGAGTTTTGATGAAAGATCTCACTTGTTCAATCAACTTGATTTTCTTATGCATCCTCCTTGTTGACTTCCTTTTGATAGTGTACACGTCCTTAAGAAATTTGGCATCATATGGGATTTTTTTGATAGCATACAATAATGTAATGCTCACCTTCACTTGGTGAAACACCTCTAAAATGTCAACATTGTGTTTTTCCTCCTTTTTACTTTTGGGGGATCATCCAATACAATGAATGGTGGTTCACTTGCTTTTGCAACACTTGAATCAACATGATTTCCTTGTGGAATCACATGAGGTGGGGCACTATGGATTGTAGAACTTGCAAATGGAGTAAAAGGTGGGGCACATGGCATCACATGCTCAACATGAGGTCTCACGACATCATCTTCAGCAATCTCAATCATAGTATCACCACTTGACTGACTTTGCCTTGTTTCATTAGCATTTCTTTGACTTGTGGGATGCTCAAGAGATCTTACACTCCTTATAACTATCACAACACTTCCTTGCTCATGATGGAGAGGGAGATCTTTTTGTGGCTGTGGAGGAGGTGGAGGTAACCCTTGATATTAGAATAGATATGGAGGAGAAAATTGAGGTTAGAAGGTGAAGTGGTGGGATGATTGTAGTGATGGAGGGGGAGGAGGAATATAAGTCTTGGGACAGCCTTAAAAATGATAAATAAGATGTACATGCATAGGTGTTAGACTATAGAAAACTTTAGAGGAATGCATATGTCCATTTTCTTCATTGAAGTTCAGTATGGGTTAGGAGGACAACTTTGCTTTCGCTTGTAGAGCAAGAATTGAAGAGAGCTGCTCCACCATTTTCTCAAGCTTTGTCACATTATTTTGCACATAATCAAAGCTTTTCGGTCTAGAGAGAACTTCATCCTCAAATTTTGATCTCTATCTTGGACTTTGTTGTTCCTGGTAGCTCTAATGATGAGGTGTCTTCACTTTTTCACCAAAGGACTCAACAAAATTAACCGAGTGACAAGAACCACTTTCTACTTGATTCTTTATAAAGCTCACCATTTCTCCAAGAATATTAATCAATTGTGGGGTTGAATCACTATGAGATGGAGATGTCACACCCACGGGGTAGTCATCATCATTCATCATGCTAGAAGCTTGGATCCTTGAACTTTTCGCCAAATGTTCAAATAGCGGCCATGTCTCCTCAAGTGGTTTAGCTACAAAAGCTTCTCCATAAGAAGAATCCACTGTATATTGACTCATTGGAGATATATCAGAGTAAAAGGACTGAACTAGCTACAAAAAAAGGATCTCATGGTGTGGGAACTCTCTCAACAACTTCTACAACCTCTCCCAAGCATCATGGAACTTCTCATTACCCACTCGATTGAAACTCACTATGGCACGCCGATTTGTGTCAACCTTACAATGGAGTATAATTTCCTTAAGAAGGCATTCTTAATCTCTTCCCAACTCATGATGTCCCTTCTCAAATCATATCAATCTTTGGCTTTGTCTTTGATAAATAATAAGAACAAGGTCAACATGATTGAGTCATCACTGGTTTTTGGTATCCTAAAGGTAGAACATACTTCAAGAAAGAAGTCTAAGTGCATGTGGGGGTTCTCACTCTCCAAGCCATTGAAGGTATGAAGGAGCCAAAGAAGACCTATAGGGATGGATAATTGGTCCCCTAGCATTTGATCAACTCTATTAACAATTGGCGATTGGTAGTTTCTAGGCATGAAGTACTCTTGAATTGTCTTGTGAGGTGTATTTTGGTCTTCCATCTTTTCTTCCACGATTTGTTGTCACTTGTAAAAGGCACAACCAAACAAAAGAGAACAAGTTAGCAAACCAATATGTGCAAATAATGCAAAGAATAAAAAATAGAAATGATTATGGTAGTAGGAAAATATCAAGGAAAAACTAACTGGCTAGGATGAACGCCTTTCTCCCTGGAAACAACATCAGAAAGCTTGGTGTGTTTTTCCTTGGGTCACATGCTAATCAATTGAATGTTGACTAAATGCAACCCTAGAGGTTTTGAACACAATAGGGATCTTTCACATTTATGAATGGCCTAAACTAACACAACCACTTAGACTGACACACTAACCCGCAAGAGCACGGGTCCTGTTATAGTATAGGCAAGTGGCAAGAATATGGTCGATCTATAGGGAGAAACAGGGGCACTAGAGCTAAGTTAGTTTTGGCTAGGTTCCTACTGTGGAGTCTATTGTTGAAGGTTTTGAAGGTTGATTTTTTTATTACACTAAGGGTTGAACAAACAAGCAATTAAATAGGAACAAGAATCAAAACCTAAATTACCCTAGACAATTAGTTCTAATGAGCAAGGAAAGATAAGCTAAGCAAGAAAAGGCAAGAAAGGAGAAAATTACACTAAGGCAACCAAGAAGAGATATACACTACTCTAAGCTAGCAATTAAGACTAAAGAACAATTAAAGACCTTAACTAGCAAGAACAAAGCAAGAGCGATGAAAGAAGCTAACTAAGCAAGTAAAGACTAGCTAAGTAAGAAGGCAACTAGGGTTTCAATACAATTAAGAGAAATGTGGGTTGTTTGGGAGAATGCACTTGTCAATTGGTTTGGGAATGATAACATGTGTCTTTCATCTAGATTACCAAACAAAACAACAAGCTAGATGCTAATGAATTGCCCTAAACTAATAACTGGCCATGAAGATGATAGGGTGTGTAGAGGGGAACTTGTCCCTATCACCTCCTACCCACCCTTACAAGGCTCAATTGGATTAGGGTTTAGGTGAAATTCAATTAGGATCAATTCAAGCCTAGGTATATAGGATATAAATTCTTAGGGTAATCAGGGGTTGAGGGTAGTAATGGGAGGTGGAATGAGATTTTAGACCTCACATCACCTACATTCTAGCCTTGAGAAGGCTCCAAGATAATTACACTAAATGTTTCTATACTAGCTACTTAGATATCTCACATAGGTGTAGGAGAATTTATTAGCATATAGGAAGGTGAAAAGCTAACTAGGGATCCACTAATTGGGCCTAGGAGCAATTCACAAAAAGAACCACATATAAGGAACTTTACTAGAATCCTAGGTGATTTCAAGCACAAACCACGAAGTAATTTATGGTAAATGAGATAGAAGTAGAACATAATCATTAGAAAAAAAAATTACGATGTTTACATATCACTTTACCCCAACATGGTAGCAAAGTAACATTTTAAACTCCAAACAGCCCACCTAAGGGACCTAGCAACTAATAGAACAAGAAAATACAAAAAGAGAGGAGAAAGAGGTAGAATTAGCCAAGGATCTCGATGTAGATGAAGAGAACTCCTTCTCTAGCAGCTACAAGGATGTGATACTCCCTCATCCAAGGTGGAATGGCATGGGATGATGGTGGAAAGTGGTGAGAACCCTAAGAAACTAGGATTTTGGTGGTGGAAATGGTGAAATGGAGTGGAAATGAGGTGGAATGGCCAAGGAGAAAAATGGGGAGCTTAGAGGTGGTATAAGGTAGCTACAGGTGGCCTCCCTTGTGCTAAAGACACCACCCATGATGTATAGGTGGTGGGAAAGTGCTATGTGAAGTGGGGGTAAAATGGGTAATGCAGTGTTAAAAATCGGGTAGATATGTAAGTAGCTCAGCCATGTTGGGCAGCACGGCTATGGGGGGTAGTGAGTAGTATGGCCATGGTGGAGTGGAACGGCCGAGGTGAAAATTTGTTAAAGTTACATGTTTTTTGGGGGTTTTGAGTGGTTGGTCACTAGCTGCACGGCCACGGTGGCCCACGCAATCATTTTGGACTGAGGAGGCGCCGCCCATTCTATAGAGAATGATTGTGGTCATGCTGGTCAGCATGGTAGTTCTGGCTAGCACGATCGTGTTGGGGTTTTCATAGCATGATCTTAGTGCTGAGCAATTTCTTCAACTCTTAAACTGATGTCATCTTTGTGTTCTTTAACTTAGTCAGCATGGTCGTTCCTCGTCATCACAGCTGTGTTGAGGACTTTGCTTTCACTTTGAGATTTGAACTTCATGATCCATTGACTTCTTTATTTTAGCTTAACTCTTGGATACTAAGGGTAGGTTGGGGGAGAATTGGGAGCTTCTTTGGGCCCCTCCATCTCTCTTGTCCATACAAGCACTGAAAAACATGCAAAGAACATCCAAAAGTGTCATTTGATGATAAAACAAATATTGAGGGAAATAACATGTAATCAAACAGGTATAGATGTGATTGAAGTGAAGATGAAGCCCTAAAATAGGAATGCATCAACCAACCACCCACCATGATTGGCCAACCACAAAGGGGGCTGAAATCATTAGTAGCTACTAGAATCATAGATTTATTTGAGAACAATGAATCAGATGACTCAATCATCAGATCAAAGGAATCCTAAAATTGTCAGTAATACATATAGCCTTTATAAATTTTAACAGTGATCACCCGACTATGCTCCATGATTATTCGACCAACTACATGATATCTTGAATAGTTAGTAGCACTATTTAGACAGCCTTTGTTGATGAGACCGCACAACCAATGTTTGAGCTGCCTTAACATGCAAGTCATTGATCAGCTGATCCAATTTCCTAGATCTGTTGACTACCAACCCAACGCCTTTAAAATTAGGGATTGGGAAAAGGGATTCAGTGAGACCTAATCCCTCCCTTGCCCTAGCAAATGGTATCCCTCTCTCAGCTTCTCACTTTCTCACACACTTTCACAAAGCCATCCAGGCTGATCGATCAACTTTGCATCTAGCACCTGACTGAGCACCTTACACCACTCGCTTGAGTAGATCCACATTGTTGTGCTTGAGCTACCATCGAGATCGTCTAAGCATTACCTAGTTGTCTTCCGCTGACTAAGAATTGCCTTTTCTTGAGTAACAACAATGTGAGTGCCCTCCCTCTTCCCTCAAATTGATGCATCAACACAAGGATCTTGAGCTCCTCATGCACTACCAATCAGCTGAACCCAACCTATGTTTGCCTAATCCTATACCAAGAGAGTATGCTGACTCCTCCCTAATCGATTGACCTTCATACTTGGTCATTGGATCTCTGTATTTATCAACCTATGAATAGTCACTAATCACCCGACTACAACTATTGGTTGCCTGATCAAAGGAATTTGGAGTCTCTTGACCTCCTCTTGATTGATCGATAACCCCAAGATGATCACCTGACCCCTTAACTCCAGGCTCACATACATCTATTTGACTACCCAATTACCTTCTTTGATTGTGTAATTAGTATTCCAACAGATGTTGACATTCCAACAACTCAAGGAGTCACATTTGACCATCCTACCAAGGGGTCTAGCCTTAGAATCCTACAAAACTTGAATGTTGTTAGCTTGATGAAAGGCAAGGAGAAGTCCAAAGTGACATTATCTGAAATATACTACTCTCTCTCTCTCTCTTTCTACTAGACCCATAGGTGGCATTCATTTTTTAGAGTGGACTAATGTATATGACTTGCCTCCCCTTGAGGACATGGAGGATGAGGAGGTAATGGAGGCTGATGCAACTATAGTCGATTATCTGATCGAGAACATTGACACTTGGTAGGGCACTTCTTTACCTGACCCCCGATGCAGCCACCTCAGACTGGGGGCAAGCCATGGGCCTGCAAACCAACCTTCGCGCCTGCATATTTTCTCTTTTTTCCAAGTACAAGATCATCTTCATCACCAAGTGCCACAAGAGACACAAAGCCATGGAGTCCATTAGGGTACAATTGACCCATTACACATGGCCAAAGACGCTCAGGAGCTCGGTCATCTATGAGACTATCACGCACATTCTATATTGTGCATACATCTCCATCTTTTCTTTTCACATGTTATTGGTCTTCCTATAGCTCACTCTAGAGTTACTTGCTTCCTTCACAAAGCATTTTAGTAAGGATCATGAGAATGGCTGCTCCTTGTGCATGTTCAGTGGGGAGCATTCCTTGGACTATGAAGACCTCACATCGATGTCATCAAATAGTGGCAGAGGAAGTGCATTTAAGACATTCACAGTCACCCGTCTGAGAAATACAACACTAACAAATTTTAAGTGAAGATCATTGGGTTTCTTCCCTCCTTCCCACATTGCACCAAGGCATAATTCATATACTTCCTAGTGGTTTGTTACCTTCACAACATACTCACCTACATGAACTTTGGTCAGATGGGTGCATTGGCATCGGCATTGTGTCCAATCTTTACTATATGTGGTGTCTATTGAATGACAAGCCCTGCCATTATGGGAGTACATTCATCGAGCATCTACACAATCAGCAACACTAAAATAAGACCTTCAAGTTCTGTCAGGGAGGAGTCATCACCACCATCTCCACCTACCTTGTCCACACCCACATCCCCTTCACTGTGATGATGAAGCATAATTCATCGCATTTGATTGACATCAAGTACTTGGTGACATGTGAACATGAGGATTTCCAAGGAGGATGACATCTATCATTGGATGTTCACAAACAGCTGGGCCATTCTTCTACTGCCCACCCAAACCTACTTCATGGTAGAAAATCTCATCTACTACCTATTGGTATGTATGCCCTAAGAGCCAATCATGTGATGATTTGATTGGCATACATCATGATTGATTTGATAAATATCAAAGGAAAGCTTCCAATTTATTCTAGCTCAATCGATTATGAGATAAATGATGGAGCAGAATGAATGTCTAAAGAATGACAATACTCAATGACATATGTCTTCAATTACGTGACTTGAAAAATGAGATCATATGGATGTTAAGAGTATGTACATTCTTGTTATGTCCCTAGTCAGATGTCATTATGTAAGGTTGATAGACAAAAATGACACATCAAGACTAGAGTGTGTGTTGGTTGATGACAGTGTCTCATTAGTAGTGATATATGATATCAAACCAAGCACACATATACATGTTGGAGAACAGTGTATCGGACAGACCCACCATGAGAGTGACACATGGAACCATGACATGGTAGTCAGAGTCATTTCTCATAGTGATGGTGGTGATTGTCGGACACTCCCAACCGACCGGTTCAAAAGTGAATCGATCGACTCACCTGCCCAGATGACCGATTGAGTTATGAAATGACCAGTTCATCTGTCGCAGTATAATTAGTTCATGGAAATTATGGACCCTTCTACTCCCGCACAGACTAGGAACCCTGACCCTGTCCTCTACTATAAATAGAGGGGTACATGGGGCTTCTCAGAATAGACAACTCAAAACATCAGTTGCTCTACAAAGTTGTTGTCCTCTCTGGTTGTGGTAACCGAGATAGCCCAAGCAAGTTCTACCCATCCAGGGAGGAATAGTGAGGGAAAGACAACTGTAGAAAAGAAACTAATTGTGGGAGAGTGTGCCAGTGACTAGTATACCAACAAAGGGGGATGACTCCTTCTAGTATCCTTCAAGATAAGATGACTAGAATTCTCGGTGGTCCGTGTAGACTATCTATAGAGGTAGGAGATTTCTACTGCTCAAGAGGATGACTGTCAACTGCAGTCTGGGTCAAGACCAGGAGCTACACAGACGTCGTCAAAGACGGGTGGTTGAAAACCGCACTAGTTGTGAGGTATTTTCACTAAGCAAGCCTCAGGACTAGGTATATCTCGCTAAAATCATCCTTCCCATTACATAGATTTTGATGTGATCTACTGATTATGGGTTTATGGTCAAGTAAAATTTTTGTTTCCGCAGCCTACTCTGACTACGTAAAACCCAACTCTACCTTGACGAGATGAGTGTGCACATCCACCATTACATGAGGGAGCATCCACCTCTCACGGGTAAAGTTCTTTTGTCAATATCTAGGAGATGTAGTGCCTCCATGGAGGTGAATGATGAGCATTTTGGCCCTTCCCTTCCCCCTTTTGCATGTCATACAAAGCGATGTGTGCCTAATATTATAGGGCCATCTAAGCCCTATGATTGTACCAGCCTCCAATAATAGTTGGACCAGATTTAGGAACCTAGACCCGCATGAAGCGGGAGCAACAAGGACAGGGCCACCAGATCAACCACATGTACCTATGCATAAGGTTCATGAGCAGTGGCATGTGGGTCGAGGTGACACTAGCATGAGTGCACATACTATGTTGACTTAGGTGTGGGACATATGTACCCTTCATCAACCTCTCAGTATTGGGGAATACAATACACTAAGACGTCAAATGTGAATTTTATTGCACATGCAAATTCACTAGGGGTGAAATCCCTAGATTTTTTTCTAGATTAGTGCATTGATCACCACCGCAAGCAGACAGATCTTATTCTAGTACAATTTAGGATCAAACCCAATGGATAACGTATTTAAGAATTAACTAATCAAGGTAACCAAGAAAGAACTAGTATTTATCAAGATAATTGAGTTGGTTTGATTAACTAAGGTTGCAAGAATGAAAAGAGCTAAATTAAGGTTCTAGTCATCAATGGATGGAAACACTAGGATGGAACTAGGTTTCACAACCACTGTCTGAATTTGTGCATTCATTCAAATCCAAATACATATGAAGAGATAATTGGAGTTATGAAACTCTCCCCTTTCAGCGTTAGAAACTTGTATGAGTATATATCCATGTAAGCTTGATGTCTCGTTCCTTACAGATCCTATATCCACTACTCCAAAGACTTCATGTCCAAAGTTCTCGTTAGAGCATCAACCAAATCTAATTGATAACAAATCTTAAACATTTATGTTCTCATAGCATAAGATTATAATAAATCATGTAAAGTAGGTGATCAATCTAGAAGACATGCGATAACTGATTAGCAATGAATTAAATGCATTCATACAAGAAGTGGAACATGAATGAAATTGTAAGAGTGGGGTTAATCCCCACACCCCAGTGAAAGGACTACTCACTCTCATAGAAAGATCAATACAAGATAAGTAACAAGAAGGTGCAATCATCTTCATGAAAACCAAAAGTCAGATGCACGGTGTGCAACAAGCAGTGTTATTCCTTCTTCTTCCTTGGGTATCAACCTTGGCTTACGAAGACCGGGTAGGTGGCAGGACAATAGTTGTGGATGGTGGATGGAACTATTGTTAATGGTAGAAGGATTGGTTGGGTGCCAAGTCTAGAGGTTGATGGTCTCTCTAGGTCTATGACACTAGACAAGTCAATGGTCTCAAGACTTGGATATGGAGAATAATGATGGAAACATGAGTTGATGGTTTATTCACTTGGATGATCTTCCTTCCATACCACTGAGGTTGTAAGTTGAAGGACCAAGAGAATATGGCCGATCTTCCTTCCTTACCATAGAGGTTAAAGGAGAGAAAGGACCCAGGCAATATGAGCAGACGATGAAGGAATTTCTCCCTTATTTGTGGTGGCTATGGGGTCTATTTATAGTCCATGTCGAGAAGCATTAGGGTTAGTGGTTGTGGGTCCCACCCATCAAACTTCAGAGGTCAAGCATTGGTTGTCGATGGATGATATTGACCCTTAGGCTTCCTTCCATTAACCTAGGAGGTCCATTAGATGGCTATATTCATCATTCGTTTTGACCTGATGTCTTTCTGCTTTAGGTTGGTTGATTTAGGTTGACATAGATCATCCTAAAAGTTGACTGAATGATTGTCAAGTTGGTGGTTCATGACCTTAGTCATCAGCCTATTGAGCCATCAATCTTAAAGCTTGATGGATGCTTGAACATTGAGGCCAATAGCCTTCTCAGGAACTCTTGGTGAAGGTCAATGGATGTGAAGACACCAATTATGGAGGTTGATAAGTAGGTCAATTAGGTGGTTGACGGCCTCAAAAATCATGGTCTGGAGCAAAATTTATTGATCAATCTTCCTTCTAAAAGTTCCCAAAATATGTCTTGGTCTGAGGTGTTTCCCCACACCCTGTGGGAGGCATCCTTGTCTCAACTCCCGCCCGTTGAAGGACAGTGGGACCCCCTAGGTATGCTTGTTGTAGATTGAAAAACTCAAAACATTCAAGTGGAGTCAAGAAAAGTATCAAATTCCTACAAATTAGCATAAAACCCTAAGTTACAAGAGCTGGAAGAACTCTGCCTACATGCTTATGAGAACATCAAGATCTATAAAGAACGCACAAAGATTTGGCATGATTTTCACATCAAGTGGAAGGACATTTATGAATGAGAAAAAGTTCTTCTGTTCAACTCTACACTTCGCATGTTTCTAGGAAAATTTTGTTCTCATTGGTCTATTCCATTTACAGTGATAACTATTTTTATTTTCCTTCAAAAAATGGTTTTCGCTTTCTATCAATATGCTATGCTAACAAAACAAAAGGACCTAGGATCTTTCACCATCCCTTTTCTCATTGGAGACACTTCCGCTAGGTATGACCTTGCAAATCTAGGTGCTAGTATAAGTCTAATGCCACATAGCTTGGATACCATATTAGGTTTGACATATATCATGAAATCCAACATGAGGTATCATCTAGACAACAATTCCTTTACCAAGCTTGTCGGTGTGGTGAAAGATGTACCCATCAGAATCGAAAATTTCTTCATGTCTTGTGATATCCTCATCATCAACGTAGTTGAAGACTCTATGTGTATGATATTTTCGAGTGACCTTTCTTTCTATAGCATGTGCATTAATAAATGTCACAGATGGGTTGATCATTATAAGTGTTGGCAATGAATCCATTGACTTTAATGTGCTTGATCATATGAAGGGTCCTTCACAGATGAAGACGAGTTATTTTGTTGACTATTGTGGTAAGTCGAGTGTAGAAATTCAAGAACACAACACAATCATAGATCCTTTGATGTGAGCCATAATCAATCCTAGTTATGGGACCACAAATATCCTAAAGTGGAGGAAATTTGATTTAGAAGTTGCAAAAGAAGAAGAATTTCAAGGTTCCATTGAAATTGCTAGGTATGTTTCTCTTCATAGAGAATCGAAAGACAATTCTACTCCAAAGCCTTCGCCACAGCTCAAACCACTTCCTAAGGGTTTTAAGTATGAGTTTCTTGATGATTAAAAGAAGAATCTAGTGATAATCAATGTACAGTTGTCTTCTGACCAACAATAAAAACTTTTTTCTAAACTCAAGATCTGGAAAAAATCCCTTGGATATTGTATTGATGATATCAAGGGTCACAGCCCAACCATCTGTATGTATAGAATTAACCTTGAAGAAGCTGCTAAACCCCATGTGCAAGGTCAAAGGAAATTAAATGATAAAATGTGTGAGATAGTGCACAAGGAAGTCATTTAGCTAATAGATACATGTATCATCTATGCCATTCGCAATAGTAACTGGGTAACCGCAGTACATGTGGTCCCCAATAAAGGAGGGATGATGGTAGTAAAAGATAGTGATGGAAAAGAATTGGCCACTCACATAGTGACCAGTTGGTGCATGTGCATCTATTGGAGGCTATTGAATGTCGCAACACGCAAGGATCACTTTCCTATCTCCTTTATTGACCAAGTTTCAGAAAGATTGGAATGCCATTCCCACTTCTACTGCCTAGATGGGTACTATAGATTCTATCAGATACCTATCCACCCTGATGATAAGGAAAAGATCATGTTCACTTGTCTTTATGGGACATATGCATTTCATCGTATGCTCTGTAGTCTGTACAATGCCCCATCCACCTTTCAAAGGTGTATGTCAGCTATATTTTCTAATTTGATAGAGGAAATTATGGATGTCTTAATGGATGACTTCTCGGTCTACGGGTCATCATTCAAGGACTATCTAAAGAACTTATCTCTCATTCTTCAATGATGTGAAGAAAAGCAATTGGTTCTCAATTGGGAGAAAAGTCACTTTATGGTATGAGAGGGGATCATCCTTGGCACAAGGACTTTCAATTTATCAAATATTAGGTTTCAATTAAGTTTCGTTGACGTTTGAAGGAATTCAGTGCAAATTAGCAAAATCAATGGCTAAATGTCGATGTTCCAAATTTATCACTCAGAATTCGACAGACTCTTGCAACAATCGACTAGTTGGTCGATAGCTCAACACCAATAATTTCACTTATTTGATGACTAGACTAAGCGAAGGTTGTTCCATTTTGATATTGTTATTCTACTTATCCCTTGTATTTGACCTCGTACTACTGCAACATACTCTGTATTGAGTTGTGTACATCTCTTCTACTCGGGTATAAATTTAAAGTCTTATAACTTTGACTGGACAATCATATTAATACTCTTGACCCGTGAAAAAGAGTGATCAATGTCTGAGTAGTTCTCTACTAGGGCATGGGGATTAGCCCCATAGCATGTTATTATTCAATGTAATCGACTCTAATGTTTTAGTAAAAGCATGTTTTCCTTCCATTTCTACTTTGGTTGTTGGTTGAATTGATATACTCTTGTGGGCAATGTGATCTTGGATCCCCTTAAGTATGAACCCCTTATCCCTTATTTTCAATTGTTATATTTTTTATCCATCTAATCTTGTACTTGTTTTCTAGTAGAATGATTATATTCTTATGGGGTGCCGAGGTGGGATCCTCACAAGCATGAACCCATGATCTCTTGACAATATTCAGTGATAAAGTTTATGATCCTTCTACCCATTTGACATGTTTATTATAGATTATGGTGAAGTGATCATCTGACCAATAAAGTTTCAAAGTCAGAATGGAAATCACATGTTTCTTGATGAGATCTCAGGAAGAGACATGTCGTACTATTGCACAAGGATCCACAAACACTGGGATCAACAAATTTGTGGGAAGTCCAACCCTTATGAGGTTTGTGCTCCAAAAGGATACCAATCCACATGGTCCTAATTTGATTATTAAATATTAGGAGTTGATTTGTTGAGTAAAAGTGTGGTTATTGGTGGTGATCACTCGAACCCCCAATACCCTTTATCATTTTATTAGTTAGTTTTATTTTTCCGCTCTTACTTTTTTTTAACATAATCAAGCTCTCAACAAACTAGATTTTTCCTTCTTGTTCTCGTGATTGGTTTTGGATTTCAACCCTCTTTTGTCGTCCCTTGGATCGATACCTTACTACTAGAAAGTTGACTCATTGCATGCAAAGAGTTGATTTCCTTTTTAGAAGGCTAACCTTTAGGACTATTCCCAGTTATTTGGTGCACAAATGACACACATCAGTTACCAACTTGTTTATACATGTTTGGATTTTTTTCTAGGATCTAGCATTGTTTTTATGCATATCTTTGAGATTGGATATCAGTTGTTGCCAATCAAGTTTTTCCTAAGGAAAAACAATTAATATGCATCCTTGGGGTATGCTAGTAGTTGTTTTCGGTCGAGTTATCATCTAACCAAACACGGCCTAGAATAATATTCACTAAATATTCATACGACTTTTTGGATGAGGATTTTCCTCTCCACTAGATTTTTTCAGCCAATTGCCTTATTCTATTGGAAATCCCTTTGGTACCTTTTTTATAATATACATATTGTCATGCTTTTAATTGTTTGTCTTTCATACTACTCTATCTTTATAATTTCTCTAACAATTGGTACATTTATATCTTGCAAATACATGTCTTGAGTTGCTATACCTATTTTGATGATTAAATCCTTGTAAATTTTCGTTGTGATTAACTTTCTTTTGATGTGCTCCACCTTGCTAATATATATATATTTGTAAATCTTGTTTTACGCAACCTTGAAGTTCTTACTGATAATCATTTTTTGGTGTTCATGCATATTTGTTGGTAATTAATATCCATTCATGATTTTTTAATTGCATGTTTCTTTGTATGAATATTTCTCTACACCTATCCATATATTATTTTGAATTGTGTATCCTTTTCAATGGCCTAAATCCTACCAGTACTCCTAATTTGTGATATTGTCTACTAGTATTCATTCTACATATAATTCAATAGTATTCATCATTGTGCTATGCTTGTATTTGCTTCATACATACTTAAATTTTTGCCTTGATTTGTATATCTACTAGTTTGAGTTACTTTCTTGCATAGACTTGCCTTTATGCTGGAACTATATCTAGTGTTGTTCAATTGCATGTCTTGATTTGTTTTACACATGTTGTTGGACAAGCCCTAGATTTTTACTCTTCTACTCTCCATTTTCTATCAAGTTGTGTTTTAGCTCTTCAACTCCCTAATTTTTTGTATCATGAAAGGGGAGAAGATATGTCTTACATAAATGGTAGAATACATATGAGGAGAATACATATATGAGGACAAGACATAGTTTCTATAAATGTTATAAAATCTAACCAATTAGTGCAAGAGAAATAACACATATTGAGGGGGTATAAAAACTGAATTAGCATAAATTAAGGGGGAGCATATGCACTCAATTCATCAAAACTCCTAGGTTTCTCCATAGGAATAATTTTATTAATTTCATATGAAAATCTTTTAAAACATTTACGGAATGGGTTGTCATCTTCAGAAAGGGGGGATAATGTTGACTCAAGGTCTAAATTAATTAATTCCTTATTTTGATTATGACTAAACCATTCCACTTATTTGTGTTTATTGCTTCTTCTTCAGTAATTTCAAATTATATATACACACTCCAAATGTGCAAACTTGCCAACCCTAGTTTTGAGAAATCAAGCCATACATGTAAAAAGATCAAGATTGAAGAATAGATAGTTTTCTCCTTATATCTTTGATGTAAATCACTTGTAATGATTGTACGACTTGTAATTAAGCTAATATGTGAAATAGAATCAATTAGGGTGAACTAATATTGCACTTGGAGGGTCTTGAAATACTCAAAACAATAAGTGCAAGTACTTGAGTTTCCGTAGTGTATAACTCGACTAACAACATAGTTCACATGGCTTTCCAGAATCTCTTGTCGGTCAAGTTTTCTTACTATAATGCAACTAGGCCGACCAGAAAATGCCTAGATAACAAGGTCTATTGGCAAAGTTACAAGTTGTCTGACCGCACTATAGCAAGCATTTTCTTCAATGCAATATAATTGTTAGAGGGGTGAAAAGATGAAAAAAGGATATGTTGTAGACCCCAATAACAACTAGAATTCATACTAAATGGCTTTAATATCTAGGAGGCATCCTCAACTATAAATAGGACCCCTTGGGCTTGATTCCATGGTTTGTCAAGCATTACAAATTCCCATATACTATAGTTGAGAGAAAAAGTACCCCAAAGGGTCTCCTATCCACCCTCATGAGCTTAATCACTTGCTAGATCCATTAGAGTGAGTACAATATTTTTAAGAGAGTTATTATTACATGTATATCTTGTGAGGCTTTTTTTCATCTATCTCATAATCTCTATCTCATGAAGATTAAGATTCTCTCTCTTGGATAAGAGAGAGGAAGAAGAAGGGAAGGATGCCCTTGGTGAAAAGCTTCGCCTTGGTGAAGGTGAAGTCAAATGTGGAAGATCAAATTCAAGAGTGGGGAAGTCATTGAAGGCTGAAGACTTGTTGCAAGAATGGATAAGTCCTTAATTAAGGTAGAAGACTCATTCCAAGAGTGCGTAAGTCCTTTGTAAGTTTGTTGGCTCCTTTGGCCTTAAAGGGAATCTAGTTCTCCCTTTATCTAGAAAGGGTGGTCTTATGGTGTAAGTCTTATAATGGGATTTAAGGGGTGACATGTGGTTGAAAATCCTATAGACTAACCTCTCTAGGTAGTGGAGTACATCTCTAAGTTACACATTGGAAACACTATAAATACTTGTTTTCTTTGGTGCTAGTTCAATCCCTCTCCTTACTTTTCATACTTGAAATATCATCTTGGGAAATATATTAAAGGTCTAATGATTTTTGTTTAAGTGGGTTTAGCTCTATTCACGCCACCCCGTCTATACACCATCATAGATCAAACAATATTGGAAAGGTGTTAATGGTGCCAACTCAATGATAATCTGCATAGTGAATACACACATCATCGTACGACGTGGAATTTCATCAAACTTAACAACAACATTTTGCAACTAGACTCAATTATCTTAACTTATCCATTGTCACACTAGATATTTTGTAGTATACAAGCAACAAACAAATAAACATTACACATTAAAATGTAAGCAAGCAAACTATCCAAGATGAAAGATGGGTCTCCATGCTCCTCATGGTGGTGGTTTGAAAAAGCTTGTCAATAGGTTCAGATAAGAGGACAAATGTGGAAGTTAATTTAGTTGTAGTGGAGGTTGTGGGAAACTATCAAATTTTCTTTAGCTCCAGCAATGATTGTAGAACGGTTGCACAAAATGTCCCATTCACCATAGCGTGTTGTCAATGTTCTCCTAGTTTGTAATTAGGATATTTTCATTATGAAAAACGGCTTGATGGTAGGTGAAAATATGATCCTCATTAGTGAGAATGCACTCATGGATGACATGAACTTAGGCTATGTCTGCTTGTTGTTGTTGTTGCTTCCCCTGCTTAGTGGAATGCAACATGCCATACATTCCTTCCTAGGATAAGGAATCACCCAGTGTCTCTTGGTATGATGTTGATGAAAATGCCTCGTGGCAGCGTGGATTTTAGTGTGGGCACTAACACGACACATAAGGTGTGGCCTCCTCCTCCTCTTCTTGGTCTTCTACTATATCGATTGCTTCCTCTTTGACCTCCACTTTGGATGCTTGATCATCTTCTCCTTGTGTACGCCATTAAAGATGATTAACACCATGGCATTTAAAGACTGGGTTAGTGAGGACATGCTCACTTTGTGTGGAGAGAGTGTAAACCCATGACTCATGCTTGGAGAATAGTTGAGCCTTCTTAATATACTTGAAGTCAAGTGGAGTTTTGGCATTCAGTGGTTGTAGCTTGGTGAGATCAAGATGGAGGTGCATTTCTATCAACATGATTATGCCTCCAAAATGAATGATAAACTTCCACTTCCCATCCTTAGTGACATGGATCGTGTGGGAGAGAATTAAGTTGTCAAGTTTGATGGAGCTCCTTGCCAACACCAACAAAGCCCAAAGGACATACATATCTTCTGTTTGAACTTTCCCTTTCCCCAAAGTTGATTTGAAGAAGATGTTATTTGTCAAATATTGATGTAGGATCCAAGAAAATGGATGCTTGATGTCGATGACCATGACTACATATCCCAATTGATGTAGAATACTTAAGTAAGATTTCTCAACTATCGTCATGATAGGTTGTGGTTGAAATCATTGGGGTCTCGTCATTGACCCCCATGGTCCATCCAAAGATGGAATCAAATGCCTTTAGAGTCAGATGGTAGTGGATGTCATAGAATCTAAACTTGACCCATCTCTTCTTCCACTCATTGTCATAGTGCTCAGGGAGGTAGCAAGCCTCCAAAGAAGATAAGAATTCAAGAACAATCTATGAATAGGTAGGGAAACCATCATCAAATGGATGGTCACCCTCCATACCTTTTCCCTCACACATTGCCTTCATGTCAATGGTGTATACTATGGTGGTGAGGAAGGCGGGATCTTCATACTGTGTCACTTTAAGGGTCTACTTCTACAACATGACAAGTTTCTTATTTTTCTCATTGGAGGGGCAGTTGATCCATGTCGGCTTGGATACTAGTTGATGTCGAAGGAGGTTCCTCCTTAGGTTTGGTGTCTTGCCATGAGAGAAGAGTGGGTAAGAGAGAGAAAGAGAGAGATCTTAGTGGAGAATCCTTCTACCATCATTGGATGGTGCTACTCAAAGTCTCTAGTGCAAGAATACAATGTGAGGGAGTGTTTGGGTGTGAGATTTGATCCTCATGCCCCTCCCTTTTTATAGAAAACTTGTAGACTAGTTGAGTAGTCTCGATGCAACCAAATTGGGAGTTAATGATAGCAAGTTGGATAAGAATAGTGTGCTTCTTGGTGGGCACTATTAATACCAATAGACTTGAGTTGTCAATGTATGGAGACATAGATTTCCAAATTAGTGCTACTAATGCTAGGTGGGAAATCCATGGATTGTGTGTCATAGTCATCTAATATAAGCACTAGCATTCGTTGGATCTTTCCCACATATCACATCATTGGCCATTGTTAGTGGTACCAAGAGCGGTTGGTGCTACTGACCCTTATTTGGTGGGTTCCTGACCCTCTAACTCGGTGTGACTGACATTCAAGTCGGTGGTACTGATATGAAGTTTGGCATTTAGAAAAATTATGCCCCAACCCTGCTAAATTCTATCAAGAGTGGTCTCAATATTACAAAAAATTTCCTATAAAATGTAGTGGTTTTCATCGAGATGTTGGTGTAACATACCGAAACATAGAACTTAATCTTACTTCAAGGTTAAGAGGTTGGAAACCTTAGTCTTTGAGGTTTATCCAAACAAGGATAAGAGTATGATTTTTAATGACCTTAAATATGTTAATGCATGAATAAATCACCCTAAAATGTAGAATATAAATTAATATTATCCAATACCTTCAAATTAATCATAAAATCAATGATATGTACATAAGATATGTCACATGATGTAATAATGTGTATAAAGAGACAATGTGTCCATAACTGAGAATAATGAATTATAATTCCATAAAATACAAAATAAATAAATTTATGTGAGATAATTATAGATTAGATTTGTTCTAGATCATTTCTTCACCTTATGGTGCCAGGAAGAGAAAAATGAATCAATAATAATGCTTAAAACATGTTAATGAGATATTGAATTATTAATGAGAGAAATAATATAAATAATGGATAATGGACTAAAAGGAAAACTTATTGGATAATAATAATCTCATATTCATTTTCTTGGGATATGCTTTGGCTTGTAGGCCAAGTTTTACCAATTTAGGATAATAATAATCATATCTATATTATTTAGAAAAGAAAAGGGTGTTTTTCCTTAAAAATATTAAATAAATATTGAACAACTCCAAAAGTGGAAAATAATCTTAGATTCATAATCTACATATTAATATATGCCTTTGGGTGAATTTCCACTCAATTTGGAGAATATTTGTTTTAAGGATAATTTAGGAGAGAGAAAAGTGTGTAAAAACTTCTGTATATTAAATAAATGAACAGATAATCTCAAACATGTGAAATTAATGACAAATTCGTATTAAACACATTAAATATGACATGTGGGTGAAGTTTCACAAATTTAGGGAATCTTATCACCATTAATGAAGGAGGAAAGAGAAAATAAGTTTTGAATAATTTAACACATTAAAAGTTCCCAAAAGGAAAAATACGTATTCAGATTCTACACCTCAAAATCAATTAGGGTGTCAATTTTTATAAAATTTGGAAATTGTTTGAGCCCTCAAAAGAAGAAAAAGAAATTCATTTAATAAGATATGTATCACTTTATAATAGGATTGGAAATATATGTCACACAGACATATATCAGGATTTTGCCCGATCAGACGGTCCAGATCGACTGTGGATGTGTGCTTGCAAGATTGGATGGCCGAAAGCTTATCTCCTACCTCAGTTTAGTTTGGGAAATAGAAACCATATTTGTGAGATTTTAAAAACTAAATAACTCTCTCTCTACTCAACCAAATCTTGAGATTTTTGGCTCGTTGGATTCCTTTTTTGATTCTGCATAGGTTTATCCAAACTTTTTGGGGATTTAACAAAGATATGAGAAACCCCTAAAAATTTCTAGAGACTCCTCTCTCACTGCAAACTCATAAACCCTAGTTTACACCTCCTCGCCTATAAATACCCTACCCGAGCATCCCCATCTCCTTTGCAACACACTGCATATCTCAATTGCTCATTTCTTCAATGTTTGAACCCCCAATGAGCATATTTGGATGTTGGACTTGTGGCAGCTTTCTCTCTCCCCTCTCTTCACCTCCTTTCGATTTACAGGTAACTCTAGGTTCACCTTCTCCTCCTCTTTCTTATGACACCTTGCATGTTGAGTTTCGTTGCAATTTATGATTTTGCTCAAATCACGAGCTATTGCTCATCGGCCATGGGTTGGCATGGAAAGGGGGGATTAATCCCCTATGTGATTTGTCTATCTTGCCCTCCTTGCTTTCTTCTTCGCTTCGTTTTTCATCTTAGGGCATAAGTGTCTTTTCACCTATTTTTGCTTTGCGTTGGGGGTGAGTCAAGGCCACGCCTTTGGCTCCTGACTTGGCCAAATCTGATTGGGCCAAATCAGTGACGTGGGTCCCCTCTTGCTTGGCTTTGGTGCTTTGCTATCGATTTTGCCTACGTGGCATTTTCTGATTGGTTGATTTTCATAAAATCATAACTAATTAACCATTTGTCCAAAATTACAAATAAATACTCGTTGGATTCAAAAAAATGTAAGCTTTCTAATGGTATTTGTTTTGTCACCAGAATCTAATGTTATAAAGAGGTGATTTAAGTGGATTAATCTCAATAAGTAATAATTTATAAAATTCATAACTAAATATCTATAAGTCAGGAAAATATAATAAAATATGTTTTGAACTCAGTAAAAAATATAACCTAAAATATAGTATGGTTTTGATAACCTAATTCATTAATAATATACATGTGATTTTTAGGGTTTTGAATAATCAATGTAGTTCTAACCCTAATTTCACATACATGATATTAGGTGCTTTGGAAACCTAGATTTGGATCTAGAAGTAATCTTGTTTTGTTAAGACTATGTGAGAGGTATGTTTGCATATCCTATTCTTCCTTATTGATCAATAACCTAAATTATCTTTCTTTTGGTCCTATGAATAATAGCCTATACACATTGCTCTTTTCTTTTGATATCTTCGTTCTTGTGAACTATTTTATTTGTGGTGATCTTTGATATTCTCTTAACTATTTTCCTCATGCCTTAGTGCATGTTGGACTTATTTGTTGTTATATGCCTACTTGAGGTGGATGATAATGATGATCACTTATGTGGTGATTAATTTGTAAAATTCGACTATACCATTTACTTGCCTCTCTATTAAGCATGTTGTGTGACTCATTAGCCCCAGAGTAATATAATTTGCATTGGTTTTTGGGTTATGTGCCCTTATTTATTATTTTGGGATGGAGGTTATGTGGCCCATACCCGGGTTTCAAATTTATGAGGTTTGTCCCAACATTTTATATATTGGGGGTTTGGTTATGTGCCAATCTCTATCAGGTTTTAAGTTTATGAGGCTTGGTTGCCTTTGTTATTTATGTTGTTCTAGTGCTATGTTTATCTCACCTACATGTAGGTTGTTATGGGTTTTGTGCCCTAAAAACATTATAAGTGCTTTTGTGGCACCACTTTTATTACTGATTTAATGGCAAGTATTCCTTTTATCATAAGCTAGTGATTCCTTCCTTTTATGCCAGTTTGGGTAGTTCTTACCTTTTTCATGGGAATCCTTCTATACTTGATGTACCTCTTTCCAATTATATATTTCTCAATTTCTTTTTAGCATGCTCGTACTAGCTTTTTGCTGATATCCTCTTTTATTTTCCTTTTGTAGGGTATGCTTCCAAACCCTGGTGTTGGACAAGGAGAAGGAAATCTAGGAAGACCTGGACCACAACAAGTGTATCTGACTTCGTGGGAGACTTTGCTTGAAGTTGTTAGGTGATCCTTAGCTGGTCCTAAATATGTAGTTAGTTTTTCCTTTATGTCACCCTGTGTGGTGAAAGTTTAGTATGATAATAAGCTTTGTAATGGTTAGATACATCTTTTAATTCCACTGCTACTTTGTGTTATGATACAATCATGTTAAATAAATTTGGTTTCATCCCTTTTAAGAAAAAGTTTTGTTGGTGGATGTTGCCTTTTTATTTTTTGTAGGGAGTGGATCCCTGTGGGATCCCACTCCTTACAGCATGGTATCATAGCATGTAGTTTTTGACTATCTAAATATTTCAAACTTGTCTCCCTTAGGATGTTTACCTTTTTCCATAGGTTGCTTATACCTAGTATCCTTGTCTTGTGTAGGAAAAAACCTTAATGGAAGGAGATAACTCGACTGTTGACAACCAGTATGGTTATGAGACACCCCAGAACCCTAGGTTTGGGGTGCCGATGATGGATCCACCCTTTACCACACCAGTGACTCAAGTTACTGCTCTGTCTAAAAGTGGACAATCAGTAGATCAGGAGACCCCATCTTCTGCTAGTACGGGTGTAGTCATATCTCTAGAGTAAGAGTTGGCTATGTTTCGACAACGTTTTACTACAACCATGGCGGGGAAGATGAAAGACCCGTCTGTACCTGAAAAGCCTAAGGAGTTCTCAATCATGGAGTTCATGAAAATGCAACCGCCTTCCTTCAAGGGTGAAGGTGAAATAGAGATGGTCGACAAAGCTGATGATTGGGTGTTAGCCTTAGAGAGGACCTTTGATGGTATGGCTTGTCCTCCCCACTAAAAGGTTAGGTTTGCTTCATGTGTTTTGGATGGACCCGCTCAGTTTGGTGGAATGGGATAGGAAGGACACGTGATACCTCTACCATGACCTGAGAGCAGTTGTTGGTGCTTGTTTGTGGGAAGTACATCTGCATTGCTTCCCTAAAGAAGAAAGAAGCAGAGTTCTACATCTTGAATCAAGGTTCCTTATCCATTTCTACTTTTGTACAAAAGTTTCTACTGTTGGAACATTATGCAGTTGGTTTGAGTAAAGAACGTAGGGCTAACCTATTCCTACAAGGACTCAACTACAATGTGGGTCATGCTCTTATCCCACAACTACCAATAACCTTTCAGTAGATGGTTGATAAAGCTTGGGTCGTGGAGTCGTATCTAGGGTTTCAATCTAGGAAGTTTGATAAGAATAGGAAACCCTCGGGAGATGAGCAGAGAGGAGACAAGTGTGCTAAGTGCAATGGTTACCATCCACCAAGAAAGTGCTCTCAAGATAAGAATCAAGTAAAGTATCAGCCTGACTTTCGAGTTGTGTGCCATCATTGCAATGAACCTAGACATATTGACCCTAGGTGCCCTCAACTTGATAATGGACATGTATCGGCTCAACAACAACAACCTCAAGTGCCTCATTAGAATAATGGTAACAACAATGGTAAAAGACATGTGGAAAGGTGAGCCAGAAAAGTTTTTGCTTTGGATGGACAAGAAGTCTATGATGATGATCAAGTTGAAGGTAACCTTTAGTCCCATAGTTAGACTTTCAAGTTATGTTTCCTTTTGCATGGTACCATGTGGATATATGTAAATAAGTTACCTTTGTACCTATAGTTTTTCTTGGCTTATTAGGATGAAACTTTTAAGGGGTGGTAGATAGTTGTTGTGGATTCTTAGATTTTGAGAATGAAATCTCTTTAAGGGGTGGTATGTTGTAACATACCGAAACCTAGAACTTAATCTTATTCTAGGGTTAAGAGGTTGGAAACCTTAGTCTTTGAGGTTTGTCCAAACAAAGATAAGAGTATGCTCTTTAGTGACCTTAAATATGTTAATGCATGAATAAATCACCCTAAAATGTAGAATATAAATTAATATTACCCAATAACTTCAAATTAATCATAAAATCAATGATAGGTACATAAGATATGTCACATGAGGAAATAATGTTCATAAAGAAACAAGGTGTCCATAATTGAGAATAATGAATTATAATTCTACAAAATACAAAATAAATAAACTTGTGTGAGATAATGATATAGTAGATTTGTTCTACATCATTCCTTTACCTTATGGTGCAAGGGAGATAAAAAGGAATCAATAATAATGCTTAAAACATGTTAATGAGATATTGAATTATTAATGAGAGAAATAATAGAAATAATGGATAATGGACTAAAAGGAAAACTTATTAGATAAGAATAATCTCATATTCATTTTCATAGGGTATTCTTTGTCTTGGAGGCCAAGTTTTACCAATTTAGGATAATAATAATCATATATATTTTATTTAGAAAAGAAAAGGGTGTTTCTCATTAAAAATATTAAATTAAATATTGAATGACTCCAAAAGTGGAAAATAATATTAGATTTGTAATCTACATATTAAAATATGCCTTTGGGTGAATTTTCACTCCATTTGGAGAATATTTGTTTTAAGGGTAATTTTAGGAGAGAAAGTGTGTAGAAACTTATATATATTAAATAAATGAACAAATAATCTCAACATGTGAAATTAATGACAAATTCATATTTCACACATTAAATATGACTTGTGGGTGAAGTTTCACCAAATTTAGGGAATCTTATCACCATTAATGAAGGAGGAAAGAGAAAACGAATTTTGAATTATTTAACACATTAAAAGTTACCAAAAGGCAAAACTAATTCCATATTCAGATTCCACACCTCAAAATCAGTTAGGGTGTCAATTTTTATTAAATTTGGAAATTTTTTGAGCCCTCAAAAGAAAAAAGAGAAATTCATTTAATAATATATGTATCACTTTATAATAGGATTGGAAATATATGTCACATAGACATATATCAGGATTTTTCCCGATCAGATGGTCCAGAATGACCATGGATGTGAGTTTGTGGGATTAGATGGCCTAGAGCTTGTCTCCTACCTCGGATCGGTTTGGGAAATAGAAACTATATTTGTGAGATTTTAAAAACTCGATAACTCTCTCTCTACTCAATCAAATCTCGATATTTTTGGCTCATTGGATTCCTTTTTTAATTATGCATAGGTTTATCCAAACTTTTTAGGGATTTTACAGAGATACAAGAAACCCCTAAATTTCTCGAGACTCCTCTCTCACCTCAAACTCGTAAACCCTAGATTACAACTCCTCACCTATAAATACCCTTACCCTGATCATCCCCATCTCCTTTGCAACACACTACATCTCTCAATTTCTTGTTTCCTTCCTGTTTGACCCCCCGATGAGCAGCTTTGGATGTTGGACTTGCAGTGGCTTTCTCTCTCTCCTCTCTTCACATCCGGCTGAATTACATGTACCTCTGAGTTCTCCTTCTCCTCCTCTTTCTTGTGACACCTTGCACGTTGAGTTTCGTTGCAATTTGTGATTTTACCCAAATCGCGAGTTGTTTCTTATCGGCCATGGGTTGGCGCAGTGAGGGGGATGAATCCCTTGTGTGATTTGTCTATCTTGCCCCCTTGCTTTCTTCTTCGCTTCATTTTTCACCTTAGGGCAGAAGTGTCTTTTTGCCTGTTTTTGCTTTGCATTGGGGACGAGTCAAGGTCACGCCTTTGACTCCAGACTTGGTTGACAAGTCAATGATGTGGGTCCTCTCTTGCTCGGCTTTTGTGCTTTGCCATCGATTTTGCCTACATGGCATTTTCTGATTGGTTGATTTTCATAAAATCATAACTAATTAAACGTTTGTCCAAAAATTACAAATAAATACTCATTGGATTAAAAAAAAAAGCTTTCTAATGGTATTGGTTTTGTTTCCTGAATCTAATGTTAAAAATAGGTGATTTAAGTGGATTAGAATCAATAAGTAATAATTTGTAAAATTCATAACTAAATATATATAAGTCAGAAAAATATAATAAAATATGTTTCGAACTCAGGAAAATATAACGTAAAATATGGCATAATTTTGATAACCTAATTCATTAATAATAAAAAGGCAATTTTTAGGGTTTTGAATAATCAGTGTAGTTCTAACCCTAATTCCACATACATGATATTAGGTGCTTTGGGAACCTAGATTTGGATATAGAAGTAATCTTGTTTTGTTAAGACTCTGTGAGAGGTATGTTTGCATCTCCTATTCTTCTTTATTGATCAATAACCTAAATTGTCTTTCTTTTGGTCCTATGAATAATAGCTTATACACATTGCTCTTTTCTTTTGATATCTTGGTTCTTGTGAACTATTTTGTTTTTGGTGATCTTGGATATTCTCTTGACTATTTTCCTCATGCCTTAGTGCATGTTGGACTTATTTGTTATTACATGCCTACTTGAGGTGGATGATAATGATGATCACTTATGTGGTGATTAATTTGTAAAATTTGACTATATCTTTAACTTTCCTCTCTATTAAGCATGTTGTGTGACTCGGTAGCCCTAGAGTAATATAATTTGCATTGGTTTTTGGGTTAAGTACCCTTATTTATTATTTTGGGATGGAGGTTATGTGCCCCATACCTGGGTTTCAAATTTATGAGGTTTGTCCCAACATTTTATATATTGGGGGTTTGGTTATGTGCCAACCTTTATCAGTTTTCAAGTTTATGAGGCTTGGCCACCTTTGTTATTTATGTTGTTCTAGTGCTATGTTTATCTCACCTACATGTAGGTTGTTATGGGTTTTGTGCCCTAAAAACATTATAAATGCTTTTGTGGCACCACTTTTATTACTGATTTAATGGCAAGTATTCCTTTTATCATATGCTAGTGATTCATTCATTTTATGCCCATTTGGGTATTTCTTACCTTTTTCATGGGAAGCCTTTTATACTTGTTGTACCTCTTTCCAAATATGTATTGCTCAATTTCTTTTTAGCATGCTCATACCAGCTTTTTGTTGATATCCTCTTTTCTTTTCCTTTTGTGGGGTATGCTTCCAACCCCAGGTGTTGGACAAGGAAAAGGAAATCTAGGAGGACTTGGACCACAACAAGTGTATCTAACTTCGTGGGAGACTTTGCTTGAAGTTGTTAGGTGATCCTCAGCTGGTCCTAAATATGTAGTTAGTTTTTCCTTTATGTCACCCTGTGTGGTGAAAGTTTAGTATGATGAGGAGCTTTGTAATGGTTAGATACATCTTTTAAGTCCATTATTACTTTGTGTTATGATACAATCATGTTAAATAAAATTTGGTGGCATCCCTTTCAAGGAAAAGTTTTGTTGGTGGATGTTGCCTTTTTAATTTTAGTAGGGAGTGGATCTCTATGGGATCCCACTCCTTACAACATGGTATTAGAGCATGTAGATGTCGGTTATCTAACTATTTCAAATTTGTCTCCCTTAGGATGTTTTCCTTTTTCCATAGTTTTCTTATACCTAGTATCCTTGCCTTGTGCAGGCAAAAACCCTAATGGCGGGAGATAACTCGACTATTGACAACCAGTACGGTTATGAGACACCCCAGAACCCTAGGTTTGGGATGCCGAGGATGGATCCACCCTTTACCACACTAGTGACTCATGTTACTCCTCTGTCTGAAAGTGGACCATCGGTAGGTTAGGAGACCCCAACTTCTGCTAGTAAGGATGTAGTCATCTCTCCAGAGCAAGAGTTGGATATGTTTCGACAACTTTTTGCTACAACCATGGAGGGGAAGATGAAAGACCCATCTGTACCTGAAAAGCCTAAGGAGTTCTCAATCATGGAGTTCATGAATATGCAACCACCTTCCTTCAAGGGTGAAGGTGAATAGATATGGTCGACAAAGTTGATGATTGGGTGTTAGCCTTAGAGCTTGTCCTCCCCACCAGAAGGTTAGGTTTGCTTCATATGTTTTGAATGGACCCACTCGAGTTTGGTGGAACGGGATAGGAAGGACATGTGATACCTCTACCATGACCTGGGAGAAGTTCTTGGTGCTTTTTTATGGGAAGTACATATGCACTGCTGCCATAAAGAAGAAAGAAGCAGAGTTCTATAGCTTGAAGCAAGGTTCCTTATCTATTTCTGCTTTTGTAAAAAAGTTTCTACTGTTGGAACGATATGTAGTTGGTTTGAGTGAGGAATGTAGGGCTGACCTATTCCTGTAAGGACTCAACTACAATGTGGGTCATGCTCTTATCTCACAACTGCCCTTGACCTTTCAGCATATGGTCAATAAAGCTTTGGTCGTGGAGTTGTATCCAGGGTTTCAACCTAGGGAGTTTTATAAGAAGAGGAAACCCTCAGGAGATTAGTAGAGAAAAGACAAGTGTGCTAAGTGTAATGGTTAGCATCCTCCAGGAAAGTGCTTTCAAGATAAGAATCAAGCAAAGTATCATCCTGACTTTCAGGTTGTGTGCCATCATTGCAATGAACCTAGACATATTCACCCTAGGTGCCCTTAGCTTCATAATAGACATGTACCGGCTCAACAAAAATAACCTCAAGTGCCTCATCAGAATAATGGTAACAACAATGGTAAAATACATGTGGAAAGGTGAGTCGGAAGATTTTTTGCTTTGGATGGACAAGAAGTCTATGATGATGATCAAGTTGAAGGTAACCTTTAGTCCCATAGTTAGACTTTCAAGTTATGTTTCCTTTTGCATGGTACCTTGTGGATATATAAAGAAGTTACCTTTGTACCTATAGTTTTGCTTAGCTTATTAGGATGGAACTTTTTAAGGGGTGATAGATATGTGTTTTGGATGTTTAGATTTTGAGGATGAAATCTCTTTAAGGGGTAGTATGCTCTAACATACCACAAACTAGAACTTGATCTTATTCCAGGGTTAAGAGGTTGGAAACCTTAGTCTTTGAGGTTTAGCCAAACAAGGATAAGAGTGTGCTCTTTAGTGACCTTAAATATGTTAGTGCATGAATAAATTACCCTAAAATGTAGAATATAAATTAATATTACCCAATACCTTCAAATTAATTATAAACTCAATGATAAGTACATAAGATATGTCACATGAGGTTATAATGTGCATAAAGAGACAAGGTCTCCATAATTGAGAATAACGAATTATAATTCCACAAAATATGAAATAAATAAACTTATCTGAGATAATGATAGAATTCTAGATCATTCCTTTGCCTTATGGTGCAAGGAAGAGAAAAATGGACCAATAATAATGCTTAAAACACGTTAATGAGATATGGAATTATTAATGAGAGAAATAATAGAAATAATGGATAATGGACTAAAAGGAAAACTTATTGGATAATAATAATCTCATATTCTTTTTCTTGGGATATGCTTTGTCTTGGAGGCCAAGTTTTACCAATTTAGGAAAATAATAATCATATCTATTTTATTTAGAAAATAAAAGGATATTTTTCCTTTAAAATATTTAATAAAATATTGAATGATTCCAAAAGTGGAAAATAGTCTTAGATTCGTAATCTACATATTAAAATATGCCTTTGGGTGAATATTCACCCAATTTGGAGAATATTTATTTTAAGGGTAACTTTAGGAGAGAGAAAGTGTGTAGAAACTTCTATATATCAAAGAAACGAACAAATAATCTCAACATGTGAAATTAATGACAAATTTGCATTCCAAACATTAAATATGACTTGTGGGTGAAGTTTCACCAAATTTAGGGAATCTTATCACCATTCATGAAGGAGGAAAGAGAAAATGAGTTTTGAATAATTTAACTCATTAAAAGTTCCCAAAAGGCAAAACTAATTCTATATTCAGATTCTACACCTCAAAATCAGTTAGGGTGTCAATTTTTATAAAATTTGGAAATTGTTTGAGCCCTCAAAAGAAGAAAGAGAAATTCATTTAATAATATATGTATCACTTTATAATAGGATTGGAAATATATGTCACATAGACATATATCAGGATTTCACCCGATTGAACGGTCCATATCAATCATGGATGAAGTTCATGGGATCGGATAGCCGAGGGCTTATCTCCTACCTTAGATCGATTTGGAAAACAGAAACCATATTTGTGAGATTTTAAAAACTCGATAACTCTCTCTCTACTCAACCAAATCTCGAGATTTTTGGCTCGTTGGATTCCTTTTTCAATTCTGCATAGGTTTATCCCAACTTTTAAGGGATTTAATTAAGATACAAGAAGCACATAAATTTCTCGAGACTCCTCTCTCATCTCAAACTCGTAAAACCCTAGTTTACACCTCCTCACATATAAATACCCTTACCCCGAGCATCCCTATCTCCTTTGCAACACACCGCATCTCTCAATTGCTCATTTCCTTACTGTTTGACCCCCTAATGAGCATATTTGGATGTTGGACTTGTGGTAGCTTTCTCTCTCTCCTCTCTTCACCTCCGGCCGAATTATAGGTACCTCTGGGTTTGCCTTCTCCTCCTCTTTCTTGTGACACCGTGCACGTTGAGTTTCATTGTGGTTTGTGATTTTACCCAAATCACAAGTTGTTGCTCATCGGCCATGGGTTGGTGTGTCAAGGGGGATGAATCCCCTATGTGATTTGTCTATCTTGTCATCCTTGCTTTCTTCTTCACTTCATTTTTCACCTTAGGGCAGAAGTGTCTTTTTGCCTATTTTTGCTTTGTGTTGGGGGCGAGTCAAGGTTGTGCCTTTGACTCCTGACTTGGCTGGCTCTGATTGGGCCAATTCTGTGATGTGGGTCCCCTCTTGATCGATTTGGTGCTTTGTGATTGATTTTGCCTACGTGGCATTTTCTAATTGGTTGATTTTCATAAAAGCATAACTAATTAACCGTTTGTCCAAAAATTACAAATAAATACTTGTTGGATTCAAAAAATGTAAGCTTTCTAATGGTATTGGTTTTGTTGCCTGAATCTAATGTTATAAAGAGGTGATTTAAGTGGATTAATCTCAATAAGTAATAATTTGTAAAATTCATAATTAAATATATATAAGTCACAAAAATATAATAAAATATGTTTTGAACTCAAGAAAATATAACCTAAAATATGGCATGGTTTTGATAACCTAATTCATTAATAATAAAAAGGTGATTTTTAGGGTTTTGAATAATCAATGTAGTTCTAACCCTAATTTCACATACATGATATTAGGTGCTTTGGGAACCTAGATTTGTATCTAGAAGTAATCTTGTTTTGTTAAGACTATGTGAGAGGTATGTTTGCATCTCCTATTCTTCCTTATTAATCAATAACCTAAATTGTCTTTCTTTTGGTCCTATGAATAATAGCCTATACACATTGCTCTTTTCTTTTGATATCTTCGTTCTTGTGAACTATTTTATTTGTGGTGATCTTTGATATTCTCTTAACTATTTTCCTCATGCCTTAGTGCATGTTGGACTTATTTGTTGTTATATGCCTACTTGAGGTGGATGATAATGATGATCACTTATGTGGTGATTAATTTGTAAAATTCGACTATACCATTTACTTGCCTCTCTATTAAGCATGTTGTGTGACTCATTATCCCCAGAGTAATATAATTTGCATTGGTTTTTGGGTTATGTGCCCTTATTTATTATTTTGGGATGGAGGGTATGTGGCCCATACCCGGGTTTCAAATTTATGAGGTTTGTCCCAACATTTTATATATTGAGGGTTTGGTTATGTGTCAATCTCTATCAGTTTTTAAGTTTATGAGGCTTGGTTGCCTTTATTATTTATGTTGTTCTAGTGCTATTTATCTCACCTACATGTAGGTTGTTATGGGTTTTGTGCCCTAAAAACATTATAAGTGTTTTTGTGGCACCACTTTTATTACTGATTTAATGGCAAGTATTCCTTTTATCATATACTAGTAATTCATTCATTTTATGCCCGTTTGGGTAGTTCTTACCTTTTTCATGGGAATCCTTCTATACTTGATGTACCTATTTCCAAATATGTATTGCTCAATTTCTTTTTAGCATGCTCATACCAACTTTTTTTAATATCCTCTTTTCTTTTCCTTTTGTGGGGTATGCTTCCAACCTCAGGTGCTGGACAAGGAGAAGGAAATCTAGGAGGACATGGACCACAACAAGTGTAGCTGACTTTGTGGGAGACTTTACTTGAAGTTGTTAGGTGGTCCTCAGCTGGTCCTAAATATGTAATTAGTTTTTCCTTTATGTCACCATGTGTGGTGAAAGTTTAGTATGATAAGAAGCTTTGTAATGGTTAGATACATCTTTTAATTCTGCTACTACTTTGTGTTATGATACAATCATGTTAAATAAATTTGGTTTCATCCCTTTCAAGAAAAAGTTTTATTGGTGGATGTTGCCATTTGATTTTTAGTAGGGAGTGGATCCATATGGGATCCCACTCCTTACAGCATGGTATCAGAGAATGTAGTTGTCAGTTATGTAACTATTTCAAACTTGTCTCCCTTAGGATGTTTACCTTTTTCCATAGGTTACTTATACCTAGTATCCTTTCCTTGTACAGGAAAAAATCCTAATGGTGGGAGATAACTCGATTGTTGACACCTAGTACGGTTATGAGACACCCCAGAACCCTAGGTTTGGGATGTCGAGGATGGATCCACCCTTTACCACACCAATGACTCAAGTTACTCCTCTATTTGAAAGTGGACCATCAATAGGTCAGGAGACCCCAGCTTCTGCTCATACGGGCATAGTCATCTCTCCAGAGCAAGAGTTGGCTATGTTTTGACAACTTTTTGCTACAACCATGGCGGGGAAGATGAAAGACCCCCCTATACCTAAAAATCCTAAGGAGTTCTCAATCATGGAGTTTGTGAATTTGCAACCACCTTCCTTAAAAGGGTGAAGGTGAAATAGAGATGGTCAACAAAGTTGGTGATTGGGTGTTAGCCTTAGAGAGGACCTTTGATGGTATGGCTTGTCCTCCCCACCAGAAGGTTATATTTGCTTCATATGTTTGGGATGGGCCCACTCAAATTTGGTGGAATGAGATAGGAAGGACACATGATACCTCTACCATGACCTGGGAGCAGTTCTTGGTGCTTTTTCATGGGAAGTACATCTACAATGTTGCCCTAAAGAAGAAAGAAGTAGAGTTCTACAGCTTGAAGCAAGGTTCCTTATCTGTTTCTACTTTTGTAAAAAACGTTCTACTGTTGGAACGATATGCAGTTGGTTTGAGTAAGGAATGTAGGGTTGACCTATTCCTACAAGGACTCAACTACAATGTGGGTCGTGCTCTTATCCCACAACTTCCCTTGACCTTTAGCAGATGGTCAATAAAGCTTTGGTCGTGGAGTCGTATTTAGGTTTTCAACCTAGAGAGTTTAATAAGAAGAGGAAACCCTCAGGAGATGAGCAGAGAAGAGATAAGTGTGCTAAGTGCAATGGTTACCATCCTCCAGGAAAGTTCTCTTAAGATAAGAATCAAGCAAAGTATCAGCCTGACTTTTGGGTTGTGGTTCGCCCTAGGTGCCCTCAGCTTCATAATGAACATGTACTGGCTCAACAACAACAACCTCAAGTGCCTCATTAGAATAATTGTAACACCAATGGTAAAAGACTTGTGGAAAGGTGAGCCTGAAGAGTTTTTGCTTTTGATGGATAAGAAGTCTATGATGATGATCAAGTTGAAGGTAACCTTTAGTCCCATAGTTAGACTTTCAAGTTATGTTTCCTTTTGCATGGTACCTTGTGGATCTATGTAAGGAAGTTACCTTTGTACCTATAGTTTTGCTTGGCTTATTAGGATGAAACTTTTAAGGGGTGGTAGATAGTTGTTGTGGATGTTTAGATTTCGAGGATGAAATCTCTTTAAGGGGTGGTATGTTGTAACATACCAAAACCTAGAACTTAATCTTATTCTACGGTTAAGAGGTTGGAAACCTTAGTCTTTGAGGTTTAACCAAACAAGGATAAGAGTATGCTCATTAGTGACCTTAACTATGTTAATGCACGAATAAATTACCCTAAAATGTAGAATATAAATTAATATCACCCAATACCTTCAAATTAATTATAAAATTAATGATAGGTACATAAGATATGTCACATGAGGTAATAATGTGCATAAAGAGACAAGGTGTCCATAATTGATAATAATGAATTATAATTCCACAAAATACGAAATAAATAAACTTATGTGAGATAATGATAGAGTAGATTCATTCGAGATCATTCATTTTCCTTATGGTGCAAGGAAGAGAAGAAGGGATCAATAATAATGCTTAAAACATGTTAATGAGATATTGAATTATTAATGAGAGAAATAATAGAAATAATGGATAATGGACTAAAAGGAAAATTTATTGGACAATAATAATCTCATATCCATTTTCTTGGGATATGCTTTGGCTTGGAGGCCAAGTTTTACCAATTTAGGATAATAATAATCATATCTATTTTATTTACAAAAGAAAAGGGTGTTTTTCATTTATACTATTAAATTAAATATTGAATGACTCCAAAAGTGGAAAATAATCTTAGAGTCGTAATCTACATATTAAAATATGCCTTTGGGTGAATTTTCACTCAATTTAGTGAATATTTATTTTAAGGGTAACTTTAGGAGAGAGAAAGTGTGTAGAAACTTCTATATATTCAAAAAATGAACAAATAATCTCAACATATGAAATTAATGACAAATTCGTATTCAACACATTAAATATGACTTGTGTGTGAAGTTTCATCAAATTTAGGGAATCTTATCACCATTAATGAAGGAGGAAAGAGAAAAAAAAGATTTGAATTATTTAACACATTAAAAATTCCCAAAATGCAAAACTAATATCATATTCAGATTCTACACCTCAAAATCAACCAGGGTGTCAATTTTTATTAAATTTGGAAATTGTTTGAGCCCTCAAAAGAAGAAAGAGAAATTTATTTAATAATATATGTATCACTTTATAATAGGATTGGAAATATATGTCACATAGACATATATCAGGGTTTCACCCGATCAGACGGTCCAGATTGACCGTAGATACTATCTGTGGGATCGAACGGCTGAGAGATTATCTCCTACCTCGGATCGGTTTGGGAACAGAAACCATATTTGCGAGATTTTAAAAACTCGATAATTCTCTCTCTCTCTCTCTCTCTACTCAACCAAATCTCGAGATTTTTGGGTTGTTGGATTCCTTTTTCGATTCTGCATAGGTTTATCCCAACTTTTCAGGGATTTGACAAATATATGAGAAACCCTAAATTTCCCGAGACTCCTCTCTCACCTCAAACTCGTAAAACCCTAGTTTACACCTCCTCACCTACCCTTTGCAACACACTGCATTTCTAAATTGCTCGTTTCCTCACCATTTGACCCCTCAATGAGTAGCTTTGGATGTTGGCCTTGTGGTGGCTTTCTCTCTCTCCTCTCTTCACCTCCGGCCAAATTATAGGTACCTCTGGGTTCGCCTTCTCCTCCTTTTTCTTGAGTTTCATTGTGATTTGTGATTTTACCCAAATCATGAGTCGTTGCTCATTGGCCATGGGTTGGCCCGGCAAGGGGGATGAATCCCCTATGTGATTTGTCTATCTTTCCCTCCTTACTTTCTTCTTCGCTTCATTTTTCACCTTGGGGTAGAAGTGTCTTTTCACCTATTTTTGCTTTGCATTGGGGGTGAGTCAAGACCGCACCTTTGACTCCTTACTTGGCTGGCTCTAATTGGGCCAAGTCGGTGATGTGGGTCCCCTCTTGCTCGGCTTTGATGCTTTGCGATCGATTTTGTTTATGTGGCATTTTTTTATTGGTTGATTTTCATAAAATCATAACTAATTAACTGTTTGTCCAAAAATTACAAATAAATACTCGTTGGATTCAAAAAAAATGTAAACTTTCTAATGGTATTGGTTTTGTCACCTGAATCTAATATTATAAAGAGGTGATTTAAGTGGATTAATCTCAATAAGTAATCATTTGTAAAATTCATAACTAAATATATATAAGTAAGAAAAATATAATAAAATATGTTTCAAATTCAAGAAAATATAACCTAAAATATGGCATGGTTTTGATAACCTAATTCATTAATAATAAAAAGGTGATTTTTAGGGTTTTGAATAATCAATGTAGTTCTAACCCTAATTTCACATACATGATATTAGGTGCTTTGAGAACCTATATTTGGATCTAGATGTAATCTTGTTTTGTTAAGACTCTATGAGAGGTATGTTTGCATCTCCTATTGTTATTTATTGAGCAATAACCTAAATTGTCTTTCTTTTGGTCCTATGAATAATAGCATATACACATTGCTCTTTTCTTTTGATATCTTGGTTCTTGTGAACTATTTTGTTTGTGGTGATCTTGGATATTCTCTTGGCTCTTTTCCTCATGCCTTAGTGCATGCTGGACTTATTTGTTGTTATATGCCTACTTGAGGTGGATGATAATGATGATTACTTATGTGGTGATTAATTTGTAAAATCTGATTATACCTTTTACTTGCCTCTCTATTAAGCATGTTGTGTGGCTCAGTAGCCCTAGAGTAATTTAATTTGTAATGGTTTATGGGTTATGTGCCCTTATTCATTATTTTGGGATGGAGGTTATGTGCCCCATACCCGGGTTTCAAATTTATGAGGTTTGGCCCAACATTTTATATATTGGGGGTTTGGTTATGTGCCAATCTCTATCAGGTTTCAATTTTATGAGGCTTGACCACCTTTGTTATTTATGTTGTTCTAGTGCTATGTTTATCTCACCTACATGCAGGTTGTTATGGGTTTTGTGCCCTAAAAACATTATAAGTGCTTTTATTGCACCACTTTTATTACTGATTTAATGGCAAGTATTCCTTTTATCATATGCTAGTGATTCGTTCCTTTTATGCCCGTTTGGATAGTTCTTACCTTTTTCATGGGAAGCCTTCTATACTTGATGTACCTCTTTCCAAATATGTATTGCTCAATTTCTTTTTAGCATGCTCATACTTGCTTTTTGCTAATATCCTCTTTTCTTTTCCTTTTGTGGGGTATGCTTCCAACCCCAGGTGTTGGACAAGGTGAAGGAAATCTAGGAGGACCTAGACCACAGCAAGTATAGCTGACTTTGTGGGAGACTTTACTTGAAGTTGTTAGGTGATCCTCAGTTGGTCCTAAATATGTAGTTAGTTTTTCCTTTATGTCACCCTACATGGTGAAAGTTTAGTATGATAAGAAGCTTTGTAATTGTTAGATACATCTTTTAATTCCACTTCTACTTTGTGTTATGATACAATCATGTTAAATACATTTGGTTTCATCCCTTTCAAGAAAAAGTTTTGTTGGTGGATATTGCCTTTTTTATTTTTAGTAGGGAGTATGGGATCCCAATCCTTACAGTTGGTGCCATCTAGAGGGTTCTGGGTAGTATCTAGCTGAAGCATTAAATCGACAAGGAAAGTTCTTCCATGTGTTGTTGGTACTGAGTTTTTCATGTAGCTTGTCTATAAAATTGATGAAGTATCCAAACTAGAGTCATTGGTACAAAGTCAGTGCATCTGAGTCTTTTTTTAGTGGCTTACTTTAAAAACTAACATAGTGCTCGATGCTACTGATTGTGCTAACAATAGTACTGAGTTGACCTGTATTTGCACATCAAAATACGCATTAAGGCACCTTGTCTTGCATCACAACACTTCACTTTAAAAGTCAATAACAATGAAGAAAACATATCTACTACTTTAAAATGGAAAGAACAAACATAAAATGTGGGTTGCCTCCCACAAGCATCCTTTTTTAATGTCGTAGTCTACACTCAAAGAAGATCATTTAGGGACAATCAAGAGCTTGATATCTTCATGATCATGCACAATTTCTCCCTTAAAGTAATGTTTCGGTATCTACAAATTAACTTTAAACACAATAGAACCATCACTAGTCTCAACATCTCTATGTGGTTAAACCTTTACTACTTGGTATTGGCCACCCCATCTAGATTAAATTTATCCATATGTAACAACTTATAGAATTGAATGAAAGAACATTCTTCCTCTAGTAGAAATCTTTGTGAAGAATTTGTCTATCATGAAAATTCTTGGTTCACTCTTTATAAACCTTAGCATTCTCATAGGCATACATCAAGATGTATCCCATCTAGTTCATTGGATTCCACTTTTCTCTTTGTACCTATAAGACTCAAATCAAAATTTAACATCATAGAAGCCCACATAGCTCTATGTAACACTATTGGGAGGTGGCATGCCATACCATAAATGAGTATGTATGGCGTCATGCCATTCAGAGTTTTCAAAGAAATCCTATATGCCCACATGTCATCAGTCAATTTCATACTCCAATCAGTACGGGCCTTCAAAATAGTTTTCTCCATGATGATCTTTATTTCTTGATGGGACACTTCCATCTATCCTTGTGTTTAGAAGTGGTATGGGGTACCTACATGTTGAGTTACCATGTAGTTCCTCAATAGGGCCCAAAATTTACAGTTGGTGAAGTGAGATCAACCATCACTAATAATCAAAAGGGGCATCCCAAACTTGCAAAAAAGCATTATCCTTAACAAATCTACATACTATTTGAGCATTATTGGTATGGTTTGGATTTTCTTCCATCCATTTAGACATATATTCATATGCTAAAAAAAGGAATAAATATGAAATGGAGGATACAAACGTCCCCATGAAATCAAAGCCCCAAGCATAAAAAACATCTACTTCTGGAAATATCATCATGGACAAATGTTGTCTCTGGGAAATGTTTTCAGTGCAATGACATGAGTCACACCTCAACACAAAATAATATCCATCATTGATAAGGATGGAAAGTAAATCCACTCTCTAACACCTTTGCAACTGACCTGGCTCTAGTGTGGTGTCCCTGGTGGGTAGGGAGTGGAAGAGAGCCAATATGTTCTCAACATTCCATTCAAGTAACATATTATTTGAATCCCATCCCTAAATTGCTTCAACAAGATAGGATCATCCCAAATATAGTATTTCAAAGACTAGAAAATTTTCTTTCTCTCCTAATAATTCCAATCTCCATACATTTCCCTACTAACTAACTAATCAACAATGCCAGTCACCATGGGTCACCTATTTTCACAACTGACAATCTATCATTGAGTAAAGTATCCTAGATGGGAATATCCAACCTTTCTAATCCACTCTCTCAAGCTTATAGAGATGGTATGCCACAACATTCTCAATGTTTGACTTTCTATTACTTATATCTTAAACTCTTGTAAGAGAAAGATCCACCTAATAACACAATGGCTAAATGTTCTTTGTGATAGGATCACTTAATTGGGCATCACTCAATGTATGAGAAGCATAATAGATAGCATCTAAGGTTTGGTCAAATAGATCTGACTGCAAATATAGGATGCATCACACATGAGATTGAATGGGTGGTTCCAATTAGGTACCACCAAAAAAGGTGATGGAATCAATCTTTCTTTTAGAATATTGAAGCATTCAAACATCAGTCATTGGAATCAAAGTCCACATCTATTTGAAGAAGCTTTGAAAGTGATTTTGTGATCTTAGAAAAATCCTTAATTAATCATTGATAAAATCATGCATGGCCTAAAAATCTCCACATTTTCTTCATCGATGATGGCAGAGGAAATCTGGAGATAACTTCTATTTTACTTGGGTCTACCTCCATGCCTTTGTTGGACACCTTGTATCCCAACACTATACCCTAATTAACCATCATATGACATTTCCCCCAGTGAAGACTAAATGTGTATCCTCACATCTCTATAAAACTTGTCTAAATTATCTAAGCAATAAGAAACAACTCACTATATAGTAAAAACTTGTCCAAAAGCTTCAGCTCAAGATCAGGAGGGAACTCAAGTTATGACACAAGAGGTGGTGATGGTGGTACCAAGTATTCAAAGTGATTTGAGTAGAAAACCAATAATGCCTTAAAAATGTGGCATACTCGTCCATAAACCCATCATGAATAATGACCTCCATAAGATCTCATCATGAATAATGACCTCCATAAGATCTATCAAATATGCATTCAACAACAAACTGGGATACGAATGTTGTAGTGCTACCCCAAACCCTTCTGAAACAAAGGCAGGCAAAATAAAATCCCATGGCTCTTTAGGACGTCTTATAGCTTCAACAAGAGAAACATTGTATACTTTGTTCACTACTTCCAGCTGGAGGGATCCATCATTAACTTGGTGCATAATGTTTGTCATGTCTAAAAAAGGTTCTCATAAAAGTAAGGAAACATCTATATAAAAATGTTGTGTTACAAGATATCTAGCTACACTACTCAATGTTATTGTCTTTGTTGGATGTTCCAGAATCCTAAACTCCATCCTATCATCTTCATTTCCAAGAGTCATTCTTCCTCTTCTCATATATAATGTCACATTTGTTGTATCCTAGGATAGTATACCTAGAAGTAGCTTTGAACCATAGTATTCTTGCATCTCCAAGACTATAAAACATGTTGGGAAAAATAAAAATATACACCTTCAATCGAAACGTCCTTACAAATACAATAAGGTCAAAAAAAGATTTATCTACCAATTGAATCATCACACTACTCTTCATGTTGTTCTGGAGTACCATCTTTCTAAATTTCTTGATCGACATCAGATAGATGTTGATTCTTGAATCACATAATACATATGCAAAGTGGAAACTACCTTTTGAGCAAGGTATATCAAAGCACCCGACATCTTATCTCTTCATGGGTAATTTCCTTTCAAACAACATACTTACTTCTTCATGTAGTGCTACTACATTAGAATCAAATATCCACCTTTTTATTTTTGATGTCTTTGAGAAATTTTCAATAAGAGGGAATCTCCTCAAGACCCCAAATAAAGAAAGATTAACATAAGCTCATAGAAGATATCTAAAAACTTCTTGAATTGTCAGTCTTCCTTGGTCTTCTTGAGGTTGTTTAAAAATGTATGGGCATAACAATCTTAATGAGATGTGGTGGAACATATATGTTCTTAGGGAATTTTTCTCCCCGTAAGTTGGACTCAATACTATCTTCTTCTATTGCTACCCCAATTATCTACACTGGAGGAACTATCTCCCCCTCAACTATTACCTCATGAATGTCTGTAGTTGATTCAATTTGTCTTTCCTTATTGTGCCCTACCATCTACTCTTTCTCTATCACCTTCCCACTACAATGTGTCACTACCTTTACCAATTGGTTATATGTGGGATACCTATATTTCTTGGGAACCCCTAATGAGTAAGCTACTTCTAATTTTCCACTTATGTTGCCAACTGTTATATTTGAGTTTCCAACATTCTTATATCTGCCTTTTGGTTCTACTGCTCTCTCTAGGATTGGTCAAAATATGACTCATTCTTAGACATGAATTTCCAAATAGATCCTCCAACCTGTCAAGCTGGCTTGGACCCCTTTCTCATTGATTTGTTGTGGAACATTGGGTAGTTGTGATGGAGGTTTTTGTGCATGTGAAAGGTCCTACATAAAGTTTTTAGGATCCTTCCAAGAAACTTTTTGTTGTTTTTCCATGGGTACTGGTCATTTATCCTATTGTTGGTTTGTTTCATGTACAATCATTCTTCTTCTTCACCTCCAGACGAGGTGGTAGTCATAGTCCCCAACTACTTTGTCAATTGAGCCATCGATATCCTTAGCTCCTTGACATCATGTAACTCCATGGTGCCTCTTGGCTGATGTAGTAGTCTCACGTTCATCACTCTATAATTGGTTCCTGGCCATGTTCTTTAGTATCTCATGACATTTCTTCACCTTATTGTTTAGAAAGAAACCTATTCCTACACTATCTCGTGTGGTTCTCTCCCACTTATGCATATAGATCTATCCCATGATGTGGGACTTTCCTAGCCATATAGGTCTATCCCATGATGTGGGACTTTCCTAAGCATGGTTTGGTAGCACTCCCCTGCTTCATAATATGACTCATAAGTGTACTGCTTGAAATCTTGGATTTTTCTCACCAGTTCAATTATCTACTAAGGAGGAAAATACCTTTTAGAAAGCATATCAATGATTTCATCCTATGTTCCTATAGACTCTAGAATTAGACTAAAAAACCATTTCTTTTCCTTATCCATCAATGAGTATGGGAATAACTTCAAATAAATAACACATAAATCTTCAACATGTCACAACTTTCTACGAAAGTGTTGATGTGTTGTATTGGATCTCCATGGTGTTTTAGTGGATATCTGAGATTTCACCAAATCCAATAGACATAGATCTAGCATGTAGCTACCCATGCTAACTACATGGTGCCTAATTTGACACAATTGTGTTGTATTTGAAGATGCCATTCTCTTCTTTCAGATAGTCTACTCATTGTTCGAAACTACCACATCATCATCATTGTCCTCTTCATGTTCAACATGTCTTCCTATTCTTCTGCTTCAATCTATGGGTCTTGTAGGTTGACAATATCTTCCTTATTATCCATCGGAGTAACTGCTGGTACTATCAGTGGTTATGTATGTGGAATTAGCTCCCCGAATGAAGTTGAATATTCTTTTACTTGTTGAATAATCTTCTTACAATCTACAAGTAGAGAAGATGGGTCTTCATATTCAGTGGTCTAATTCTGGACCATAACTTATACCTAGAAAATAGTGAATTTAATGTAAGAACACAAAATATTAGTGTTAAATAACAAAAAGAATAAGCAAATATTTTTTAGTAAAATGGAAATAAAAAAAATAGCATAGATTGGTCGTTATAACACTACTAGTGTCGGTGTTGCCAGTTCCCCAACAACAATGCCAAAAACTTGACATGCAAAGTATGTACGTGTAAATTACAAGTGCATACTTCAAGTAATATATGACTATCGAGTCCCGCGACATTGAACACACAAAATTGTGAAGCTAGAAACTACTAATGAATAGAAAACAACCAGCTAGACTGAACAAAAGTTTAGATTGGTTATTTAAACTAAGAATTAAAATTAATAGTTTGATGAATTAAATTGAGTTGTGGGTAGGAAAGTTGGATCATCCAGGATTATGGTTTCACCATAATATCAATTCAAACATAATTTCTTGTTATCTAAAAGAAACTATCTTTGCGTTTTGAATTAGTCATTTATAGCAAGATTACTCTCTTCCACACCAATGTACTATTTAATCTAATTACAAACATGCTTTCACGATGCTCATATATAAGATCATAAAACATTACATATCACTAAGGATACTAAACATTACAATTGTTAGCCACTATCACATTGCTTTATTAGTTATGGTGATGATAATATTTCCAATTCATAACCCACTTTTGTAGTGATTAAAAATATGTAGCATAATTTTGGTTGATTTGGCATGAACATGCTAAATTGAAGTAATTTCTTTTAGCATAATTTTAGCAAAGATTATGATTCTTAAATAATTCATGTCATGAAAAAATTAATTGTGGGCTACTACCATGTCCTGGAGAACATGGGATTATCCCTCCATTGTTGACATGGTAGTAGTGAGAAATTGAGAAACAAAGGAAAGCATGAATTTAAAGGGATGAACCACATCTCCAAGTGAGGAAAGCCGAGTTGGTTAAGACCCTTGTGTGTTACCAAGTGATCTCAAGTTTGACCCTATGCCATAGGATGAATAGAATGGCCACTTTTAACAAAAAAGGGATGAACCACATGAGTCATCATTAATGGAAATCCTCTCCAAAGTTGAGCATGAATGACAACATTTTGACTATATAACATCCTCAAAGTTGTGGGGATCATGAGTTTTCTCTGTGTACTTCTATTTCTCCTCTCCCTAATTTTTTGCTCAACCACCAGGGTTCTCTGTGGCAACCCAACCACAACAAAACACGATTACATACTAACCAGCGGATTACTGAAAATTGCGGGAAATTAAAACCGATTTACAACAAACACCACAAGATGAAACATATTATATCTGAGCCAACACTTTTCTTTTCATAACATATCTTCAAGGTGATACAACATAATTTCCCATCATCTCGTTATATGAAATAACTGTTTCACATGTTGCTTTACATCAAGATACATAAACTGAAAACCATACATCAATCATTCTACAAGAAACATCGAAAACCTTCCCGAAGACCTGAGTGTACAGGGACGACACATAGGACTCCACTGCTAGATACTATCTATTCCACTGGGTATGATACCTCTGCATAACCATCCATAGCCACATGATCTGCATCTCGTCAGGCGAGTCCACCTAAAAATGTTATTAACCACCGGGGTGAGATGCACAGTCCCAGCGAGAAACATAACCCTCTACCAACTTTATTATGATCACAGATAACTGATATAAGTAGATTATAAGAGCAGCATACTGAGCAGGGCTAATCTTACCACAAATCTTTCCAAGATATTTATGAGGCCTATAACCAGATGTTCTTTATGGAACATGATTGACAATATAAGCTTTATAAGAACTCATCGCATGATATAAGGTTCATATAATAAATTGCAGATTATAACTAGAGAACTATACAAATAAGGATGCATCCAATGTTCTGTATTTTCCCTAAGCAAGATACTATATGGCTTGATTAAAAATTATTATGCCCTGAGGAAGTGAGCCGTACTGCTCAATTCCAACCTTCGGCTGCGAAGCCCAAAGCCGGTGCCATACAAGGTCAATGGATGATCCGAACTCCACGACCTCTCCTTCTTGTGGTCAGTGCACGATAACCAACAAAGTGGCCTCAGCCACAGGGTCAGTCCTGTAGGCTGCCCTTTCTCTAGCCCGCCTTGGTACAGGTCTCAACACTAGTATATCTGAGCCACAAGCCAAATCACCGTGCTCCCGAGCCATGAATGCATTCATGCTCTATCACACTGAGCCATGGGCCTGTTCACCATGCTCTATCCCATTGAGCCATGGGCCTATTCACCATTCTCTATCTCACTGAGCCATGGGCCTGTTCACCATGCTCTTATACACATCTTGAGTCTACAACCACACATTCCAATCCTCCTATTTTTGGCTAGGAGAAACCCTGCATATTCAACAATATGCACTCCGGGTTAACCCGTAGGAGAACCCATTTCACCATCACCTAATTACTGACGATGATGGATCTATGGCCAGGGCAAACTACATGAGAGATTCATATGTAATTATTTAATGCATTTTAAGTATATTGTTGGGGCAATCGAGTTGTATTAAGCAACCACTGTAACATACTCAAACCAATGCCCACAGTTTTATCCCCCCATCTTTCTAGAATACTTTTTAATTGGTAGTTGTAATTATTTCATCTTTGATTTAGAACATATGGATATTAATTAAAGACAAATGGTAAATTGATTTTTACATGCCTCCAACGTAGAGAGTTTAAAGATACAATAATCATAATATATTCAAGAATAGGATTTCATGCACAAAAATATCGATAATAAGATTCCCTTGAACTCGACAATCCTGGATATTCTTAGGGGTGTAATATGGAAGATATCAATTTAATTGGTAACAAGATGTCACATTTGGTTAATTACTTGGAAATCATGCCTTAAAAGAACACATTACATACTAATAATAAGATAGTACACCCAATGATCTTAAAGGGTAAAATTGACGTTACATTGGGATTCCTCATATCCTATTTAGTCTACTTAGCTAATTGTTTAGCCTTTCTGTGGCATTTACTCATTTAATTCATTTAGTAAAGAAAACCATTAAAGACCTAAGGCTAATTTCCATTAATCACCTCCGTGAATTTGCTACCCTAACGCATCGTTTCATTTCTAGTCAAAGTGTAACGTGTGACTTATTCTCCACTTCGCTAGTCATCTTCTTTACAATGACTTCCTCGACCCATCTAGTGATCGACAGTTTCTCTTGCCCCCTCCTCGGTTTGCCTTTCCTTCTCCTCCATCTTCTCAATTGGATACACCTGCAAACGGACAATTGGGCTGAATATAATGGTCATAACCCTCCCTTCTCTTCCATCTTCCTCCTCCTACCCATTACCACCAACATATAACCTAGTCGTCGCTGGCAGTCTGCTATGGCTATGGCATCTACAACATATTTGTCTGCCTCCTTATATCTTTGCCTGCTTCCATCTTGTTGCCTAGAAGCGGCAACTCCAAATCATATGCACTCAGCGGCAACGACATCGTAGGAAGTGCCACCAAAGTTGTGATGACTAGAGACTTGATGACGATGATCACAGGTCGACTCGCCACCACCAGGACCTAATCTCTTACCGTGATGTAGTGTGCCTTCCCTACACCCAAACCACCATTGTAGAGAAAGAAAGCTATGCCTGCAACTGCTCTAGCCGACTGAGAATTGAGAGCACCTCCTGTCATCATGGTCACTTGCAGACCTTTGTCATCATCACCCTCTCTGACCTCCCACCAGCACCACAGTACACCACCTCGGCACCCTACAATTAGGCTGATTGGTTGCCACTTCTTCCAGCACCATAGTGATCCATCGCCTCCTTTTCCCAGCCGTTGCCCTCACACCTGTGCCCAGCAACGCCAAGGCTCGCCAGATAGTGTCGAGCACCTCCAGGAGATGCTGCCATCCACCATCTCTGGCTCTGCCTACACCGGATAAGACGACACTTCTCTCCTTTCCTTCTCTCCCCCTTTGTACTTCAGATCTGGGTACAAACTTGATGTCGCTAACCCCACCTCGCCAGTAACATATCTGCAACACCCATCTAGCCTCAAGCCCATAATGGTCTGCCCTGCAAGGCCCGATCTCCTCTATCACCAGACACCACAGAGAGGTGCGGATCTATAGAATGCAAACTACAGTAATGGTGACAAGATTCACCTCCTTCCAGACTCATCCATGTTGTTGGATGCCCTGCATCCTGTGACTTGTAACCATGCCCAGTAGGTTTAGAGGAGTCCCACCCTCACGTTTATGATGACCTATCTATGTCAGTGTCTAGAGTCCTTGCTGACATGACAACCTTCTGTCAAAGCTGAAGTTCCTATATGGGATACTATATACCCCAAAATGTTGATGATCTCTATGCACTGGAGAGTGTATCTCGTTACGTAGCTGGTGCGGTGGTCACGAGGATCAGTGAGATCATCTCAAGCAGTTGAACCATGGAAAACATCTCCATCCTAACCCAAGGAAATCTACGCACCGGACTGTAGTCAACCTTGGTCATGGAGACGAGCTCTTAAGGGTGATCTTAGGTAAGAGAATCTATCATTTCCATTTTTTATACAACAAATCTTGATTATTCCTATATATTGGTGTGCTTAGTATAATAAACTAGGTAGTATATTATTCGATGTTTAGGATGATACATTACTGATCAATCCATGACAAGTCATTATTTCCCCCTTGTTAGTTAACAATATTATGATAATAAAGATAATGCTTGGTTAGATATTATATTGGGAGGATAATATGATTAATGAGATGTAAAACTGAATCTTACCAATAAATCAGATGAATGAAGCCACTTCATATTATTTGATCTCATTTGTGAACATACATTTTCATTATACTAATACTAAAACTAGGAAATCTATTATTTTTCTAGACATATATTCTTATAACAATATTTTAAACGATGTATTAGGTATTGATTAGAGTCCTAAAACAAGAGACTTGATTGTATTGATGAACCATATGATTTGATAAGCAACCATTTGGGAAGCTAGTGAACAAATTACCATGGTAACAATACACCATAATTCATGGATAAATTATGATCTTAAAAGGCTTAAATTTACTTCGAGATAATGTTAGGAAGAGAATATGATCATTCTCATGGAAATGGTTATTAGGGTAGAACCACAATGAGGAATATTAAGTCTTGGCAAAGAATATGGAAACCTTAATATATAAACTTATAATATGTAAGATATTCCTAAGATATAAAATCCTAACTTGACATTAGGTGACATGTTGGGTTTAGATATGCTTTAACTCATAAATGGATAGTTGTGGACTAATACAGTTATAAAATACTTTTAGGTTGAAAAGGAAAAACTATGGAGTTCACCCCTAGAGATAGGGATAGTCTTGAAGATCAGGTATGTACTCCTCCCTATTTATAACTGGGCATTTATATGATTAAATTTTCCCATAATGAGGCAACTTTTGCAATACTTGCTCTTATTCCATTTGTTGGACAATTTATATACTCTCCATTGGACTTATTGTTATTCTTTTGAAATTACTATTATCATGTTTGATTGGGTCTATGACCCCACCTACTTTTTGTGTTTAAAACTTGCCACACATGTTTGTGAAAGGTGTATCTTGTCACTCTATATATGCATGTTAGATAATTTGACTGGTTTAACTATTGTAGATGCTTATGCATAACCATTAGGGTGTGCTACTTCTTCCCGGGGTATGCTACTTATACCTTGATATATACAGAGGCGTGCTACTTTCACCTAGGGTGCGCTACTTCCACCCATTTTACTTAGGTCATTGACTCAGTGGTGTTGTGGCCCTACCATAGTTACTTTAGTCTAATTTATCTACATGTGAATCATTATGATTGTTGTGATATTATGAATGGTTAATGACAAGATGTGTTATTTCACTTGTTTATTTATATGCCTCATTCTTTTGGAAATTCCTTCTATTGGTACTTCTCATTGAAACTCACCTAACTTTAATGGCCCCCTTTTTTATGGGAACATCTTACTTTACTTTTTAATGCCCTAGTTAATTTTCTAATGTACATACTCAGCATTTGCTGACTTATACTCTTTTGTTTCCTAATTTTCTGGGTGTTCCCTCCACCCAGATTTAGGTGCTTTGTAAGGTAGAGACGCAGGATGATTATGAGTTCATTGGTAAACATAAGGATAGCTTGAGCCAGCCTTGTTACCCTCTACATATGGGCTTGTGTCTATATAGATGTAACATTTTCAATTTATGTACCACCTTAGAGTGAGAAAATTGTATACATGGGCATATTTTGTAACTTTGTAAATAGTTATGATTTTCGCTGCTTAAATATTTCATGGCTCAATTTTTGTACCATTGAGTGGGCCCACTATTGGGTCCCACTCTTTACAACCACATATAAAACATGAACAACATTTAATTCATTACATTGGTGTTATACTGCTAATGCTATTCTCATTGCCCTCAACAATCATCATATTGCCATGGGATAGTAATCCCTCATTCATCATACAGTGCCACTACCTCTCAAGGCTTCACCATCATACATCATCATGGGATCTAAATCCCTCAAGGTATCATTGTCTCTCAAGGCTTACATCATCAGCATGGGATAGAAATCCCTTATCTCAACATCAGAGGATAACACCTCAACTAGGCACTTAGCCTATATCATATCATCAAGCCTTTCTCATCATACTAGTGATATATGTTATCTCATTAACAGGATTATCATTATTCAGTGTTATACAAAACACATACATCTCATAGCTCTTACCTGGCTATGAAATCATTCAATACACCTGCATGGTTAGTTATGCATAAGAGAGAGATAATTGGATTCACCAAACATAGAACATAGATCTCAGGGAACATATTGTGATTATCCTGCTATCAAGAATTTATATGCACATGATTGGAACAACATCCGTGTTTGTATTTACATGAAGTACAAAGTTGTATCTGTGAACAAATTATATTATTGATATCAAACTGTGAGCATCCACCATGCCCTATATCTCATGATCATATCATGATTATCATGATATTAAGATTAAGGTTTAAAGTATTGGAATATCCCTCCATCATTATGAACATATGCAGCTTAAAGTCATAACTAGTGTATTAATCGATACACACTACTGTTATCACGTCAGGGGTATCCCACCATACCCTACATCTCAAGTTATTAAGCACATCATCCCTAAGGATTTATCATTGAGGATCATACACCATGATCCATCATCCAACTTTATCAGAGGTTCATCTATCATTAACCATAGGTAACCACTATACGAGGGTTCCAAACCTATCTTGTCATAGCTCATCATAAATCAAAGGTGTACACTCAAGATAACATTCATAGGGGTATTGGGTTAGAGCACAACCCTCACTAAAAGTGCTGCATACCCTCACCAATACTAGGTAGCGACCACAAACCCTCACTAAAAGGGGATGTCGGGTAGGGTACCAACCCTCACCCAAGGATATCGGATACCAACAACCCTAAGCACCATGCCTCTAGGCATATCGTGCAAGAACACCTCCAAAGAGCCATATTGCCCAGACATACCTTAGGTCATTGCTGTTAAGAAACCACCTTCTCAAATATTAGACAACTCATAGATCTTAAGCATGTCAGGTTCCATGCTCAACTAACACATCTAACTTCCTCTTGGATTAGACATCCTCACAATTGTGTCGGCCAAGGGCCTCATAGCACAAAAACCATCAACGTGCTTTCTAGTTCATCCCTACCAGGAATTTACTTCCTCCTTGCCCCATCTAGGTTCATCTCTTTCAACAGGATATAGATGTAATAACCTTTGTCATACTTGGTTCACATAAGCCTCACTAGTACTTGTGTCACTCATGACACCATATCATCCAACCCTCAACTTGTATCGTCCTAGATCTTATATCGTCCAGGCTCAACACATGTATCGGCCAAGCCTTCAACCCTGGACCATCCAAGCTATCAAGCACATACACATGTCGGGTAACTGACCAAGAGAGAGCATGTATCGGGCAAGGCATATCAGCCAAAGTGACATATCTCCTTGTGGGGGTATCGGTCATGCACTTAATCCTGATGTCGCCCAAGCTATGCACACATGCACACTTGAATCAAGTTAGGGTTGATGATATCGGGCAGCATATCAAGGGACCGTCCATAAGGCCCAACCTCACATCTTTATCATCCATGGAACACTATAACACCATGACGCCCAAGATGTCATCACAACAAGAGCACCCCTATCGGTCATCTAGGGTTAAGGAAACCCTATGGCCCAAGACTCCATGTCGCCCAAGATGTCATGTCGGGCAACCAGAGTAGAGCATCCATGTTGCCCAGGGCAACCATATCGCTCAACTGGGGTTGGAGCTCTATATCGGCCAAGACACTAAGGTTAGGATTACATGTCAGCCAACCAACATATCACCCACCATCATCATATTGGGTAGAGGTGCATATCGGTCACACGATCAACAAAGGTTTCACTTAGCATATTACCCAAGGCTCAACTCTAGAAGAAGGTATCAGGCAACAACCTCAAGGAGCCACCAAGTAGAGCACATATCGACCAAGGGGCCAACCAACTAACCATATCGTCCAACCCTAACCCTAGGGTAGGAAAGAGATATCGGTCACCACATCATATCTCCCCAAACATCTAGAACATAGGATCACCTTTAAAGTCCAAAGGAGAGAAAAGGGTATTGCCACAAACCATCAACTGAAGCATAACCTATTGAGCAAGGTACTGTATTGGGCAGAGCATAGTTGTATCGGGCAAAGCCCCCATATCGTGTAAAGCCCCATATTGGGCTAGTCATCTTCAACCTCTAGCCACCCATTACCATATAACACAAGGATAACAAGCTAAGGACAGTAATAAAACGTGACCATCTCCATTAAAACATATCTCTAGTTCCATATGTATGGCTATCATGAAGAAGGGTGCTGATTTAAAGACAAGAATCAATACATGTACATATGGAGAGTGAACATAATAGAGATAGTTAAGAGTTATGTAACCCGCCTTAAGAGGGTCTCCATGAAAGGCAAGAAGCTCCTTGGTCCAAGCAGCAACACACGTTCCTCTCCATGAAAACCATCCATCTGAAGCTCTGAGCTTGCCTTCAGCTCCATCATCATCACCTCAAGAAACAAAGGAAGAAGAAGAAGATATTATGGTTATGTATAGCTCAAGAAGAAGAGAAAAGGGAAGATAACCACGGCCATGTCTACTCACATCAAGGGCCTATCCATGGCCGAGAGAGGAAGGAGGATATGAAGAAGAAGGCATAAGGAAAGACTAGTCAAGAAGCATGACTCACCAAGGTCGGATCTTGAGCAAGGAGTCTCCATGGCCAATTGCTCGTCCTCCCAAGCTCCATGGGAGTTTCCTTAAGCTCCTAAGCTTCCATGCTCATCCCATACAGGTATGGGAAGGAAGGTGGCCGAAAGGGAGCACTTGGTCAAGGAGGAAGGGAGTTATATACACCAAGGAAGAGAGAGGTAGCAAAGGAGAGGTGTCATAACCACATAAACCAAGATGCCACTTGCACATGCACTTAATGCCACTTGTTGCCACCCAAGATTCACATGCACAGCCTGGTGATACACTCTAGGATGTGTATCGTGCAGCTAGGTACCTCTTATGGGTGACACACCCTCAAGCTTCTACCTGATACACTAAAAGACAAGGTAGCATATGTGACACATATATGGTATAAAGACTATATAGAGATGTTACTCCTCAACTACTAACCAAACAAGGCACCCTAACTTCTATCCACATACTATATGATGCCAAACAGAAGGGAGGCAACTCTAGAGCTGATAAATTGCATATTGACCCCTCCACTTTGGGTAATTTGCAATTTACACCAAAACTAGCACATAAAGCATACACATCAACCAACCAAGCTCAAACTTGGAACATAGGTCCTCCACAAGGCGCCCCACCTCATCATTCTCTTTATAATGATGCAAGAGAAATAAAGGCATGCTCGACATGTGACATATTGCAATATAACCCCTTACTTTTGGTAAATTGCGCTTTGGTCCAAGACAAGCAAACATTGCTCAAACAACATCCAAACGGGACCAAACTGGAAACATGAGCTTATTACATGATACCAAAACATCTAGAGAGATTAGATTAAGGTTCTAAGAACCTTTCATAAGCAAATCAAAGAGGTTTATCCCAAAACATGGGTCAGGGTCCTTACAAGTCATAAACCCCTAACAAGGATTTCGTCCCCGAAATCCCGAGCGGAAAGAAGATGGGTGTTACTTGCGCATTGCATCATACAACCCCGTAAAGCTCCTAACTGTCACAGATCTGTGACCAACATACTTGCTCTTCTCCCAGAGCTAACTCAGGGTTTCCTTGTACTGGTCACAGACTCAACCCTCTATCTCATCATCCTTTGTCTGGTAACACTCTTAGACATTGGAACATCACATGCAACTTGTATTACTCAGGTATCAGTTCCTTCTATTGATATATCACATTCCTCGTTACGTTTCCGCTACGCTACTTTGATCTCACAGGCTCGATACTTAAGTTTCGCATAACTTGTAGTCACCATCCTTCTTCCATATGTGTTCTAATTGTTCCTTCTCCTTTCACAAAGGATGTCTCTAACTCAAGGGGGATCTTTCTCAGAATAGGTTATCACAAGATACATACTCTACAAAACACCTGTATGCACATGAAAGGGCTCATAAGGCACCTCACTATGCATCGCTTAAGGTTGAACATAAAAAGGAGTTATCGGACAACTAAGGAACCAAGTTTCTTGGTTAAGAATGACCACATCATCTCGATTCAAGACTGCCATGTCTTCCTGTCAGCTCCCAAAGGTACAAGAAGCACCAAAATAGGTGGTAACAAATATGCACTATCTTAGACGATCTGGATAGGATTCACAAACCTCGTTCATCCATCTCCATCTAATGCACATCCTTCCTGGATCTTTCTTTACTCGAGACTTAACGAGGAGTATTCCAAGGAATTAGGCTTATCTTGAAGAACCTTTCCCAAGACGACCTATCCTCAGTTCCTTTCCTTGGTTGCATACCTTCTGATGTCATGTTTATGCAAAACATAAACCCCTAACAAGTGATAACCATACTGTAGGCACTTAGCCAGGTCAAACCAAAGCCAACCTCTCCATCTGAGACAACTTCACACCTTTCCAAGGATATCCATTCCCAGGGTTATAATGATCCTTGACATGTCACACGGAAAGGGATTCACCCGTTTGTCACATCCAGGAAGAGAAAAGATACTAGAAGGGTATACTTTATCCAACACACTAGGTCATCCAACAAGGTGCTCGACAACATGCTATCTCTCTCTCCTGACTAACAAAAAGGGAGCATCTGACAAACACGCCATAAGCTTTCAAAGGAGGGTACATCCTAAACTGGGTCAACAGAAGCAGATAAGAGGTAAGAATAAGACAAAGCAGAAGAGATTAACTCCATCGACCAACCAGCACACCCTGGTCATCTCACCATTTCGGGCCAGCTCATTCCACAAGATCTAACTATTGCCTGTTGCCCTCTACAACCTGGTCAAACCATTCGGTCCTAACTTGCTTATCCTTATCAGCATTCCTCTGTGTTGTTGAACGGCTGCTCCGAGGTCCACTTCATAGATCTAGAATTCCAAAACAAGCTTCATGCTTGTGAGTTCAAGGTCAAGGATGATCAATCAAGATGGTTCACCACCATACCTTCACTTATATAAGCATCTTGATTCTTAACCTTTTGCCAGAAGGCATGTTCTCATCTTCCCATACACTTGGCGCTTCTCATATACTAGTTTTCCTTACCTTGGTATCCATCTTTTGAGTCAAAACACATCACTTTCGGTATCACCTTCATATTCTACCATCGTCACCGGATCAAAACATGTCAAGATGATCCTACCATCATCATCTATCACAGATATCTCTATCTTGGAAACTAAAGTCCAAGATCAACTGATACTTTTCGAAGTATCCAACCAGAGATCATTCCAAAAGCATACACATCAAGTGACACATGGTCCACTTAACAACCACTCCCTCAGAAGGAAGGAACACAAAGGAACAAACTCCTCCAAACACCCCATCAACACCTATGGTTTCATATCAAAGGAGATGATATTATCACTTTCTTTGATCCTTACATGAGTTTTCCAACCGTTTAAGCATCGATAAACCTTGTTCCATCTGGTTTCATCCTATTTCTTCTTGGTTTCCTTGCACTCAACAAAGGAAACATCAAGACCATTATGTGTTATTATTCTTCTTCTCTTGTTGTCGTTTCATCATAAACATGATTATTTCCTGATTATATCAGATTTTTGTTTTCCCTTTGTGAAAAATATCATTGTTTTTCACATATTCTTTATTGAATAGTGATCATCTCCCTTGTTCTCTCTTTCTTATCCCGAATTTGCACTTTATACTTTCACATTTTTACTTACATTCATTGGTTGGTCTGAGATTATCTCAGGATCCATCTTGTTTACTCATCAGTTGTTCTTCTCTTTCTTCTAACTTCATCTTTGTTTCCAGATATTTTCTTCATCTTGTGTAAGTTTTACGCTTTAACTTACCCTGTTATTACAAGTTAATCTATCTTTTGTCACATATATCTCTCAAGATTACGGTTTTAAGAACTTATCTCATCATATTCTTATATGGATTTAGGTTTTATAGAACCATTACTTCCTCTTTTGGTTATCAAGCATCCATGTATTAAGGGGTTATGGTGCATTCTCTTACCTCTTTTATATCATAATTAAGGTATTAACGTCGTATTTCCTGACTTGTTATGCTCTTTATATTGCTCCAGAATGACTACTTGATCAGAGTAATCAAGGAGGAAACAATCTAAGGCTCCACACTTACCTATGACTTTGGTATTTGAATACCTAGCCAGGGCATCCAAGTACTGAGATTAGGTAGTATGCACCATATTTTATGTCACGGTCCAACCTTAGACACCATCCTAATCCTAGTCCTAGTGTCCCTGTAGACTCGGTGAACCTAGCGCTTTGATACCAAACACTTGTGGAAACCCAACCACAACAAAACACGATTACATACTAACCAACGGATTACTAAAAATCATGGGAAATTAAAACCGATTTACAACAAGCACCACAAGATGAAACATATTACATCAGAGCCAACACTTTTCTTTTCATAACATATCTTCAAGGTGCTACAACATAATTTCCCATCATCTCGTTATATGAAATAACTGTTTCACATGTTGCTTTACATCAAGATACATAAACTGAAAACCATACATCGATCATTCTACAAGAAACATTGAGAACCTTCACAAAGACCTAAGTGTATAGGGACAACACATAGGACTCCACTGCTAGACACTATCTATTCCACCAGGTATGATACCTCTGCATAAACATCCATAGCCACATGATCTGCATCTCACTAGGCACGTCCACCTAAAAATGTTATTAACCACCGGGGTGAGACACACAGTCCCAGCGAGAAACATAACCCTCTACCAACTTTATTATGATCACAGATAACTGATATAAGTAGATTATAAGAGCAGAATACTGAGCATGGCTAATCTTACAACCAATCTTACCAAGATATTAATGAGGCATATAACCAGATGTTCTTTATGGAACATGATTGACAAGATAAGCATTATAAGAACTCATCACATGATATAAGGTTCATATAATAAACTGTTGTAATGCCCAGGCCACTTCCCAAGGCTCTAGCAAGGGTTCACGAATGACGACTGGCCCCACAGACCACCACTAGCCTTAACTGCGCGCTTTGTCCTCACTCACACGCAAGTCAGGATAAACTTCCTGACTGGTCACCCATCCTAGTACTACTTCAAGCTGAGCACACTTAACTATGGAGTTCTTTAGGAATGGGCTCCTTGAAAAGGAGGTGCACCTTGGTGATATGGGTAGTCCAATCATTCCTTTTAATAGTGTTTTATCCGAGGCCTCAATTCTTGGGATGTTACAATCTCCCCCACTTAGACTCTTGACGTCCTTGTCAAGGCTCAACTATAAGGCCTCATAATCTCTTCCCCATTTCAGTGCAGACCCACAATGGCCCATGGACACCTAGCTCCCGATCATGGAATACCAGCGCAAGGGTGGCTACGTCAACCATGGGCAACCCTTTCGTACATGCCTGGACCGCACGGCTCAAGACTGGCATGCCATGCCCATGTGGACCCCACCTACTGGAGGGGAATTGGCTCTGATACCATTTGTAATGCCCAGGCCACTGCCCAAGGCTATAGCAAGGGTTTAGGAATGACGACTGGCCCCACAGACCACCACTAGCCTTAACTGCACGCTTTGTCCTCACTCACGTGCAAGTTAGGATAAACTTCTCGACTGGTCACCCATCGTAGTACTACTCCAAGTTGAGCACGCTTAACTATGGAGTTCTTTAGGAATGGGCTCCCTGAAAAGGAGGTGCACCTTGGTGATATGGGTAGTCCAATCATTCCTTTTAATAGTGTTTTATCCGAGGCCTCAAATCTTGGGATGTTACAACTGGAGATTATAACTAGAGCACTATACAAATAAGGCCTCATCCAATGTTCCGTATTTGCCCTAAGCAAGATACTATACAGCTTGATTACAAATTATTATGCTCTGAGGAAGTGAGTCGTACCGCTCAATTCCAACCTTCGTTTGCAAAGCCCAAAGCCGATGCCATACAAGGTCAATGGATGATCCAGACTCCACGACCTCTCCTTCTCGTGGTCAGTGCACGATAACTAATAAAGTGGCCTCAACCACAGGGTCAGTCCCACAGGATGCCCTTTCTCTAGCCCGCCTTGGTACAGGTCTTGACACTAGTATATCTGCTCCCGAGTCATGAACGCATTCATGCTCTATCACACTGAGCCATGGGCCTGTTCACCATGCTCTATCTCATTGAGCCATGGGCCTATTCACCATGCTCTATCTCACTGAACCATGGGCCTGTTTACCATGCTCTTATACACATCTTGAGTCTACAACTGCAGCTGCATTCCAATCCTCCTATTTTTGGCTAGGAGAAACCCCACATATTCAACAATATGCGCTCCGGGTTAACCCGTAGGAGAACCCGTTTCACCATCACCTAATTACTGATGATGATGGATCTATGGCCAGGGCAAACTACATGGGAGATTCATATGTAATTAGTTAATGCATTTTAAGTAGATTGTTGGGGCAATCAAGTTGTATTAAGAAACCGCATATAAAACATGAACAACATTTGATTCATTACATTGGTTTTATACTGCTACTGCTATTCTCATTTCCCTCAACAATCATCATATTGCCATGGGATAGTAATCCCTCATTCATCATACAGTGCCACAGCCTCTTAAGGCTTCACCATCATACATCATCATGGGATCTAAATCCCTCAAGGTATCATTGTCTCTCAAGGCTTACATCATCACCATGGGATAACAATCCCTTATCTCAACATAAAAGGATAACACCTCAACTAGGCACTCAGCCTGTATCAAATCATCAGGCCTTTCTCATCATACTGGTGATATATGTTATCTCATTAACATGATTATCATTATTCAGTGTTATACAAAACACATACATCTCATAGCTCTTACCCGGCTATGAAATCATTCAATACACATGCATGGTTAGTTATGCATAAGAGAGAGATACCTTGATTCACCAAACATAGAACATAGATCTCAGGGAACATATTGGGATTATCCTACTATCAAGAATTTAGATGCACAGGATCAAAACAACATCCATGTTTTTATTTACATGAAGTACAAAGTTGTATATGTGAACAAGTTATATTATTGATATCAAACTGTGAGCATCCACCATGCCCTATATCTCATGGTCATATCATGATTATCATGATATTAAGATTAAGGTTTAAAGTATTGGAATATCTTTCCATCATTATGAACATATGCAGATTAAAGTCATAACTAGTGTATTAATCGATACACACTACTGCTATCACGTCAGGGGTATCCCACCATACCCTGCATCTCAAGTTATTAAGCACATCATCCCTAAGGATTTATCATTGAGGATCATACACCATGATCCAACATCCAACTTTATCAGAAGTTCATCTATCATTAACCATAGGTAACCACTATACAAGGGTTCACAACCTATCTTGTCATAGCTCATCATAAATAAAATGTGTACACTCGAGATAACATTCATAGGGGTATTGGGTTAGAGCACAACCCTCACTAAAAGTGTCGCATACCCTCACTAATACTAGGTAGCGACCACAAACCCTCACTAAAAGGGGATGTTGGGTAGGGTACCAACCCTCACCCAAGGATATCGGGTACCAACAACCCTAAGCACCATGCCTCTAGGCATATCGTGCAAGAACACCTCCAAAGAGCCATATTGCCCAGACATACCTCAGGTCATTGCTGTTAAGAAACCACCTTCTCAGATATTAGACAACTCATAGATCTTAAGCATGTCAGGTTCCATGCTCAACTAACACATCTAACTTCCTCTTGGATTAGACAGCCTCACAATTGTGCCGGCCAAGGGCCTCATAGCACAAAAACCATCAAGGTGCTTTCTAGGTCATCCCTACCAGGAATTTACTTCCTCCTTGCCCCATCTAGGTTCATCTCTTTCAACAGGATATAGATGTAATAACCTTTGTCATACTTGGTTCACATAAGCCTCACTATTACTTGTGTCACTCATGACACCATATCGTCCAAACCTCAACTTGTATCGTCCTAGATCTTATATCGTCCAGGCTCAACACATGTATCGACCAAGCCTTCAACCCTAGGACCATCCAAGCTATCAAGCACATACACATGTTGGGTAACCGACCAAGAGAGAGCATGTATCGGGCAAGGCATATCAGCCAAAGTGACATATCGCCTTGTGGGGGTATTGGTCATGCACTTAACCCTAATGTCGCCCAAGCTATGCACACTTGAATCGAGTTAGGGTTGATGATATCGGGCAACATAACAAGGGACCGTCCATAATGCCCAACCTCACATCTTTATCATCCAAGGAACACTATAACACTATGACACCCAAGATGTCATCACAACAAGAGCACCCCTATCGGTCATCTAGGGTTAAGGCAACCCTATGGCCCAAGACTCCATGTCGCCCAAGATGTCATGTCGGGCAACTAGAGTAGAGCATACATGTCGCCCAAGGCAACCATATTTCTCAACTGGGGTTGGATCTCTATATCGGCCAAGACACTAAGGTTAGGATTACATGTCGGCCAACCACCATATCGCCCACCATCATCATATTAGGTAGAGGTGCATATCGGTCACACGGTCAACAAATGTTTCACTTAGAATATTACCCAAGGCTCAACTCTAGAAGAGGGTATCGGGCAACAACCTCAAGGAGCCACCAAGTAGAGCACATATCGGCCAAGGGGCCAACCAACTAACCATATCGTCCAACCCTAGCCCTAGGGTAGGAAAGAGATATCGGTCACCACATAATATCGCCCCAAATATCTAGACCATAGGCTCACCTTTCAAGTCCAAAGGAGAGAAAAGGGTATTGCCACAAACCATCAACTGAAGCATAACCTATTGAGCAAGGTACTGTATCGGGCAGAGCATAGTTGTATCGGGCAAAGCCCCCATATCGGGTAAAGCCCTATATTGGGATAGTCATCTTCAACCTCTAACCACCCATTACCATCTAACACAAGGAGAACAAGCTAAGGACAATAATAAAACGTGACCATCTCCATTCAAGCATATTTGTAGTTCCATATGCATGGCTATCATGAAGAAGGGTACTGATTTAAAGACAAGAATCAATACATGTACATATGGAGAGTGAACATAATAGAGATAGTTAAGAGTTATGTAACCCGCCTTAAGAGGGTCTCCATGAAAGGCATGAAGCTCCTTGGCCCAAGCAGCAACACACGTTCCTCTCCATGAAAACCATCCATCCGAAGCTCTAAGCTTGCCTTTGGCTCCATCATCATCACCTCAAGAAACAAAGGAAGAAGAAGAAGATACTATGGTTATGTATTGCTCAAGAAGAAGAGAAAATGGAAGATAACCACGACCATGTCTACTCACATCAAGGGCCTATCCATGGTCGAGAGGGGAAGGAGGAGATGAAGAGGAGGGCACAAGGAAAGACTAGTCAAGAAGCATGACTCACCAAGGTCAGATCTTGAGCAAGGAGTCTCCATGGCCAAGATGCTCATCCTCCCAAGTTCCATGGGAGTTTCCTTAAGCTCCTAAGTTTCCATGATCATCCCATACAGGTAGGGGAAGGAAGGTGGCCGAAAGGTAGAACTTGGTCAAGGAGGAAGCGATTTATATACACCAAGGAAGAGAGAGGTAGCAAATGAGAGGTGTCATAACCACATAAACCAAGATGCCACTTGCACATGCACTTAATGCCACTTGTTGCCACCCAAGCTTCACATGCATGACCTGGTGATACACTCTAGGATGTGTATCATGCAGCTGGGTACCTCTTATGGGCGACCCCCCCCCCATGGGTGACACACCCTCAAGCTTCTACCCGATACACTAACAAACAAGGTAGCATATGTGACACATATATGGTATAAAGACTATATAGAGATGTTACTCCTCAACTACTAACCAAAAAAGGCTCCCTAACTTCCATCCACATCCTAGATGATGCCAAACATAAGGGAGGTGACTCTAGCGCTGATAAATTGCATATTGACCCCTCCACTTTGGGTAATTTGCAATTTACACCAAAACTAGCACATAAAGCATACACATCAACCAACCAAGCTCAAGCTTGGAACACAGGTCCTCCACAAGGCGCCCCACCTCATCATTATCTATATAATGATGCAAGAGAACTAAAGGCATGCTCTACATGTGACATATTGCAATATAACCCCTTACTTTGGGTAAATTGCGCTTTGGTCCAAGAGAAGCAAACATTGCTCAAACAACATCCAAACGGGACCAAACTGGAAACAAGAGCTTATCACATGATACCAAAACATCTTGAGAGATTAGATTAAGGTTCTAAGAACCTTTCATAAGCAAAGCAAAGAGGGTTATCCCAAAACATGGGTTAGGATCCTTACATTCTCTCTCTCTTGTTGTTGCAACCCTTTGGTCATAAGGGGGTAATTATTCCACTAAAAGATCAAGACCATTAGATATGTAGAACTATACAGTATGTCTAGATTTCAAGATTCAGTAGCATTAACTTGGGGTCCATGACACTGTATTTCCTTTTACAGTTGGAATTGGGTCAATACTACCAAGTTGATTGTCAGAGTGTCCAAATGACTTTCGAGTAGTGTTCCTATCATTTTCTGAGCACCAATGTCAGTACTAATGAGTTGTGCTCTCGAAAACAAAAGTTGCTTTGATAACATTAGTATTTCCCTATAGCTTTGTAACCTTTTTGTTGTGTGAACCTTATTGGTAGCATAGAGATGAGTCTTACTAGCACTGTCTTTTTGCTTCCAATGCACATTGAACCTAAAATTTAAACAACTAAGTGAAAAGACAAGGATAAATGTGACAATTTTTATAAAAAAACTAAGAAAAGAGATAAAATTGATGAAGAAGGGTTTCTCAGGCCAATTCATCGCATTATGGCCAAAAACACATATATCAGACACACAAAAATCACTCAAACTGGCCTATAAAATAACAATATAATTTACATTCATTGCTAGCCTTGGGAGCATGCTTTGTCATCACTTACATACAATACATGTTCAACTTTCAAACATGTCACTTATCCTAGTACTACTCTGAGTCGAGCATGCTTAACCGTGGAGTATCGATTGATGGACTACTTGAAATAGAGGTGCACCTTGTGATAGTCCAATCATTCCTTTTAAGATCATTTTAGTATGGGGCCTCAAATTCTAGGATGTCACATATGCAATGTAGATCCTCAAGCAAAGCTTGATTACATGAGGCTGCCTATCCAATTGATTTTTTTTTTCATTTTGTGAGGAATATACTTTATTGCATTTACAAAATTCCATGTTTGATTTCCCAATTCAATGTAATCTCTGATTTAATAATTCTAGATTATTTCCAATGAGGAGAGAGAATGAGAAACTTGATGTCTGATTCTATTCACTTCTCTTTCCTAATCCCTTTTTTCTTGGCACGAAAGAAATGATTATTTTTGAAAAATAAATCCCTTGTTGCAAAAGAAATTTAGTTTGATTTCAAAACTATTTGAATATTGTAATAAAAAGAATTTTGGTTGGGTAATTGTTAACATGTGGGTCATAGAAATTTGAGATTGCACCTTTTTAAGTTTCTTATCTAATTTAAACACCACTAATGATGATCATTCTTTATTTAGTTTGTTTGATATAGGAAAAGATATGCATGCTCGTAAATATTACCTAATCAGATAGTAGATATAACATTTTCCTTTCATTCATTTTTGTTGATATGAAACCATAAGAGCTACTTATAGCATATTATGATTTCCAATATTCATATACATAATTTATGCATGTGTGCACACTTTCACAACTCAATAAATTATATTATTGAATAAACGACAAAGTTTGTACAAAAGAAATCTTTCAACAATCACAAATGTGTAGCTAGTTATACAAGACCTTAACAAATACATATGGTATATAGTTGCATATTTCATACACGCGTTTCACATTATTGACTTCAATATTTGTGTATAATGAGGAAATGAACATTTGTATACGTGAATTAGTCATTTAAAAAGTTGTTACAAACATAAAAACCTCTACTTCACACTCCCCTTATGATGTTGTATCATAATTGCTCCTATAATTGACACAGAATAATGATAACTTAACTATTTAAGAAAGCTAAGTAGAAAGGAGAACATATATACTCTCCGTTCATAGATGACACAAACATGGAACAATAACTTAAGAAAAAAATATCCATACAAATTCAAATAAACAAAACAAATGTTGTCGACCTTTTGTAGGAATTATTAATGCCCCATTATTATAGCCTTATAATGATCAAATCAGTTCACGACACATATTCGAACCCTCCTATTTCATTAGTTAGACTTAGCCACTTGTTTTATCCACTATATATCCATTGATATATTCACTTGAGATCCATGAATAAAGACCATTTTATTTGTGCTTGGGTAGTCCAATGGGGTTCTCTATTTAACATGTCATCCTTGTGGTGGCTTCTACTTCCCTTCTCTCGCGATGACAACTCCATTAAGTATTCAAATGGCTCCTTCAATTCATTTATGTGTTGACTTAAGAACATCGATGTGTCCTTATTCCCAATAAGGATATTTTTGAACCAAGAAAATATCATCAAATTATCATTGTTTGGTGAAATGAATGGTATCAACTTTAGCACAATCAAAGTATAAAAGAATATAGTTCATCACCCAAAAAAAGTTGAAATGAATGGTATCAACCATGTCCAAAGCTCATAACGTTTTCTAGGATAGGGACTTTTGTTAATGTGATGGACCTACTGCTGCATGGGACAATCAGAGTACGAAAATGCATAGTTACTCATCCAAGAACATATCATCAAATCATCATTGTTTGGCAAAAAGAATGGTATAAGTTTAGCAGAGAAGTATAGATCCTCACCCAAGAAAATATTACCAAACCATCATTGTTTGACGAAACAAATGGTGTCAACCAGGTCCAAGGCCCAAAATGTTTTTATAGGATAGGGACTTCATTAATGTGATGGGCATATTGCTGCATTGGACCCATCTGTTACATATCGGACTAGTACTTGAACAAAATTCAAAATTAGCTGTTGGCGGTGAGCCTCTGACCGGGATCTCCGATCTATATGGCAATAGAGGCACGCCCTCTTGTATCAGGCCCGCGCAACAGCCGTTGCTTGTTGGGCTCACTCGCCCGCTCAGTCCACCCCAAGTCCACGATCCAGAATTCCAATTTCCCAGTGGGAGGCGCAAGCAGCTATACCCCCAATTTCGAGCACCACCGCCTGCCGTCGGCCGCGGGCCGCCGGAATCAGCTAGGGCGACGGTCAGCCAGCCGATGAAGGACGCGGCGGAGGGCCTGTGGCTGCTCGCCGATGAGCTAGAAGGCCGCGGCGAGTACGGTCAAGCAATTAAGTGCCTGGAGGCCGTCTGCCAGTCGGGAGCCTCCTTGCTCCCTCTATTCGAGGTCAAGACCCGAATGCGTCTAGCCAGGCTCCTCGTCGACAGAACGCACAACCTCAGCCACGCCACGGCGCATCTGGAGCGAGCGCACCTGCTGCTCAAGTCCATACCGTCCACCATCGAGCTCAAGTGCAAGGCGTACAGCCAGCTAGCTCACTGCTACGCAATGTCGGGAGGGGTGAACCAGCAGAGGATGCTGCTCAACAGGGCGGTCGAGATGGTGATGAATGCGGGGGAGGCAATTACGGGGGCGGGGCTGTGGCTGTGCAATTTCTACTCGCAGCTTGCAAATGCTGGGGTAATTGAGGGTGATTTGCAGGCAGCTGGGACGGTGCTCGATAAAGGGTTCGCTATCAGTACTGAGTTGGAGTGGCCGGAGTTGCAGGTAGACAACTGATTGTAGGCTCTTTTGCCAAACCAGCCCTCAATTCCTTGTTTTCCTCCCCCAAAAATTTAAACAAGAAACCCTATTTCTCATCAATGTGTTCTCTCATGTGATCCGTGTCTGTTTGTTCTTCCTCGTGGTTTCTGGGAGCTCAGATGTTCTTCGCCGCGGAGATGCTCCACGTTCAACTGCTTCAATGGTCGGATGCGCCAGCAGTAGCCAAGGCGGCTCAGAAGTGTGACCAAGTATGGGAAACCATTCACCCAGATCGAGTGAGTTGTTTGCCCCTCTTTTTTGTTTGTTTTGTCTTTATTCTCGTTCCCCAATATTCTCTGGTGGCCTGTCTACTCGTTGAGCAACTGTAGTTGTACTTCTAGACTAGGAAGCATACTGTCTTCTCTGACCACAGTTAAATACCGAAGCGTGTGTCTGCTTCCGTAGCTGCCATGCAATATACATTCCATTATTCTCTTATTAGACTACCTCATTGACTCTCTTTTCATCCTATGATGCCCTGCCCCCACAGAAACCGCACTGCCTCGGCCTGTTCTTCTACAACGAGTTGCTGCACACGTTTTATCTGCTACGCATCTGCGACTACAAGACAGCCACGGAACAAGTCTCGAAGCTGGATGCCGCTGTGAAGACCGATCTGGAGCAGGTCCAGATGGTCGATGAGCTGACAACCGAGCTGGAGACTGTGAAGAGGAGCCTCGCAAGACCAGATATGCATCACAGGGAAAGAACGGCGCTGAGCCAAAAACGTGATCAGCTGAAGGCTAAGTTGAGGTCTGTAGTTGTTGGGCCAAGTGTGGCCGGCAATGGCCATGCGGCAGAATCGTCCTTTGATGACATTGGTAACATGAATTGGAGATATAAGCTGCAGCTTGCACCTCCGCCGATAGATGGAGAATGGCTTCCAAGAAACGCTATACATGCGCTGGTTGATCTCATAGCGGTTATGCTTGGACGTCCTAAGGGGACGTTCAAGGAATGTGCACAGAGGATACAATCCGGGCTGTTGGTTGTTCATGGTGGGTTCTGTTATCATCCATTCATTGTAGTGATTCTCATTTTTGTCCTCACTACCTGCTTTTTCATTCCTAGCTAGGGGATTGGGCAAACTGAAAATCTATTGCTTGAAGAAACCTGTAAAACGAAAACACAACTGAGGTTTAGTAACTGGGCCATTGCAGTTCTTTTTGAGTCTTAAAAAGTCTACTCAATATAATTATTTTGAGATTTCAATATTCCATACTTCAACAGAAATGATGATTTCTTTTGTTCTTAACCAAAGTACTCCGATGATGATTATCATGCTTGAATATTAGTGAATGATGCCTAATATGGTATCTCCCCTAAAAGCTGATGGGGCGTGGCAAATTGGCAATGCATTTTGTGAGAGAAACCAGTTAAACAAAGCAAAACTGATTCTAGCTCTTAGTTATTCTAGTTTACTGTTTAGGTCCAGACATTGAGTCATTAAGATTAGTCTTTTTATAGCTTCCAGTTTTATATTTGGTTTCTATATTAAATCAATGTGATAGAAATGATGGCTTAATCATCGTTTTTTTAAAAAAAAATCTTGGTGTGTGATGTTGTACATGGATAGTGGTGTTTCTAATAAAACAGCACTTCTCCCCACCCAAAAAAAAAAGAAAGAAAGAAAAGAAGCCGATGGGGGACAAAGTGGCAATGCATTTTGTCATGAATAAACAGTTAACTTAGTTATTCTGTTTAATATTTGGGTCCAGACACGAATACATTACCATTAGTCATTTTGGATTACGAATCTTATTTTGTTTCTTTCTTTCTATATTGGAATCAATATAATAGAAATGATAATCTCTTGTCAACTAAATGATTTTGGTGCTTAAGACTGTATTTAGATAGTAGCGAAGGTGCGCGCACACACACCAACCAACCACACATTGAATAGTTGTCTAGGCAACCTGCCTATGATGAATGAGTTGATGCATACTGATATTGTTCAACATCTGCAGATGAACTAGCAAAACTTGGTGTCACCGGCAAAGTAACTGGTGAGTTATGGAATGCTGAACTTTTATTCTGTTAGACGTTTAGTTAATTCCATATTTCTTAGACTGGCAATGATTTCTGATTTACATAGTTTTTCTGGAGTCATGTTCGCGAATAAATGATATCAATATTAACTTCTACTGGCAGAGGTGGATCTGAAACACACAGCTATCTGGACGTCTGGTTTGTATTTGACGATCCTAATGCAATTCCTGGAAAACAAAATTGCTATTGACATCACCCGTGCAGAGTTTGTTGACGCACAGAAGGTTACTTTCTCACTGAACTGGTTGCTTTCTACTTGAGATATATTTCGTTTGTTTCATCATTCGTGAGCAAGACTATGTTTACTATGTTTAAACGATATGTGAATGTAGATGTTAGTCAACAAATGAACACACAATTATGCCTCTATTTCAAACACATACATTATAATTTTTTCTATATACTATTATCAGCATGTTTGAATCACCGAATGAACAAGAGTTGATAAGGATGATGGCTAACTAACAAATAGAACTGATTGTATGTTATATACTAATAATACAATGTTAATACATCATCACACCCATTAGTTTTAACACTTATGAAAACTAATCTTGTTATATCACACAACACAGGGCTTAAAGGAAATGATAGACTGGTTTTCTCGCTTCCCTACGATTCTACAAGGATGTGAAAGCATCATAGAGATGCTGAGAGGGCAGTATGCTCACTCTATGGGCTGCTTTGAAGAAGCAGTCTTTCATTTTGTGGAAGCATCAAAGGTTTGTATCTCGGCCAATGGGTGTTTACTCCTGCAGTTTATTGTTGCTATGCTCTGTATTTGCGGTACTTAGGAGTTGCCTTTTTCCCCAGCTAACAGAGAGTAAATCAATGGAAATAATGTGCCAAGTTTATGCAGCTGTGTCATATATATGCATTGGCGATGCTGAATCTACCTCTCAGGTTGATTCTATTACCTAGAATCTGGTCTATTCTTGTTTGTATATGCTCTATGTATCATGTATCCTAACTTTCAGACACATTCATATTATGTGGATCTTGCATCAGGCACAAGATTTGATAGGACCTAATTACAGAATCATGGACTCCCTCTCAGGAGTCAGAGAAAAAACCTGCATCATTTTTGTCTATGGTCTTCTATTGATGAAGCAAGAAAACCTCCAGGAGTCACGGTAGGCATCGAACATCTCTTTTGGAGAATGCTAGATTTCTAATGTCTTGTAAAATATACTCTATTTCGTGATATTAGTATTTTGCACAACTGTGTTACGTATTGATTGTGTGTTAAGATGGATACACCAGTTAAGTGAACACACAGTTGACTAATGTAAGCACTCACCACAACACCTGAAATACAACCTGATCCAACAATGACAAATGGTTTGTTACAAGTGCAGCAGTGAGCAGTGACAAACCAACCAGGATTTCTCATTGCTTGAAATTCTCATTGTGAGGAATCGGTTGTGTGCTGCCATGTGGTTTCTATATATGCTTCACCAACAAATAGTAGGCCTCAATCCCACCAATGTTGGATGGTTTACACTTTGACAAAATGGTTTCCAGTTCATTGAAGATTTTGATTTGCACAAGGGTGACATAGGAAATCACTACTCTATGGGCAAGCCAGGATTTTAATGATCTACTTGCACAGTCAATTGTATTTATTCGGCTAGATAGATCCGAATTTTGAGGACAAGTTGCTGAAATGCGTATGCTCAGGTGGATGTGTGGGAAGACAAGAAAAGATTGCTTGAGAAATGACTATATCATGAATAAAGTGGGGGTGGCGAGCGTTAATGACAAGTTGCGCGAGGGCCGACTCAGATAGTATGGACATGTGCAACACGAACCGACTAATGCGCCTATACGAAACAATGCTATTGAGTTAAGCGCAATTATTAGAAGAAGATGAAGGCCTAAATTAACATGGGAAGAGATTATAAAGAGAGATTTTGAACCTCTACATCTCGACCAGAGACCCGTGATAGAGCTGAATGGAAACGAAGGATCAATGTTTTAAAAAACGTTAAGCGGTAAGCGTGCGGACAACACCTTGTAACTGGTTAAGTGGTAAGTGGATGGTTTTTTAAAAACGGATTTTAGTTTCCCATATAATTTTATACAAAATTACACATATATGTATATAAATACTATACTCTTTGGAACTTTTATATATATCTAAACACTCTACCCAACAATACAAACACCTAAATAGTTTATAAGATAGCTATAAGACAATAATTATAGCCATAATATAGAAAGAACATACTTGACATGGATAAAACACCCTACATACATGATACAGAAAAAAATTTGCATCACATGTTTACATAACTAAGCAGTAAAATAGACTAATTATTGGATGTCTTACTAACTTATTGTTATATGTACATATCATGAATTAGTCATACATAACAACAGTACATTTAGTTAAAGTATGCATTCCAAATTAGATAATAGTTACATATAATTACTAGTATAAATTACACTTTACAGCAGTACTCTATTATCCTGAGTTACATACAAAGTATGCATTCTATATTAGAACTAGGGCTTCTCATAGGATATTTAATGTATATAAGTTTAATATATTACAGTCAATAATACTTGGGGCCATATAGTTTACGTAATGTACATGTGTACACATACTTGTTAAGGCGGCAAGACGACACGGCGTTGGGGCTGGACGCCTTGTGCCAAGGCGCGACTAGGCGTCGCCTAGGCGACCTTTAAAAAAAAATTATGTATATATTTTATGTATATATACATGTGTCATGGTTTTCCCCCACTCATATACACACATTGTATAGTTATATATGTAGTTATCTACATATTTATAGTCGATCTCCCCATATATATATTTTATTGTATGAAAAAATAGCCAATTACATTTCTAATAAATTATCATTGACAATAATGTCAAGAACACAAAAAGAATTATTGTACAAAATGTAAGAGAGTGATCAACAAATAAATATATATATATTGTCATGCATAGCTACAAGTATTAAGCAATGTAATCACTATCGTTCATAGCATAGCTACTTAGTACAATCTGAATTGAAGGTGCAAACTAAGAAAAATCAAATGTGTACTAAGAGTATTAGATCCAGTCAAACAAAAAAAGAGTATTAGATCCAGTCAAACCCAAAAAAGAGTATTAGATCCAATTAAAAGTGATATTTGGCACATAAAATAGGCAACACTATTAATTTTGAACATTGGTGTAGCCATATCAAACATTAAAATAAGTGAATATACAACCAGACCCACAAAACTAGGTCACTGTAGCATTATAAATAAAGCGTCCTCGCCTAAGCGCAGCCCTGGGACGCCTTGCCGCTTAGGGGCCGCCTAGGCGAGCGCCTTGACAAGTATATGTGTACATCAATTTTTTTTAAAAAAGGACAAAAAGCGGCAAAAAATGGGAAAAAAGGGAAAAAAAGAAGAAAAAAATGGCAAAAAGCGGGAAAAAACGGGCGATTAAATTCAAAACGATTAACCGACGATTTTGGCCAAATTTTAAACGGTCTAGGTGATGGGCCGATTAATCGGCCGCTCAAGCCATTTTTCAATTCACTGTGAAGGATCCATGTAGCCGACTCCAACATAGTTGGGATTGAGGCTTAGATGATGATAATGGTGATGATGATAGATCCGAATTTTAATAGTCGAGGTTGAATAGCTACTGTGGCATATCACTATTTTATAGCTGTGTGCACTTGAACTTTTTCTGGATTAAAAGCTTAAAAGCACTAAATTTATCCTCTCCAACAAATTCTGATGACAAACTTATTCAAGGATGAGTTTGATCTATGGTGGAATGATCCCTAACTTTCTTTCATCGATACAAATCTTTTATGAACTTTGTGAATGTCAAGCAAATTTGCCTAACTTTCTTTCATTGATACAAATCCTTTATAAACTTTGTGAAAGTCAAGCAAATTTGCCTCTTTCCGAGTAGGAGAGTGCCCTCTATCATGAGCCTCTCCTCCGTTCTAAATCTCCCACTACAATCCTTTTGCGAGTTCTATTTCCACTCTGTCTCTCACCTCGAGCTGGGCTCCCAACTTTAGCATATTTACCCCATGTAATACATATTCTTACTTTGTGAAAGTCAAACAAATTTCACCTCATGTCTCACATATTCTTACTTAGATTTATGTTTCTCGACTACATTGATGTCTCTGATTTTCAATATTCTTTTGGTAGTCTGTATTATGTGATTTAGAGTTTACGGTATATTTCATACATTCTTGAAACCAAGAATGTTTCACCTACAATCTTTTGCAATCCTACGCATATTAGATCTTTGTAGATGTACACTCTATAGACATTCCTTTTTTTTCATTATCTTTTCTTAAATATAATCAGTTGCATGGTTGTGGTTTCCTTTTACTAGATAATTTAATATGCATAACCGTATTTAGTAATCGGTATCTAATACACACTCAAACAACCTAAAAATTGTTTTAGGCTTCAAGTAACTACTTAAGTTTTATCAACTTCCATAACTTTTATGGCCTGTCAAAATCCATCTGCAAACTTCGAATTCCCCAAATTTTTTGATTCAATGGGTGGCGAAATTGACACATCAAATCTGTGGTTAGAATTTGCTAGAATGTGCAATTTAAGCCATTACTTAGATATCTAGTGTTATTGTCTTTGTGCAAGTTGATTTCCTAGGGAGCTACTGCATCTAAAGTTATCAGGGGGCTTGCTAGCCTAGGTGTTGGGCAGTTGGCCTAACTAGGACTTTAACTGACATGAGTGGGCTCCTAAGACCTTTTAGACCGGATTGAAGTCACTTAAAGGGCAAAGAAAGCATGAATTGGGTTGAATTTGGTTACTAAATCATCTTGAGTAATGTTAGGGTTGAAACATGTCTTATATAAACATGTTTTATAGTGGGACCTTCTAGTGTATCCGCTCTCGCCTCTCTCTAGGGTTTCCCTGGCGGTTACCGCTGGGGGGGAGGGAGCGCCTCCTTTGGTGGCTCCTTCCCCCTGGCCATTGGCAACGGATACGGCCTGATAGTAGGTGATAGTGATCGCTGGAGGAAGGGGTTCAAGAGAGCAGTCCATTCCGTCTTCACCGGAACCCCGCTCGCATCCGGGGTCGAGGAGAGCTGAGCAGTGACGTGCGGAGTCTTGATCGTTGAGGGTTGGCTACTCGATGCTATTCGACTCCACTCCGTTCAAGCGAGACGGATGGAGAAGAGCCTTCCCCACATGTCCGATGTCTGCATGCTGCTGCTCCACGCATCTTCTCTCCTTCGATCCGAGATCCCAGGGAGTTGGTGGTCCAGTAGCGGCTGGTTCTGCTCCGATGAAAGTGGCGATGGGCGAGTTTCCAGATGAGCGGCGAGGCTTGCGTCATTTCGTCCACCAGGAATCCCCCCCCTTTCGCCAATCCCTGATTCTGATGGCTTCAGGTGTCTTGCTCGGAGACCATGGAAGTGGTCGTGCCATCGCAGGGAGGATTTCCTTCTTGCCCTTTGATGGTGCTTCCCTGCTTTCTGGAGCTGCTGGTCATCCTCAGAGTTCTCAGGGGTGGCGGGTATCCCTTCCACCAGTGTCCAACTGGAGTCGCCCAGTGTGGAGGCGACCTTGACTTCGTCCTGGTGTTGTGGTCCCTTTGGCACTGTCGGCAGCAGGGCCCTCGTCATCGGTCTGATCCGATCGAGGACCTTGTTCTCTGGCTCTGGCGGCACTCCATCCGGATCAACGAGTTTGTGCTGGGGTCGAGCACCTTCAAGGTGTTCGACCAGGTGCTCCTGTGCAAACAGGAGCCTCGAAAGCTTATTCAGCTCTGGCCTGCGGGCTCTCCTGCTGTCTTTCTCCGGGTGCAGGCCAGGTGTTCGACGACAGGTCGGTTCCAGGCACTTGTTAGCTAACATGCTGCTGCTGTTCTCTGGGCGCCTCCTAGGTGCTCGATGCTATGTCTCAGTGCAAATTGGGGCTTCATGCCCTTGTGTGGGTGCCTTTTGGTCTCGGACAGGTGTACCAGGATGCAGTCGAGGAGCCCTGCTGCTTGTTCGACATGGGATAAGAAGTCAAAGGTGAAGATGTCTAAGGCAAGGGAGGTGGGGTGGGAGCTTCCTCCTAGCGGGATGGCTGTGGTAGAGCTATCCCATGGCTACTTGCTTGGCCTTTCTTGTAGGAGGAGTCAGGGAAGCTGTTGAAGAAGGGAGCTAGAGTCCCTCCCATCTTTGTGGGTGTTGTTATTGCAGTGGAGATGACCGGTTCCATTTTCAGCTTCTTTCTTGGCCGATCAGAGGCAAGTTGGGTCTGCCTGGTCTGCTTAGGCTTCTCAAGTTAGCTTTAGCCGAATGTGGCATCTAGATTTGGTCCATCTTCTTGGGTGCTCTACTGAGAAAGGTGATCTCTACTCCTCTCCTGCTTACAGATACTGGTTGATGGGGGTGTGGCCCTTATATTTGTGGGTGTTCGTAATGTCTTAGGGCTAGACTTCTCGTTCTCTTGTGTATGTTTGTAAGGGCTGATTGGAAGTTTATTTTTCTTGTTTTGCCCCGAGTGATGGTCTAAGTACCTTGATAACCAGCTGTTTGGTGTATCAAGGATTAGACTCTTTTAGGGGCACTTATGTACCTCAAGTTTTGATTATCAGTAACACGCTTTTTAGACCGACAAAAAAAAAGTAGGTCTAATTTCGGTAGATTAGGTGTGATTTGGAAAATTAGGAATGGAGCTGGGAAAATTAGGCATGATTTGACCAAATTAGGTATCATTTAGGTCAATTTAGGGAAAATTAGGGAGAGTTAGGTCTGAATAGGTCACACGATGCCAAACTAGGTCTGACTTGGGTCAAATTAGGCCAAGCGAGATCAAATTAAGTTCAAATTAGGTTTAGTCTAGATCAATTCAGGTCAAATTAAGCCATCTTAGGTGTGATTAGGTCAAGTGATGATTGATTAAGCTTTCGAAAAATCTAGTGCGAATATACTTTTTTTTGGTCGGTCAAAAACTCTGTTGCTTTTTTTTCATTTTTTGTTTTGTGTATACAATACTTGTTAGTTCCCAATCGAGAACCAACTAAAAGAGAAGAACGTATCTTTACATCTGAAGAAGATATCTATGAGAGAGAGTATAGAAAGAAGATACAAACGTCATAAAGAAACAAGGTAGGCATGAAACCCGAAGAAGACCCCAGAGGACGAGCCTCAAACATGCCCAAGGTTTGAAGCTTCAGAGGACTCCAGAAAGAATCACTTTACAACAAACCATCTTCATCTCATAGAAGGGGAAAACCAGCAAAAAAACTCGACCATCACTCGAGTGAGGGGAGAATCAAGCAAGGACCAACTCAAGCAAGAAGAAAATAGTGAAAGGGGAGCATCATCACCCAACAAAATGGGGACTCAACCATCACTAGAAACACATCCAGAAGTCAACTGAAACAGACCGCCACTCCCAAGGAAAACATCTCAAACATGAAACAACCTTCTATGCAAGGATGAAGCTTCAAAACCAGGGAAAAACAACCCACCAGCAAACCCATCTTCGGAATGAAGAGAGGGAAAAGCCATCCACTCAACCATCACTCCACTAGTGAGAGGGGAGCAACATCAAAGGACCGCAGTTCATCAGAAGAGCATCATCACCCAAATAAAGGGCTCAACCATCACAGGAAAACACATCCAAAGCAGAACAACCACTCCCATAGGAACACTTCACAAACTAGGAACAATCTTCTAAGTGAAGGCAGATCTCAACACCAAGGAAGCCAACCCAAATAGCAAAACTATCTTCAAACCAAGGAAGAAGAGAAACCCAACAAACTCGACCATCACTCCACGAGTGAGAGGGGAACAAAAAGGAAAAGGTCCAGAGCAACCAAAGCAACTATAATCAACAACCACTTCTCTACCAAGGGAGAACAAACCTAGCTCCAGAATCTTTAGCATCAGAATACAAGGGAACAGATAGTATAACATCCAAGAGCCAAGCAAAACCACAACCTCAACAAGGAAAAGCTAGTGAGAGGGGAGCATCATCACCCAAATAAATGGGGACTCAACCATCACTAGAACCGCATCCAAGGTCAGACAGAATATAACAGACATTCCCAAGGAAGATAGATCACAGAACATGAGTGAGCAAGCCTTCAAACAAAGCAACCACTCAACACCAAGGAAACCACCTATCCTTCAAATGAAAAAAGGATTAGTGAGAGGGGAGCGTCGACACCCATAAATGGGGACTCAACCATCACTAAAAGCCTCCAACGAACAAACCAACACCCATCAGCAAAGACAGAGAACTTAAGACTCAATAAGAATAAAAAATTCATCCAGAATATGCTTCGACACTGTAACCAAGGATCTATAATTCTCATCATGAACTCTTTTGTTTCGTTCATACCAAGTGTGATAGAAGATGAGACTGCGCAGAGTATTAACTTTACTATTACCAGAAGAGATAAGGTCATTCCAACTTTGAGGCATTTTGAAGAAAGGAAATAAGGAAGAAGCAAAGCCCCACAACTTATGCACAAAATCACAACCAAACAGCAAATGAAGAGTATCTTCATAACCAGAATTGCAAAGAAAACACATGGATGCCATAGGTATGCCTGTCCTTCGCATATAATCAGAAGTAGGGATACGATTATGCCTAGCCTTCCACAGATGAAACATAGTTTTTTTGTGGGTTTTAATATTCCAGATCCAGACAAAACCATCATCTTTAACCTTATGGGACCTGATAGCTTCCCAGAAATTTTTATATTTTGGGAACTTCAACTTAGCAAAAGTAATGTGATCATCGTTCAACAGGTCGAGCTTCTTTGACTTAAGAATATCTAGGATAAGATCCTGGTATCTGTTATTAATCCTTGGCATATGTCAATCAGAGTTCTTGATAACAGTAGCAACCTTCGCTTCCCAAGGGAGATCCGACATAGAGATGAGATTTTTACCAGTTAAATCGCTGATAAACTTGCCCGAAGAAAGCCAGGGATCTTGCCATAGAAGGGTGTTTAAGCCAGACCCAATGTGGAACTTGATGTGATCTTTAAGAGTGCTTCTAGCTCTGATAATGTTGTTAAAAAGCCAGGAAAAGTTAGGAGAAACACTGACCGACCAAAAAGAAGTTTTTTTCAAGTATTTTTCAGAAATCCATTTAACCCATAAGAGATCCTTCTTACTAGCCACATTCCATGTATTAACATGGAGGCACGATAAGGACATGTCTCTAGCCTTTTTGAGTCCGAGACCTCCTTCCTTCTTGGGTTCAGTAACCTTATCCCAGCTCACCAGGTGAAGATTTTTCTTAGACTCCGAACCACTCCAGAGAAAGTCCTTGCAAATTTTATCAATATGATTAAGAGTAGAGGCTGGGATAGGAAAGGAAAATAACCAGTAGGTATGCATGTTTCGAAGGGTTGATTTGATAAGTTCCAATCTTGCAGCCATAGATAGGAGTTTAGCTTTCCAGGATTCCAACCTATTTTTAACCCTGTCAACAAGATTCGAGCAGAAACTCTTCGTCAGTTTTCCTGTGAACAACGGGAGACCAAGATACTTAGAGGGAAAAGAACTTTCTTTGAAGCCAAGGATCTCCAAGATGGGGTCTTTGCTCACCCCTTTACTAAAAATAACAGAACTCTTGAGAGGGTTAACATGAAGACCAGAAATTACTCCAAAGTCATTAAGAATCTCTTTAATAGAACGAGCATTATCACAATGGGCTTTGGAGAAGATCATTAGATCATCAACAAAAATGAGATGAGATATAGCAAGGTTCTTTGAAGCACTAATAGGAGCAATCTTTCCATCATCTTCCGCATGTTTCGTCATCTGTGTGAATCCTTGCATAGCAATGACGAACAGATAGGGAGCAAGGGGATCCCCTTGCCTCACACTATTTGTAGGTTTAAAGGATACAGAAGGCTCACCATTGATAAGAACTTGATACGAAGTGGACAAGAAGATCTCTTCAATCCATTTGATCCACATCATAGGGAAACCCATCTTCACCATAATAGAAAATAAGAAGCTCCAGTTAACCGAATCATATGCCTTAGTGATGTCAGCCTGGATACACATCATATTCGGTCAATTTTATTTCTTAAACTCACTAAGAATCTCATTGGTGAGTAAGGTGGCATCTCAGATACTTTTGCCTTTCACAAAGGCACACTGTTTTTGATCGATAATGGAGGGAAGAACATCTTGTACTCTGTTAGCAAGAATCATGGATAAAATTTATAAAAAAATTACACAAAGCAATGGGCCGCCAGTTCTTGATGTCAGCAGAGTCACCTCCTTTAGAGATAAGAGTTATGAAGGTCCTGTTAGCCTCCTTAAGAAGCTTACCATTAGTGAAAAATTCCATGACCGCATTAGCAACATCATCACCTATGATAGACCAAGCTTTTTTATAGAAAACATCATTGAACCCATCAGGCCCTGGGGCCTTATCATTCTTAAGGTTCTTAATGATGTCATTAATCTCTGCTCTGGTTACTCCATGGATAAGAGATGATTTGTAACACCCCTCCCTAGGGTTTCATACGTAACCAGTGGAAGCACAACCTAATCCCCATCATTATCCATAATGTGGGGTACTTGGCAATTGGCATATCGGGGAGGGATTGTCACATGCATGATCTCATATCAAGAAATAAACAACACTTAGCACTCATAGAAACATAGATTCATACATGAGTTCTTGGAAGGAAAGCTAAATCACGCTTCTAAAGGTATACTAAACATAAACTAGATAATCATGAAAAAGATAGGATCTCCATAGATGGACGTCCCACCAGGCAACAACTTCTAACGTCTGGGATACTTGGAATCTTCTCAAGAGGTCTCCTTCCCTTTAGCTCCAACGTCTGCGGACATCTCGTCCCCAGCCATGCAAAGGAAAAACAAACATGGTAAGTAAGCGACATTGGCATGTTATAAAGCATAAAAATAACATATAAAGTGATTTAACATAAACATGAACATGCATTAACATTAATCATTTCTTGGCATCTTTTACATAAAGAATTTGACAAGAAGTATATGCTCCTCTCTTAATGCCTCATAAGGAGCCCATAATGCTCGGAAAGCCCATAATTGCTCGGAAAGCCCGTAATGCTCGGAAAGCCCATAACAAGGTGCATATAAATCTAAATCAAATTCCCTTAACCATAATCTTTCTTAGACTTTACTTATCTTCTTAATAACCTAAACTTGATCTTAATTGGGATTTCTCCCTCTTGAACATAATTGGGATTTCTCCCCATGACCATAATGGGATTTCTCCCTCTTAAGCATGAATGGGAATTTCTTCCCTCTAAATCTTGGGTTCATGTTCCTTAACCATAATTCATAACATAAATTAGGTTTCTATACTTAGACTTAGATTATAACAATCAACATCCAATAATTATATACATTGAAGAAAACATGTACTTTTCATGACTTTAGTATACAATGCATAAACATATCATAATCATCCAATAAATCAAGTTTGCTATGCCAAGGGCATGGCCCGCTTACCTTGAGATAAAAGCACCTAAGTCAAACCTTGTTTGACTGATTGGATCCTTTTAAACACCTGAAATTAACATAATTATCCTTTATCATATATCACCAAACCCTAATTTGTCCATATAAATATTGAGATGTGAAAACAACAAAATCAATCGATAAAAACCACAAAATCGGATTCCTCATCGAAAATCCTTTCCAAAACATGTTTTTACAGATTTTTTTGATAAACAGGCGATTTATTATGAATTTCTGAAGAACAGACCAATGGAAATTCAGGGAAAAGCCACATTGATAAAACTCAACCCAAACAAGTGGGCCGGGTCTGAGTTGGACCAACCAGGCTTGGCCAACTCAGCAACGCGGGTTGTCTCTGAGGACTCGCAATCAGAGAAAGGGGAAAAAGGGCGAAAACCCAAAGATACCCTCGCGGTGGAAATCGTAAAAAAAAGAAGACATGGGCACTAAGGTCATTCCAGGACCTCGATTGCTCCTTGCCTTCACCACGCGAGCCATGGTTCCAGCAGTAAGGGTGGAGAATCGGTCCCAGATCCTGTGAGTGGAGGGTCGTCGTTCCTGGAGAACTAAGGTTCTCTGGGGCTTCCTTATGCCAAACCGAACCTGTTGAGCTAAAGCTCGGGTCCAGGGACGACCTTGAGCTTCAAGAGCTCTTCGGTCATGGCGGAAGGAGCAACCCAAGAACAACAACATGAAAACATCACGAGAATCAATCTGAAATGAGAGGGACGGTCTTTCTAAGTAAACTGAAGTGGCGAGAACAAAGCATAAGAGCAAGGACCAAAGGGGCCACCAGCTCATCGGAAAACCGGAGAATAAGAAGAAACATGGGAGGAGGCCATGTACTGGAATCCAATAAGGAATCACTCGCCGAAGCCATAAAAGCATTGCTTGAGGTGCGTCGGAGTCCCAGAAGGTGGAAAGTGGGCCAAGAGACCATTGGGCAAGGACGGCGGTGAGAAACCAACTCAAGGTCAAACACAAGGTTGCAGGTTGCTATAGGACCCGTCGATCAGTGGGTTCTCGCGACAAACTGAAAGCGTGGAAACGAAGCTGAGGTGCCGAAAATGCTCACCACGGTCGAAATTGGACTGGGGTGGTCGGTGCTCGAAGCTTTGGGTCGTCGTTGCCGGTGGGGCAGGAGTAGTAGGTCGGGAAGTTCGGGGGTGCTGGAGATCGAATTGAGTGAGGAGGAGCGCCTCTTGGGGTCCGATTGTGCTTGCAGGCTACTTAGGTGGAGGTTCGAGAGGCTAGGGGAGCGTCGGGGAGAGCTAGCTGTGAGCCCTAAAATGGGCGTTTTGCCTACAGTGAGTGAGAGGGGGCGAGCTGGGGCTTGTTGGATTCGGGGAGGCGAGGCGAACTCGGAGGCGAAGAGATCTCGTGAAACGGTCCTGTAATGAGGGAGAGAGAGATCGACGAAGGAAACTGTCGGGCTGACTGCAAGACTGTTGAATCGTCGTGAGGTGGAAGACAAGCTGGACACTGTTGGATCCCGATCCCACGGTCACAGACGCACGCGGAGAAAAGGAACGGACGAATTACTTGTAATAGTGTAAATCGACTAAGTGTGACAAATAACACATTGATTGGTATACTATAAATCATATAAAACGTATAATTAACATTTGGATGGTCATTTGAAGTCCAAATGACCTCAAATTTCACCCAAAGATTAAAGAGGTGCATTACAACACAATGGCTCAGTCAATTTCGTCTTTTAGCCCACCATCACTACTAATTAGGCAAAAAGCATTCAATACACTTAAGTGAATATATTAAAGCATATAGAGCTATTCTTTAAACACTAAATGGAGATAATTCGGGTAATTAGTTCAAATATCAACAATAAACATTTTGAGGAACATTAAGCAAGCTTTTATGCATAAAAACCACTAATGATAATAAGAGAGAGGAAAAATGATATAAAAACATCCATTTCTATTTTCTAAACAAGAGTGCATAAATGTGCAAGGAAATACTTTCTAAAGTTGAACCATGGGTAATAAAGTAAGTGAACATAATTTTTCTTCACATGAAACGAAATTGTAAAGCTAATATGGGCAAATTGCATAAAGGTCCTCAACATTTATACTATTAGAAAAAGAGCATGCAAAGAATAAAATAATTTGGAAATTTTGCATTATAAGATTGGGGTGTTACAATACTACCCACCTTAAATAAATTTCGTCCTCGAAATTTCCTTGGGTTTCTACCCACCTTAAGGGTTTCACATAAACTTGCAAATTTTCCATACAACTTTTATTATACAAGAAGCATTCACAAACAAAGCATTATGATTCAACATAAATTACTTAACTACCCTTACCTTGATCATCTCCCTCTTCTCCATCCGACATTTGCATGGTGAAGAGCCTTGGTTTAACCTTGGGTGGAGGATTAGGGTTCTTAGCTTGGTTATGGTTGGGATCCCTCTTTGCAAGCTTAGGACAATTAGGCTTGATATGTCCTTCCTCACCACAATAGTAGCAAACAGAAGTCCCAAACTTACAAGGACCACCATGGTTTCTCTTACATGTAGGGCATGGGGTTCTCCCATTCTCAGGGGAAGGCTCAGGGGCTTTTCTCTTGTGGTTGGAGGGTGGAGGGGGTTGATGGTGACGATTGTTTTGGGGTACCACCTTCTTATGGTTCCTCCCAGGGTGCTCCTCCAATTCTAGGGCTGCATCCAAGGCTGATTGCATGGTCCTATGTCCTCTACCAGACAAGGCATAACTTAGGTCAGGTTTAAGCCCTCTAATAAACTTCTTAGCTCTCTTTTGTTCAGTGTACTCAAGACCATACTTTTGGAGCTTACGAAACTTCATGGCATACTCAGTGACAGTCATGTCACCCACTTGCTTAAGGTTGATGAACTCATCTTCCTTCCTTTCTAACATGGCTTCAGATACATAATGGTCGTTGAAGACTTCTACAAACTCACCCCAAGTGTAAGGAGGGTCATCATCTTCCCTAGATGCTAAGAGGTTTTTCCACCAAGTACGGGCTGCACCCTTGAGCATATGGGTGGCAAATCTAACCCTACTACGTGGGGGACACTCTAAGTCTCTAAAGCAATGTTCCATGTTGCTAAGCCACTCCTCAGCCTTGGTTACTACATCAACCTCATCTTCACCATGGAAAGCATCGGGTCTAATCTTCAAGAAATCTATGAGGGAGATCTCATGTACTCTAGGTGGAGCTCTAGGTTGGAGGACATTGGTTAAGGCTGCTACTAAGGCATCTAGGGTGACTGGTGGAGGGGCGTGGTTCATGTCTTCAGTCTTATCACCACTAGAGGATCCTTGTGAGTGCCTTGACTCACCAACCTTCTCCTTCTTCTTAGGGGCCATCTGAAAGGGTAAACATAACATGATATTAGAACATAATATGAATCTTTAATGTTGCCTTAGTGGCCATCTATTCCTTGCTCTGATACCATTAATGTAACACCCCTCCCTAGGGTTTCATACGTAACCAGCGGAAGCACAGCCTAATCCCCATCATTATCCATATTGTGGGGTACTTGGCATATCAGGGAGGGATTGTCACATGCATGATCTCATATCAAGAAATAAACAACACTTGGCACTCATAGAAACATAGATTCATACATGAGTTCTTGGAAGGAAAGCTAAATCACGCTTCTAAAGGTATACTAAACATAAACTAGATAATCATGAAAAAGATAGGATCTCCATAGATGGACGTCCCACCAGGAAACAACTTCTAACGTCTGGGATACTTGGAATCTTCTCAAGAGGTCTCCTTCCCTTTAGCTCCAACGTCTGCGGACATCTCGTCCCCAACAATGCAAAGGAAAAACAAACATGGTAAGTAAGCGACATTGGCATGTTATAAAACATAAAAATAACATATAAAGTGATTTAACATAAACATGAACATGCATTAACATTAATCATTTCTTGGCATCTTTTACATAAAGAATTTGACAAGAAGTATATGCTCCTCTCTTAATGCCCCATAAGGAGCCCATAATGCTCGGAAAGCCCATAATTGCTCGGAAAGCCCATAACAAGGTGCATATAAATCTAAATCAAATTCCCTTAACCATAATCTTTCTTAGACTTTACTTATCTTCTTAATAACCTAAACTTGATCTTAATTGGGATTTCTCCCTCTTGAACATAATTGGGATTTCTCCCCATGACCATAATGGGATTTCTCCCTCTTAAGCATGAATGGGAATTTCTTCCCTCTAAATCTTGGGTTCATGTTCCTTAACCATAATTCATAACATAAATCAGGTTTCTATACTTAGACTTAGATTATAACAATCAACATCCAATAATTATATACATTGAAGAAAACATGTACTTTTCATGACTTTAGTATACAATGCATAAACATATCATAATCATCCAATAAATCAAGTTTGCTATGCCAAGGGCATGGCCCGCTTACCTTGAGATAAAAGCACCTAAGTCAAACCTTGTTTGACTGATTGGATCCTTTTAAACACATGAAATTAACATAATTATCCGTTATCATATATCACTAAACCCTAATTTGTCCATATAAATATTGAGATGTGAAAACAACAAAATCAGTCGATAAAAACCACAAAATCGGATTCCTCATCGAAAATCCTTTCCAAAACATATTTTTACAGATTTTTTTGATAAACAGGTGATTTATTATGAATTTATGAAGAACAGACCAATGGAAATTCAGGGAAAAGTCACATTGATAAAACTCAACCCAAACCAGTGGGCCGGGTCTGAGTTGGACCAACCAGGCTTGGCCAACTCAGCAACGCGGGTTGTCTCTGAGGACTCGCGATCAGAGAAAGGGGAAAAAGGGCGAAAACCCAAAGATACCCTCGCGGTGGAAACCGTAAAAAAAAAGAAGATATGGTCACTAAGGTCATTCCAGGACCTCGATTGATCCTTGCCTTCACCACGCGAGCCATGGTTCCAGCAGTAAGGGTGGAGAATCAGTCCCAGATCATGTGAGTGGAGGGTCGTCGTTCCTGGAGAACTAAGGTTCTATGGGGCTTCCTTATGCCAAACCGAACCTGTTGAGCTAAAGCTCGGGTCCAGGGACGACCTTGAGCTTCAAGAGCTCTTCGGCCATGGCGGGAGGAGCAACCCAAGAACATCAACATGAAAACATCACGAGAATCAATCTGAAACGAGAGGGACAGTCTCTCTAAGTAAACTGAAGTGGCGAGAACAAAGCATAAGAGCAAGGACCAAGGGACCACCAGCTCATCGGAAAACCGGAGAATAAGAAGAAACATGGGAGGAGGCCATGTACTGGAATCCAGTAAGGAATCACTCGCCGAAGCCATAAAAGCATTGCTTGAGGTGCGTCAGAGTCCCAGAAGGTGGAAAGTGGCCCGAGAGACCATTGGGCAAGGACGGCGGTGAGAAACCAACTCAAGGTCAAACACAAGGTTGCAGGTTGCTATAGGACCCGTCGATCAGTGGGTTCTCGCGGCAAACTGAAAGCGTGGAAACGAAGCTGAGGTGCCGAGGATGCTCACCGCGGTCGAAATTGTACTGGGGTGGTCGGTGCTCGAAGCTTTGGGTCGTCGTCGCCGGTGGGGCAGGAGGAGTAGGTCGGGAAGTTCGGGGGTGTTGGAGATCGAATTGAGTGAGGAGGAGCGCCTCTTGGGGCCCGATTGTGCTTGCAGGCTACTTAGGTGGAGGTTCGAGAGGCTAGGGGAGCGTCGGGGAGAGCTAGCTGTGAGCCCTAAAATGGGCGTTTTGCCTACAGTGAGTGAGAGGGAGCGAGCTGGGGCTTGTTGGATTTGGGGAGGCGAGGCGAACTCGGAGGCGAAGAGATCTTGTGAAACGGTCCCGTAATGAGGGAGAGAGAGATCGACGAAGGAAACTGTCGGGCTGACTGCAGGACTGTCGAATCGTCGTGAGGTGGAAGCAAGCTGGACACTGTTAGCTCCCGATCCCACGGTCACAGACACACGCGGAGAAAAGGAACGGACGAATTACTTGTAACAGTGTAAATCGAATAAGTGTGACAAATAACACATTGATTGGTATACTATAAATCATATAAAACGTATAATTAACATTTGGAGGGTCATTTGAAGTCCAAATGACCTCAAATTTCACCCAAAGATTAAAGAGGTGCATTACAACACAATGACTCAGTCAATTTCGTCTTTTAGCCCCCCATCACTACTAATTAGGCAAAAAGCATTCAATACACTTAAGTGAATATATTAAAGCATATAGAGCTATTCTTTAAACACTAAATGGAGATAATTCGGGTAATTAGTCCAAATGTCAACAATAAACATTTTGAGGAACATTAAGCAAGCTTTTATGCATAAAAACCACTAATGATAATAAGAGAGAGGAAAAATGATATAAAAACATCCACTTCTATTTTCTAAACAAGAGTGCATAAATGTGCAAGGAAATACTTTCTAAAGTTAAACCATGGGTAATAAAGTAAGTGAACATAATTTTTCTTCACATGAAACGAAATTGTAAAGCTAATATGGGCAAATTGCATAAAGGTCCTCAACATTTATACTATTAGAAAAAGAGCATGCAAAGAATAAAATAATTTGGAAATTTTGCATTATAAGATTGGGGTGTTACATGATCTTTGACTAGTATTAAGGATTTTGCCTTTCCATTCACCCTTCCAAACATGAGCACCAGAAGAATCAACGTTAAACAAATTACTATAGAAGTAGGAAATGTACCTCTTGATTTCGGTAGGACAATACGAGGTAGAATCATCAATATTAAGCTTCCTGATAGTATTGGAGCTCCTCCTGGTCTTCATATAAGAATAGAAGAAGGAAGTGTTCGAGTCTCCTTCTTTGAGCCAGGAGACCCTAGCTTTTTGTTTATAGAAGGCCTCTTGGACCTTGGCACATTTACTAGCCTCCAACCTCAAAAAATTAGCCTTAGCACGAAGAGCTTCGTCTGTAGGATATAAATCAGCCTCTTTCTGAGCTTCGAGAGCTTGAAAGCTAGAGATCTTGGCCTTATCATTCACATCACCAAAAGCGTTCTTGTTCCAAGTAGATAACTTGTTTCTCAGTAAGGACAACTTCTTATACAGCATGAAGGTAGCATAACCTTGTACCTCAGTGCCCCAAACCGAATTAAGAATGTCAGGAAATTCTTCGTGTTGAGCCCAGGAGTTGATGAATCTAAATAGAGCTTTGACTTTCCTAGGATGTCCAACTCTTAGGATGATTCTTTTATGGTCACTAATGATGTTCGAGATAGCCTCGCCAGAATAATCCACGTTAATAGAAAGGAAATCAACATTGTAGAGGATTCTATCAATCTTAGAAGTAGCAAAATCAATACCATCTTGGTTGTTAGTCCAGGTGAAAAAGGGACCCTGAAGGTCTAAATAAAAAAGACCACAATTTAAAGCACAACTATTAAACTCATCCATCGATCTCCTAGACGGCAGCTGCTTACTAATTCTTTCACTAGTCTTCCTTACACAATTGAAGTCTCCCATGAGAATCTACGGCTTATCCACTTTGAGAGAAAATTTATCAATGGAATCCCAGAGCGGAGTTCTGTCTTTGTCAGGATTATGACCTTAGACAGCAGACTGAAAGAAGGAGAAATCCCCAATGGAAACAATTGCATGAATAACTTGATCAATCTCCTCCAGTTTAGTAATGTGACAACTCTCCTTATTCCAAAGAATGATGACTCTTCCCAGCGGGTGTGAAGTATGATTAGAAATCCAATCGTATTCAGGAAACAACTTAGCCATAAAATTAGGTAACCTCTTGCATCTCAACTTCGTTTCAACCATAATAAAGACATCACTTCTCGCCCTCCTGATTTCTTCTTGGACAGGGGTAATCTTGTTACTAATTCCCCTCACATTCTAAGAAGAAATGGAAAAAGATGAGTTCATTTGATAACCGGGGCTGTTTTACTGTTAGCCTCAGTGTTTGCAGAAGACAATTGGAGATCAGCTTGAATGGGGGAGAATTGGGAGTTTTCCACTCTATGATAAATGCCAACGTTCAACTTAGCTTGGCATCTTGGAGGGCCTTTTTGATTGTTGTTATTCAAAACATTAGCAACTGAAGCCGACGATGCCTGTGAACTAACATTACTACCTGGGGACACATTAGGGATGTCAGGAATTTGCGTCGGAGTAGAAGGAACTGAACCAGAATCATGGGTTGCCCCTGTAGTTCTATCTTTAAAACCTTCGTTCACCTCTTTTGATAACTTCAAATCTTCGACTGCTGGTGCTTCTTTAAGGAGTTTGTCTCTAGCTCGCCTGATTTCCTCCTCATCTTCCACTTCCTCAATGATATACAACCCGTCGTCTACCACCTTGCCGGTAGGGATTCTATCGTGAATATGTTCATGTGTCTTTTTAACCTCCCATACTTTCTTGACAACTTTATCAATTTTCGAAGTTTGTCTGGGTATAGCAGGATTTGGACGACAGTCATTGTGGCCCAGAAAACCACACTTCTTACATTTGTAGGGAATCCATTCATAGTCCAGCTCAACGACCTGCTCGTCCCCTTCATCGCTGATCAAAGTGAGTCTACCTGGGAACAAAGCATCCTTGTTCATAACAACTTGAATGCGAGCATATTCAATACACCTCAAGTTATGGGTCCTCTCATCCATTCTGACCGGAGTACCAAGATAGGATCCAATCCTTTCAAAAGTTCGGATATCCCACAATTCCATCGGAAGCTTCCAGATGTTCACCCACACTGGAACATCCTTAAGAACAGACTTAGTCTGCTTGTCCCCGATAGACCATTTCTTCAATATAACAGGTCTCCCTCTAACAGACCATTCAAAATTCAAGGCCGCCTCAATGTCGTTTTGATTAGTGAACCTTATCAGGAAAAACCCTTCTCCTCTATCAAAAATTTCAAAAGCTTCTTGAGTATTCCAGACCCTGGAAAAGTGGTCAGCTAGAGTGGGGATATGGGGAACGAAATCGATGATGTAACCCAGCTGACACTTCTTCCATCGATCCGCGATTTCCACTGCTTCCTTCTTTGGATAGGACACTTTCCCTTCGATTATTGTAATATCCGTCTTCCTCAGATCTGTTGGTTTACCTTCTTTCCTCGGTTTGAAAGACTCCCATTAATCGGGGACAAATCTGGAACTGGATCTGGCACCTTCCTTGAATCGAGACGCTCCTCCAGAACCCCTCAAATCTACTACTGTCGCCGCACCATCGAGAATTCCGGTTAGGTGGCCGGCCAGTCGCCCAGAAGTAATACATGTAACAAGGTTTTTTATTTTTCTGATTTCCATCAACTGATTAGTATTTATTTATCTACTGATTTGTATTTACTTATCTACTGATTTGTATATACTTATCTACCGATTTGAATTTACTTATCTATTGATTTGAATTTATATATCTACTGATTTGTATTTACTTATCTACTGATTTGTTCATCTAATGATTTTTGATTCATCACATTATTTGAATTTAGGGTTTTGTATTTGTTCATCTACTTTTTAAAATTATTTAATCATCTACGGATTTATATTTGTTTATCAACTGAGCTGTACTTTTTTTATCTAATGCTTTGTATTTGTTTATCTACTGATTATATTTATTTATCTAATGCTTTGAGTTTACTTATCTAACACTTTGAATTTTTTTATCTACTGATCTGATCTAATGCTTTGAGTTTACTTATCTAATGCTTTGATTTTTTTATATACTGATTTGTATTTACTTATCTAATGTTTTGTATTTATTTATGACTGATTTCTATTTACTTATCTAATGTTTTGAATTTTCTATCTACCGATTTGTATTTACTTATCTATTAATTTGTATTTTTATATATCTACTGATTAGTATTTACTTATCTACTGATTTGTATTTATTATCTACTGTTTTTTATTAATTTGTCTACTGATTAGTATTAATGTACTGTTTTAACTTGTCTACTATTTGACTTTATTAATCTACTGTTTTGTTTTATAAATGTATAGCCTTATGAATAGAAATACAAATATTGTTGACATTTCTGATTTCTGATTTCTGATTATGTGTAATCAATTTTGTGATCAACTCAAATCGGCTTTACGAAAACCCAATAAAGGAAAATGGCAAATATCTTCTAAAAAGTGCTACAAATTCAGATTTTTGAATGTACTATTTCTACTATATAAGCAATATATATATATATATATATATATATATATATATATTAAAACAAGATATATATAAAAACGCCTGGGCCTCCGCCTAGGCTGCCTGGGCGTCCATATGGAACGCCCAGTCGCCTGGCCACCTATACAACCATGTTTTTAAGGCGGCTAGGCGCTAGGCATTTCTTAGGGGGAGCCTAGGCGGACGCCCATGGATTTCCAGGTGTTTTACTTTTAGTTTAAATCATGCGGATATTTAGATATTTTCGTTCATAATTTCATGTTTGTTAATATATAATAATGACACTATTAGATAGTATTTAAGCTAAATCACACCTATCATGACCTAACCTAGACCTGATCAACCCTAATTTGAACTAATTTATCTATATTTGGCCTAGTTTGCCTTAATTTGGCCTAAATTAGACCTTATTTTATATAATATGACCTAATAAAACGTAACTTCCCCAAATTTTCTCTATATTGACCTAAACGAGACCTAATATGGCCAAATCAGGCATAATCTTACCAAACTAGACCTATTTCCCAAACCAGACTTGTTTTCACCAAATAATCATCTGCCAAAATGTGACGTGTGGTCTAAATAAACCTAATTTTTCATGGCATGACCTAATTAGACCTATCTTCCCCAAATCTCCCTATATTGACCTAAATGATATCTAATTTGGCAAAAAAAGGACCTATTTCCCCCCAGTTCAAACTTGTTTTCCCAAAATCAGACCTAATCTGACATGATTTGACCTAAATCAAACCTAATTTTGTATAAAATGATTTAATCAAACCTAACTACCCCTAATTTTCTCTATATTGATCTAAATGAGACCTAATATGGCCAAATCAGTTCTAATTTCTGAATTCAGACCTTTTTCCCCCAAATCAGAGCTAATTTATCCACACTTGACCTGATTTTGGTAAAGTCAGACCTATTTCAACCATAATATGACTCAACTTGATCTAATTCGACAAATTCAGACCTCACTTATGCTAAATTAGCCATTAAGTGCTTAATTTGGGCCTAAAAGGCCTTAGGCAGCCAGTTAAGTTATTTTAGGGGCTAGGCGCCCAGTTTGAGGGGCCCTGACCAGAGCCTAGGGTGCCTTGATAACTAAGGCAGGCAACACCGTCTTCTGTGATGGCCACCCATGTACAATCTTTACATGCAATCCATCTCCTTATCTATGTTTCCAACAACCATTGTTCACATTTTTAGCCTTGGACATCCTATTTGCAAATAGTGAAAACGATGACATGAGTCATCCATTTGACTGTTTTAGCTCCTTAAAGCTGAAAACAAGTTAACAACAGAAATGCAACGAAACAACAACACATCCCTAGCTGCGTAGCGGTAAGGACGGAAAGAATCCTAGCCTCTAGGACTAGAGCTCTAGCAGTCATGCATAAGAAAGGTAGTTTTGGAAGATAGCTAGACATCTGTGGATGGGAAGGAGCATTAGTTCAACGCCCTAGCAGCCACATACATTCTACTTGTCTGCACATTGTCTCCATTGTCTGTTAGTGGGTTTGATCCATCCTTCTTTGACTTCCATCTTTTTGGCCTAAATGGACAAAATCAACGAAACTTGCACATTTTTTCCTATCCATTCGTTTAGTTGTTTCCTAGACTTCTAATATAATTTCGTTTTGGACTATTACTTGTACATTGCTACTCATTTTTTTAATAAATTGCCTTCTACAACCCATTATTAAGTATACTGACAGCAAAGTCCCTACCTTTTTTCATCGGGCACAAAATCATCAACCTCAACATGTTTCTACCCTTTCCCCATCTTACAAGCTATTTTCCCCTCATATAGTCTCCATATTATCCAATATATAACTGTCTACTTGACTACTCTTTTGTTTCTATTGTGCTACATTATTCCCATCTTAGCTTCCCTAATGTCCCTTGCCTATCTTGTCAATGATACTATATACTTTGTACATCCCAACACCCTTAACTATACTCCCCTCCTATTTGTATGAAACTCAAACGGGAAGGTACAATACTTGGGGGGGGGGGGAATCAAGGGATACCATAATGCACAGCTGATGAAAATCTTTTTGTAATTGGTTTGATGGGAGATATCGAGGATTGTGATTAGAGTGAAAGGAATGAGAGATGACAAAAAATAAATGTGAATCGTCTGAAGATTTTTATTCCTTCCACGGAGTTGACTATTGTAGAGGATTTTCTACATCTTCCTTAGTGTACATTGGAGTTATTTTCTTGATTGTCCGTGGTTGTGCTATGTTTCCCTTTCTTATTTTGGAAATCTATCTAAGCGGCCACATATGCTGTTTGAGTTTACTGGTTGCACCAAGTATGCATTAGCAGCTCAATAAGCGGCCACACATATGCTGTTCAGGCTTACTGATTGCACCACATATGCATTAGCGGCTCAATAAGCGGCCACTGGATGCTTATGAAGGTGTATGCTGCCGTTTTCTGAAATCAAGTATATATGTATACATTTATAAATGTATGAATTGAATTACGTATTTAAAATACTTACCTTTTTACACATACATGATACACCCAAGTATATGTATGTGTGTGTTAATCTATATGTAGACATATCTGTATATTTTTTATTCTGTAAAAAGTAATTAATTATTAGAAGGATGTGATTACATCGAGATGGAAGGTAGACGGGGCAACAAGCTGCGCCGCCAACCCTTTCTGTATATATGAATATATTTATGTGTATATGTTATTATATATGCACATATGATTTATATGTATATATATTCATATATTTAAATGTATATGTTTTTTATATATACATATACTTCTACACATAAGTTTGCATATTGAAATGCATATCTTTTGAAGATATATATATATATCTATTGACCGAAGAAATATACATATTTATATGCACACACATTTCCAGATACATATCCATATATTCATATCATATGTATAAATTTATCAATGTATAAGTATGTTCATATTTATACTTCCACACGCATACTGTTATGTATGTGTGTTTATTTAATGCATATACATATTTTGATGGTGTATATGTATAAATTTATCCATGTAATTTAGTTATGTATTCAGAACACTTACTATTATAAGCATATACCCACACCCAAGTATATGTGTGTGTTTATCGATATGTATTATGTAAACATATATATACTCATATATTTATATGTATACATTTTATTATAAATACATATACTTCTACACATAACTTCGCAAATTTAAAGGCTTATGTTTTGATGCATATATACATAGACATGTAATGTACATACATATCTACTGATTGAAGATATACAAATATTTATATGCACATACATTTCGACACATATATGTCCATATATTCATATCAAATGTATACATTTCAATTCACACATACATATACATATGCAAGTTCATGCATTTCATGTATTTATACATGCATACAAAAATATATCTTTAAATTTATTATATGCAATTGCATATTCTACGATTCATATATGAAATTTTATTTGTTAATATATAAATATGTAATGTATGCCTATATTAAATACCATAATCGTACATACTCCCATATATCGCCTATAGTCTTAAACTGGTACCCTTTCCGCCTTTACACCCACACTTCTTTTTCAGAACTATGCTTACCCTAACAAACTGAACTCTATGGTTATCATCTGATTACAACCCATGTACTTGTGTTTTTGCCACATTACCACCTTATGTGCTCTGACTACCTACTTGCCTATGCACCACACTCTGGATTGTACATGGTTGTGGACCAGCACTCCATAGACTGGCATAAGCTAGGAACTGTGATGATGCCTAATGTTATTGCTTGCCACTTATTGGCAAAAAAGCTCCCGATAAGTCGCTTTAGCTTGTTTGAGTGACTCATCTGTTGTGTTGCTTCTAGTGTTAATGGTTGAGGGGAGTACTTTGTCTGCGAAATTTAGGGGGAGTGACTACTTTTGTATGAACTGACTTTGTGTTATCCATTTTCTTGTTTGGGTCTGTATCCTGCTAGACATGGGATTCTCCCATGCTCCAGCTTGAGGAGTGTAGAGAGTAAGTTTACTTAATTACTTGGGCTGTATATCATGAGTCTAGAATATGAGCTCAAACAGAGTAAAACTGAAAGAAGGATCCTTTGGCAGACCTCCAATGTTGCGTTTATTGCTGACAATAATGATGTTGACAATCGTAGGCGTGAGATAGTGGTGCATTTGTAATGATATGCAATTACATACCAATTCCTTTCCCTATAAATGGGAGGGTCTGCTTTACTTGAGAACACCACCTTTTTCTTATTTTGTTTCTTGTAGTTCGTAAACATTTCATTGAAATATTGCATGCTATTTTTTTACTCATCGGTGTCATTCCTAATATCTATCTTATGCCAACTACACTGCTTATTTGTGTTCTGAAAGATCTATACCTTGTGCAATGCAGAGTTCGGCTTGCAAGTGGCTTAAAGATTGCACACCAGCATTTGGGAAATATTCAGTTAGTTTCCCAGTTCTTGACAGTTTTGGGTTCGTTGGCTCTTCAAGTACACGACACAGGGCAAGCAAGAGAAATTTTAAGGTCTTCATTGACCTTAGCAAAAACTCTTCATGATGTCCCAACACAGATCTGGGTACTTTCCGTACTAACAGGTAAAACTACCCGATCAACTTTAAAATCTACCATCATTTACTAGTATTCCAATTTTTTTTGTTTCTTCTACATCATATGCGCCTGGTATTGGTATTGCTTCCAGAGTGGAGTTAATTCATATTTTTTTTCCTAATGGTTTTTAGCTGTAAATAATATAATGCAGTGAAACGCCTACATGGCATCTTATAATTTTGATAAAAACTGAGGGACTTGAATGGAACAGGATCTCAGCAGAGAGACCTGTGTTTATTTTCATCTTTTGTTAATACTTCTTCTGCTAGTATACGATCATGTTGAACAACAATTTGCATCCCTAGAGATGAGGAGTTTGTGACAAGTAATGAGCTTCTATCTACCAAGATGGAAATAAAATATTTCTGTTCGCAGATTTCTTTGTTTCATCTAATAGTGAAAGCTAGATTTTATTATGTTTTCATATATTAGCAAGTTGATGGGAACTACGTGTAAACCAGATTATGCCATCCAGTTGTGAAATCTGGAGGCATTAAATAATGGCTTCACATTGGCAGATCCATATCACTCAGTTTATTGTTTATATCAGTTCTGCTCTACTGTTTTGAAAATAATGCAAATGTAATATCACTCAGTTTATTGTTTATATTAATTCTGCTCTACTGTTTTGAAGATAATGCAAATGTATTATGCAGATTTGTATAAAGAAGTGGGTGAAGAAGCCAACGAGATAGAAAACTCAGAATATGAGAGAAAGAAGGAAGACGATTTGCGAAAGAGACTAAAGGATGCCAAATCATCTTCTCGTCATCTAAAGCTGGTAAGAGCTAGAGCCGCAAGCTGCGGTTCTGTTAGTTAAATTGATACCTAAATTATCATGGTAATTGAGGAGTGCAAACTCCTCTGGACCCCATCACTCTGCAGGAGACTGGACAATGGGGGACTAGGGGGATCAATATTTGGCAGAGTGTAGGAGAGACTAGATGCACCCAGACGGATGCTCTATCCTACTCAAATTCTGCCACCCCCTATGCTGCTGATGTATAAATTGTAACTTTCTTGGTGGAAATAGATGCTTGGATAATATTTGTTGTTTTAATCTTAACAGTGGAAAGTCCAGCTAGCGTTTAGGGCTATTAAAACGATTATCTGATTTTTTTCCACTTTATTCTTATCGACGAAAGCTTCATTTGCATTTTCCAAGCAGCGTGCCATGTGGAAATATTAGAAATCGGTTTCATCTCACGACTTATTTTCAAAATGGCTAATTTTCTTCAATGTTGTGTTAATCCTGAATAAATGCAGATTGATAAAGCCAGGGTCAGAGTTGCAATTGATACTGAAAACGAATCCAAGCAAGCAGCTGCCGCCGTACCATCAGCTCTTGACATCCCGGAGTCTGTTGGTTTGGCAACGCCAAAGCCTGCAGCCACCTCGGTTAAACGATTGAGGGAAACAGAATCACGACTGAAGGAAACAGAATCATTGAGGCGTAGCAGCAGGAGAAGGAACTAACCTGATTTTTGTTCCTAAACATGGTTAGAACCACTCACGTAGGCAACAGTTTGTTATATTTCTTTGTGTATTCAACTGTACGTTAGATCTTACTGGACAGGGTTCCTGCCCCGTGGAGAAAGGGCACGGCCCTGGCCCCAAGAATTTGTTGAATGTAACTACTGCTGTGTATACGTTGTAGAAGGTTGTTCATTCAATAGTACATAAGTTAGGTGCAGAGGGAAACTCTCCAATGTACACTGACAGACAAGTGGAAACCGGTGCTAACGGCTAGATTTAATTTTTATTCGTTTGACGCTGCCAAATGCAAAGGTTCATATTTGCAATTGTCCTTTACAGGTTTGTAATTATTGCACTAGTTCTTTTTGGACATTCCATTGACGTTTGAATAATTCTTTGGGCTTTTGTACATTCCATTGATGTTTGAATAATTCTTTGGGCTCATTCATGAACTGGTACCTTTGGTGGTTCGGCAAGAACAGGTGTCTCACTGTCACGGGGCTTAGTTATCCCCCAAAATTGCCCCGATTTCTATTTAATTAACTAGATCATGCTTTTTTAGCTCGATTTGCACGAGGCTCGTGTCTACTGCCGATAACTAATCACGTGAAACTTTTGGATAACACCAAATGCCATAAATGCTGCGGAGGCTTAAGAGCATAAACGCCTGGAAGTACGTGGAGGGACTTGAAGATAGGTGGCGTTTATTTGTCCTATTCAAGCCGAGGAGGATGCAACTCCTGGAACCCGACAACCCTACAGCAGGGGCGCCCCAGTAGGAGGTTGGTGGAAGCATGGAAGGACACCAAAACATTAGAGAAAAGTTGGTTTACATCCGCTGAAATGCAAGGATGAGTAGTCAAAACAGAGGGGAACATATATAGGGTATGCACAAGGGTGGAGCAGTCACAATGGAGGGGAAAAAAATATGTGCGAACTGTGAAGTCTTGGAAAGATTCAAATAAATTTGGAAAAATATTTCAACTTTTCCTAATTTATTGGTAATCAACGACAAGTATTATGAAAGTGACCAGGTTCAAGGCTTCAACGACAGGTGTTTGAAAAGTGACAAGGTCAAGCCTATGTTTCCTTTGGAGTGGGGCTAAGATTGATAGATTTGTTGTAAACTTAATACTGGTGGGTGTCGCTCGAGGATCTCCAACATAGATCTGAGAGTACCATCAGCAACAAGGTAGTGCCCCTTGGATGCTTTAAAGGGTGTGCACGGAAAGTGTATCCAACTGACGAGTCGACCCTCTTCACCTCGGCTTATGCTCATTAAGAATATACCTGTGGTGGGGAGTCTCCAAATCTTTCATCTCCAAGAAAGTAAACATCAATGTGAGGTTCAGAAAAAAATTTCATACAAACCAGGATATCCCCGCTTAGAGGCTTTCATGTCATGGGGTTGAGTAAAGAGCTCGTGACATTCCGACAGTAACCAAATGGTGGAAAAATATGATGCCGTTACTAAGCAGATGCAGCAGCTAAACGCAATGGCGGATCCAGAAAATTATAGTAATGCGGGGGGAAGGCGGCCTGAGTTAGTTAAGTCATTATAAAAATTATAGATCTAAAAATTTACAGTATGTGGTACTTAGATGAATGATCTCAAGACAGGGATGATATGTATAAACGAACATTGTTGATAACCAACTCATACTCAAACCTGAATCTCTAACTCACCTAAATTCTTATTTAGAAAAACCAAGTCATTTTCAATATATTGAAAATTTCTATTATACATGTTTGTCACATTTCCTAACAATCTTGATCCATATTTGAGTCTGGAACCGACATAGTTCATGATTCTTTTGAAAAGTTCATCATTTCTTAACTATGTCGAAAGAATGATATTGGTGTTCTTAACAAGTGTTTGACCCAAATTTAAACAAAATTACATCCGTAGAAAGTTAATGAGAATATAAAAATAGTGAGAAAATTCTAGTGTATTATAACAATGTAGATTCATTTAAAACTTATACTCACGGGTACAATAGGATTAAATAAGACTAAGAATTTCATATCATCTTTATTTTTTCTCCTTCTTTTATGAGTTATCATCTTATCACATAAAATAGCAAAATAAAACATCATGAATTATATCTTAATCACATGCTTAAGAGAAGAAAATCTGCTAAATGATTAGGAAAGTAGAAGACTAAACAAATTTACTTGGTGGAGAGTTGATCTTGAGTTGTATAGATGCAAATTGATAAAGATTTACTGGCTAAATTAAACTTACAAATATAATACAATTAGACAATTATATTTATATATATATATATATATATATATATATATATATATATATATATATATATATATATATATATATATATATATATATATATATATATATATATATATATATATATATATATATATATATATATATATATATATATATATATATATATATATATATATATATATATATATATATATATATGGGCATTCATTAGTTGCCCGCACGGGTAGCATGAATTTTCGTTACCCAACAACCAAAAAAGTAACTCTCTTGGCAAAAAAAGTAACTCTGCTGTAAAAAAAGTAACAGTGAACAGAAAGTAACTACACGAATAAAAGAGTAACTCTGTACAAAATATACAACAGATATATATAAGGACAGATTTTTTGATTTTGGAGGGACAAATGATATTATTTTTGGCTAATTTTTTTTGGAACAAAATAGTCCTCTACAATTGTGAATTTTTTTATTTTAAAAAAAGTGGTCGGAAGGGTGGGCGGGTAGCTACCCGAGCGGGCAATAAAGATGAGCCATATATATATATATATATATATATATATATATATATATATATATATATATATATATATATCCAATTATTCTAGAGCGTTACAACTAGACAACTACCGCTCGTTTCGTTTTTTTTAAAGAAAAAAATTGTCTTTGTGGGGATTAGAATCCGTGCCAACCACAGGGATACAAGGACAATGAACAAACTGGGCTATTCTTATTTGCTATAACCTTAGCGCTCATGTCATTTTTTTTTTGACATGACAAAAAATTGTAACGAGGAGAATTGAATCCGGGCCTGTTGGATGAAGAAAAGCAGATTAAACAAGCTCGGCTAGCACAACAGGTCAAAAGCAGTATGACATTAACAATATATATTGCATTCTGTTATACTAATTACATTATAACTCTCTACAAATAAGTCATTATTTTGATTTTTTTGTTTGGGGGGGGGGGCGCTAGCGCCCCGACAACACCCCCCTCTCTTCAAATCTTTTCGAATCCGGGTTTCTTCTTTAGGACTAGTTTGGTTGGGTGTAGTAGGGTGCAGTTGTGTGAGTTCGCAATGTAAAAATGTACATTAAACACGCACTTTGTCATCCGGCTACACCCTACCAAACAGGCCCTTAGTGTCCCTCCTGGTTTGCCTGGCAGGAGCACTAACAATTCGCTAATGAAATTGAGACTAGTGTTGGATAGTGTAGGATCTCTAGATGGGAGTGACCGTACTGAATCAAGAAACTTAAGCATTTCACAAAATTGTTAGTCACACAACAAGATAATTATATGCGTAAAGTAAGAGAAGAAAATAGATAAGCAATCTGTATAAAATTCATATATACAAATAAACGTATTGGGTTTGAAGATCTATCTACACTCACTCCCCGGTTAGTCCAATGATTCTACTAAGTTTCTTACTGTTAATTCATTTAGTATGCTGTTAGCACAAACGACAACTTCATTTTCACTTGAGTAACCCTTTTCGGATCAAGAGAAACCTCCACTTTAGGATTTGGAATAATCCCTCCTTTCAGATGAAAGGTTACCCCCACCCCCAGGGGATGATAGAGGGCCTCATAGGTACACCATCCTAGAAGCAATATGCACATTCCACGAACCTTCCTTTTGTCGTTGAAGAGCCTCTTAGGAGGATCACTTTTGCACAATGCGAACTCAAGAAAGTCTATTGCTATAGAAACCTTCCCCAAGAAATGCCTCCTCACCATTCCTACTTGATGAAGATCACATGAAAAGAATGACCTCCTTCACCCAAGAGATCTGCACATCCACTTGTAGTAAAAGACCACGACAAAGTGAACCTCCTTCACCAAGGAGTAGCTTCTCACATACTTTTAGGAAATGAATGATGTAAAGAAACTTAATAGGGAATGATATTAGCAGTAAATTGTGTTTACTATAATCTTCAAGATGTTGAGCATTTGTTTGACAACACATTTACATTACCTCACTAATGATTGAGATTGAATCAGGATCGCCCTAGGTTTTAGTGCAAATTGGGTGGGCTTTCTATGAGCCACCTATACTTTTTTTATTTAACTAAATTTCATAGGGTCAAAATATTATCATATCATTATTCAATCGGTCAAACCTCTTTTCTTTTACATCAAGAAAATGAAAAAGGAGAAGGAATTGACTATGCTTGTATGCATCTCTCTCTCTATTCAACTCAATTAAATGAAAAAAAACCTTTATCACTTTCAATCATGAAGCATCCCTTTAGAAAAGGAAGTCAAATAAGGGAGTTTACTTTACAAAAGAGACAATTTTCTATTGACTCAAGAAAACCCAACGACTGTTGAAATCCATGATGTGCCCATTGGCGGTTGCCAAAAAATGTGAGGGTGAGAAAGCCAGATCACCACAGTCTACCACTTCATCCCATTTCCCTAAGCTATATGATGTATTTCCAAACCCTGGTAGGGGTTTTTCATTTGTCTTTGACGTGGCAAATATCACACTAACAAATTCACTCGGGGTTGAAATCCCCGAGCTTTTACCAAAACCAATGTGTAATAATACCACCCGCAAGCGGACGGGTCTTATCGCAATACAGTTAAGGATCGAATCTCAAAGTACAATGTTTTTAAGAATCTTTGTCAGTCGAATCTAGCTCAAGTAAGACTAATATTTAGAACGATTGATTTGGTTGAGGTTAATTAAACTAAATGCGAGAAAGTAAAGGAGATGGATTAAAGTTGGTTCTAGATTAAATGATATGAAATCGCCGGGATGGTCTCAGGTTTCACCACCACTGCGCATGCAAACACATCCAAACACATAACTTCCAGGCAAGCATCTAACTATCCAAATGGAGCTGCTACGCACCCTCCTGGAGGGATGTTTAGGCCCGCGTAAGCATCCCCTTAGGAATCATATTTCTCGTTGCCATCAAGATCATGCACTTACGGTTCCGAAGATACAACATCCAACTAAGACCGTGGTCCTCCCCGAGGGATGTTTAGACCACAGAAGCATCATCGTGGGTTAGATGGCTCATCCCCTCACAGATCATATATTTATGACCTCAAGGAACCCCATTCTATTTCTAGTATGTGAGTCAACCGTGCTAATCAACATACATGTAGGCAATTAGTCTGCAAGCAAACATCGACGATTAACAAGAAGATACAACATCCAACTAAGGTTGTGGTCCTCCCTGAGGGATGTTTAGACCACAGAAGCGTCACCGTAGGCTAGATGGCTTGTCCCCTCACGGATCATACACTTACGACCTCAAGGAATCCTATTCGATTTCTCATCAAGGAGTCTACCTCATTAATCAACATTCTATACTACAAAGAGAAGAACAAAATGAAAGCAAGCAGGTAATCAACTACAAGCATATGAATTAACAATGAAATGAAAAGTTATATACATTGCCTTGGAATGTTAAATGAAAAGACAAGGTTGCATGGGCAGCGGGGCTAATCCCCGCACCCCAACGAAAAGGAACTACTCACTCATGGTGTGAGAAATAATAAGAATAAGAAAGAGAGAGGAATCCTCCATGAGCATGATGTAGAAGGTGGTCAAAACTCAGTGAAGATGATGCAGTCTCCTACATCGTGTCAGATTAGATATGGATGAAGAACGAGGGACGCCAAGATAGACCAAGTAGTCTTTCTCACTCCTCCTTCCTTCTCTTCTCGATCTCATTGAGTTGTAGTAGGAACGACAGGTGAAGTGACAGTGGCAGGATCGGACCAGCATATAGGCAGCCTGTTAGCGTCCCGGTACCGATACCAAAATGAGGACCCTCAGGGTCCTATTTATAGGCTTGGATGGGATGATCACATTTTTGATGTGACCTTCCAAACGGTTTGGTTATAATTGACCAAACGGTCTTGGTACTTTAAGTGCCCAAACGGTCTTGCTATGCATAGATCAAACAGTTTTGCTATACATAGACCAAACGGTCTTGACAATATTCTTTCCAAAAGGTTTGTGTTATGCATGTGCAAACGGTCTTGAGAGCCAAGGCTCTAAACAGTTTGGTATGCTAGCGGCATCGAACGGTCTTTAGTGTCCTTCCTTAAATGGTCTCGCAACCCTGGGCTCCAAATGATTTGCTAGTAGCTTATCCAATCGGTCTCAGGCAGATCTCCAAACGGTCTGGGAGTATTATGACCATACGATCTTCGCGACTGATTTCCCAAATGGTCCTCGGATGTCCAGCCTCCAAACGGTCTCACACTGGCCGCGATCGATCTTCAGTAGCAATTGGTCTGCTATGCTGTGTGTAAAACGGTCTTGCGACCTTGGTGTCCAAACGGTCTGAGATCGTTTGCTGTCGCTGTCTTGAGGACGTCTGCACTGTAGGTCCATCCGACGACGAGGAAGGTAGCAAAAGAGGCACAGGGCGATGGTGGCGTCAAGGCTAGAGGGTGAAGGAGAGCCGTGCGAGATCGATGGGATCGTTGCTGGTGTGAGGAGGTGGTGGCACGATCGAGTTTGTTGTAGGTCGAGTTAGGATGCAGCTATGACGGTGGTGGAAGAGGGTGCAGGTGCTGTTAGGGTTTCTGGAGGTAGAATGTCACACCCCAATCTCACATTAACCACAAACCACGAGATTAAGACGCGACAGGATGGGATTTACACATAAGCCAACCACTCTTCACCTTTTAAGACTTTTTAAAGAGATTAATAGGATAATCTGATTTAAGCTGTAAAATGAAACTAAACAAATTTACGGAAGCATCTTTATTAACTGAGTAGCAATATACACAGAATCTACAACATATTACATTATCTGACATAAGATAAAGCATAACAGTTAATTTACATCTTTATACACATTCAACATACACACTCTCTCTCACCCACACCATGTCCCAAGGATCGAGGGGAAAGGACTAAGAGACCTCTAACTACTATCTACGCACCTTCTATTGACTAGGCGTATGGATAAATCAATCCTTCTGATTTCTTGCTGCTGAAGATAACCTGAAAATGTTTTGAGTAGAGGTATGAGCCTACTCGCTCAGTGAATAGTATTTCACTTAGCTATCACTAAACAACTCATCAGGTTTATAATATTGAAATTAAACATAAATGCAGAACTAAGCAAGACAATTCTAAATACATAACAAATATACAGTTAATAACCACATTCTAAATCATCAACAGGTAATTCAGGTAAATGAACAGTTATATAAATTTACTGTGAACCTACATGATTATTTATTCATTTTATTATGCCCTAAATATATGCAGTGTACTCTGCATATAAAGATCCGCAACAAGTCCATGCTACGGTCCCACCGTACAAGACTTAGCGACACACCCGGGAAATGCTAAGTCTGACGCCAGCCCTGCTCTGCTACAGGACCCCTGGCTCTCCGGCCAGAACATAGGCTCTACGGCCTCAATGCACAACCACGTGTGCTCCCGACTCCTCCTTTAACCGGAGTACACCGGCGGAGAGTCACAGGGTTACCTTCGTGACACACGCACGAATGATGTTAGATAACCAAGTTTTCTTTTTGTTTTTCCCAGTGCCATCGTGACACACGCACGATTATTGTTAGACACTGCCTTTCTTTCTATCCTCGTGCCACCAGAATTACTCAACCGGTTGATGTTGGACACGAGTTTCACCCCTAAGTAACAGACCTTCCTTTAGGGGTTCTACAGTGTTAGGGCACTTAGGTCTATACTTAATTAACAATTAAACATTTAAACAAGAATATCACATTTCATGCATTTTGCACGATCTAAACATCACAAAAGCACATATATGTATTTATCATAAATAAACATGATTCAGAATCATTCATCCAGTTTCAATGCTAAACATCTATATTTGAAATCAGTTAATACATTGCAACATTAATACAGGAAATTTCATCATTTCACTAAGCATATCAGGTATTTCAAGTTCCAATGAAACTAACATACTCTATTGTCTGTACTACACAGTTTAGAAGTTATACTAACTGATACAGATACAATTTAACATTTAAATTGAGTTAAATAATGATTACTAAATGAACTACTACTCACCCACTTCGGTGTGTTCGTATACACCGAAAAACGTCCACAACCCTGCCTAATTCTGCCCTTTACAGCAGGGTCCACGCCGTGCACCTGGGCTGCACGCCGTGCACCTGGGCAGAAACTCGTTCTGCATATCTGTAACTTTGCACGCCGTGCAAATTGATTTGCACGCCGTGCACCTGCGCAGAAACGGGAAATTCATGAAGATGAACTCGATTCTAAAGCTATGTCTTGGACTTAATCTACGAAAATCTTACCAAAACCTCTAGGACAAACCCAGGGACGTTGTTTTGTGGCGTTGCCTTATTCCCACGGTGACTACCGGCTGCAAACGCAAGTCTTCTTCTACCTTGGTCCAATCCGGTTCTAACTTGCTTCACGTACAGGTGGACAGGTGGAAGCAACAGACTCGAATGGGTGCTTAATCATGGCTGATGACAGCAGATTCTTGCTCAAACCTCTTGGCCGGAGCTCGAAGCTGCACTTTCCTGGAGCTTTGTGCTCCCTAACCGGCTCCATGGCCGCACGCGGCAGCTAGCCGGCCAGCAACTGCTGCTGCAGGTCGGCGCCGCCCTAGGCCAGAGCAGGGGAAGAGTGGAGGAAGGAGAAGGAGAGGGTGAAGGTGGCGTTGCTGGTCGAAGCTAGGGCTCAAGGAAAATCTCCCCACGGTCGCGCGATGCTTCTGCTGCTGGCTGGAGCACCACACAGCAGGTGAAGGAGAAGGTTGGGTGCAGCAAGTGGTAGGGGCAAAGATGAAGAAGAAGAAGAGAGGGATGTGGGCGCTGCTGGTTGGAGCTATGGAGCTCGAATCGCCCTGCCCTCACTCCTTGGCTACGGCCGAATGGCCTGCAGCTGCTTGGCGCTGCTTACGGGCCCTGTTCCATCGATCGCGTGAGGAAGGAGATAAAGGAAGAAAATGAGAAAGGAAAAGAAACAGCCGACTTACTCAAGAAAAACAATTACTGGTGAAATCGCATCCAAGTCCAAGAAAACTAAAAATAGCATAAGTATTGCCTCGGAGGTCCAAATTGGATGATTTCTTTTGCATCCACTCAAGCACAAACTCCTCTACCAACTCAAAGCATGAAAACATACTGATTGGACTGTTTCACTAGATCAAAGCTCAAAATGCGAATGTGATTACTTGATTCAACTTGATAAACTAAATAATCAATATAGATATCATTAGTTGCCTCGGGTGATTCAAACTCAACTATTGATTCACATATTAACTTATTTGATTAACCATGATATTTAATTTGATATTCAACACTAATTGCATTAGTCAGCACTCAACTCAACTCAATTAACTCAACAATCATCATTACTATTATCATTAATTACCTCAGATGATTAAATCTTGACTATTGATTCACATGTTGTCTTATCTTGATTATTCATGATGTTTAACAAAAACTTAGCACTAATTGAGGTGTTTCACGTAATTCGAGGTATTTAACGACTAACCCTGATATGGGTCGTAACAATCTCCCTCCCTTATAAGAATTTCGTCCCGAAATTCCTAAAAGAGAAAAGGAAACTTGTTACGTACATCTATTCCCAAAACTCCCCATGTGGCTCCTTCTAGGTTAAGACTTCTCCACAGAACTTTCACTAATGGTATATCACGATTCTTGAGTTTCTTGATCCACTGATCAACTATCGGAATTGGTCCCTCAACATGGGACACATCTGATCTGATCCCAGATCAAACCACAATACATTGTCTTTGTAAAACTGTTATAACAGTATTTCAAATTATGGTAATTACTGAGAAATTATTATACTATACATGCAAACGAACTAAAATTCTTAAATAAACAGAATGCATGTCAACTTGGTACTAAATTAAATCATGCAATTTAACTGTTAAATATCACTACATCTGATACTGAGAATTGATATCAAAATACTTGATTCATCATACACCCTATCCTTAGGGCTTCATTTGCCTTATTCATTCATCACATGCCAACACCCTACTCTTAGGGTTTCCTCATTCAGTAATCACATGGCAACACCCTACTCTTAGGGTTTCCATTATCTCATCGGTTTGATTGCAATTCAAATCACAATACGGTATCATTCTACAACTGGCAGAACAGTATATTTCAAATCATTGTAATTACTGAGTAATCTTTATATCATGTATGCAGGCAAATTTAAAATTCATAGATATTTCAAACTCAATCAATTTTTGGCACATACATACTGAATTCATGTAATTGAACATCTTGCGACACCACTAAAAGGAATTTTCTCCACTAATAAGAAACCATCTGTAATATTTATCAATTGTCTGAAATTTCTCGAAGTACGTGCATCTCAACCAAATTCCTGGTTTGTGCATCACATAACTCAATTAAGAGTTGCTTACATATCATAACACAAATAATTAATAGTACTTGAGAATTTCTAATGATATCTCAGAGAAACGTGTCAATTCATGAAAATATTAAGTCATACCCATTAACATAACAGGAAGCATGCACTAGGTTTATTTACATATTTTAATGCTATCTTACTATCTTGAAATCATGCACCTAATGGTTTACCAAATCTGTGTTTTCTGGGTTCATACTCAAACCGCACCATTATCAATTGTGTATATCTAAACTCAACATTCACACTAGCGAACTCTATAAGACTTAAATGTTCTTCCCATTTCCACTGAAAAGCAAAACACATGCTCTCAGCATGTTCTCAAGAGTCTGAATGGTTCTCTCAAACTAACCATCCGTCTGCGGATGAAAAGGTTGTATCGAATCTTAACTTTGTGCCCGAAGCACAAAGCAACTGTTTCCACAACCTAGATGTGAACTTAGAATATCAGAATGACATGATTGAAACTGGATTACCAAGAAACCTAATAATTTTATCCATGTATGTATTAATCAAGTCTCGAGACATCACAGGTCGACTTAATATGAAGAAAGCGAGCAGACTAAATTAATCTATCCACATTCATTCATATCAAATCACAACCTCTAGGTGTCCTGGGTAATCTTACCACAAAATCCATTGTGATAAATTCCCACTCCCATTCAGGCATAGAAAAAGATTACAAGGTAGTTATAGATTTCTAGGGTTCAGCCTTAACCTACTGGTACACACTACTTCTAACCATATACTCAACTGCATCCTTCTGCATATCTGACAATCCATTTCAACTTCTTGGGATTCATATTCATCTTAGTTTTTCCTGAAAGCATAACATACATCAATTCATACACTTCCATAAGAATCTTTTCTTTTAGCTTTTCCCCTTAAAGAATTTTACACTATCTTGAGATACACACAACATGTCATGTTAATATAACACCTTATCATCATAAAAACTTAAACTGTAGTCTCTTTTCCTCCTATTATGTCATGCATAGTCTGGTTTAACTCACTATCACCCTATTGTAGTTTCTTGATCTGATCATAAGAAGTAAGCTTAACTTACATCTATACAATCAAATCACTCTGTGTTATTACCCCTAAGTCTAAGTTCAACTTCCACATTTCTACTAGCAGGTCTCTATTGGAACCTGTCATAGAGAATGCATTGGCTGTTGAACTTGACTTTCTGCTAGAAACATCATCCACCACATTCTCTTTACCAAGGTGATAATCTATTGTCACATCATAGAGATAGTGACACCATGTCTTTAAAACATGAACTACATCAACTATCTTTAGATCATAATCGGATAATACTCCGCTTTCTATGTTACTTACTTATTGTTACATTTTAGGTTTATGTCTTACTCATTCCTCTAAATCATTTCATGTTGTTCATGTACCGATCAGATTATCTACTTCAAAACCCTAGATCACTATCAAAACCAGTTTACTTTTCATAGAACATATCTCAAGATCTTATTTTACAGAGTTACTAGTATTCAAGGTTACATCACTAATGATATCCCTTAAACTACTACAACTTTAATCATTCTAGGGTTTGATCCTTTATTAATAGCATAGCATGATTGTGTGTGTGTGGTTGATTATATAAATCAAATTGAGTTGCTTGGGGCAATAACATATTAACCCAGCATTCAACTTTAATTACATTTAGCTGAAAATTTAGTTTTATAATAGTTTCTGTAATTCGTTTATTAAACTGTAAACAGAAATTTCAAAAATTTTGAAAATTTTATATGTTGTGCCTAATAAAGTTTTAGACCTACAGTAAAAATTTGAGATTATTTCAAGTTACCAATAATTAATTAAAAATCAAACAGTGCGCTGCTATATAGCAGTCTGCAGCAGGTTCGGTCGAGTTGCAACTCGACCGACACCTTACTGTAGAGATCAAAAGTCATCCAAAAATTACGCCAAATTAATAGAGTGTCTAAAATTTGTGATTTTAAAACATAGTTAAAATTTGAGATCAATTGGATATACCAATAAAAAGATAAAATTCAATTGCTACACTGCTATATCATTCAGAGAATGTGATCGGTCGAGTTTGATACTCAGCCGATAAACAAGTCAGAGCATTGTTCAAAAATTCTAATATCTTCCAATGTTGTTCACATTTTATATATCCAGATCATATCCCAATTCTAGCCAAATTAGAGTTACACATAAGATACTAAAAATCATTTAGTGAGACATTCTATTTATCAAATTCTGTATTCATGTGTTATTTGAATCCTAATTTGGGCCAATTAGGGTCTATGCTTCTCAAACCTAAATTTTCAAGATAAAAGAACATTTAGACTTCTATTCATATTTTACTTGTTAATAGGAGTCATTAGATCCCAGTAACGCATCCTGCCAGCCGGACCAGGCCGAACCTGTAGTCCTGAAGCCAAGAGCTACTCGGGATTAATCAACCCCTATTAATCTAAAACATGTGGAAAGAATATCCACTTAGGGCAAACTCAATTAAACATAATTTCGGGTCTACTTTAATACAAAGAAAAAAAACATTAAACTTTTCAATTCATGACACAACAATATAAAAGAATCATACTTATTGTACAAACTAAAAGTCTAAATTCATGCATATAAGAGCATTTCTAATGATCCTTATCCAATAAGCAATATAAGGTAGGAGTTATATCACATCATTTATTTAAATTTCTTAATCCTTTATTAATTTCTGATTTCTTAACCCTAACATTTCTAGGGTTTTTCTCTAGCCTATCCTTTCTCTGCATACCTGGCCAGGGCATCCAGAGAAGAACAGACTGAGTAGCTTGATACTGGTCAATCTAAGTATTCAGACACCTGGCCAGGGTATCTAAACACTCATACCTTCCAGAGCTAAAACACATCATTCATTATTCGCCTTACTTATGACCTTATCTTTTGACCCTAATGATTCTTAACGACTCATCTTAAGCTCATTACTTGATTCTCGTGACCACATCCTCTTCTTGCTATCTGCAATAGTATGACAGAACACTTCCTGTTAGAAAATTACAAATAGAAGAAAGACACCTAAACCTTAATCCTATTGGTCTCTTATCATTCCCTGACCTTGAGTAACTATGTACTCAAACCAAAGCTCTGATACCAAGAGTTGTCACGCCCCAATCTCACATTAACCACAAACCACGAGATTAAGACGCGACAGGATGGGATTTACACATAAGCCAACCACTCTTCACCTTTTAAGACTTTTTAAAGAGATTAATAGGATAATCTGATTTAAGCTGTAAAATGAAACTAAACAAATTTGCGGAAGCATCTTTATTAACTGAGTAGCAATATACACAGAATCTACAACATATTACATTATCTGACATAAGATAAAGCATAACAGTTAATTTACATCTTTATACACATTCCACATACACACTCTCTCTCACCCACACCATGTCCCAAGGATCGAGGGGAAAGGACTAAGAGACCTCTAACTACTATCTACGCACCTTCTATTGACTAGGCGTATGGATAAATCAATCCTTCTGATTTCTTGCTGCTGAAGATAACCTGAAAATGTTTTGAGTAGAGGTATGAGCCTACTCGCTCAGTGAATAGTATTTCACTTAGCTATCACTAAACAACTCATCAGGTTTATAATATTGAAATTAAACATAAATGCAGAACTAAGCAAGGCAATTCTAAATACATAACAAATATACAGTTAATAACCACATTCTAAATCATCAACAGGTAATTCAGGTAAATGAACAGTTATATAAATTTACTGTGAACCTACATGATTATTTATTCATTTTATTATGCCCTAAATATATGCAGTGTACTCTGCATATAAAGATCCGCAACAAGTCCATGCTACGGTCCCACCGTACAAGACTTAGCGACACACCCGGGAAATGCTAAGTCTGACGCCAGCCCTGCTCTGCTACAGGACCCCTGGCTCTCCGGCCAGAACATAGGCTCTACGGCCTCAATGCACAACCACGTGTGCTCCCGACTCCTCCTTTAACCGGAGTACACCGGCGGAGAGTCACAGGGTTACCTTCGTGACACATGCACGAATGATGTTAGATAACCAAGTTTTCTTTTTGTTTTTCCCAGTGCCATCGTGACACACGCACGATTATTGTTAGACACTGCCTTTCTTTCTATCCTCGTGCCATCAGAATTACTCAACCGGTTGATGTTGGACACGAGTTTCACCCCTAAGTAACAGACCTTCCTTTAGGGGTTCTACGGTGTTAGGGCACTTAGGTCTATACTTAATTAACAATTAAACATTTAAACAAGAATATCACATTTCATGCATTTTGCACGATCTAAACATCACAAAAGCACATATATGTATTTATCATAAATAAACATGATTCAGAATCATTCATCCAGTTTCAATGCTAAACATCTATATTTGAAATCAGTTAATACATTGCAACATCAATACATGAAATTTCATCATTTCACTAAGCATATCAGGTATTTCAAGTTCCAATGAAACTAACATACTCTATTGTCTGTACTACACAGTTTAGAAGTTATACTAACTGATACAGATACAATTTAACATTTAAATTGAGTTAAATAATGATTACTAAATGAACTACTACTCACCCACTTCGGTGTGTTCGTATACACCGAAAAACATCCACAACCCTGCCTAATTCTGCCCTTTACAGCAGGGTGCACGCCGTGCACCTGGGCAGAAACTCGTTCTGCATATCTGTAACTTTGCACGCCGTGCAAATTGATTTGCACGCCGTGCACCTGCGCAGAAACGGGAAATTCATGAAGATGAACTCGATTCTAAAGCTATGTCTTGGACTTAATCTACGGAAATCTTACCAAAACCTCTAGGACAAACCCAGGGACGTTGTTTTGTGGCGTTGCCTTATTCCCACGGTGACTACCGGCTGTAAACGCAAGTCTTCTTCTACCTTGGTCCAATCCGGTTCTAACTTGCTTCACGTACAGGTGGACAGGTGGAAGCAACAGACTCGAATGGGTGCTTAATCATGGCTGATGACAGCAGATTCTTGCTCAAACCTCTTGGCCGGAGCTCGGAGCTGCACTTTCATGGAGCTTTGTGCTCCCTAACCGGCTCCATGGCCGCACGCGGCAGCTAGCCGGCCAGCAACTGCTGCTGCAGGTCGGCGCCGCCCTAGGCCAGAGCAGGGGAAGAGTGGAGGAAGGAGAAGGAGAGGGTGAAGGTGGCGTTGCTGGTCGGAGCTAGGGCTCAAGGAAAATCTCCCCACGGTCGCGCGATGCTTCTGCTACTGGCTGGAGCACCACGCAGCAGGTGAAGGAGAAGGTTGGGCGCAGCAAGTGGTAGGGGCGAAGATGAAGAAGAAGAAGAGAGGGATGTGGGCGCTGCTGGTTGGAGCTATGGAGCTCGAATCGCCCTGCCCTCACTCCTTGGCTACGGCCGAACGGCCTGCAGCTGCTTGGCGCCGCTTACGGGCCCTGTTCCATCGATCGCGTGAGGAAGGAGATAAAGGAAGAAAATGAGAAAGGAAAAGAAACAGCCGACTTACTCAAGAAAAACAATTACTGGTGAAATCGCATCCAAGTCCAAGAAAACTAAAAATAGCATAAGTATTGCCTCGGAGGTCCAAATTGGATGATTTCTTTTGCATCCACTCAAGCACAAACTCCTCTACCAACTCAAAGCATGAAAACATACTGATGGGACTGTTTCACTAGATCAAAGCTCTAAATAATGTGATTACTTGATTCAACTTGATAAACTAAATAATCAATATAGATATCATTAGTTGCCTCGGGTGATTCAAACTCAACTATTGATTCACATATTAACTTATTTGATTAACCATGATATTTAATTTGATATTCAACACTAATTGCATTAGTCAGCACTCAACTCAACTCAATTAACTCAACAATCATCATTACTATTATCATTAATTACCTCAGATGATTAAATCTTGACTATTGATTCACATGTTGTCTTATCTTGATTATTCATGATGTTTAACAAAAACTTAGCACTAATTGAGGTGTTTCACGTAATTCGAGGTATTTAACGACTAACCCTGATATGGGTCGTAACATAGAAGATGACGGAAGAGGAAGACGAAGGCGGAGTCGAGTGCTACAAACAGTCTTGACGGTAACCTGTCTCGAGTGTCTAACCTCCAAACGATCTCACACCAGCCTCCAAATGGTCTGTGATCGATCGCTCTATCAATCTCGGTGACCTTTGCGTACAAACGGTCTGAGACCGTGCGACGTTCAAACGATCTCGAAGGTGTGTTAAATGCAAACAGTTTTGAGGTGGAACTGTCCATTCGGTCTTGAGACTGAATGGATGAAATCGATTGGTCGAGACCGAATGGTGAAACCAAGGGTGAGAAAGGTGGGTCCCACTCAAAGGGGGTTGATTTGGATGATGGTTGATGAAGATCGAATGGTGGTGATTCTTATGGATTAGGGTTGAAAGGAGTGTTGGATCCTAGATGGGTGATTAGATGCTCTAGAGGGGGGGTGAATAGAGATGAATGCACTTAAAAAAAATTCATTAGACCTTCAAGATATATCACAAGATAAGGTTGCTAAATAGGAAATTTGTGTGCAACTAAAACATACATAGCAAGGGAGAGAGAGATTGAACATGCACCAATTAGACAAGCTATTTAGAGTGGTTCCACACTTCAAACTAGAAGTGTGTCAGTCCACTTGCCTAGAGAGGTCAAGCTCTAAGACTTCCAAACTATTGCATTCTTATATTCACTTATAAGGCATACAATGCATGACCAAACAAAAGACTTACCAATCCAAGACAAAGAGTCTTCAACCTTACCAAGGACTTACCCACTTTGCAAGAGTCTTCAGCCTTCTCCAAGGACTTACCCACTCTTACACAAGTCTTTGGCATTGCAGGAATTACCCACTCTTCTTGGATCTTCAGCTTTTGACTTCACCTTCACTCAGAGAAGCTTTCACCAAGGTCTTACCCACTTAAGCTTGAGTTTTCTGCCTTCTCCAAGGGCTTACCCACTCTAGCTCCAAGCCTTCAGCCTTGATCTTCACCAAGGGACTCCTTCCCTTATTCTTCTTCACCTCTCTTGGATAAAAGAGAGAACCTTCATCTTCATGATTGCAAATGAGAGATGGGGAGGTGGTGGAAGTGAGAGCCTCACAAGATATACATTCAGGACTAGCTCTCTTACAGATTTCCTACTCACTCTAATGGATGTAGCAAGCGATTAAGCTTAGAGAGAGAAAGGAGGCTGTAGGAAGCACTCAACTATAGAATAGGAACCTCACATAGAGTTTTCAATGAATGCTCAACCTTGGAATGAAGCCCAAGGGGTTCTATTTATAGCTGGGGATGCCTCTTAGACTTTGGGAAAACTTATGAACGAAAACTAGCTGTTTTGTGGCTTGCAACAGATCTATTTTCACTTGTTGCAACTCCACAATGGCTAGAAACACTTTTCTGCACTTTTCCGTACAGTGCAATCGGTCGAGTTCTGATGGGTGTAACTCGACCGATCAAGTAGGAGGCAAATCGATGTTCAAAGGATCGGTCGAGTTTGTCCTGAGGAAACTCGACCGACCATTTCAACTGGAAATGGCCTACTACCCAATCGGTCGAGTTCTGTGAGTGCACAACTTGACCGATGCAATCTTCAGAAAATCGACCATGGTGGATCGGTCGAGTTTTAGGCTGGGGAAACTCGACCGACCAAGTGCCTATAATTGATTTTCAAAGATGCATCTAAAGTGCTCTAATATTCGATCTAAGTGCTCCTGATATTTTTCTAAGCTTAATTACAAGTCATACAATCATTACAAGTGATTTACAACATGATTCTAATGGATATAAATCATATTACAAAAACATCCACTTGTATTGACTTTGACTTGTCTTTTCTCCAATTTGATATGTGCAAGTTAGGGCATTTGGAGTGTGTCTATACCTAATCTGAAATCACTCAAGTAGAGACATTAGACACCAATATGTGGAATGGTTAGTCATAATCAAAACACAGGTTTAGTCAATTTAGACGTGAGTCAACATTGACCTAATTGACCTTGAGTCAACAATCTCCCCCTTTTTGAAGATGACAAACCATTCCATAAATGTATTGAAAGCATCTAAGTAAATTCATACCTTTGGAGAAACCTAGGGGTTTCGATAGAATGGAGTTCATATGCTCCCCCTCAATTGATGCTAGTGGAGTTCTCATACTCCCCCTTAATTGATGCTATTTCTCCTGCATGGTTAGCTTTCATAACATTTATAGAATACTATGTATTCTACTCATATATGTTCTACACATATATGTCTTCTCCCATTTACCTTCTCCCCTTTACATGAACATACTTCTCTTCTTCATGTAAGACATGCCTTCTTCCTTTTTTAAAAGAAGACATACCTTTCTCCCCCTTTGTCATTTCAAAAAGTGGGGTTATGAAGAAATAAGAAACATCACTTGTTAAAGAGAAGGGAGATAACACATATATATATAAGGAGAGTAGAAGAGCACAAATAGGGGCTTGTCCAAGCATAAAAAGAAAAGCAAGTTAAAGCATATACTTGAACAACCTCAAAGATGCAAGATAAGGTGCTGTAGAAAAATAATAAATCGCAATTTTGACCCTCAAGATGATGAATTTTGACCAAAAACCATCAGAGCTCATGGCAAAGCCATGAGTCTTGCTTAGAAGGCCGTTTCTGCATGAAAAACACTAGTCTTGCACCAAAAACTGAAACTGGAGCAAAACCTGCATAAAATCCAAAAATACTCCAATTTCTACATACAATGTAGATCTATGTACCCTGCATCACAATGTTATGCAAGCAACTCAAGATAGTAGATATGCAATTTACGGAACATGCTTGAGCATGCATGAGACAAGATGCAGGCATAGCATATATATGAGCAAAGATGTCAATCATAAACAAGGTTAGACCTACATGTATGTGAACTACAAGTAGATGATATCACAAGTTAGGACTACTAGTACGATGATCATAGCAAGGGATACCAAAGGATACACAAGATAAAGCAAGCTATGATTAGATGCAAATATATATCCAAACAAAGAGATAAGCAATTTTAGAAGCATGAAAGGATATAACTCACTAAATATGCATCCTTACCATAAGATGATTACCTTTTTGAACCTCAAGGTTGTATCCAAACAAGATATACACCTAGATAGATGTAGCAAGTTAGAGTACAACGGAAGCAATTTTTAGACACAACTAAGAGATTCAAAGAGATCATCATCAAAACATGCAAAACAACTCAAAGCAAGTAATTGCAAGATATAGATATACCAATTTAGAGCAATTAGAGAGATAGAGTTGTAAGCAAGATAGGCAATTTAGAACATGGCAATATGCATATATAAAGGTACCAAATGAGAGTGCCAAAGAATAAGGCTATTGGTTGAGAAAATCTAGTTGAGAGGGAAATTCTCACTCAATAAGCCAAATGTATATTCTGTGCACATTGTTATCGGTCGAGTTCTGTGCATTGACAACTCGACCGATGACAGCTGTTGGCAACACCCATTGGTACCTATCGGTCGAGTTTTGGACAAGGCAAACTCGACCAAAAGAGCAGCTGTCAAAAATCATATATATATATATATATATATCATAAAAACATATTTAAAGGCATGCTAAATATACAAACCATATCCAAACATGTATAAGCAAGTTAATAATGCACTATAGAAGCATTAGAAATAGTTTTTGAGCAAGAGTGTGAAGAGAAACACAAAATACCACTTTTGACTCAAAAACCATATGTACAGTGTGCACTAACTTGACAAAAACAAGTTAGAAAGGTTATAAGCAAGATAAACATTACCTTTTTGCTTACCATTCCTTTTCCACTTGTTGTCACCTCATACACATCTCACCTTTCTTCTTTCATGTGGATTGAGAAGTCAATTTGCAATTCAATAGCTCAAGTCAATCCATTTGCAAGTACCTACAAGAAGAAAGATGAAATGGTCCCCAATCATGTTTTTGGGTCCGGAGGGGTTAGTTTAGCAACCCAAGTCCTATTGCTCTTGGGTGCTTTCCTAAAAGGACAACAAGTAGAATAATGACCAATTTCATTACAATAGTTGCATGTTCCCATAGTCTTGGAACTAGAGGATTCTCCATGGAATATTGGAGGTCCTTTATATTTGTTGTTCCCTTGATTACTATCATACCCTAAACCATGTCTACCAATTTGTTTAGTATTATGGTGTAGGATGTCATTAAGACTCTTTTTACCAACTAAGAATCTTTGCAAGGATGATCTCAAACTGTCATTATCATGCTTAAGAGAAGCAATAGTAGAAGACAAATTATTGATATTATCTCTAGCATGCAAAAGATCATTTTCTAAGCAAATAGTTTTAGTTAAATAAGAATCTCTATCAATATGAAGAGCAGCAACATCATTCTCTCTATTAGTATAACTAGAATAAGGTTCATGCCCATTGATTTTAGCAAGCAAGGAGGCATTTTCAGATTTAACCACCACTATTTCTCTTTGATAAGCATAGATTTCTTCTCTCCTAGCATCATCAATAAGCTTGAGTTCAACATTTTTAGTTTTAAGAGTATCAAGCTCATGCATGAGAGAATCAACAATTTGAGTAAGCTCTTCATTAGAACTAGGCATGAGAGGTTGAGCTTCTAGAAATCTAATCTTATCAAGCAAACTAGCATTTTCATGTTTAAGAGAGTCTACTTGGCTAATAAAATCATTTTTATCATCAAGCAAGCAAGAATTAGCATGTTCAAGATCATCTAGTTCTATATGCAAATTATCAACAATTTTAGCAAGTTTTTTCTTTTTCCTTTTAGAAGACTTAAGAGAGGCACAAATATCATGAATAATAGCAATCAAATATTCTTTATCTAAAGAGTTTAGATTTACCTCACTTGAGTCTTCACTTGTTGATGCTATAAGAGAAAAATGGCATTCTCCTTCATCACTAGAGCTTGAGTTTGATCCTTCACTTGAGCTTGAGGTGGAGGAGCCACTTGAGCTTGATTGCCATTTCTTCTTGTGAAGATGGGTCTTTTTGCCTTGTGGGCAATCTTCCTTGTAGTGACCCTTCGTTCCATATGTGAAGCACCGGATGGAGAAGGACTTGCCTTTATAGAGTTTACCCTTGGAGTACATGGCATCTTCTTTAGCTTGAGAGGATGGAGAGACTTGTTCCATGATAGCTTCAATTTGAGCCTTCATTTCAGCCTTCTTCATTCTCTTTAGCTCTTTCTTCTCTTGTCTTTCTACTTCCTCCCTCTTGTCAAGTGTGGCTTCATGTGCTTGTAGATTTCTAATGAGCTCTTCAATAGGAATATCCCTAAGAGACCTTGCTTCTTCAATGGAAGTCACCTTAGGTTCCCATCTCTTGGGGAGAGTTCTAAAAATCTTTGAGTTGATCTCTCCACTAGACATAGGATGTCCTAGAACAGCAAGACCATTCAAAATGGTGTTGAGCCTTGAGTACATGTTGGCTATGTTCTCCTCCTTTCCCATCTTGAAGTTCTCAAGCAGCCCTTTGAGCATGTAGACTTTGCTTTCCTTCACTTGATCTGTCCCTTCATAAGTGATGCAAAGCTTTCTCCATACCTCATGGGCCATCTCACAAGAAGAAATCCAGTTGAACTTGATGGGGGTTATGGAGGCATATAAGATGTGCATTGCTCTAGCATTCAAGGTTGCTTTCATCAAGGCAGCTTCATCCCATTCTTCAATCTTTGTCTTTGGTTGCATGTATGGGCTATTCACCATTTGCCACATCTCAAGACTTGATCCTTGGATGTAGAATTGAAGCCTTCTTCTCCAATAGAGGAAATTGCTCTCATCAAATATTGGTAGGCTGATTCTCCCTCCTTGGAAGTCACCCATCTTCTCTTACTTGTTGAAGTATGCTTGGAGAAGACCCGCTCTGATACCAATTGTTGGATCCTAGATGGGTAATTAGATGCTCTAGAGGGGGGGGTGAATAGAGCTGAATGCACTTAAACAAAATTCATTAGACCTTCAAGATATATCACAAGATAAGGTTGCTAAATAGGAAATTTGTGTGCAACTAAAACATACATAGCAAGGGAGAGAGAGATTGAACATGCACCAATTAGACAAGCTATTTAGAGTGGTTCCACACTTCAAACTAGAAGTGTGTCAGTCCACTTGCCTAGAGAGGTCAAGCTCTAGGACTTCCAAACTATTGCATTCTTATATTCACTTATAAGGCATACAATGCATGACCAAACAAAAGACTTACCTATCCAAGACAAAGAGTCTTCAACCTTACCAAGGACTTACCCACTTTGCAAGAGTCTTCGGCCTTCTCCAATGACTTACCCACTCTTGCACAAGTCTTTGGCCTTGTAGGAATTACCCACTCTTCTTGGATCTTCAACTTTTGACTTCACCTTCACTCGGAGAAGCTTTCACCAAGGTCTTACCCACTTGAGCTTGAGTCTTCTGCCTTCTCCAAGGGCTTACCCACTCTAGCTCCAAGCCTTCAGCCTTGATCTTCACCAAGGGACTCCTTCCCTTGTTCTTCTTCACCTCTCTTGGACAAGAGAGAGAACCTTCATCTTCATGATTGCAAATGAGAGATGGGGAGGTGGTGGAAGTGAGAGCCTCACAAGATATACATTTAGGACTAGCTCTCTTACAGATTTCCTACTCACTCTAATGGATGTAGCAAGTGATTAAGCTTAGAGAGAGAGAGAGGAGGCTGTAGGAAGCACTCAACTATAGAATAGGAACCTCACATAGAGTTTACAATGAATGCTCAACCTTGGAATGAAGCCCAAGGGGTCCTATTTATAGTTGGGGATGCCTCTTAGCCTTTGGGAACACTTATGAACAAAAACTAGCCATTTTGTGGCTTGCAACAGATCTATTTTCACTTGTTACAACTCCACAACAGTGAGAAACACTTTTCTGCACTTTTCCGTACAATGCAATCGGTCAAGTTCTGATGGGTGTAACTCGACCGATCAAGTAGGAGGCAAATCGATTTTCAAAGGATCGGTCGAGTTTGTCCTGAGGAAACTCGACCGACCATTTCAACTGGAAATGGCCTACTACCCAATCGGTCGAGTTCTATGAGTGCACAACTCGACTGATGCAATCTTCAGAAAATCGAGCAAGGTGGATCAGTCAAGTTTCAGGCTGGGGAAACTCGACCGACCAAGTGCCTGTAATTGATTTTCAAAGATGCATCTAAAGTGCTCTAATATTCGATCTAAGTGCTCCTGATATTTTTCTAAGCTTAATTACAAGTCATACAATCATTACAAGTGATTTACAACATGATTCTAATGGATATACATCATATTACAAAAACGTCCACTTGTACTGACTTTGACTTGTCTTTTCTCCAATTTGATATGCGCAAGTTAGGGCATTTGGAGTGTGTCTATACCTAATCTGAAATCACTCAAGTAGAGACATTAGACACCAATATGTGGAATTGTTAGTCATCATCAAAATACGAGTTTAGTCAATTTAGACGTGAGTCAACATTAACCTAATTGACCTTGAGTCAACAAGGAGGTGGGTGACATCTGATGGTTGAACCTGATAATGTTCTGCATAAAATCAACATGAACTCAGTTAAAAACCTTGATAATCAAATCAATTAAGTAACTTTGCACTTTATGATACATTGTGATATTTAACAGGTGAAATTGGATGTATTGAGTCGAATTTATCCCAGGATGGTAATTGAAATTATGATGAATATGCATTCATCAAAATACCCTAAACTTAAACGTTGCTTGTCCTCGAGTAACACAAAATCTGAAATGGTCGCCAAATGAATATGTTCAATTCGTGTGATTGCCTCATCTTCACATCACGATTGTTTTCTTTCAACTCAGTATGACTCAGTATCTCAACTTCCCGAGACCACAAAACACATCTTCCCAAATCTTCGTTCCTGAGTTTGCTTTCCAACTTCACTTCCTCCTCACTTTTTCCAATAACAAGCATGTCAAAGAGGTTCGTAAGAGTCTAGAGATACCCACAGAACAACAAATGTGCATCTGATCTGACACTGGTGTATTTCAGGGTGGTGGATGCATTTATTTGTGCCTTTAGGTAGAAATAGGAGTGAGGGGTGGTATGGAAAGAAGTAAATCTCTCCTCTATTTGACTCGAGATTTTTATTATTTTTGCAATTTCATTTATTGCATTTTTTGTGTAAATCTCTCCTCTATTCGACTCGAGATTGCATTTATTTTTGTGTGCGCTTAGGCATCTTTTCTAGGTGGTACACCCCTTATTAATTTGCGAGGGCTATGGAAGAAGCGGATATAGAGGGAAGTGGCGTGCCACCCCGAACTTAGGGTTTGGCACTATTTTGGCTATTTTTGTTTCTTTACGATGGATGGAGGGGTACGAAGATGATAGAAGAAGTGTAGAAGAGGGTTCATATTAGAATGCAACTTGATTTACAATTTCGTGCATCGGGTTGTTCTCTTTATCATACTATGCTCAAATAATGACTTGATGAGGATCCGGTGGGGGTTCCATGTTGTTGTTCCACTAGTCAGTTAGGAAGCATGATGTGTTTGATCCTTATCAGTTTGACAAACACTTGCCCTTTTTGCATAAAGATCATGATGTTAGGATTCATAAGCCTCACAATATGATTTCAATCAAAATGCTAGTTTTCAGAAGAAGGTCCTTCTGAGGATCTGCTCTGAATAAGGAGGGTATAATGATTCAAAATGCATAGAGATATAAAAAATTGTCAAAACTTCATCCAATATATGTTCAAAAAAACTTTAAATTTAGAAAATTTTATTTGAAAAATTTAAAATTTTAGGTCAAAAATGTGACGATGAACTCTTAAGTTTGATTTAGATGGGTGAAGGTGGAAAGTAAGATACGTACCACCCACCCTCCACCCCAAACTTAGAAATTTGCTCATCCTGAGAAAACTCTAAATCTGAGATGGAGGGGAATTTGCATGCCGTTTGGACCACCAGATGTGGTTGCGTTCCAATAAGCTTGCATCATCTATTTGAAAAGCTAAAAAATGAAGACCAATCAGAACTCAAAATAGCATCTTGCGATGCAATTTTATTTAGTGTAAAATTATCCAAAAAGTAAAACAAAATTAAAGAAAAATCCTAATTCAAAATTAAAACTAAATATGAATTTTATTTATCAGGTTGCCTCCCGACAAGCGCCTTTGTTTTACGTCGATGGCTCGACTTGATTCCTTCAACTTCTACGGTGGATATGTTGGATTGGTGAGATCCATCATCGTTTCAGAGCCTGTATCAGCAGAGGTGAAGTATCTCTTCAATCATTGACCATTTTCCACAAATTCACCTAACTTTTCACTCCATAAAGAGAAAGCACCATGTGGGTAGATGCTCTTGACTATGTAAGGCCCTGACCAGTGAGAACAAAGTTTTCGTGGGAATAACCTTAATCTAGAATTGAACAGAAGAACTTGGTCTCCCACTTGTATTCCCTTTCTTTTTAGATGGCCGTCATGCCAAAGCTTCATCCGTTCTTTATAGATTCTTGCATTCTCATAAGCTGTCATCCTGAGTTCTTCCAGCTCTTGGAGTTGTAGAATCCTGGCTTGGCCTGCTTCCTTCATATCAAAATTAAGTTGTTTAATTGCCCACCATGCTTTGTGCTCAAGTTCAACAGGTAGGTGGCAAGCCTTTCCATATATTAATCTAAATGGTGTAGTTCTGAGGGGAGTTTTGAAAGCAGTCTTGTAGGCCCACAATGCGTCATTGATTTTTACCGACCAATCCTTCTGATTATGGCCTATAGTCTTTTCTAGGATAGCCTTGAGTTGACGGTTAGAAACCTCTACATGTCCACTCATTTGTGGATGGTAGGGTGAGGCTACCTTGTGTGTTACACCATACTTTCTCAGTAAAGCTTCAAAGCTTCTTTCAAGGAAATGAGAGCCTCCGTCAGATATCACGGTTCGCGGTACTCCAAAATGAGGGAAAATAATATCTTTGAATAATTTGATGACGGGTTTGGAATCACTAGTGACGGTTGGTATAGATTCAACCTATTTTGAGACGTAGTCCACCACCACTAGGATGTATGAAAATCCATGAGAAGATGGGAATGGACCCATGTAGTCCACCCCCCAAACATCAAATATCTCTACTTCTTGCCACAAGCTCAGCGACATCTCATCTCTTTTTGTTATGTTGCCTGATCTTTGACATTTGTCACATGATAAGACAAAGTCATGGGAATCTTTGGATATGGTTGGCCAAAAAAATCCACATTGCAAAACCTTCAAGGAAGTCTTTTTAGAGCTCATATGTCCTCCAACTGGGCCTGAGTGACATTGCTCCAAAATAAGTTGAGCTTCTTCTTCGGCGATATATCGTCTGTATAAACCATCAACACATAGTTTGAAAAGGTACGACCCATCCCAGTAGTACTGTTTCACATCATGCATAAATTTCTTCAGTGCATTTCTGGTGCATTGAGGATGAATAACCCCAACAATAAGGTAGTTCACAAAATCTGAGTACCATGGTGCAGCTTCTGAGGCCTTCATTAATTGGTCATCTGGAAGGGAATCATTAATCAGAATCTTCTCAATATCCAGAGTGTGGATGCAATTGAGGTGGTCTGCTACAACATTCTCTGTATCATTTTTATCTCCGATCTCTAGATCAAATTCTTGCAGGAGAAGAATCCATCTTATTAGCCTAGGTTTTGCATCTTTCTTTGCTAAAAGGTAATGAATGGCAGCGTGATCTGTGTAGACAATGACCTTTGAACCGATTAGGTAGGATCTAAACTTGTCAAAGGCATACACGACTGCCAGAAGTTCTTTCTCAGTAGTAGCATAATTCCTCTGAGCTTCATCGAGGGTCTTCGATGCATAATAGATCAATAACATTTCTTTTCTATAAATTGACCCAAGACAACACCCACAACATAATCACTTGCATCAAAAATTATTTCAAAAGGATGGTCCCAATCGAGAGCTCTAATGATGGGTGTGGTTGTAAGGGCATGCTTCAGTTTGTTGAAACTTTTAACACATTCTTCGTCAAAATTGAATTCAACATCCTTTAGTAACAAGTTTTTCATAGGCTTGGTTACTTTAGAGAAATCCTTTATAAACCGTCTGTAGAAGCCTGCATGACCTAGGAATGCTCGAACTTCCTTTACATTGACAGGTATGGAGAGCTTGGAAATCACTTTGATTTTGTCCTTATCTACTTTGATCCCTCTATTGCTGACCCTATGGCTGAGGACAATGCCTTCCCTTACCATAAAGTGAGACTTCTCCTAATTGAGCACAAAATGTGCTTCTTCACACCATTTGAGAACAAAGGAGAGGTGTTTTAGGCATGAATCGAATGAGTCTCCGTACAAAGAAAATTCATCCATAAAAACTTCCATAATTGTTTCAGTGAGACCTATGAGTATGGCAGCCATGCAACACTAGAAAGTTGCAGGTGCATTACAGAGGCCAAACGACATTCTTCTAAATGCGTATGTTCCAAATGGGCAGGTGAAAGTAGTTTTCTCCTGGTCGTCTAGATGTATAGGTATTTAATAGAATCCAGAGTAACCATCGAGGTAATAGAAGTATTCTTGATGAGCCAACCGCTCTAATACTTGATCAAGAAAAGGCATTGGAAAATGATCTTTTCGAGTTGCCTTGTTTAACTTTCTGTAATCAATGCACATCCTCCACCCTGTGACTGTTCGGGTGGGGATGAGTTCATTGTTTTCATTTCGTATTACAGTTGTTCCACCTTTCTTCGGGACTACATGCACTGGGCTCACCCATGGTGAGTCTGATATCAGATAGATTATTCCAGCAGTGAGTAGTTTAATGACCTTGCGACAGACTACTTCCTTCATGTTTGGATTCAATTTCTATTGATGTTCAATAGTTGGCTTGTGATCTTTCATCATGGGGATTTTATGCATGCAAAACGCTTGAATGACCCCGGTGAGGTCACTCATCTTGTAACCAATGGCTTTCTTTCTTTCTTTTAGTTCTTTCAGGAGTTTATCATCTTGTTCGATCGTTATATCAGAATTTATAATAACTGGACAAACCTTGAGATCATCCAGAAACACGTACTTCAGTCCGTCGGGCAGGGGCTTCATTTTGGGGGCCTCTGGTTTTTTGCATGTTTCTTCAGTAGCTTCCACAGCCTTGAGTTCTTCAAAAGTAGCTTTAACATCTTCTTCCACAGTGTCTAGGTCAAGGACACACTCTTTAACTTGTTCATTGATGGAATTATTAGCAGATGGGTTTGTTAGAGTTACTTCTAAAGGATCGTCTTGTTCATATTCCTCTTGCGTGAGGAGTGACATTTTCTTAATGTAGTCAATCAGATAGACTTCTTCATGCATTCTTGGTCTTCGCATGCTTTCAAAAACTTTGAATTCGAGAGTTTCTTTACCAAGTCTGAGTAGCAATGTTCCTGCTTCAACATCAATTAGAACTCTTACAGTGGCGAGGAACAGACGTCCAAAGATGAGAGGATATCTGGGGTCTTCTTTTATGTCCATGATGACGAAGTCACACGGAACATGTGAATCTTTTCCTACCTTGACAGGTACATCCTCAATAATTCCTAACAGGTGTTTTATCGAATTGTATGCGAGTTGTATGGTCATTCTAGTTGGGAGAAGTTCAGCAAACCCAAGCCTTTTGCAAAGGCTGAGTGGCATGATGGAGATGCTAGAACCAAGGTCTTCCAGACCTTTCTTGCATGATGAATCACCGATATGGTAGGAAATCCCAAAAGATCCTGGATCTTTCTTCTTCTTTAGCATCTTACTCTGGATGATATTTGAAGTGGTTTTAGCTAACTTGACTATCTCATATTCTTCAGTTGTATATTTCCTTGTGAGGAGTGACTTTAGGTACTTTGTCCAGGCTGGTATCTCAGCCAGTGCATCCAAAAAGGGTATATCAACATGAAGTTTCTTCATGGCTTCCTTGAACTTGTTGAAATGGGTATCGAGCTTTGTTTGCCTTAAACGATCAGGGAAAGGTATACGAGGCTTGTATACATGGATATCAGGTTCTGGTGTTTCAGTTTCTTAATCGATAGGTTTCTCAGGACTTCCCTTGTCTGTCTTATCGGTGGTTATTGATTCTTTTGGTTGAGACTTAGGTGTTGTTGAGTCTTGGTCAATACCAGGTTCATCCTCTTCTGTAATAACCACAGGTGTCTTGATAGGAGGATCCGAATAGTCTTTTCCTGACCTGGTGGTGACTGCCTTCAATTGTTCAGGATGCTTAGGATTATTCTCGGGTTGGCCAGCAAAAACCCCAGCCGGTGGCTTAATACTAGCTGCAAGTTGAGCTAGTTGAGATTCAATAGCCTTCTGCTAGGCTTGCTAGTTAGCTATCATAGTTTGCTGAGTTTGCAACATCTTTTCAATGGCTGTTAACTTGTCATCAGGAGAGACGGGACTGACTTGTTGTCCTTGAGGTTGATTAAGATTCTGGTACTGAGAATTGTTTTGATAATTATTGAAGTTCCTATTCTGAAAGTTTCCCCTATAGTTTCCTTGATTCCCAAAATTTTGTTGTTGGTTGTTATATTGGAATCCGGGTGGACCTCGTTGTTGATTGTATGAACCAAGTTGTTGAGAGTTTTCTGCTCCTGAAGGATTTCCATATTGAAAACCAGGATGGTTTCTATTCTGATTCGGATTGTAATATCCTTGATCTGGGATGGTGTTGACAGCATTAAGGTTTTCTATTTGACTATTATCCCCTTGGTTACAAATGTTGCTTAAAACAACATCATAGAGAACATTGCATGCTAAGGTGGTGTAATGCCCGGGCCCACTGCCCAAGGCTCTAGTAGAGTTTCAGGAATGACGACTGGCCCCACAAACCACCACTAGCCTTAACTGCGCACTTTGTCCACACTTACGCGCAAGCCAGGATCAACTTCCCGACTGGTCACCCATCCTAGTACTACTCTGGGCTGAGCACGCTTAACCGCAGAGTTCTTTAGAGATGGGCTCCTGGAAAAGGAGGTGCACCTTGGTGATATGGGTAGTCCAATCATTCCTTTTAAGATCAACTTATCCGAGGCCTCAAATCCTGGGATGTTACAATCTCCCCCACTTAGACTCTTGACGTCCTCGTCAAGTCTCAACTATATGGCCTCATAATCTGACCCCATTTCAGTGCAGACCCCCAATGGCCCATGGACACCCAGCTCCCGTCCACGGCTACCAGCGCAAGGGCGGCTCCATCTCGTCTCTACGGATAGCCCTTTCCAACTTGCCTGGACCGCACGGCTCAAGACTGGCATGCCACATGCCCATGTGGGCCCCACCTACTGGAGGGGTTATGGCTCTGATACCATTTGTAATGCCCGGGCCCACTGCTCGTCAAGTCTCAACTATATGGCCTCATAATCTGACCCCATTTCAGTGCAGACCCCCAATGGCCCATGGACACCCAGCTCCCGTCCACGGCTACCAGCGCAAGGGCGGCTCCATCTCGTCTCTACGGATAGCCCTTTCCAACTTGCCTGGACCGCACGACTCAAGACTGGCATGCCACATGCCCATGTGGGCCCCACCTACTGGAGGGGTTATGGCTCTGATACCATTTGTAATGCCCGGGCCCACTGCCCAAGGCTCTAGTAGAGTTTCAGGAATGACGACTGGCCCCACAAACCACCACTAGCCTTAACTGCGCACTTTGTCCACACTTACGCGCAAGCCAGGATCAACTTCCCGACTGGTCACCCATCCTAGTACTACTCTGGGCTGAGCACGCTTAACCGCAGAGTTCTTTAGAGATGGGCTCCTGGAAAAGGAGGTGCACCTTGGTGATATGGGTAGTCCAATCATTCCTTTTAAGATCAACTTATCCGAGGCCTCAAATCCTGGGATGTTACAATCTCCCCCACTTAGACTCTTGACGTCCTCGTCAAGTCTCAACTATATGGCCTCATAATCTGACCCCATTTCAGTGCAGACCCCCAATGGCCCATGGACACCCAGCTCCCGTCCACGGCTACCAGCGCAAGGGCGGCTCCATCTCGTCTCTACGGATAGCCCTTTCCAACTTGCCTGGACCGCACGGCTCAAGACTGGCATGCCACATGCCCATGTGGGCCCCACCTACTGGAGGGGTTATGGCTCTGATACCATTTGTAATGCCCGGGCCCACTGCTCGTCAAGTCTCAACTATATGGCCTCATAATCTGACCCCATTTCAGTGCAGACCCCCAATGGCCCATGGACACCCAGCTCCCGTCCACGGCTACCAGCGCAAGGGCGGCTCCATCTCGTCTCTACGGATAGCCCTTTCCAACTTGCCTGGACCGCACGGCTCAAGACTGGCATGCCACATGCCCATGTGGGCCCCACCTACTGGAGGGGTTATGGCTCTGATACCATTTGTAATGCCCGGGCCCACTGCCCAAGGCTCTAGTAGAGTTTCAGGAATGACGACTGGCCCCACAAACCACCACTAGCCTTAACTGCGCACTTTGTCCACACTTACGCGCAAGCCAAGATCAACTTCCCGACTGGTCACCCATCCTAGTACTACTCTGGGCTGAGCACGCTTAACCGCAGAGTTCTTTAGAGATGGGCTCCTGGAAAAGGAGGTGCACCTTGGTGATATGGGTAGTCCAATCATTCCTTTTAAGATCAACTTATCCGAGGCCTCAAATCCTGGGATGTTACAGGTGGAATGATCAGTTCCTTTACATGCTTCACAGAATAAGGAAGCAGACTTAATCTATTCTTGTTATTGAGCGGGTGAACATCCTCTTCCAATTACAGCAAGAGATGATTCAATATGGTCTTGCTTGGCAATTAAGAGTTTTAGGGTTTCAGCGATAGACTTGTATTTGAGAGTAGCTTCAGCGATAGCTACTTTCAAGACTCCTTTACTTATAGATCTACCCCAATTAGCTTGATTTTCAGCTCCAAGGGTGACAACCCTCCATGCGCTGTCATAACTTTGACGCATGAAGTTTCCTCCAGATGAGGAATCTAAAAACCTTTTGATATCATCTTCTACACCCCTATAGAAAATTTCGATGAGTTGATTCTTAGGAATTCCATGGTGTGGGCACTTGCGTAGAAGCTCTTTGTATCGATCCCATGCTTCTGCAAGGGTTTCTCCAGGGACTTGAGTGAAATTTGTTATCTGTCCCCTAATTTCATAGGTGAGAGAGGGAGGTAGAACTTTTCCAAAAATACATTTTGAAGTTGTTCTAAAGTGGTGATGGGTTCACTTTGCAATGAATTTTACCAGCTTATTGCTCTATCAGCAAGTGAATACTTGAAGAGACAGAGACGAATGGCATCATCAGATACTCCATTTTGCTTTGTCATAGCACATAGATCAATAAACCTCAAAAGATGTTCCTGACTATCCTCTCCTTGTTTGCAATAGAACGGGCTATTTTGAAACAATGTGATCCAATGTGCCCGAATATCAAAATTGGCAGCATTGATGGGAGGAGGTTGTACTAGATGATGAACATTAGTAGCTTTGGGGATTGAGAACTCTCTAAGATCCTTTTGTAGTTCTGCTACTTATGCTTCTTGAATTTCTTCTTGAACCACAACTCGAGCTTCTTGCATGAGCCTCTCTCTCTGTGCATTGAGGGCTTGAGCTACCCTTTGAGTTATCTCCTCCTCTTGATCCATTCTTGCTTGGTTTTTTCTATTTTGACGATGAAAGATCCGATCTATCTCTAGGTCAAAGCTGGCAGTGAGTCCGGGACTATTCAAACGGTGCATGCACAAGTCCTGAAATAGAAAGATTTGAAGTAAGTTTGATGGAATGGAGTGAAATTCAAGTAGATGATTGATTGTATCAAAAGAAAAACAAGATCCTATAATATCCTTAAAAGATCTAGATTTGACTAACTGATTCCGTTGTCCCCGGCAACAGTGCCAGAATTTGACGTGGCAATTATCACACTAACAAATTCACTCAAGGTTGAAATCCCTGAGCTTTTACCAAAACCAATGTGCAATAATACCACCCACAAGCATACGGGTCTTATCGCAGTATAGTTAAGGATCGAATCCCAAAGGACAACATTTTTAAGAATCTTTATCAGTCGAATCTAGCTCAAGTAAGACTAATATTTAGAACGATTGATTTGGTTGAGGTTAATTAAACTAAATGTGAGAAAGTAAAGGAGCCGAATTAAAGTTGGTTCTAGATTAAATGATATGGAATCCCCGGGATGGTCTCAGGTTTCACCACCACTACGCATGCAAACACATCCAAACACATCACATCCATGCAATCATCTAACTATCCAAATGGAACTGCTACAAACCCTCCTGGAGGGATGTTTAGGCCCGCGTAAGCATCCCCTTAGGCATTAGATTTCTCGTCGCCATCAGGATCATGCACTTACAGTTCCAAAGATACAACATCCAACTAAGGTTGTGGTCCTCCCTGAGGGATATTTAGACCACAGAAGCATCACCGTGGGATAGATGGCTCATCCCCTCATAGATCATATACTTACGACCTCAAGGAACCCCATTCTATTTCTAGTCTGGGAGTCAACCGTGCTAATCAACATACATGTAGGCAATTAGTATGCAAGCAAACATCGACGATTAACAAGAAGATACATCATCCAACTAAGGCTGTGGTCCTCCCTGAGGAATGTTTAGACCACAAAAGTGTCACCGTAGGCTAAATGGATCGTCCCCTCACGGATCATACACTTACGACCTCAAGGAACCCTATCAAATTTCTCATCAAGGAGTCTACCTCATTAATCGACATTCTATACTACAAAGAGAAGAACAAAATGAAAGCAAGCATGTAATCAACTACAAGCATATCAATTAGCAACAAAATGAAAAGTTATATACATTGCCTTGGAATGTTAAATGAAAAGACATGGTTGCATGGGCAGCGGGGCTAGTCCCCACACCCCAGCGAAAAGGAACTACTCACTCATGGTGTGAGAAACAAGAAGAATAAGAAAGAGAGAGGAATCCGCCATGAGCATGATGTAGAAGGTGGTCGCAACTCGGTGAAGATGATGCGGTCTCCTACGTCGTGTTGGAGCAGATATGGACGAAGAATGAGGGATGAAAAGATAGACCAGACAGTCTTTCTCACTCCTCCTTTCTTCTCTTCTCGGTCTCCTTGAGTTGCAGTAGGAACGGTAGGTGAAGTGACAGTGGCAGGATCAGACCAGTGTACAGGCAGCCTGTCGGCATCCCAGAACTGATGCTAAAATGAGGACCCTCAGGGTCCTATTTATAGGCTCGGATGGGATGATCACATTTTTGCTGTGACCTTCCAAATAGTTTGGTTATAATTGACCAAACAGTCTTGGTACTTTAAGTGCCCAAACGGTCTTGCTTTGCATAGATCAAATAGTTTTGCTATACATAGACCAAACGGTCTTGACAGTATTCTTTCCAAACAGTTTGCATTATGCATGTGTAAATGGTCTTGACAACCAAGGCTCTAAACAGTTTGGTATGCTAGCGGCATCAAACGGTCTTCAGTGTCCTTCCTTAAATGGTTTCACAACCCTTGGCTCCAAACGATTTGCTAGTATCTTATCCAATTGGTCTCAGGCAGATCTCCAAACAGTCTGGGAGTATTGTGACCATACGGTCTTCGCGGATGATTTCCCAAACGGTTCTCGGATGTCCAGCCGCCAAATGGTCTCGCGCTGGCCGTGATTGGTCTTCAACAACGATCAGTCTGCTATGCTTTGCGGCAAACTGTCTTGCAACCTTGGCATCCAAATGGTCTGAGACCATTTGCTGTCGCTGTCTTGAGGACGTCCGCACTGTAGGTCCATCCGGTGGCGATGAAGGTAGCAAAAGAGGCACATGGCAATGGTGTCGTCGAGGCTGGAGGGTGAAGGAGAGCCGTACGAGATTGATGGGATCATTGCTGGTGTGAGGAGGTGGTGGCACAATCGGGTTTGTTGTAGGTCAAGTTAGGATGCAACTACGACGGTGGTGGAAGAGGGTGCAAGTGCTGTTAGGGTTTTTGGAGGTAGAAGATGACAGAAGAGGGAGATAAAGGTGGAGTCGAGTGCTGCAAATGGTCTTGATAGTAACCTATCTTGAGTGTCTAACCTCCAAACGATCTCGCACCAGCCTCCAAATGATCTGTGATCGATCGCTCTATCGGTCTCGATGACCTTTGTGTCCAAACGGTCTGAGATCGTGCGATGATCAAACAGTCTCGAAGGTGTGTTAAATCCAAACAGTTTTGAGGTGGAACTGTCCATTCGGTCTTGAGACCAAATGGATGAAACCGATTGGTCGAGACTGAATGGTGAAACCAAGGGTGAGAAAGGTGGGTCCCACTCAAAGGGGGTTGATTTGGATGATGGTTGATGAAGATCGAATGGTGGTGATTCTTATGGATTTGGGTTGAAAGGAGGTGGGTGACATCTGATGGTTGAACCTGATAATGTTCTGCATAAAATCAACATGAACTCAGTTAAAAACCTTGATAATCGAATCAATTAAGTAATTTTGCACTTTATGATACATTGTGATATTTAATGGGTGAAATTGGATGTATTGAGTCGAATTTATCCTAGGATGGTAATTGAAATTATGATGAATATGCATTCATCAGTCTTCAAATGCCCAGAACCCCTAAAACTACACTTATTTACTCGCAAAAATCTTATGATGATTGACCCCTTTCTTCTAATTGATAAACAAGTTTTCTAGTCAGTTAGTCATCTTTTTCTATTAGTAATCATGACTTCTAGTTACTAGTCATATATTAAGTTGCTCTAATCATGTTTTAGATATATAAACTACAATTAGAACTCATTCATGTATATTTCTAGATTAACTGTTTTGTAACTAGAACTTCATAAATTATCTATTATTAATTCTAATGAACTAGATTTTTATAAAAGGTTAATCTCTTCTAGTTCCAGTAAAGCAACTGAGTAGATAATTTCTAGTTTTAATTATGTGGTACTAGTGTAAACTTGCCTTAATTATGATTCGTTGTAGTCAATTACTTGGTGGAGTGAACTTGTTGAAGCAGCAACATCACTTCAACATGATCTCCCCTTGTTCAATTGATTGCAATCCAATTGTTTTCTCTCACCAAAACCACTAAATATGTCTCAATCACTCATGATGGACCTCAAATAATAGAAGATCCTAATACAATATGGGTCCTAATAAACTATATCGATGTTCTAATAGTGGAAGGACCATGGTAGTAAAGATACATTAAATATATACCCAGTAAAATATCTTTCCATCATATTTCTTTTCTATCATGTAAACCCAATAACCAGGCTGAAGTTTTTTTTGAACTAGCACCTGCAATCAATTTTATTAGGCAACATGGGGGTGCCTAACTTCTTAACCACCTGCAAAAAGGCCACCTTTTGTTAATTCTTTGTTCTACTTTCCATCTTATCTACTATTATGTGGAGTCAATCTTTAAAGAAACATTATTTCTTCACATCCAAGTCTTTCTCAAAATGATCTAACATTTTTGCAACATGTCTAAAATATAAAAATGAGTTTTAATCTATTAACTTATTTATGACATTTTCTTGCTCAAATATGGCTTTAAAATGAATGTGTTTATTAATTAATCACATGCAATACATGACGTTTAAAAAAATTCATATAAACCCAAGTTTAGTCATCTTTTCATTATTTACATATGTATATATTTATCTAATTATATATATATATATATATATATATATATATATATATATATATATATACATACATACATACATACATGTACTTGATAAACTTTCTATTGGTATGTATGTCAAAATAGCCAATCATGTGATGATTGTAATGTGGAATAATATAATGGTTTTGATAATAATAAAAGACACTTCCATTATTCTATTTTATTTATTATGAGATAATGATGTAACACACTAAATGTCTAAAGAATGATATTAATTTATGACATATGTCTTCAGATTGAGGACCTGAAAAATGAAATCATATGTATGATAGGAGTATATACATTCTTGTTATGTCCCTAGTCGAATGTTATAATGGAAGCAAAACAGACATCAATAATACATAAGACTAGAATGTGTGTTGACTGATGACAAAATCTCATTAGTCATGATATGGGATATCAAGTCAAACACATAGGTACTTGTTAGAGAACAATGTACCAGACATGCCCACCTTGAGAGTGATACATGGAACCATTGAATGGTAGTCAGAATCAACTCTCAAAGTGATAGTGGTGATTGTGGTTCTTAGACCTGAAGTCACTACACTCATCACATGTTGTTCAATATACTTTGACACCATCCAATGTGACCTTGAATAAGGGTTACCATACAGGTGATGCTCGGGTATGTTGTAATTGATAGGGATTGACTACAAGTGATATAAATGAGATTTGTCCCTCCTAATCGACTTGATATCCTAGCCGGTCGATAAGAGAGTTTGAGAAATGCATGACTATGCTCATGTGAGTCAATATGTGATATTTGAGACCATGTGTATCTCAACAATGTACTCTAGTTCAAGAAACATGGATTGAATGTTGAGAGGATGATGATTCCATGCCTTGAATTCAATTCAGATATCAGAGACAAAGGAACTATAGATCATAGTAACACTGATCATAGATTGTAGGTTGAAGTTGTTCTCCAACTTTCCAGCCACTTGGGTAGCAATGATGTGTTGATAGACACTGCTCATTGCGTGTAATGTTATAAATTTGTTATGGACATTCACTGCCAATGTAAATTGGGACCTATAGGGTCACACACATAGGATGCATATGGAATAGGATTTTATCCATGAATAAAGTTTATCCATGAATAAAGTTTGACTTGGTTACTAAAGTGTTTAGGCATTCATTTTAAACAACATTGGCTATAAATTGGTTGAGTGGAAATGTGAGTCGACCGACTTAAGTGTCGAGTCAATTTAAACAACATTGGATGTACATTGGCTGAATTGGAATGTGAATGCACTAGTTCAGGATGTGAACCAACCAATTCATAATGTGAGTTGGCAGGTTCAGATTGTGAATCGACTGGTTGAGCGATCAGTAAGACTGGATCAAGGATTGATGTTGATGTCATGTTGTGCATTAATCATAACATTGAAAGTCAATATGTTTTCCAATAGGAAATATGGTGAATTGACCGATTCAAGTGTTGATTTGATTCATTCACATGTGAACTGACTGATTCAAATGTGAACCAACTGATTTGTGATCCATTATAGTAAAAATGTGTGAAAATCTGTCTCTTTGATTCCCAATTGATCTAAAAACTCTAACCCTAAACCTCCTTTAATTAAGGGGGTAGTCAAAGGTTTTGGAAGACAAATCTAATACTGACAAATGATGTCCTCTCATATTCATGATAACGTGAGAGCCAAAGCAAGTCTTACTCATAAAAGGGAGAGACAGCTAGGGAGAACAAGTCAGCCCTAACATGTTGACATCGAAGGGACAACCCCTTCTTGTTGGCTCTAGTAGCATAACGTGGAGTTCCTGGTGGTCCTTGTAGACTAATTAGAGGCGTGGAGACCATTGCCATAGTACTAGGAAAACACCGTCAATCGCCGTCCATTGTGTTGTACTGGGAGGCTGTTGCTGACAAGTGTTCAAGTGTTGCTTGAACAAGAAGCATGACGATGTGAGGATTTTCATTGGACTTGATCCAGGACCAGGTATATGCACTCAAATCCCTCTTTCCTAGATATATTGTTATTGACACAATTTGCTGGTTCAAGATTTGGGCATCAATTTTTTTTGATTTTGCTGCCTTATCTGCTGCCCGATTTCCTAACAGTGGTATTAGAGCCACATCAGTTCACATTGTATCAGATTAAAATCGATATAATCAGATTTAGTTTATTGCATATGATGCAAATATTTAATGATTAATTTGAATATTTGATTAAATACCACATACAATCTCATATATATATATATATATATATATATATATATATATATATATATATATATATATATATATATATATATATATATATATATATATATATAGGCTATTTATTAAATGCCCGCGCGGGTAACTTGTTTTTGCTACCCGTCACAGGAGACACGGTGGCATCACATGTAAATATTTCCCGTTTATTCTAATTAGTTGGTTCTGACGGTAGCAAGAGATGATGCGGCTTGACTTGGGCGGCGGCGTCCTGTCCGTCGTCACCGTGCCAACATTGGAGTTAGCAGAGATCAAGCGCATTAGGATCCCGCCGACACTCCCCGGGGCCATGAATGATGGCACCACCGCAGTTGCCACTCAACATGTTTTGGTTCATCTCTTTGACCGCCATGACATTCCAGCAACACTACGACACCACATAAATATTAAATCTGCATGGCCAAACGTTCTCCGGCGGTGGGGCAGCGGTGGAATTAAGAACCAAATTGAGAAGACCACAGATAGGGGCCACCATACAGGCTTCGAAGCCCAAGCGCCACTAGGCGGAGGCAGTTGCGGGTTGTTCCCAGTGAATTTTCTGCCCTAGATTTTGGCGTCTCCGCTCTAGCCCGCCTGGGTCCGATTGTCCTGCCGCCCGCATCCAGCGCCTCTGTTGATCCTTGTGTGTGAAAGAACGAAGAGGCTGATCTTGGCGAGGATGAGCAGAACAGAAAAGGAGACTGTCATTCTGAGAACGAGTTTGCAACTTTCGACGACGATGCTCAAATTACAGGAGGCGAATAGCAGTTTGGGATAGGAGATGTCGATCCTTAGATCAAGTGTCTGGGTTTCTAACATGATGTTGCATTGGCAGCCCGCAGACGTTCCCAGGATGAACATCAAGCCACCTTATAGAAATAGGATGGCTAGCATCGCCACGAAGTTGGCAAGTGTGGCTGTGACGCACTTTCATTTAGGGGCTCCACCTTGCTGCGCAAAGAAATCCTCCACACACACTTGTCTACGCTTGGGTTTCACTTTCAGAATGTTTTGTTCTTGATTGTTTGGGCATCAACAGCCCATCCGGAGGTGGAAGGTTTTCTCGGTGACGGCAATGTCATCCTACACTACTAGATAGTTTAAGATGGAATTTTCCACCAGAGCCTGTAACCTTTTTTAAGACAAAATCTGTCCAACCACTCACTGTCAGCCAGGCCAGCTCCTTCTATGCACATGTTTATGCACTTGCTTGAATCTAGTATTTTTTGATCGACCTGTGACTGAATCTATGCACAAAAATAGCTAAATATTAACTGCATTGGTAGATTTTAGCAAATGTAATTAAGTTGTAAAGGTGGGTGAAAATATTACTTTTGATGCCCATGAATGAACAAGTCCACCGAGTGGAATTGCTATGAGTATCCATAGTGGAGAATGTTTAATGTTCTGTTAATGTAATAATGGAATGCCAAACGTAACTATGTGATTTGAACAGTAACTTTTGACACATAAAGTAACATTTGATTTTATAAAATAACAAATTGAACACTAAAAATAATAAAATATGTATGAAATGTATATTAAAAATTATTATGTATATAAATTGTAACATACGTTATTGTAAATATAATAATATCAACATAAATGAACGTAGTGCATCCATATTTTTATTTGATGGACATCAACAACAATATCGTACTGATTTCTCAGGCTCACCCGACCTTAGCTTACTTGTGTGGCCTCCTCTTACTTGTGTGGCCTCCTCTTACTTGTGTAGGCGTCCTTCGCCGCGAAGACGACGGAGTCCCAGAGGTGGCCAGCCCACTCCAGCAGAGATGAGATTTCCGACCCAGTTCCATGCTGTTGATGGTTATGTGCTACTGCTACTTCTAGTATGATGAGTTGCTGCTGCTACTAATGTTAAGATCATTCTTGTTTTGCTGATTAGGAGTTGCTGCTATTATTTCTACTGCTCGTGTTCTGATGTTGTTGCTACTGCTATTGATGTATATGTGGTTCTATCTTTTTAGTGGAGTTTTTAGTTGATTAGTGCGTCCATGAGGCATGTTCAAATCTGTAATGGGGTTGTTCTTTTTGTGTAATTTTGTGAAAGTGATTTGGTAACCTTTTATGTACTTCACTTGTGTTTTTAATCTATCTTTGTGTTACCTTGTGCTCCAGCAGTTGTATGCATACTTTGAATATGTGACAAGGAATATGTTCTCATCCGTTGTTATTCTTTTTGAAGAATATGTGTTTGTCTTTGTGTGCAATGGATACTCTTAGTGTTGTCACATTCACTCTTGCAAAGTATAAGAGTAACTGAGTTTGAATCATAGTGTTTCTTTTCTAGGCTATCACAGTTACTCTTATTGTTGTTAGAGTTACTCATAGTGCTCGTTCAGTTACTCGTAGGGTTGTCACAGTTACTCGTAGTGCTTTTTCAGTTACTCGTATTGTTTTTACAATTACTCTAATTGCTATTTGAGTTACTCGTAGTGCTCGTTCAGTTACTCGCATTGTTGTCATAGTTACTCGTAGTGTTTCACAGTTCCTCGCAGGTTTTTTCAGTTACTCGCAGGGTTTTTTTAGTTACTCGTAGAATTTTTTCAGCTACTCGCATGGTTTTTTCAGTTACTCGCAGTGTTTGTTCAGTTACTCGCAGTGTTTGTTCAGTTACTCACAGGTTTGTGACAGTTACTCGCAGTGTTTGTTCAGTTACTCAACCATTACTTGCAGTGTTCAATTACTCATAGGCTTGTTTCAGTTACTCGCATGCTTTTTTCAGTTACTCGCATTGTTTGTTCAGTTACTCGTAGGGTTGCGACAGTTACTCGCAGTATTTTCGTAGTTACTCTAACTGCTATTACAGTTACTCGCAGGATTTTTTCAGTTACTCGCATTATTATCACAATTACTCGCAGTATTGTCACAGTTACTCGCAGTATTTTTTCAGTTACTCGTAGTCCTTTTTCAGTTACTCACAGTGTTTTTTCAGTTACTCCAGGGTTGTGACACTAACTCATAGGGTTTTTTCAGTTACTCAACCATTACTCTCAGTTACTCAAGCATTACTCTCAGTTACTCACAGTGTTTTTTCAGTTACTCCAGGGTTGTGACACTAACTCATAGGGTTTTTTCAGTTACTCAACCATTACTCTCAGTTACTCAAGCATTACTCTCAGTTACTCAAGAATTAATTTCAGTTACTCAAGCATTTCTTTTCAGTTACTCAAGCATTCTGTTACTTTCAGTTACTCGTAGTCCTTTTTCAGTTACTCATATTGTTTTCACAGTTACTCTAACTGGTATTTGAGTTACTCGTAGTACTCGTTCAGTTACTCGCATTGTTGTCATAGTTACTCGTAGTGTTTCACAGTTACTCGCAAGATTTTTTCAGTTACTCGTAGGCTTTTTTAGTTACTCACAGGGTTTTTTCAGTTACTCACAGGGTTTTTTCAGTTCCTCGCAGGTTTTTTCAGTTACTCGCAGGGTTTTTTTAGTTACTCACATGGTTTTTTCAGTTACTCGCATGGTTTTTTCAGTTACTCGCAGTGTTTGTTCAGTTACTCGCAGGGTTGTGACAGTTACTCGCAGTGTTTGTTCAGTTACTCACAGGTTTGTGACAGTTACTCGCAGTGTTTGTTCAGTTACTCAACCATTACTTGCAGTGTTCAGTTACTCATAGGGTTGTTTCAGTTACTCGCATGCTTTTTTCAGTTACTCGCATTGTTTGTTCAGTTACTCGTAGGGTTGCGACAGTTACTCGCAGTGTTTTCACAGTTACTCTAACTGCTATTACAGTTACTCGTAGGATTTTTTCAGTTACTCACATTATTATCACAATTACTCGCAGTATTGTCACAGTTACTCGCAGTATTTTTTCAGTTACTCGTAGTCCTTTTTCAGTTACTCACAGTGTTTTTTCAGTTACTCCAGGGTTGTGACACTAACTCGTAGGGTTTTTTCAGTTACTCAACCATTACTCTCAGTTACTCAAGCATTATTCTCAGTTACTCAAGAATTAATTTCAGTTACTCAAGCATTACTTTTCAGTTACTCAAGCATTCTGTTACTTTCAGTTACTCGTAGTCCTTTTTCAGTTACTCATATTGTTTTCACAGTTACTCTAACTACTATTTGAGTTACTCGTAGTGCTCGTTCAGTTACTCGCATTGTTGTCATAGTTACTCATAGTGTTTCACAGTTACTCACAAGCTTTTTTCAGTTACTCGCAACTGAAAAAAGTACGCCAACAACCACTGAGGCACCAGCAAAACCAATCATCGAAGAGGGAGACACTATTGACACCTCCACCCTGGAGACAAGAATCAAAATGTTGGAGGAGGAGCTCAAAATCCATAAGGAGATCTGCACAAGAATAAGTGTTGATAAATTCACAGAACTGCAATTGGAGAATAAAAGGCTAGAAGAAAGAATAGCCAAGTTAGAAGAAGAGAACAAAAATCTAAAAAGAAAGTGGGAAGATGAGGGTAACAAATCACAGTCACCTGGAAGTGGATTCCAGGAATTTGTAGAGGGTATAAGCTGTGTATATCTGAATGTACAACTGCTATTGAATGTACAACTATTAAAAGTCTAAATTTACAACTGATCTTAATGTACACTTGATCTTACTGTACATGTCATCTTGAACATATATTAATTTTGCCCTTATATTTTGGCTAAATGTTCTTGAATGCTTTAGATAACTTTATGCTTTGAATGCTTATGTACATCTTGAAACTACTACGAGTAACTGAGCTGAAAGTAACAGAATGCTTGAGTAATGCTTGAACACCCGACAGTAATGATTGAGTAACTTAACAAACTATTCGAGTAACTGAAAAAACCCTGGGATTAGCTCTTGAGTAACTGAGAGTAGTGCTTGGGTAACCGACAGTAATGGTTGAGTAACTGAAAAAACACTGCGAGTAACTGAAACAACACTACGAATAACTGGAAAAACACTACGAGTAACTGGAAAAGGACTGCGATTAACTGAAAAAGGACTACAAGTAACTGAAAAGGGACTGCGAGTAACTCAAATAGCCTGCGAGTAACTGTCACAGCCGCTCCGAGTAACTTGAAAAACACTGCGAGTAACTCAAAATAGCCTGCGAGTAACTGAACAACCCTCTGCGAGTAACTGACCAAACACTGTGAGCCACTAAACAACCATCTGCGAGTAACTGAACAAACACTGCGAGTAAATGAACAACCTTCTCCGAGTAACTGAACAAACAATGCGAGTAACTGTCACAACCACTCCGAGTAACTGGAAAAACACTGCGAGTAACTGAAAAACCACTGCGAGTAACTGAAGAAAGCTCGCGAGTAACTGGAAAAACGCTGCGAGTAACTGAACAACCCTGCGAGTAACTGAAGAAAACTCGCGAGTAACTAGAGAAAGCTCGCGAGTAACTGTCACAACCACTCCGAGTAACTGGAAAAACACTGCGAGTAACTGGAAAAACGCTGCGAGTAACTGAAGAAAGCTCGCGAGTAACTGGAAAAACGCTGCGAGTAACTGAACAACCCTGCGAGTAACTGAAGAAAGCTCGCGAGTAACTGAAAAACCACTGCGAGTAACTGAAGAAAGCTCGCAAGTAACTGGAAAAACGCTGTGAGTAACTGAACAACCCTGCGAGTAACTGAAGAAAGCTCGCGTGTAACTGGAGAAAGCTCGCGAGTAACTGTCACAACCACTCCGAGTAACTGGAAAAACACTGCGAGTAACTGAAAAAACCCTGCGAGTAACTGAAGAAAGCTCGCGAGTAACTGGAAAAATGTTGCGAGTAACTGAACAACCCTGCGAGTAACTGAAGAAAGCTCGCGAGTAACTGAAAAACCACTGCGAGTAACTGAAGAAAGCTCGCGAGTAACTGGAAAAACGCTGCGAGTAACTGAACAACCCTGTGAGTAACTGAAGAAAGCTCGCGAGTAACTGAAAAACCACTGCGAGTAACTGAAGAAAGCTCACGAGTAACCGGAAAAACGCTGTGAGTAACTGAACAACCCTGCGAGTAACTGAAGAAAGCTCGCGTGTAACTGGAGAAAGCTCGCGAGTAACTGTCACAACCACTCCGAGTAACTGGAAAAACACTGCGAGTAACTGGAAAAACGCTGCGAGTAACTGAAGAAAGCTCGTGAGTAATTGGAAAAATGCTGCGAGTAACTGAACAACCCTGCGAGTAACTGAAGAAAGCTCGCGAGTAACTGAAAAACCACTGCGAGTAACTGAAGAAAGCTCGCGAGTAACTGGAAAAACGCTGCGAGTAACTGAACAACCCTGCGAGTAACTGAAGAAAGCTCGCGAGTAACTGTCACAACCACTCCGAGTAACTGGAAAAACACTGCGAGTAACTGGAAAAACGCTGTGAGTAACTGAAGAAAGCTCGCGAGTAACTGGAAAAACGCTGCGAGTAACTGAACAACCACGGTATTTACGTGTGCAATTTGTAACCGTGTACATTATAAAATATCCACCTATATAATTTGTTTCTACATATTACGATTTCTTTATATACATTACAAAATGTCCACCCACCATATTATTTAATCATACATGTTACAATTTTTCCGTGTACATTACAAAGTATCTACTTTATAATTTGTTCCTGTATATTATGGCTTCTTTGTATACATTACAAAATGTCTACCCGCATTACAAAATTGTTTATTCCATGATCTTGCAATGATAACAACTCGAGACGCCTCCTAATGAGTGCCCGTTCATTAGATAATATTGTTTGTGGGGCAACACATTACCATTTCCTTCATTTCTGATTTGTTGTTTCGGAGATGCTCGCCCTAATGCATGTTCCTCTTATGTCACTATCTACTTTATACAGCTTTATATTTAGATCGATATTACTTGCCATCTGCAAGTATTGACAGTCCAATTTGTGGTTTGTGGTTTGACAAAGGCCATTTAATATTGGTGAAGAATTTTATGTAAATGAAGTTTGTGTTGTGTGGCATAGATACAAAGAAATTGATTAGATACAAAAACGGTATACCAAACATTTGAATTGTCGTCGATGTTTGCCCTTAGAAGGTCATTGGTTTGTATGAGTTCTACTTGTGATAAGTATACATTATTATGAATGGCAACGCTAAAAAAAAACGTTACACAAACACGATATATAGTAACTGCTACTGATAATCCGAAATATCTAATTTGTGCTCGAGTGATATTTTCAGTTATCCATCTTTCCTTATCTGTTTCAATACACTCCACAACCCCACCTCAACCCCCCACCTTGTTCCTCCCTTCCGCTTGCCCTGCCGTCGGTGCTCCTCCGGCTGCTGCTATACAAGCTACAAACATCCCATCTCTTTACTCATCTGTCTTGTACCATAATAAGTGAGTGGCTGGGAGTAGAGGGATCCAGCTCGCCTTCTCGCATCATTCGGGGAGAAGAAGGATTTAACTAGTTCCCCATCCACGCGTTTTTGTGTAAAAGCCCGTGGAGAAAGCATTGAATTCTAAGAGGAGATCCGGAGGCAGAGTAGCATTCCTGCTGCTGCTGGGGTTGGGTACCTTTCAACTCAACAGATTCGCCTTCTCCCCGGGATTTCGGCGGCGGGAAGAGAGTCAGAGAGCCGTCGGCGACAGGGGTCTTAGCAGAACATTAAAGTAGCGAACAAGGGGCAAAACGGAACGGCGGGAGGCAACAACCGGGAAAGAGTACAATTAGAGCCCGAGCAACCTGCTCCTTCTCTGCTGCTGTAAGCCTGCTGTCTTTCCATCTCTGGTATGGAAAGTTAAGTACAATAGGCCATAGGAGACGAGAGGTTGATTGACAGCAACTAGGGCGGCCGTCGGCGTTTCAATCAGCCTGCTTGCACAACCAATTCTCCCGAGCTATTATTGCAGTTGCCGGAACGGGGAGGCGGAGAAATCCAAATCTGATCCTGGGCGATTGATTTAGTTTCCGTACATTTAATTTTGTGTTACTCTACTCTGCTCCACGCGCGCAACGCGGACCTGGCGACAAGGAGACCGCTCGGCGGCGGTGATGCGCTCGACTCTTAGCCTGAAGGCAAACTTGTTTCGTAATTAAGGAAGCGCGATATTTGCCGGGTAGCTAAACTAATCTACCCGCACGGGTAACGAAAACAAACTCATATATATATATATATATATATATATATATATATATATATATATATATATATATATATATATATATATATATATATGCAATCAATATGCGTCACCTTAAAATTGTTTTGATGGTGGATGTATGCGTGGTTATGACCAATACCTCTTGTGGATGTCTGTACATGGTTGATTGATTTTACTTCTGACTTTTATTCAATTTGCATACTGAGCCTCTCTTTCTCTCCAAATGTAAATTAATGCTCTCCTTATATAGTCCCCTTAAATGTAAATCAATGTTTTCCTTTTACAATGTAATAAGTTAATAAGAATAACATAATTTTAATTTATATTTTAGAAAAGAGAACTCGTTCTAAACTAGGTGAGTCAACCGACCAGGAAGTTGAGTTGATCAACTAGAGGACTGAGGAGGCCGACCAACATGAGGAGCCAATCTATCGATTGGAGGCCCACTCAATCGACCAGAGTAGACCTCTAATCAATCACATGAGTCATATCTAGTCTACCGACCAATGGAAGCCAATCCACCAACCCAGAAGTCCAACCAAGCGACTGGAGGGTCCATCCCATCAACCAGTATGTTCCAACAACATATTTCTAAGAACAAGTTGCTACATGGGATGTATGACCTTAGGTGGTAGCAATTCTTTGTGACTCTAAGGAATTGCATTAGTATGGCCATACTCATTTCTCATATGTTCTATGATTGCATGTATTGTTTGTGGATATAGCATGTATATGATACATATTATATGTATGGGGGTGATTGGATGCATATATGTATTTATCTATAAAATCCCTTAATAAATATTAAGTCTTAGATGCTTTTCATAAACATCACACATGAAAATCTTGATTGACTAAGTGTAGGTTATGCCAAAACATGGTGCACTGTCTATCTCATAGAAGTGTGATGATAGATATGTGGCTCTACCAAAGCAGGGTGCACATTCTATTGTGTTGAATTTTGAGTCAGCCTTAACTAGGTGGCATTGATGATATTAAGTGCCTAGAATAATACAAATACATTATGACAAGGAGTTGTGCACACCATCTATCTAAGAGTTGTATTTAAATGCAACTGGAAAAAGTTTCCTACCAAAATAGTCAAGTTGTGGGTGATCAACTGAAGCTGACTCATGATTTGATGAAATATGAATCTTGGCTCACTAGAAGGTTGTATGCTGTGATGTACAAAATTAATATAGAGGGCTATCAATTTGAATAAAATAGTGGTATCTATAATTAATTAAAGACCTAATTAATATTGTTAATATTATCAAATCAATTCAAAACGTATTTTGAAAAAGTGCAAATTTTACTTTTGTAAAAATAAATGGAAAACACACTATCATTGACATCAGTCCTTGAGAAGGATAAAGTAAATGGGATAATCTTCCAAAACTGGCTTAGGACTTTGAGAAACGTTCTCAATCATGAGTGCAAGCTTTGTGTCCTTGAAATAGTAGTGCCAGAGGAACTTGCTCCAAATGTGCCTAAGGCTGAAATGGATGCTTACTTGAAGTATGTCAATGATGCCGCAGGCATCAAAAACATTATGCTGAGTATGAAACATGAGCAACATAAAAAACATGAAAACATGGTTATTCTCAAGATGGTAACACATCTTAAGAATCATGTAAATCAAGAAAGGTATAATGTCACCAAAGTACTATTTGAGTGCAAAATAATAGAGGGATATCTAGTAGAGTCCCATGTGCTCAGTATGATTAGACATATGTAACATCTAGAGAGACTGGGATTTCCTTTAGGTCAAGAGTTGGCCATGGATATGATTCTACAATCATTTTTGGAATCATATAACCAATTTATCGAGTGATATCACTTGAGTATCTTGGCTAAATCTATGTCTGAATTGCTTCTCATGTTGATAGATGCTGAAACACAGATGAAGAAGGACAAAACCATGATGATGGTCAATGAAACAAAATCCAAGAGTAAAGGCAAGGCCAAGAAATGTTCTGAGGCGAAGTTGAAGCCCTACTCTTCTGCACTCAAGATAAGGAGAAGGTAAGTGCAAAAGGAATATGTCCTTTTCACTTAAAGAAACCGAGGAATATGAAGTAAGGGATAGAGATTTTCGAGTATATACATAATTAAGATTAATCACTACTACAGAAATGCCTTTTAGCGTCGGTTGTTTAACCCGCTTTGGCGTCGGTTTCCGAGCGACGCCTATGTGGGCACCGCTAAAGGTCTAACACTTCGGCGTCGGTTTTTTAACCGATGCCTATTTAACTTAGAGGCGTCGATTGTTTATAGAAAACCGACGCCAAAAGGGTTCGCGCCACAGAAAATGGCGTCATCTAGGACACATTCTGCGTCAGTGTTTAATTGGTAACCGACGCAGAAAGTGTCCTAGATGATGCCGTTTTCTGTGGCGCGAACCCTTTTGGCGTCAGTTTTCTATAAACAACCGACGCCATACTTCAAGACGACACGGCCGTGCTTCCCTGCACGGCCGTGTTTAGTACTATAGGTGTCAGTTTTATATGAATAACCGACGCTTTTTCCACCACGACCGTGCTTTCCTGCACGGTCGGGTTGTTTGTAATATTAGGCGTCGGTTTTTATCCAATAACCGACGCTGTAGGTCTTTGCTGACGGTATTCTGTAAATAACCGACGCCTATATCTTTTTTTTTTTTCATATCAGTTTGCAGGCCTGCTGTGGCTGGTCAGCAGGATGAGAACCTGCAGTTCAGTTTTCTGAACTGCAGGTTTACGACATCCATTGATATCAGCCTACAAACATGCCACAAACCTGCAAAAGTCCCAAGGAAAATTTCACACAAGTAGATACATTCATACATCAATTCAATTCTCACATTCACACATATAGAAACATTCAAATACATGTATTAACATTCAAAAATATTCATTTACAAAGTATCATTCATTATCGCTATCAACATCCCAATTATATCTTATAGTTGCCACTGCTTGTATGGCTTTTGCCCATTCTTCTCTTATTTCATCTAATGCTTCCATCGTATATGGAGCATGTATATTTTTTAAGCGTTTACCTATAGTGTGGTCAGTTTTAAACACCTGCAAAGAGAATGATGTATATATATAAGTAATAATATAAAAATAAGATTGATATATTTCATACTAACTAATGAGACTATATATAATACCTCATGTATGTTATCGATGTCCAATGCGGCATGTCGGATAATCATCTGCATAAATCACATCACATAGTATGCGCATGCCCAACCGTTGTCTTATGTAGCGCACTATAAATTGAAACATACAAAATAATACAACTAAGCACAATTCACATCAATAATATATACATTGGAGTCGGGAACTTACTTTTACGTTCTGCCAATTTATTGGCTGGTTCTTTTTCGTTGGGACTGTTCCTCCAGCCTTTTTGAATGCATCTAAACCCCTACATGCTAATATAACACAGTAAATTGCATAAGTAAATAGTAATGTAATAACATATGTTAACAGATACAAAAATGAAATATTTCTCACCAGAATAATGGCATTCTCATTACGTGTCCAATTTTAGTGTTTAATGTACTTCCCGCGGGATCTAGATAATAAACAGTGAACGTCCCGGGGACAATAACTAGTAACTCCCAATGTCTACCGCTAGAGGTAAAAAGTTAACAATTAATAACTCAAAATGCACAATAAAAATGGAATTTTCTTAAGTCCAAATTATAAATAAAGTAAACTTACTTGACATTGAATGGAGCTATTATTATCTTCTTGTTTTGCTGACCGAAAATTTTAAAAGCATCTATACAGTATTGTTGAACACTATCCAGGTCTTTAGCTACCATACTAATCAATGATGGAATAAAAAATCTCACATGATCAAATGCAAATTGTTTGCAATGATCTTCGACTAAGTAGTTGCAAAACATGTATTACGTATGCATTAATATATAAGAAACCAGATCGCCGGATCTTACACAAGGTATATGGATGTATAAACAAGATCTCACCTTATCCATGTCTCTATCATTGATGTATTCAACCAATCATACATAAATAGCTCAATAATATCTTGTATAAATAAAGAGCTATCGTATGATTGAACTGCATAATCTGCATCTAAAGAAACAATTATCGGGCAATGTATATTATGTGCCCGTAGCCAACATACCATTCCCCTACAAGCAGGACCTAACGGGTATGTTAGGTCAGTTGGAACCCAAGTTGGTAATGCGGGAAGTGGAGGTGGAGGCCTAGGTGCTCCTGGTGTCTTCTTTTTAACCTATATATATAATTTCAGATCAGTTGACCTCATATATACACATTAACAGTCTAAATCAATGTAAATTTATCTTACAATTTCAGTAGTGTAGACGACATCTTCTTTGGGCCACAATATGACCCCGCCTTCTGCCTCAGCAAGTGTATCAATATCCGGGTGGGGATATGGCAATGTAGCTTCCCTCCAATCGGGTAACACACGTAATGGGCCCACACGAACGTAGCCATATGGCATTGGAGTCCCGTAAAACCTTTCCCCAGGAAGGGACGGGTAAGCCTGCGCCTCTGCAACAACATAGTCTTGTATTATTAAGCGGCATGGCTTTAATGCCTACAAATTTACGTAAAGAATGTTATACATATATACATATCATCTTGAAAACATATCATCTTGAAAAGACTAGCTACAATGTCATAAACAATACTTACAGCAGACGTGTTAGGCGACGGGTCTCCAGGATTACTCGCAGTCTGTGCATCAGGAGAAGAGTGGGTCGCCATAGGCTGATTGGAAGCCTGAGATGCCTGCCACCGCATCAATTCTTCCTTGACCTTCTCAACAACTACATCGTTGACCTTTTTAGCAACTATATCCTCGAATCTCTTATTCTCCTATACATGGATAAAAGAAACATTAGCTTCTTATTATTGAATTTCCTTTTGCAGTAACATTCTAAAAAAAGAATAGGTTACCTCTTCTTGAGAAAGTCCCGCTCTGGGTTTGCGCTGGGATGGCCCAAAGAATGCTTTGATGCCCACACCAGCGCTTGCACCCCTAACACGTCCAGGATGCTCTGGGTTACCCAGAGCAACTTTCAATTCATCCCTTGTGCCCTGAGGGATGAACGTGCCTTATTTCCTCTGCTCGTGCAACTCCCACTAATCACCATCAATAGAAATTGGTAAGTTAACACCACAAATAATCAATATTCAAACGATTGCTCTAAGAGTTGTATTTTACCATTTTCGCAGCCGCCTCAGCAGTTACGGGCTTCTTTATTTCACCCTTCTTGTTTTGCCTCCCAGCTATCCAGATATCATGGCGAGGCATGGGTGTGGCAGACTCCTGAGTAGGAGCAGACTCCTGAGTAGCCGCAGACTCCTCCTGTAGTCTTTGGCAAACGCTTGCATAGCCTTTTGGACCCATAGTGTGGTCATGCACATTCAGTGCACGCCTTGCTTTTTCTGCGTCACTGAGGGCCTAGTTAGTATGCACATTAATGATTTGGTTAGTAGAACTAAATGTTAATCTTGAATAGGTGAATACAATGTATATTAATTAAATTGGGAGTGACGCCTAATACCTTGAATTCTTCAAATTTTCTTGAAGCAACAAAATTGTCCCAATCTTCTTTGTCCAAGAAGTTCCATTGTTCAAGGGATGACTTCTTCTTCTTATCACCCTCTTTTATGTATTCTCTGTTTAGATTTGTCCTATAATTCCTAAGCATCTTTCCAGCACGTTGCATCACACTTTTACGATGCAACTTCTCATCCAATGCAAACAGATTATGTAAAATAGAAATGTTATTAACTAGTATCCAAAATAGAATTGCAAATAATAGATTTTGTAATCTACAAAATAGAATTGCAAATAATAATAACTCATGCATAAATCCTTCCATATCAAGTCTTTTTTCCCCTGAGGAACTTTATGCCAATTATCATACTTAACACCACAATGGCTCCGAGTGGTACACTCAAGATAGTTTACAAAATTATTGCGGTTCACTCCAATTGCATTTCCTCCATTATCAAACCCCACAACCAATTTGGATCCACTGCCACTTAGCGCTATTAACTTCTCCAACAGAGTGATGCCTCTTTTCTTGTTAAGTGTTTGGTGCTGTGCATCAAGTTGCTCCAGTGCTTCAGTGGGTACATGTGCATCATCAACCTAAAATTTGACAAAAATAAACACACTGAATTAGCCCAATATAGAAATATAGGATATATGACATAACTAGAAGATAATGAATTTTATAGAAATATAGGATATGTTTTTAGAACTTACATTGGTATCCTCGCCATGCTCGTCATGGACAACATGCTCATCATGGACTTCATGCTCATCATGGACATCATGCTCATCATGGTCAGCCATCTGAAAATGTCATTAAAAAGGCAAACATTTCACATTTGTATTAACTAGAAAAAGGCAAACATTTAGCATTTGTATTAACTAGAAAAAGGCAAACATTTAGCATTTGTATAAACTAGAAAAAGGCAAACATTTAGCATTTTTATAAACATACATGTCTCTAAAATTGTGATCTTTTATCAATTAACAATCCTTCATTGTGATCTCCACGCACATATAAGTCATCATTAGCTTCAATATTTTGTGGAGTTGGCAACCCAACTGAGAATGGACTGGAGTCATCATACTTATCATAGTACTCTTCTTCATCTATAAGATCTTCAATGAACTGTCTTTTACCATGAAGAACAACCGACCATTTATCATTTGTAGGATCATCGATATAGAATATTTGTTTCGCCTGTGATGCCAATATGAATGGTTCACCCTTTTGGCCAATCTTTTCAAAGTTCACCAAAGTGAAACCCAATTCATCCACTATAACTCCTTTGGTGTTATCAACCCAATTACATTTAAAGAGTGGAATTTTGAAATCTATGTAGTCAAACTCCAAAATGTCTTCAATGACACCGTAATATGACATTTTAGCTTCACGTGGACTCTTATCCTTTGCACTTGCAAAGTACATAGTCGACGCTTGAAGAGTGACCCCACTATTTTGGACGACACTCTTATCATCTTGGCACTTTGTGTAATATGTGAATCCATTAATGTAAAACCCTTCATAAGACATAACATTCGGTTTTGGTTTAAAGGCGAGGCATTTGATAGTTTCTGTAATATCATTTGGTGTTTGAGATAGTTGATGTAAGACTTTATCTTCAAACCACTTAGTAAAAATCTTATTATGCTCTCTATCAAGCCACATTGAACTTGCTCGAGGATGTTGTCTCTTTATGAAATTGGTATGTTCCTCGATATAAACACTCACTTCATCCATATTGTGTAAAATATACAAGTGAGCTTGTTCCAACTGCTCACGGCTGATTACTTTCACCCGTGATCCCAAAATTCCTTTGCCCTCCTTAATATTCTTGTCATTATCGAGTGTCATTACCACTGAGAAAGTCATTGCAAAAATCCATAACCTCTCTCGCCACATAACCTTCAATAATACTCCCTTCAGGCCGATAACGGTTTCAAACATCACCTTTAAAAATGCTCATGTATCGTTCAAAGGGATACATCCAATGCAAGAAAACTGGTCCCAACATTTTCACTTCCCTAGTCAAGTGGACAACAAGATGTACCATGATATCAAAGAACGAAGGAGGGAAATACATCTCAAGCTGACATAGGGTAACAACCACTTCTCTTTGCAAATTATCGAGAGTATCAGGGTCAATAACTTTGCTGCATAGACTGTTGAAAAAGAAACAAAGTCTGGTAATTGCAAACCTTACATGCTTCGGCAATATAGATCGAATTGCCATGGGCAATATTTGTTGCATTAGAGTGTGACAATCATGAGATTTAAGACCTATCAACTTCAAATCTTTCATTGATACCAATCTATGGATGTTGGATGAGTAACCATGTGGCACCTTAACATTTACCAAGCATTCACAAAAAGTTTTCTTCTCCTTTCTAGACAACGTGTAACAAGCGGGAGGTAAGTATGTTCTTTTATTACCCATTTCACATAATTCTGTTAATTCTGACCTTATTCCCATTTCATGTAGGTCCAGTCTGGATTTTATCCCATCTTTAGTCTTACCTGGTATATTTAACAGAGTACCAATGATGCTATCACAGACATTTTTCTCAACGTGCATTACATCGATACAATGCCTGACTGTCAAAGAACTCCAATAAGGAAGATCCCAAAATATTGACTTCTTCTTGAATGAAGAATTCTCACTCCGTGTGGCCATACTACATTGTGATTTCTTACCAAATTCATTGACAATGTCTTTTACTCTTGCATAAACAACATCCCCTGGTATAGGTTTAGGTGCACTCCGTTCATCATTCCATCCATTGAATTCTTTGCGCTTCCTACGATACAGATGGAATTTTGAAAGAAACCTTCGATGACCAAGATATACAGTCTTTCCGCCATGTTTTAGTCTTATTGAATTAGTGTTTTCTTCACATATAGGACACGCTTTAGCTCCTTTGACACTATATCCAGACAAATTCCCATATGTTGGAAAGTCATTAACAGTGCAAAACAACATAGCGTGCAAACGAAATGTCTCTCTTGGTGAAGCATCATAGGACATCACACCTTCAGCCCAAAGTTTCTTTAAGTCATCAATCAAAGGTTCAAGATAAACATCAATATCATTTTCGGGTTGTTTAGGGCCCGATATCAATAACGAAAACATAACATACTTATTTTTCATACACATCCAGGGAGGAAGATTGTATATAACAAGCATGACTAGCCAAGTGCTATGTTGGCTGCTCAATGTCCCGTATGGATTCATCCCATTTGTACAAAGCCCAAGTCTTAGATTCCTATCTTCTTCACCAAATTTGGGGTACACTAGATCAATCTTCTTCCACTGTGGGGAATTAGACGCATGTCGTAGGATCCCATCATTATTTTTCTTAACATCTGCATGCCACCTCAAATTCTTCGCATCTTTTGGATTTGCAAACAAGCGTTGAAATCGTGATATTATAGGTAGATACCACAACACCTTGGCAGGAGAACCAGTTTTGGACTCCCCCGAAGTCGTCAATTTATACCATGACGCACCACAATTTGGACAATCTTTCAAATCTACATAGTCCTTTTGAAATAATACACAATCATTCGGGCATGCGTGTATCTTCTTGGCCTCCATTCCCATTGGGAACAACATTTTCTTTACCTGGTATGTTGAGATTGGCAGGTCGTTTCCTTCAGGAAGCATTTCTTTCAACAAAGTCAACAATGAACTGAAGCTTTTGTCGCTCCATCTATTGTTAGCTTTCAACTTATACAATCTCAACACAGAGCTAAGCTTCATAAACTTAGCACAGCCTGTGTATAATGGTATCTCAGCATCATGCACAATGTTTCTAAAGATAGGAGGTGGATCGGTGTGCTCTACCCTACAACTATCCAGCATCACATCAACGATGTCTACTGGAACTGATTCGTTCACATTTATGTCATCGGAGGCAATTTCTTCTTCCACCCAAGCACTGCTATCGACATCTACTGGTTTCAATTTTGAAATCTCTCCATGCCAGTACCATTCTGTATAGCCTTGTACAATCCCGTTGCACATGACATGACTTTTGATTTCCTCACCAGTGTTGACTTTCAAGTTGTTACCGCAATGCCTACATGGACAGTAGAACCTATCTGTAGGTTTTTTCCTATGTTCCTCGGCAAATCTAATAAACTGATCAAGACCAGATATAAACTCTGGGGTGCAACGATTACGGATGGACATCCACGATCTATCCATTCTATGATCAGAGAAAACAAGTATATATTAGGAAACAAGTATATATTAGGAAAAGATTAGGGTATACACTTACATCATAAGTGTATAATGTGATGTCATTCTTATATATAATAAATGTGCATCACCTATCCCATCCTTGAACACCTAATCTCACTAGTAAGTGTATAATGTGTATTGGGTTTTCAAGAAAATTTCGGCAGCATTTCCCCACTGTTCTCTAAGTACATATGTACTTAGAAAACAAATGGGGAAATGCTACTGAAATTTTCTCGAAAACCCAATACACATTATACACTTACATCCTAAGTTAGATTAGGTGTTCAAGAACAGTACCAAACCGGGGACTATCCAAGACTTACTCCTAATGAGTTAATCTTGGACGGGTTTCTAGGCCAACAAACACATTTGATGTCATTCTTATATATAATAAATGTGTACCACCTATCCCATCCTTGAACACATAATCTCACTAGTAAGTGTATAATGTGTATTGGGTTTTCAAGAAAAATTCGGCAGCATTTCCCCGCTGTTCTCTAAGTACATATGTACTTAGAGAACAAACGGGGAAATGCTACCGAAATTTTCTCGAAAACCCAATACACATTATACACTTACATCCTAAGTGAGATTAGGTGTTCAAGAACAATCCCAAACTGGGGACTATCCAAGATTTACTCCTAATGAGTCAATCTTGGACGGGTTTCTAGGCCAACAAACACAATAATAGATATGTACATGTTAGGGTTTCATCACAATTAATGTTAGGGTTTCATCACAATTGATGTTAGGGTTTCATCAATGTTAGGTTTAATCAAATCAAATTAGGATGCTAGAATTTACAAGTTTAAATCTTATTTCAACATGCATCAAAATTTACTGAATTAAGTCAAACATTAGGATTAGAAGCACAAATATATGCAAGCAAAAAATTTGTTCATATCCTAGGATTTACATAAAACATTACATGAAAATTTGTTCATATCCTTACCAACAGCAAGCACGGCCGTGGCTGTGTTGGCCTACCGTGGTAGGCCAACACAGCCATGGTCGTGCTTGCTGCATGTTGGTAAATAGCTAGGGAGAAAGAGAGGTAGCGCTACCTGGAGCTAGTGTGGAGAGGACCGCCGGCGGCAGCAACGTGTGGAGGAGCTAGAGCATCAGTGGCAGCGACAGCAACAAATGACCGGGGCGGGCGGCGGGTAGAAGCAACTGACGGTCTGAGAAGCAGCAGGCGCCGACCGGAGAAGCACCAGGAGAAGAAGCAAAAGCGGCGGGTGGCGGGCAGTGGCGCCGATGAGCAGAAGAGAACCAGAGCAGCGGCGGCGAGCACCAACAACCAACGATGGGTGATTTTGGGAGAACGGCGGCGAGCAGCAGCACAGAAGAGAAGTCGCGATGAAACAGGAAGAAAGGGCGAAGAGCCGGGTATCAGGTCTATTAAGTTGATCAACGATGTTGGTTATCTACACAACCGACGCCTATTATGATTTAGCGTCGGTTAATAGTAAAACACCGACGCCCAAATAGAAAACTTTTACCCTAAATTATTTGGCGAGAACCATTATCAGCGTCGGTTATCCTTGGATAACCGACACCTAAAGTGGAACTTTTCGTGCAAAATTTCATTTTAAATAGGCGTCGGTGAATAGTTAAAAAACCGACGCTTTATGTGGCCCACATTTTTTCGTCCGAAAATTGGATTTCGTGGGCACTTTTAGGCGTCGGTTGGTTATAGTCAGCCGACGCTGAATACAAAGCGGTACCCGTGTCTGGCTGGTCTTCAAATATAGACGTCAGTTTGCCTAAAGAACCGACACTGGATATTATAGGCGTCAGTTTTCCTTAATAACCGACGCCCAGAAAAGCGACACTGAACGCTATTTCTGTAGTAGTGAATTTTCTAATTCTTCATCTTGGTATTGGATACCAGATGTGGATCACACATTTTCTCAAATGTGAAGGATCTAAAAAGAAGTAGACCTTTGAAAAAAGGTGAGGTTGAACTACACGTTGCTAATGGAGCAAGAGTTGCTTCCAATGAAGTTGGAACCTATGCATTATCTCTTCCAAGTGGGCTTATAATAGAGTTAGAGAACTACTATTATGTACCTTCCATTAATAGGAACATCATATATGTATCTGTTGGTATGTATGACCAGAGAGCTAATCATGGGATGATTAGTGGGATACATTAAGATTGATTTGATAAACATCAAAGGCAAGCTTCCAATTCTTTCTGGTTTAGTCATATGAGATAGTGATAGAACAAAATGAATGTCTAGAGAATGACAGTACTCAATGACATATGCTTTTAGGTTGAGGACCTGAACGATGAGATCATACAGATGCTAAGAGTTTGTACATTCTTGTTTTGTCCCTAGTCGGATGTCATCGTGGAAGGCAGATAGACAGCAATGACATACAAGACTAGATTGTGGTGTTGGTTGATGATAGAATCTCATTAGTCATGATATAGAGATATCAAACCAAACACATAGGTACTTGTTAGAGAACAAGGTACCGGACAGACCCACCGTGAGTTTGACACATGGAACCATGACATGGTAGTCACAGTTAGTACTCACAGTGATGGTGGTGAGTGTGATTCTTTGACCTGAAATCACTACACTCAACACATGTCGTTGGGCACACTTTGACATCATCAAACGCAGTCCTGAAACATGGGTTGATATAAAGGTGATGATTGGGTGGCTTTGACACATGGGGCTTTTGAGGGGTGAGTGATAGATATGGTATTTGTCCCTCCTGAGGGAGTTTGATATCCATGGCCACTTGATGAGTAGGATTGAGATAGACGTGCGCACACATGTGTGAATCAGTATGTGATATTGATGTCATACATATCTCCTTCAATCTACTCTGAGATCAAGAAAGTGAATGAACGTTGACAGGATGACTGTTCCATGCCTTGAGTTCATTCGGGATATCAGTGACAAAGGAATTATACATTCGCTGTAACACCATTCACAGATTATAGGATTGAAAGTTGTTCTCCAACTTTCTACTTTCACTTGGGTAGCACTGATGTGTGACTAGGCACCGCTCTTTGCTTGTGAAGTCATAAGTGTTATGGACTTTCACTGCCAACGTGAAATGGACCTGCAGGGTCACACACATAGGATTTAACCTGGAAGAGGAGTTTTGTCCACGAGCAATGTTTAGATTGATTACTAAAGGATTTTAGTAGTTCAATTAAACACTCAATTAGTCGATATCTCAATATCATTATGTTCAAGGTATTGGACGCGTTGATTGGAGTATCAGATTGATTGAAATCGCAATTGACTAATTCTGCACAACCTGCATTCCCAACCAATCGGCTCAAGTGTTGAACCGGTCGGCTGAGGTTGTTGAACCGATCGGCTCAAGTGTTGAGTCAATCGACTCATGGTCAAAGTGAAATGATCAGTTCAAGTGTTAAAATGATCGGTTCAACTGGTGCAACCGAGCAAGTTGGGAAAGTCAGGTCAGTGAGAATTTTCCTTGCGTTTCACTTGCCCGATTTGATTGGAACAAGGATTGGTATTCGATACCAATTAGAAACAAAAGAAGGAAAGTCAATCGGGAACCGACCAGGACCACAAACCGACCGGTTCAGAAGTGAACTGATCGGCTCATGGGTCCCAACCGATCGGTTGAGGTGTCAACCGACCGGTTCAGGTCCCCAAACGACCGGTTCACTTGTGAACCGATCGGTTCAGGTTGCGAGTTGGTTGCTTTTTGTGGAAAATCTCGAACCCTTCTACTCCTGCTTTTAGCCATATTGCCGGGGATAGAGAACCCTGTCCCATGACCCGCCTATATATATAGGGGTATTGGGGGCTTCTCAAAGGACAACTCAGTACAACCAGTTGCTCTGCAAAGTTGTCATTCTATCTGGTTTTGGTAACCGTGAGCGAGCCCGAGCAAGTGCTTCCCGCAAAAGGGAGGTGCAGCAAGGGAAGGACAACTGCAGTTGCAACTGGAGGCAGGAGAGTGTGTTGGTGACTAGTACGTCAACAGGAGGGTGCGACTCCTTCCACTTCCTTGTGGGACAAGGAGTGTGGAGTTCCAGGTGGTCCGTGTGGACTACTTCAGAGGCGGGAGGTTTCTGCCGCTCAGGAGGACAACTTTCAATCCCGACAGTCCCGATGAGAGGAGGAGTCGTCAGTCTCGGTGCGACCAGGAGCTGCACGGACGCTGTCCAAGACCAGAGTTGAAGACCTGCATAGCGCGAGGTATTGTCGCCGAGCAAGCCTCGGGACAAGGTATGATTCCACAAACCATCCTTTCCTATTATATAGATGTTGACGCGTTTCCTCGTGCTGGGTTTGGGGAGGAATTTTTTTGTTTCCGCTTCCTACTCTGCCTCCCCTAAAACCCTACAGTGGTATCATAGCCACGTCAACTGCTCTATATTTTAGGAATATCGATATGATCGATTTTGGTTTGTCGCCTTTATTTATTGCATACGATGCGAATAATATCGACTTTATGCATGTCCAATCCTAAATCCACAAATCCCAAATTACATATATGATATGTATTATTAATGCACTCGATACGTGTCGCCCTTAAATGAGTTTTGTGGTGGATGTGTGTAGCGTGATTATGGCCTATAAACCCCTATCTGTGTGTGGTTGTTTGTGGTTGCTTGCATCTCGGTCTGCGCACCGATCTTCCCTCTCTTATTCCTGATGTAACTCGAAATAATTCGAGATTCTTTCCTACCTTTGCTCCCCCTGAATGTAACTCGGGGTTTCTTCTTTTAAGCAATGTAATAATAGGATATATTTTATTTCCTGTTATGTCGAAGACCGGCGGACATCAAGACAACAGCTGAAACGATCGGTTCAAGGCGTGAACTGATCGGTTGACATTCCAGACGGTCGGTTCAAGGAGTGAACCGATCGGTTGATGACTGATCGAAGAGCGAGACGACCGGGTGGTGGACATGACGAGATGCACGACGTCCAGGCGAACCGATCGGTTGGAGGAGCCAACCGATCGGCTGGTGGCACCCAGACGACCGGCTGGAGAGTACAGATCATTCATGTGATGAGTTGATCAACTCGGATGGCAAGGCACATATGTTCATCTTGTACATGTTGCATGTGATGTTGACCTAGATGACTGTGATTCCTCTTGGCTCGATGAATCACATTAGGATGGCCATAATCATCGCTTTTTATCATTTGTGCATGTTTTCTGTGGGATATAGCATGTATATGATACGTACTATGTATTGTGGTGATTGGATATGTATATGTACATAAAAACCAAATCCCTCATTAAAATATTAAGTTTTAGATGCCTTCCAAATGCAACACACGTGAAAAGATTGATCGACCAAGTGTGGGCACGCCCTAGCGTGGTGCACCGTCTATCTCATGGAAGCGTGAAGGATGAATGTGTGGGTCTGCCCTAGCAGGGTGCATGTGCATTGTGTTTTCTTTGGGTCAGACTTAACAAGGTGACCTAGATAGGATCTAGCACCTTGAGGCATGGAGATGATCATGGCAAGGAGTTGCATATGACATCTTATCAAGAGTTGCATATGATGCAATTGGCAAAAGTTGCCTACCTGAGAGATCTATGTTGTGGGTGACAGCCCTAGCTGGTCCATGACTTAGAGGATTTTAGGATCTTGCCCACTAGAAGGTTGTACACTGCAATCTTCCGAATTGATGGTGAGGGCTATCAATTTGAAGTAAAATAGTGGGAGCGATAATTAATTAAAGGCCTAATTTTATCGTCAACTTTTCAAATCAATCAAACAAGTCAAAAAGAGTTTTGGACTAAAATTGCATATATTTCCTTTTGTTAAAATAAATGGTTAATCAACAAATCACTTTATTTGCGATCGGTCTTTGAGACCAACAAATTAAATGGGAATTTTTCCACGACTGGTTAGGACATTGAGAAGTGTTCTCAATCGTAGAGTAAAAGCTCTAAGTCCTAGTTATACCAGAACCATATGAACTCGATCCCACCACATCAATGGCTGAAAGTATGCTTATGGAAGCATACCGAGGATGATATTGATGAGGAGTGCTTGATGTTGTGTTCCCTGAACTATGAGTTGCAGAGACAACATGAGACATACGATGTCTCCAAGACACTATCCTAGTATGTCATGACAGAAGGAGATCCAGTAAGGTATTCACACACTCAATGTGATTGGGTATGTGGAAAGACCTGACTAAGAAGGATTCCATCTGAGCCAAGAGTTGGCTATTGGTATGATACTGCAAATGTTGCGAGAATCATACAATTCATGATAAGCTACAACATGAACGACTTTGACAAGTGTTGACAATGTTGTTGGAAATGTTGAGGATAGTAGAGGCAAAGATAAAGAAAGACAAACCATAATCTTTGATGTGATCAAAGAAAAGGTAATTCTTAAGGGCAAGGGCAAGGGCAAAGCTAAGAAGTGTTCTGATGCTAGCCAGCAATCCAAGCCGTCTTCAGCCTCAAGGCACATAGGGAAAGGGTGTATGAGGGAATTGCCCTCTATATCTGGAAGAACAAAAGAAGATGAAGGAGGGGATGGAGATCTCCACCTAAGGTATCATGAAATGAACCGCTTCTTGATTTGAGGTATATGATACCAAGATATGGATATGTCATATATGATATGCAATATCCCCAAAGAAGTGATGACCTTTGTGAAAGGACCAAGAAAGAAGTACCCATCATTGGAGCAAGTGTTGCTGCCATAGATAGGAGTATCTTTCAGTTTATTTCAGCCTAAAGGGCATGAAATAGAGTTGAGAACTGCTATTTCATATATTGCCAATAGATAGAAACACTTTATTTTTGCATATTGTATGACAATGATGACAATCAATAAAGTTCATGTTTCAATCTTTTAAAGATATGATCTTTGTGGCAATGCCTTGTTTATCTTGTGGTATTTGATATGCATAAGATAAAATGATACCTAAAAGTTATAGATAACTCAGACAATCAAATTAGCATCAATCATGAGAAATTCATTTCTAGTTTCCATGTGATGGATAAATCTAGACTCTTTTGGTTAGAGAACCAGTAAGAGACATGAATATCTTGGACATGATTAATCAATCTTCACTAATGGTAGTGGGAGAATGATTGTCCTATCAGGTATAATACATGTGATGTATTTACATACCTATTGGAACAAATACTAATACTTCAAATGGTATTTAGAGAAATACCAATATGAATATCTTGAAGTGTTCAAGATTATCATAGATGAAGTGCAAATTTGGTAAAGTGTTAATTCTTGATGAGATCAATGAATGAAATACTTGGATCAAATGTTTGAGATCCTTACGAGTGATTATGATAATGTATCATAGTGAACTCATGATTAAGGCACGGTGATGTCTAAATCAAGAAGGAATCATACTCTAAGGAGTTAGAGAATGATTATCGAATAACTGAATTCTTCTTAATAAAAGAATACCCCACACTAATAAAGGAAATTAAGAATCACAAGGGTTGTGAGTTCTTATATCCTTAACAGATACACCTCAATTATATATGTGATGAGTTGTTCATGTGATGCGCCAACTATCTAGATGAATATGAGGAACCGGATTTTGAGTTATGATTTATGATCATTACATCCTAAATGATTTCCATGTGAACCATAAGGTATGACCTTGATGGTAGTACTCATTGGATGAAATCCATAAGTGCAAATGCGTCTTAAGTGTTAAGACACATGGATAACATTTTGAGAAGGATGATGCTTGTTGATTGCAACTTAATGACTAAGACATTTTGCATATGGATACTAAAATTGCATTCCTATGAGGAATAAAACAAGGATGTGTACGTGACACAACCTATAAGTTTTATGAATCCACTAATGCAAATGAAGTATATAAGTTACAATGGACTAATCAATGTGATTGATTGAGTACAAGCAACTCAGAATTGGATATTTACTTTGATGATATAGTCAAAGAGTTTGACTGATATGTCAAAGATAAAGAAGGGATCTGTGATTTAGTGGGAGCGTGTTCACATTCCACATGTTGATGTGAAATGGAAATGTTCTAGAATGGAAATACAAAAGTGGAAATTATCTTTAAGGAATATAGAGATGTTTCCTATGTGATAGGAATAGAGATCTATAGAGATAGTTCTTGAAAAACCTCTTGACCTAAAAAGAGAGAGCATACATGCACAGATTCAGTGGGAGAAAACTTGTCCATGTTACATGGAGTTAGTATCCCAAGGCCAAGTGTCCAATTCTTATGAAGAATGGGAACACTAAGAATAGATATGGATCTATCATGTATGTAATCATCCCATTATCTTGCATGTATGGACATGGCAAGAATAAAATGCATTCATCATCTTGTATGTATGACATGACAATTTGATGTGCTCATCCTGTTAACTCGTATGTGGGACATGACGAGTGGATGTATGTCTGCTTCCAGTAAGGGTTACTGGAATACCATGAGAACTTGATAAGTACTTGTGAAGTAATAGTTCTATGGATATTAGGAAGACTTCAATGTAAAGAGTTACATTGATGCGAACTTCCGAAAGGACAGAAAATTAATCGCAAAATATACATAGGATGTATAAAAGTGAAAGTTTGTTGATAATTGGAAGTGTTCCAATAAAATCATTTAAAAGGAAATGCCGAGTATCTATGCGTTAGAGAATTGCAGTGGATACTATATGGATCTGGAAGTTCATGAGATGAACTTATAGATATTCCGATCATTGATGACAAGTTTGGAATCCTTGATCATGCAATGTGGCTAAATGTTATCAAAGGAATACTAGATCACATATTACGACAACTCCATCTCATACGTGTGACGTACAACGAAGAGATGAGAGACATGCAATTTATACTGACTTTGGCAAGGTGTTGCCATTACTCACTATATTGGCACAAGAGCACAGTAACATGTGGGACATGTTTGAAGATCACTATGAATATGATTCAAGGGTGATTGGCTCGCAGTGCAAGTGGGAGTCTGTTGGTATGTATGCCCTAAGAGCCAATCATGGGATGATTGGTGGGATACATTAAGATTGATTTGATAAACATCAAAGGAAAGCTTCCAATTCTTTCTGGTTCAGTCATATGAGATAGTGATAGAACAAAATGAATGTCTAGAGAATGACAGTACTCAATGACGTATGCTTTCAGGTTGAGGACCTGAACGATGAGATCATACAGATGCTAAGAGTTTGTACATTCTTGTTTTGTCCCTAGTCATATGTCATTGTGGAAGGCAGATAGACAACAATGACACACAAGACTAGATTGTGGTGTTGGTTGATGACAGAATCTCATTAGTCATGATATAGAGATATCAAACCAAACACATAGGTACTTGTTAGAGAACAAGGTACCAGACATACCCACCGTGAGTTTGACACATGGAACCATGACATGGTAGTCACAGTCAGTACTCACAGTGATGGTGGTGAGTGTGATTCTTTGACCTGAAATCACTACACTCAACACATGTCGTTGGGCACACTTTGACATCATCAAACGCAGTCCTGAAACATGGGTTGTTATAAAGGTGATGATTGGGTGGCTTTGACACATGGGGATTTTGAGGGGTGAGTGATAGATATGGGATTTGTCCCTCCTGAGGGAGTTTGATATCCATGGCCACTTGATGAGTAGGATTGAGATAGGCATGCACACGCATGTGTGAATCAGTATGTGATATTGATGTCATACATATCTCCTTCAATCTACTCTGAGATCAAGAAAGTGAATGAACGTTGACAGGATGACTGTTCCATGCCTTGAGTTCATTCGGGATATCAGTGACAAAGGAATTATACATTTGATGTAACACCATTCACGGATTGTAGGATTGAAAGTTGTTCTCCAACTTTCTACTTTCACTTGGGTAGCACTGATGTGTGACTAGGCACCGCTCTTTGCTTGTGAAGTCATAAGTGTTATGGACTTTCACTGCCAACGTGAAATGGACCTACAGGGTCACACACATAGGATTTAACCTGGAAGAGGAGTTTTGTCCACGAGCAATGTTTAGATTGATTACTAAAGGATTTTAGTAGTTCAATTAAACACTCAATTAGTCGATATCTCAATATCATTATGTTCAAGGTGTTGTACGCATTGATTGGAGTATCGGATTGATTGAAATCGCAATTGATTGATTCTGCACAACCTGCATTCCCAACCGATCAGCTCAAGTGTTGAACCGGTCGGCTGAGGTTGTTGAACCGGTCGGCTCAAGTGTTGAGTCAATCGGCTCATGATCAGAGTGAAATGATCGGTTCAAGTGTTGAAACGATCGGTTCAACTGGTGCAACTGAGCAAGTTGGAAAAGTCAGGTCGGTGAGAATTTTCCTTGCATTTCACTTGCCCAATTTGATTGGAACAAGGATTGGTATTCGATACCAATTAGAAACAAAAGAAGGAAAGTCAATCGGGAACCGACCAGGACCACGAACCGACCAGTTCAGAAGTGAACCGATCGGCTCATGGGTCCCAACCGATCGGTTGAGGTGTCAACCGACCGGTTCAGGTCCCCAACTGACCGGTTCACTTGTGAACTGATCGGTTCAGGTTGCGAGTTGGTTGCTTTTTGTGGAAAATCTCGAACCCTTCTACTCCTGCTTTTAGTCCCATATTGCCGGGGACAAAGAACCTTGTCCCATGACCCACCTATATATATATAGGGGTATTGGGGGCTTCTCAAAGTACAACTCAGTGCAACCAATTGCTCTGCAAAGTTGTCGTTCTCTCTGGTTTTGGTAACCGTGAGAGAGCCCGAGCAAGTGCTTCCCGGAAAAGGGAGGTGCATCAAGGGAAGGACAACTGCAGTTGCAACTGGAGGCAGGAGAGTGTGTTGGCGACTAGTACGTCAACAGGAGGGTGTGACTCCTTCCACTTCCTTGTGGGACAAGGAGTGTGGAGTTCCAGGTGGTCCGTGTGGACTACTTCAGAGGCGGGAGGTTTCTGCAGCTCAGGAGGACAACTGTCAATCCCGACAGTCCCAATGAGAGGAGGAGTCGTCAGTCCCGGTGCGACCAGGAGCTGCACAGACGCCGTCCAAGACCAGAGTTGAAGACCGTGCATAGCGCGAGGTATTGTCGCCGAGCAAGCCTCGGGACAAGGTATGATTCCACAAACCATCCTTTCCTATTATATAGACGTTGACGCGTTTCCTCGTGCTGGGTTTAAGGAGGAAAATTTTTGTTTCCACTACCTTCTCTGCCTCCCCTAAAACCCTACAGTATCTTGTTAGGACAATAATGGATTTGAATTTCTTATAAAGAATGGTTGATATTCTATTAGTAAAGATGAGATCTTTTATGGTAGTGCCCCAATGCCTTATGGTCTATACTTGATAGACATGGAGACAAGCATGTATAAAATAAATAAAAAGACTAAAACTTGATAACTCAAACCAAACATACCTTTAACATTGTCATCTAGGGCACATAAATGAGAAATGTATTTCCATACCCCATAAAGATGGTCATTTGGACTCTTTTTGTGACACATCGTTCGAATAAAATGTTATTAACTTGGCGGAAGCGATCACTAAGCAGCGGATTACCAAAAATCAGTAAAAATTAAAACCATTTTACAAAGAGGTCCACACATAGGAAAAATCTTTCATAAAGAACCGAAGTAACTTAATTACATACTGGTTCACAAGTACATGTCCTATATCATCTTTTTCTGAGGATTACATACTTCAATTGCTCTGTTAAACTAAACATAGGCAATATGACATCTCGAGGCACTAAACCAAAATCTCGAAAGTACTAACTACTACTCTGAGGACCTGAGAGTACAGAGACGACACATAGGACTCTATGTACATCTATACAAGGCATATAAGCCAATGTCTCCACCTGAGACTTCATTGCTGTCCCTACTGCTGCTGCTGCTGTCCTTCACCTATTGAAGAATTCCTGCCTCCTCGTCTGCGTCCACCTAAAAATGTGGTTCCCACGGGGGTGAGACAATTGTAAAATTGCCCCAGCGGGAGATATAACTCTCCGCCAGAAACATTATTATTGCAGTTTAATAAGATAAATCTGAATAGAAGAATCATTATTGTTTTAACAGTAGTTGCTTCATTGTCTAATAGATTAGAACATTGTTCTTATCTAAAGCATTGCAGCTATAACTTGATAGAGCAACATGTCACTTATCCATTAAGGAATATGTATAACATTTATTCACTATAGAATTATAACCGCAACATATACTCTCTTCAGGCTTAGATCACATAGCTAATGCCTAGAATTGTCTTTGTGGAGTCATGTCTTGTAGCCATATTCTTTTAACAAAGTATTGGGATCTTGATCCCTCATCTCAACAAGTACAATTCCATTTCTTAACAAGTTCATCATCATGATTATAGAATATGGGTATTTGAACCCTTAACTCAACATAGAATACTTGTTACCACTTATTAGGTAACTTCATTCCTTTAGGTCATCTGACCAAGGACTTTATGATTCTTTTTACACAAATCATTCCACATAGTTCACAAAGCTCATAACTCCTCTTATTACCCATTAATAGGCCACAAGGCATATTATGCCTTATAAAGCCCATAAAAAATTTCAACAAATAAAACATCATACATCACACAAGGCTCATTAATTTCCAGATTACCTCTCACTGAGCAATAAAGCATATGAAGGCTTATAAGGCCTATAAAACATTTTCAGTATACAAAGCATCATAGCCCATAAATGGCTATGATCATCCTCTCAACATACCTCCATGATTAATACTCATGATAACAATCATGTATCAGTACCATGCAGTACAAGGGTTTTCTTACTACATTCATAACTCATCAATTTGTATTTGAGCTTCACATAGAATTACTCTCTGTTAAGAATTCACATAGCATCACCCTATATTAGGGTTTCACATAGTGTTACCATGTATTAGGGTTTCACATAGCATTACCATGTATTAGGATTTTCCATAAATAACCATATAGGTTCTCAAGATCATATTATTAAAGATCAAGACCTATTCCATTGTTTCACACAACTAGGAATCAATATCGATAACATAAGTATTCAATCATATTTATTCACATCATTCATCATTAAATGAATTATCAACACAAAGTATAAGTTTCTCTCTCATCCTTATTAGAATATGATTGCATCATAGTCTATTGATTTGGATTAACCTTTTCATAAGACACGTTAGCCTACACTTTCAAAGTGCATTACATCTGAATGTAACACCTGACATGACACACTTCATGTGTCACTCATCCAAATATATTGGATTTAAAATACATTAAAGTATATCACACTTGAGGTGCTAGATGTGATATCTATCATATTTTGATGTATCACTTCCCTAAACACCATTACCTTACTTGAGTTCATCCACTTAGCTTGCATTAGGGTATTTCCCATCCTAATACTTTATACACCAGTGCATCGCATTTATCATGTAATGTATTGGTCACAAGTCACTGTATTTAGAAAATACAACCATTGCTAATGATATTGACTCATCTTTGAGTTAGGAACTATTGATATAAGGATATCCACTATCAACCTCTTTAGATGTTACACTTGTCAATATATTAATCCCTATTCCATTATTAGGGATAGGATTTTCCATGTTTATAAATTAAGGTTCACATAGAATCTCCCATAAATATGGGTTTCACATAACATTACTCTACTTTAAAGTTTCAATAACATCCTCATATATCAGGGTTTCACATAGTGTTACCTGAAATTAGGATTTCATAGCACATCACCCAGTGTTAGGGCTTCACATAGCATTACCCTGTATTAGGGTTTCATATACCTTTACCCTATTTTAGAGTTTAGGGTTTACCATTCACATCCAAGTAGGGTTTCTTATACCCTATTACTCAAATTAGGGTTAGGATGTACAATTCCCATAAATTTGGGGTTTCTTACATTATTACACTGAATTAAGGTTACATCATCACCCTAGAATAGGGTTTCACTCAGTTTTTCCCTAAATAGATTAGTGGCTCAATAATCTTTTCAATCAAGGTTTCATGATCTCATTATTCTGGATCAAACCCTAATCACATATTTTATTTATAATGAGAGAATTATGGCTTAGTTATGTAAGCATTCCTCTCTCTATTTCTCTCTCTATCATCCTCTCTAGGATGTTAAGTAGTTCAAGACTGATCTAGGTTAGCTCTTCATTTAAGTACACACAGTTAGGGTTAACCTTTATAATCACCTTTGGTCTACATCATTATCAATGAAGTAGCTAACTGACCTTTAATCATATTAGGCATCCAAATGGTTTAACCAATTTGAACCTCAAAAAGTCTTGGTCACTTAGACCCCAAACGGTCTTGGTCACTTAGACCCCAAACGGTCTTGGTCACTTAGACCTCAAATGGTCTTTACCAACTAAGTTCAAACGGTTTGAAACCGTTTAACAAGGTTGGTGCTTGAAACCGTTTAGATAAAACATATTGAAACCAAATGAACTTGGGTCTCCAAACGGTTTGAGACCATTTGGTCTCAAACGGTCTTAAGACCGTTTGGTCCAAACCCTCTCAAAACCGAATGGACCAAAAAGGGTCTTCCATTACTTAGTCAATTTAGGGTTTCAATCATGGAGCCATCTATCAATTGAGCCACTGATTTATTCTTCAACTGAACCATTAAATCACCCTTCAATTAGACCCTCAATTAGGGTTTTGAACCCAATTGAACTACGGTTTATAATCAAGACACCATCAATTAGGGTTTTGAAATCGAGGAACCATCAATGGTTGACATTGTGGAACTAATTCGATTGAAATCATTGAATCACCACTTAGCTATGTCATGACCTAACCTCAAACGGTCTTGAGGTCATTTGGATGACCTTCAAATGGTCTTGAGACCGTTTGCCCAATCCATTATTGAAATCTATGGAATTCAGTTGGGTTTGCATCATTGAATCAATCATCAATTGAGCTATTGATTGTATTTCAATTTGATATCATTAGATCTTTAACCATCCAATCATGCTTCATCATAGACTTACAAACGGTCTTGGTTGACCTCAAAACAGTCTTGAGACCATTTGGGTGACCTCCAAACGGTCTTGAGACTGTTTGGGCTTAGTCAACCCAAAAATTAATTCCATCAATTTAGAAATTCAACACTCAACCCGATTAGGGTTTCTAATTGGAGGATTGTACATATATTGAATCATTCAATTGGATCCATTGGATCATCATACAAGGTGTACTAGGGTCCTGACCTCAAACGGTCAACCCATCCACACGGTCAACTCCTCTAAACGGTTTGGGATCCAAACCTCCAAATGGTTTGCAAACCGTTTGGTCTCCAAACGGTTTGGTGAAACCATTTGGACCAAGGTTACAAAACCGTTTGCAATAGATATTTGTGGAGGTTTGTGCTTATGATGATGTCATCATCATAAATCTATAAACCCACAAATCTTTCTGTGATTTTCATGGTGATTGCATCAATCAACCAAATAAAATTCCGAGAATGAAGAAAAAATCAACAATTGATAAGGAATTGAATGCAATAACAATATTAAGGGTTCAAGTTATAAAACCCGCCTTCAATTGAGCTTCAAAGCTTGGAGCTTCACGTCAAAAATAGTGTAAGAAGCTTTTGCAACCCTCCCAAGGCTCGTCCTCAAGCTTTGGAGTGAAAATATTGGCTAGGATTGAAGATGGAGTGAAATAGAGAAGAAATCATGCATTGTTTTGTGATTTCCACCATGAATTCAAGGTAAAAGAAGGTCAAGAAGCTTACCAACAGGTTGGGGGTCGTACTCCTGTTTCTCCCAGCTCCCTTGGTCGTTTTTACAAGCAAGAAGTGAAAGGGGTTTCGAAATTATCCCTTCACCTCAAAGATAAAGGAGCTTATATATGAATTTTATTGAAAATTCATTTAAGAGAAAGAAAGTAGGAATTATCTCCTCAACTTTCTTGCCATATGCCCCCTTTTCTTCCTTAGGTAGGAGGCTATCTTCTTTTCCTTTTATTCCTCTCAATTATCCACATTTTAAAGGAAAACAAACTAAGCACCTTAAATCATATAATAATAATATCCATAAGTGAGTGGATATTACTTTTTCTTATAATAATGTGAGTGAGTTATCCACTTAATTTGGATATCTTCGTGCCTTTGCAAGGCACATGGTCGTCCAAACATAACAAAACTCAACCATTATAGTTTTGGTTGATGGGAAATCCAATTAATATAATTAGTTTTGCATTAAATTGGATTAGGGTTTCAATTATGCTTAAATCTTGATTATTTTAATATTAAGATTCTCTCTCCTTCAAAATGATTCAAATGAGGCGATCCTCTCAAATTATTTTATATACCTGATGCCAAGAATCACGAGGGAACCTCTTGAAGTGGTATTTTGCATATTGAACCCTAGATTTTGGGTAAATTGCACATTACACCAAAACAAGGTTTTTAATGCATAACATTGCTCAACAGACTCTTTCTAGTTATTCAGGCTTGTAGAAGCCATACTACTACATCATACTCATTACCATGATGCTTCAAAACATGAGGAACATTGTATCATGTACAATTTGCAAGTTAACCCCTCAACTTGGGTAAATTGCACTTTAGTCCAAAACTGACAAAACATTATTTCAACATTATTCAAAAGGGACTAAAATTGAAATATAAGTTCCTCTCGAGCCTTAATTACTTTTAGAGAGATAAGAGAGAGCATATAATCAAATTCATTAAGCAAAACATCTAGGGTTAAACATAACCCAGGTCAGGGATGTTACAAATTATAAACCCCTAACAAGGATTTTGTCCCCAAAATCCCAGATAGCAGAAGATAGTTGTTACTCATGTCATCAAGTCCCTAATTATCATCTCAATGTCATGAAGATACCATAGATCTTTAATCCACACATGATTATTCTTAAGAAAATATTTTCAACTTGATAAACTTTTCCACCATAATTACACTTGTTCCTTCCATTAGTTCAACCTTATCAAGGTTTATGTTTATGCAGAGCATAAACCCCTAACATATGATGTTCATATTATTTTGTATAACTAGATTGATTTATCAATTGGCTAATATAGGTAACCAACATAAATACCTTACTTTGGTATTCATCATATGTATTGAGAACACATCTCATCCTTATCATATTCGATTCCCTATTGTTACCACCAAGGGTCCACATGCACAAAGTATATCTTTTACTTTAGGACATTTCTTGTTCCATATATCATTATCTTGGAACCAAAGTCCAAATCAAACTGATACTTTTCTAAGTATCCATCAACGGATTATTTTCTAATCCAAATACATCAACTGTCATAATATTTACTTGATTGTCATGTAAATGAAAGGAGAACATAAAGTATCATACTCCTATCATTACCCAAGGTTGTTCATCAAAGGGGAAACATATATATATATATATATATATATATATATATATAACATACGTAATCCACTCAACAATCCTTTATTTGTTTGGGAAAGTTCACTTAGCACTTCCTATGTAATTAGGAAAGTTCACTTAGCACTTCTTATGTTATTAGGAAAGTTCACTTAGCACTTCTTATGTTATTAGGAAAGTTCACTTAGCACTTCCTATATGACTGGGAAAGTTCACTTAGCAAACCCTATATAATTAGGAAAGTTCACTTCAACAATCCCTCTGTTATTGGGAGAGTTCACTGAGCCATTTCCTATTTAATTGGATCACTTAACAGTTCCTATTTAATTGGGAAAGTTCACTGAGCAATTTCCTATTTAATTGGAAAAGTTCACTTAGAAGTTCCTATTTAATTGGGAAAGTTCACTGAGAAATTTCCTATTTGATTGGAAAAGTTCACTTAGCAGTTCCTATTTAATTTCATTATACTCTCTAGATTGTTTCAGAATGACTACTTAATCAGAGTAATCAGAAAGATAACAATCTAAGAGTTCCATACTTGCCTTATATCCAATAATCATATACCTAGCCAGGGTATACAAGTATTGAGATTAGGTAGTATGCACTTTATTTACCATCATGTTCTTCACTTTTCAGATCATTATACACACATGATTTTTTCATTTCTGGATTTTATTTAGGCATCACTTCTATATCTCATCTTTTATCACATAGATAAGAGAGATTATAAAGCATTTTAAGGGGCACTGAGTAAAATGTAAATTCTCATCTTACTTGTGTCCTTATAGGACTAGTCAGGGAAAGTTTAAAAACAACTACTTTCTTATTTTTAACACATAAAATCATAAAATGAATATCAGAATGAATCTACTTCATCTGATTGAATATTGCATCAGATTGATTCATTGCATAGAACATCACAGTTGTTTGTTGTTGACCCTGTGCTTGATTGTTAGGTGGAGATGAACCAGCTTGGGACACTTGCCCACATCCTCTAATATCACTAGAAAATGGCCTCCTTTGTGAGACTTGCTGACTCTGTCCCTGGGGTTGAGTCATTATTGAATTCCTGTCTGGACAATCCTTTGCTAGATGTCCCGGTTGTCTACTTTGGTAACAGATCCTGGGTGCAAAACAGGGTCTGTGAGATCCAGTCACCGATGTTGATGCTATGCTGGGGGCTCTACTTAGAGCAATACTATGATCCATACCCCTACTTGATGTCCATTGCGTCTGGGTATGGAATCTCGATGGTGCTGCCGATGCAGAAAATCTCAGCTTCTTAAAACTTTCAGATCCTTGTCCTTAAAACTGAGTGTATACCTTCTTACCACTGGTCTGTCGTTTCTCGATTTCATACCTTTCTATCCTCCTTACTGACTCCACAAAAGTGGAAAACCTCTCCCTGTTCTCTAAAGCAGGCACATGAGTGGTTAGTTCAACATTCAACCCCTTCTCAAAATGTCGAATTCTTTCCTTATCACTAACTACCATATGCGGATAAAACCGCAATAGCTCCATGAACTTAGCTTCATATTCACTAACGCTCATCTGTCCTTGTCTGATCTTCTCAAATTGAGAGATATTCTCATCTATATATGTCTTAGGGAAGTATCTACTGATGAAATCTCGTCAGAATACCTCCCATCCAATCTCTTTGCCTGGTCTCTTATCTTCTTCTATCATCCACCAGTGACCAACACTCCCTTTTAGGAGGTACACAACATGTCTTACCTTTTCGACTTCAGGAATATCAAGGATCCTAAAAGCCTTCTCCAGTTCCATCAGCCACAAATTAGCATTCGCTAGATCAGATGTACCAGCATAATCTATGGTTCCAACCTGATGAAGCCTCTCAAAAGTCTTTCCGACTCCATATCCCTCATGGTGGGCTGGTGCCCTAGGTGCAGGTGGTGGCATCCTATCTACCATGTGTATCATGGTTGTTAGGAATTTCTCAAATAGAGCATGGAGGGCTAGGTTTTCTATCACAACTGGATCAATCTGGGGTTGTTTAGGTACATGCCCTTCCCTATTCTGGTCTCTTGCACCTCCTCCTGGTGCAGCAACACTTCTATCAGCAGCGTGTTCTTCGTGTGCCCCAAACATCTTCAAGTTTTTCTTCTCCTCCTCTATGAGCAGAAGTCACTATCAGACGAACTGGAAGACACTAGAACAGACTCAACATCTTAGTCCTATGTCTCTGTAGACTCAGCGAACCTAGAGCTCTGATACCACTAAATTGTGACACATCATTCGAATAAAACATTATTAACTAAGCGGAAGTGATCACTAAGCAGCAGATTACCAAAAATTAGTAAAAATTAAAACCATTTTACAAAGAGGTCCACACATAGGAAAACTCTTTCATAAAGAACCGGAGTAACTTAATTACATACTGGTTCACAAGTACATGTCCTGTATCATATTTTTCTGAGGATTACATACTTCAACTGCTCTATTAAACTAAACACAGATAGTATGGCATCTCGAGGCACTAAGCCAAAATCTCAAAAATACTAACTACTACTCCAAGGACCTGAGAGTATAGAGATGACACATAGGACTCTATGTACATCTATACAAGGCATATCATCTAGTGTCTCCACCTGAGACTTCACTACTGTCCCTACTGCTGCTGTTGCTGTCCTTCACCTATTGAAGAATTCCTGCCTCCTCGTCCGCGTCCACCTAAAAATGTGGTCCCCACGGGGGGTGAGACAATTGTAAAATTGCCCCAGCGGGAGATATAACTCTCCGCCAGAAACATTATTATTGCAGTTTAATAAGATAAATCTGAATAGAAGAATCATTATTGTTTTAACAACAGTTGCTTCATTGTCTAACAGATGAGAACATTGTTCTTATCTAAAGAATTGTAGCTATAACTTGATAGAGAAGCATGTCACTTATCCATTAAGGAATATGTATAACATTTATTCACTATAGAATTATAACTGCAACATATACTCTCTTCAGGCTTAGATCACATAGCTAATGCCTGGCATTGTCTTTGTGGAGTCATGGCATGTAGCCATATTCTTTTAACAAAGTATTGGGATCTTAATCCCTCACCTCAACAAGTACAATTCCATTTCTTAACAAGTTCATCATCATGATTATAGAATATGTGTATTTGAACCCTTAACTCAACATAGAATACTTGTTACCACTTATTAGGTAACTTAATTCCTTCAGGTCATCTGACCAAGGACTTTATTACACAAATCATTCCACATAGTTTACAAAGCTCATAACTCCTCTTGTTACCCATTAATAGGCCATAAGACATATTATGTCTTATAAAGCCCATAAACAATTTCAATAAATAAAACATCATATGGCACACATGGCTCATTAATTTCTAGATTACCTCTCACTAAGCAATAAAGCATATGAAGGCTTATAAGGCCTATAAAACATTTTCAGTATACAGAGCATCATAGCCCATACCTGTCTATGCTCATCCTCTCAACATACGTACATGAATAGAAATCATGATAATAGTCATATATCAGTACCATGCAGTACAAGGGTTTTCTTATTACATTCATAACTCATCAATTTGTATTTGAGCTTCACATAGAATTACTCTGTGTTAAGACTTCACATAGCATCACCCTGTATTAGGGTTTCACATAGTATTACCATGTATTAGGGTTTCACATAGCATTACCCTGTATTAGGGTTTTCCATAAATAACCATATAGGTTCTCAAGATCATATTATTAAATATCAAGTCCTATTCCATTATTTCACACAACTAGGAATCAATATGGATAACATAAGTATTCAATCATACTTATTTATTCTCATCATTCATCATTAAATGAATTATCAACACAAAGTATAAGTTTCTCTCTCATCCTTATTAGAATATGATTGCATCATAGTCTATTGATTTGGATTAACCTTTTCATAAGGCACGTTAGCCTACACTTTCAAAGTGCATTACATCTGAATGTAACAACTGACATGACACACTTCATGTGTCACTCATCCGAATATATTGGATTTAAAATACATTAAGGTATATCACACTTGAGGTGCTGGATGTGATATCTATCATATTTTGATGTATCACTTCCCTTAATACCATTACCTTACTTGAGTCCATCCACTTAGCTTGCGTTAGGGTATTTCCCATCCTAATACTTTATACACCAATGCATCACATTTATCATGTAATGTATTGGTCACAAGTCACTATATTTAGAAAATACAACCATTGCTAATGATATGGACTCATCTTTGAGTTAGGAACTATTGATATGAGGATATCCACTATCAACCTCTTTAGATGTTACACTTGTCAATATATTAATCACTATTCCATTATTAGGGATAGGATTTTCCATGTTTATAAATTAAGGTTCACATAGCATCTCCCATAAATATGGGTTTCACATAACATTACTCTACTTTAAAATTTCACATAACATCCTCATATATCAGGGTTTCACATAGTGTTACCTGAAATTAGGATTTCACAGTACATCACCCAGTGTTAGGGCTTCACATAGCATTACCCTGTATTAGGGTTTCATATACCTTTACCCTATTTTAGGGTTTAGGGTTTACCATTCACATCCAAGTAGGGTTTCTTATACCCTATTACTCAAATTAGGGTTAGGATGTACAATTTCCATCAATTTGGGGTTTCTTACATTATTACACTGAATTAAGGTTACATCATCACCCTAGAATAGGGTTTCACTCAATTTTTCCCTAAATAGATTAGTGGCTCAATAATCTTTTCAATTAGGGTTTCATGATCTCATTATTATGGATCAAACCCTAATCACATATTTTATTTATAATAAGAGAATTAGGGCTTAATTATGTAAGAATTCCTATCTCTCTTTCTCTCTCTATCATCCTCTCTAGGTTTTTAAGTAGTTTAAGATTGATCTAGGTCAACTCTTCATTTAAGTACACACAATTAGGGTTAACCTTTATAATCACCTTTGGTCTACATCATTATCAATCAAGTTGCTAACTGACCTTTAATCATATTAGGTGTCCAAATGGTTTAACCAATTTGAACAAAAAGTCTTGGTCACTTAGACCCCAAACAATCTTGGTCACTTAGAACTCAAACGGTCTTGACCAATTAAGTTCAAATGGTTTGAAATCGTTTAGCAAGGTTGGTGCTTGAAACAGTTTAGACAAAACATATTGAAACCGAATGAACTTGGGTCTCCAAACGGTTTGAGACGGTTTGGTCCAAACCCTCTCAAAACCGAATGGACCAAAAAGAGTCTTCCATTACTTAGTCAATTTAGGGTTTCAATCATTAAACCATCTATCAATTGAGACACTGATTTATTCTTCAATTGAACCATTAAATCACCCTTCAATTAGACCTTCAATTAGGGTTTTGAACCCAATTGAACTAGGGTTTATAATCAAGACATCATCAATTAGGGTTTTGAAATTGAGGAACCATCAATGGTTGACATTGTGGAACTAATTCGATTGAAATCATTGAATCACCACTTAGCTATGTCATGACCTGACCTCAAACGGTCTTGAGGTCATTTGGATGACCTTAAAATGGTCTTGAGACCGTATTCCCAATCCATTATTGAAATCTATGGAATTTAATTAGGGTTTGCATCATTGAATAAACCATCAATTGAGCTATTGATTGTATTTCAATTTGATATCATTGGATTTTCAACCATCCAATCATGCTTCATCATTGACTTCCAAACGGTCTTGGTTGACCTCCAAACAGACTTGAGACCGTTTGGGTGACCTCCAAATGGTCTTGAGACTGTTTGGGCTTAGTCAACCCAAAAATTAATTCCATCAATTTAGAAATTCAACACTCAACCCGATTAGGGTTTTGAATTGGAGGATTGTACATATATTGAATCATTCAATTGGATCCATTGGATCATCATCCAAGCTGTACTAGGGTCCTGACCTCAAATGGTCAACCCATACAAATGGTCAACTCCTCTAAACATTTTGGGATCCAAACCTCCAAACGGTTTGCAAACCGTTTGGTCTCCAAACGGTTTGGTGAAACCGTTTGGACCAAGGTTACAAAGCCGTTTGCAATAGATATTTGTGGAGTTGTGTGCTGATGATGATGTCATAATCATCAATATATAAACCCACAAATCTTTGTGTGATTTTCATGGTGATTGCATCAATCGACCAAATAAAATTCTGAGAATGAAGAAAGAATCAACACTTGATAAGGAATTGAATGCAATAACAATATTAAGGGTTCAAGTTATAAAACCCGCCTTCAATTGAGCTTCAAAGCTTGGAACTTCACGTCAAAAATGGTGGAATAAGATTTTGCAACCCTTCCAAGGCTCTTCCTCAAGCTTTGGAGTGAAAAGATTGGCTAGGATTGAAGATGGAGTGAAATAGAGAAGAAATCATGCATTGTTTTGTGATTTCCACCATGAATTCAAGGTGAAAGAAGGTCAAGAAGCTTACCAACAGGTTGGGGGTCGTCCTCCTGTTGCTCCCAGATCCCTTGGTATTTTTTTCAAGCAAGAAGTGAAAGGGGTTTCAAAAATATCCCTTCACCTCAAAGATAAAGGAGCTTATATATATGAATTTTATTGAAAATTCATTTAAGAGAGAGAAAGTAGGAATTATCTCCTCAACTTTCTTTCCATATGCCCCCTTTTCTACCTTAGGGACGAGGCTATCTTCTATGCCTCTTATTACTCTCAATTATCCACGTTTTAAAGGAAAACAAACTAAGCATCTTAAATCATATAATAATAATATCCATAAGTGAGTGGATATTACTTTTTCTTATAATAATGTGAGTGAGTTATCCACTTACTTTGGATATCTTCGTGCCTTTTCAAGGAACATGGTCGTCCACACATAACCAAACTCAACCATTATAGTTTTAGTTAAAGGGAAATCCAATTAATATAATTATTTTTGCATTAAATTGGATTAGGGTTTCGATTATGCTTAAATCTTGATTATTTTAATATCAAGATTCTCTCTCCTTCAAAATGATTCAAATGAGGCGCCCCTCTCAAATTATTTTCTCTACCTGATGTCAAGAATCATGAGGGATCCTCTTGAAGTGGTATTTTGCATATTGAACCCTAGATTTTGGGTAAATTGCACATTACACCAAAACTAGGTTTTTAATGCATAACATTGCTCAACAAGCTCTTTCTTGTTATTCAGGCTTGTAGAAGCCATACTACTACATCATACTCATTCCCATGATGCTTCAACACATGAGGAACATTGTATCATGTACAATTTGCAAGTTAACCCCTCAACTTGGGTAAATTGCACTTTAGTCCATAACTGGCAAAACATTATTTTAACATAATTCAAAAGGGACTAAAATTGAAATATAAGTTCCTCTTGAGCCTTAATTACTTTTATAGAGATAAGAGAGAGCATATAATCAACTTTATTAAGAAGAACATCTAGGGTTAAGCATAACCCAGGTCAGGGATGTTACACTTTTGATTTCAAATCAACAGAGACATGTGAGTCTTGTTTGTTGGGAAAGATGAAAAGGTTCCTTTTTCTAGTAACAACGAGTGGGCAAGTGATCTATTAGGACTCATACATATTGATGTATGTGACCCTTTTAGATCAAATGCTAGAGGTGGTTAGTACTTCATTACCTTTACTATTGACTTCTATAGGTATGACTATGTTTACTTGATGAAACATAAGTCAAAAAGTCTTAAAAATTTCAAGTATTTCATGAATGAAGTACATAACCAACTTGGTAACAGTATTAATCACTTTGTTGTAACTGAGGTTGAGAATACTTAATCCAAGAGTTTGAGTACCTTCTACAAGACCGTGGTATCGTATCATAATGGACTCCACCTAGAACACCACAACATAATGGTGTATCAAAAGAAGGAATCACACATTACTAGATATGATGCAATCAATGATGAGATTTGCTGATCTTATGTTATTTTTTGGGGGCATGCTTGACAAACCACAATGTTTACACTTAACCATATACCATCTAAATTGGTTCAAAAGACATCATATGAGAAGCATCCCATGATGTTGTTTATGAGGATTTGTGGGTGTGAAACTTATGAGAGGAGACTATTTTCTACAAATCTTGGACCCAGATCAGATAAATGTTTGTTGGATATCCCAAAGAAACCATGGGTATTACTTGTATAACCTATCTAACAACACAGTGTTTGTTTCCAGGGATGCTGCATTTGTAGAAAAGGAATTTATTTCCAAAGGAATCAATGGGAGGAAATTAGAACTCGAAGAGGTTTGAAACAAACAAGAAAACATTGAACCTGTAGAGGTACAGAAAGAACAAGGAGACTCACAAATTGTTGTGGAATCTCACATTTCTCATGTAACATAAGAACCTCATAGATCTAGTAGGACACACCTTGAGTTTGAAATATTTGGTTATCTTATGACTCAATAAGGAAGTGATTTGGTCATAAATGATGAGCCAACAACCTATCTAGAGGCTATTGAGGGACTAAAGTCTGAGAAGTGGCTTGAGGCCATGAGATATGAGATGGAATCCTTGTACACTAAAAAGGTATGGACCTTGGTGGATCCATCTGAAGGGGTAAAATCCATAGGGTTTAAGTGGGTCTTCAAGAAGAACACTGACATGGATGGTAATGTACAAACCTATCAAGGCAGATTGTTTGCAAAAGGTTTCAAACAAGTTCAAGGTGTTGACTATGATGAAACATTTTCACCAGTTGCCATGGTTAAGTCCACTGGGGTCATGCTTGCCATTATAGCTTATTATTACTATGAGATTTGGCATATGGATGCTAAAACTTCTTTCCTTAATGGAAATCTTCTTGAGGATGTGTACATGGCACAACCTAAGGTTTTATAAATCCAAAGGAAGACAATAAAGTCTGTAAAGATACAAAGGTCAATCTATGGATAGAAGCAAGAATCACAGAGCTAGAATCTTCAATTTGATGAGACAATCAAAGAGTTTACCTTTAGTCAAAATGAAGATGAACCTTGTGTGTACAAGAAGGTTAGTGGGATCATAATTGTATTCCTCATATTGTATGTAGATGACATACTATTGATGGGTAATGACATTTCAACTTCACAAATGGTAAAGAACTGATTGGGAAGTACCTTATCTATGAAGGATTTAGGTGAAACATCCTATATCTTTAGAATCAAGATCTATAGAGATAGATCTAGAAGGCTTCCTGGCCTAAGCCAGAGTACATACATTGACAAATTGCTGAAGAGGTTCAACATATAGGACTCAAAGAAAGGGAATTTGCCCATGTCTTATGGAATTGGCCTCTCTAAAGCCCAATGTCCCAGTTCTTATGAAGAACGGGAACACATGAATAAGATTCCATATGCATCTACAATTGGATTTATCATGTATGCAATATTATGCACTTGTCCCAGTATCTCGTATGACTTAAGCACGATGAATAGATATTAGTTAGACCCTGATGAAAGTCACTAGGATGTCGTAAGGAACATCTTTAAGTACTTGAGAAGAATTAAGGATCACTTTCTTATTTATGTAGGTGAGGAAGAGTTGGATCTAAGGGGTTACACTAATGCAAGCTTCCAAACTGACAAAGATGATTATTGATCGCAATCCAGATTTGTGTTTTGCCTCAACAATGGAGCTGTAGGCTGGAAAAGTTCCAAGTAAGAGATAGATGATGATTCTACAATAGATGTTGACTATATTGCTGCATCTAATGTAACAAAGGAAGCTGTCTGGATCAAGAAGCTCATCAGTGAACTTAGGGTGGTTCCAAGCATTAGCAAAGTAATAGAATTGTATTGTGACAACAATGGAGCCATTACATAAGATAAGGAACCCAAATCGCATCAACATTCCAAGCACATAGTGTGATGACTATCACCACACTAAACAAGGTTACGAAAAACAAAGTGCAGAATTATCACTAATAACATTATTACCACAAAATAGGGTAAATTTGAACTAGTTGCAATTAAATTTTCTCAAGCAGAAGTATATTACAGCTAGCCTTCAACACATGCTATCTGCCTTTCATATATACCAAAATATGTTACATATTATGTTCAAAGGCTATCTAAATGATACATTTTATAACCTATCTATATGTACATACCATTTCTATACATTCATGGCGATAAGCCTACGTGTTGATAAACAAAACACAAAATCTACCCAAAGACCTGAGAGTATAGGGATGATACATAAGACTCTATAATACACTAAACCAGTAGCATGTTAAACCTTCAGTCAGCTACTATTCTCCTTGTTGCTTCACTCCTGCACCACGACCTCAACCTTCTCATTCACAACCACCTAAAATGTTGTGGAACCCACGAGGTGAGACCAAACGTACCAACGAGAGTTATAACTCTCTGCCAACATATATTATCAACATAATACTATAAAGAGCAGTATAAAGTAGATAATTCTATTTAAATAGTTTAAGTATCTACAACTGAGTAGTAGAACATTTTCTACTATTAAAAGGAATATGAAGAACATGTATAACTATCATAACTAAACATTATAAGAAATAAGGCATGGGGTCATCCAATGTGATTCATATTTCACCCTAAGAAAATATAATACATGGCTGTTTAATCATTTTTATTATAATGCCCTGAGAAATTGAGGTGTACAACTCAAATCCAACTGACCACTGCTAAGTCAAGATCAGTACCATATGAGATCAATGGAAGAGCCAAACTTCATTATCATCACCAGCACTACTCGGTCAGTTCAAGTCTCCAATGCAGTGACATAATAGTCAAACTGCTATACAACAATACTCATATCTATAGTCCTGTAGAGACATCAACTCATAGTCAAGCTATGGTCCTGTAAAACAACTTGTAATGACCCCGCCTCCTGGTAACCCCCAATTAAGGGAGACCCGAAGGTCAGAGCCATTATTCAATTAACAAGATCAAAGGTTCGACAAATAATCAGTAATAATTATGAAATTCTACTAACTAACTGGAATTTGGTATAAAATTAAAACTTTACTTACCTTTAAAAACTTTGGAATTCTATCTATCCAGACCTTGAATTATTCTATCCAATCCTCCTTGTACTTTATTTCTTATTTCTACAATGTGTCACTTTACTATTTGTTCTTTCGATGGTTGTTCCTAAAACGCCGACAAACAAAACGTCGGTCAGTATATCGAAATATACTAGTATGTGGGAACAACCAAAATCTTGAAAATATGGCTAACAATTTAATAATCACAATCAAATTAATTAACAAGCCAATTTACACTTTTTAGTATGACATTCTCCACCACTTTTGCCCTAACCCTGGCATACCCACCTTAGGGTTTCCTTTGCCAATGACTTAAGGCCACCTTCTCAATCCCGAGCTTGGTGCCTGGGGGTCACCACTCATGGTGCCCACTAGTCATGCAATATCATAGGCCACCTTCTCATTCCCGAGCTTGGTGCCTGGGGTCACCACTCAAGGTGTCCATTGGTCTACCCATCTGGGCCTGACCTTTGGCATCATCCATCAGGGTGGCATGTAGGTGCGAGAATACATACTTCTATTTTGAATGTGATAATCATAGTGACTTTATGATTTGCAAGTATGAACATCCAAACAAATAATTTGCATTCAATGCGATTAACCATCCAAAAAATCCTCAAGAAATTAAGGCGGTTATTCATAATTAACCACATACCTAATTTGATGATTTGAACAGAAATATCCATGCAAATAAGAATCCAAGCAAGCAAGCATTTTCAACAAGATCCTGAAATAATAACGTAATTCCCTTTTTATTATTCATGTCATCAAGATCCATTAAAACTAGCTCTCTTCCTAAGGTTTCTAATTCACTTTTAGGGTTTCTATTGCAATTAGGGTTTCCCTTCATCTTTTACTATTTAAACCCTAATTTAACGCAATTGATCACAAACCCTAATTATTTCCACATCTAATCCTTAGTTTTGGATTTAAGGATAATCAACCATTATATAAGTCCATTAAGCCTCTTTTACATTAAAGCTACAATTTTTATCCTCTTTAACTCATGACAAAGTCATTATGCTCATTTATCATCAATTCGTAGTTCATTATGCTCTAACACTCATATGAACGTTATTTACCATTAATTCTACCTTGATTCAATAAAAAACCCTAAATTCTATATTAAGGTTATTTATCTACAAATTTGGAACTTTAATGCTCGAAATAGCCTAGGATAATTATATCTCATCTTTATTCACCACTTTGAATAATTAAATCTATTAAGAGTCGAATTTGCCAACATTAGGGTTTTAAGGCCCATTAAAGCCTATTAATGCACATGGAACCCTAAATTAATATAATTATGTGTAAATCTCATCCTTTTAGATCATAATGTGTCTTTTTATAATCAACATGTTAACAATATTCGAATTAACCTATTTGTACTTATAAAGCTATCCATCATCATTAATTTGGATTGCTAATCAAAATTAATACCCTTTTCATCAAAATAATATACTTTTGCAAATAAGAACCGAATAAGTTTCTCAAATTATTTTTAGCGTTTTCCTCATATTTTTATGATCAACTTTCATGTATAACTTATTTTCATCTGGGCTACCAATCTTTAGTTGCAGTTTATGCAAGATAAATACTTTTAAGCCAATAAGAAAGTGACACATCGACCAAGCGAGCTTACTTTATTTTCCATGCAAAACGGCTGATTAATCTTCTACCCTTGATCCCTTCTCATGGATGCCAGGGTAGGGGAGTCTTTTCTCCCTTGTTCATCTTCCACCTCTCGCCAACGCTACTTACGCGAGCAACAACCAGGCCGTGGTCAGCCCAGAGGTTGACCCAGAGCCATAGGCCACCAGAGAAGCACCCAAGGTGCAGATCTTAGCGTCAGACCTCTCTGATCTTAGACGTGGTCTCAATTCCTTCTATGCTTTCCGGAGTCACCAGGATGGAGGAGCTTTTCTCTAGCGAGGTAGCTTGAACCAGGGTGGGGTGAAGACCAGCGCTTAATGTGAAATTGCATGCAGGGTCGTGATCGCGGAGAGCAACGAAGTGTCTTAGAGAAGTTGCATCTCAACTGGGGTCAACAAACCTCCTTTTATAAGAGGAAACTCATGGAACCACCCTGCCTATGTGGCCATTTGGGAAAAATTGCTAGAAGCAAAGAATCCCTACGAAATCTAGGGTGGGTGCGATCGGCTCCATCTCCTGGATCCAATGGAAGGGTTTCCAAAAGTGCTCGTGCCTTTATCCTCAGGGAATCACCCCCGAAAAACCCGATATCCTAATCCTACCTTACTAACCTATCGCAAGCTAGGAGATGGGCTCATCACCGTCAGATCTAGATATGACGACCCTGAATGCACGCGTCAGAAGCATAATAGGAAAAGGAATTGTGACATTTAATGAAATCCTATTACTTTAGGAATATTTCCAAAATTCATAATTCCCAAACCATTTGTCCAATTAATACCAAATTTTAAGGGAAAGTCTATAAAGACTTAATGCACATATGTACCAAATTTGAGAATCAAACTCGGAAGTATGCGATGTCTTTCTTTATATGCAAGTTATCACCTAATTATATATATTTCTCACATATTTTCTCTTTCTGTTACCATTAATTATTATTATGAGTTCCTTGAACCTCAAGGAACCTTAATGGCTCGAAATACCATCTTGGGAATATTCCTTAGCCTTTTATTTACCTTTTATCCATTATTTCTCATATCTTGTTTATTTCTTATTAAAATATCTCTTTTTGAGGATTTCTCTTTATCTTTATTTTTATTTTCCTCATTGGCATTCCCTTTTAACATTAGGAATCCTTGGGATACGAAATTCCACCAAGGATTACTCAATTATACCCCTTTTCACTTATTTTCCACATTTTATCAATATTTTCAATTTATTTCTTAATAAAGAAATATTTAATTGATCTTTTTTTTTTATCAAAAAAAATTGATCTTTTCTTTTCTTATTGCTCTCTTTATGCAATTTTGGACTCCTTGGTACCCAAGGAACCCAAGAGGCATGAAATCCCTCCTTGGATTTGCCTTCTAGAGGTTTCTACCTCTTTCTTTTCTCAAATATTCAATTATTCATTCACTAATTGAATTTTCTTGTTATTTGGGCCCAATAGCCAATAAATCCCACAACACAAACATCAAGGCTATTGTAAACAAAATCCATTTATTCGGACCATATTATATCATTATTTGCTCAAATATCTTTAATATGAGAAATTGAATTTCTCACCAAAAGAACCCAAAAATTGGGGTTGTAACATCCTTCCCCTCTCATAAGAATTTTGTCCTCAAAATTCCATCAAGCAAGCAAACAAACAGGATAAGTCTTTCGTATGTCCATCAGGGCTACCATGTGGCTTCACCCTTTCCATGGTGCTTTCCAAGAACCTTCATCATCTCATATTCTTCCATTTGAGTTATTTCTTACCTTGGTATATCGTACCCTCATAGGTGACTCAGGACATTTCAACCTCTCAAAAGCTGAATAGGTTCAAGGCTCAACACATGGCTTGGGTACCTCACATAGTGCTCTAGATCAGGCTCATGTAACACCTTATACATCATGTTATCCATAGGGGTAAGGCTAAACACAACCATCTCCACCAATCCATCTCAAATGGACCCATATATCGGGGACTCAGCTTTCTCAGCTGTAGCTTAGAGGGGTCGGATTTTCACATCACATATTCTCCCACAGTGAACTGCATATCAGTCTTCTTTGCATCAGCTCGTGACTCATGTCACCACTGGGCTCTCTCTCTCAGCCATTGCACGATCAAAGCGACTTCATCTGCACACACTGTGGTTCTTTTCTGACCTTCGTGATGCCTCCTTCACCAACATCATCTTAATGAAGCGGTGACCAACACATCCTCTCTATAAAACTTCTTACATCCCGATAAGGCTATGGTGGTTAACATCACATCTTAAGAACTGTCTCTTTGTATCACCCTGAACAAGCACACTTTCTCTCATCAGACCCTCTTGTCTGGGTCACACTAACCGTTAGTATGGGGTGTTAAACTGTACTATCATCAAGTTCTTCACGTACCCACTCCAATTTTTGGAAGGGAACCTTTAGATCAAACTCAAAGACCTTCAAAATCGCATCATGGTGCAGTTGAACCATCTCTTTTCATATGTAGTTCAACCAGATCTGTCCCTTGACAGAACTCTTTCTTTCTCATGTTATCTATGTAAGGCAATCTACCGTAACCCATATATTGAATCTTGACCTTCCTTGGTCTAGGGGAGACTTACCACAACTTCCATAGTGGTGAACTCCCACTCCCTCTTGGTGACACTTTATCCTCTATGTCCAAGCATTGGGTTACTGGTGTTCGTCCTTCACCTACTATCATGCATGGCAACATACTACCTACAATTTATCTTAAGCACCCAAAGTGCTACTGTCACTTACTATCTTTGTAGTATCACGGTGTATGGTGATCTTAAAACCTTGATCTCATGTATGTCACAATTCCTCAAGATCGATGCCTCAGAAACCCTAAACCACTCTCAATAGGGTTTTATTACCTTCCTATACAAAGAAGTGTATCTGAGGTTCTATCACCAACCTTTCACTACATCAAGGTCTAAACTGGCTAACCAAACAACCATTAACTTGTTCAACATACCTTGTTACATCCGAGTGTTAGCCAAAACACATCTTCTTTCCAAACTTAGGGTTAGCCAAACAACCTCAACTTCTTCTAGCCTCTAGCTAACTAGGCAGCTGGATCTCAACCATAGCATTCATTACCACTTCTTATCCTTAGGTGTTAGGTAATGTTGAAGACATACAACTCCATGTATTATACTTATCATCTCAACTCAAACCCTAAGTTTGTACTCATCAAGAACACTCTCTGATCTCATCATTATGGTGATCGAACTCAACCTTGCATAACTTGCAATTCCACTTAGCTTCTGCTAAAAACATCCTCATTTCTCTTGCTATTTGTAAACCATCCATGTATTGTTTACTCCACCAGGGTTCGTTATCATCCTTGTCCTCATTCCTCATAGCAACGTTCTAACTCGCTTCATCTTTTATCCTTGGTGTATGGCATGCATACTATCCCATCTCTCCCTCCCATAACAAGAGGAAATAAGCATTTGGCGGTCGTCCAAACACAAAGTTCTTCTTGTTGTAAGAGTAGAGATGATACATCCTACATTGCCAGTACACCTTCAAATCTAAGTTGAAACGTGCAACTTATGTCTCTACATCACAAACATCATGATATCAGAGTTACTTCCATGGAAAACTGGTCTCGAACCTACTTGGGTCACCACACAATCCTTGGTCATCTCCTCTAGGTCTATAGGGTGCCGACACTTTTGGGGTCATCCCTTTTCCCTTATGCATCTAGAGAGTGCCCTACTCATCTGCCCTTTGGGTCCCATGAGTTCATGAAGGTTATCAATCTCCTAACCCATGGCCCTTAGACAATGATAGCTGTTACCTCCCGACCCTATGGTCATGTGCAACTAGGGAATTAGGCAACTCCTTCTTCCATCGGTATTATCCCTACCTGACCCTAGGATAGACTTAGGATTATATCATAGTACATGTTCAACTTAGAACCTTACCCAATCCTTCATCATCTCTCTCTACATTCTTGGGTTGTCTTTCATCCTTTCTCAAGGATCATGGCGACCTGCCTACCTTGGTCAGGCCCCATACTGGTTACCTCCATGGTAACACCTCCACATGCACATAGAGATGGTTATCTATGGGTCTATAGGTTCATTCTCATGCCATGTAATCTTCACTTAGCTTCTCAAGATCCTCTGAAACCTCAACAAAATTGGTATACACCCTACAAAAGGGTCCCTCTCCCAGGATGGGAGGAAACTATACCTTGATAACAACAGTCACAAACGTCCTTATGTTTAGGGTATACATCCACATGAGCATGCTTAGCCCTAGCAAGCTACTAAGGCACAAGAAGACACCTACGAAACCATGCTAGGTTATACTTGTTTTCATACTCATCATTAGACCAACTTTGTTGTGAGGGGTTCATCAAACATACCCTTAACGTAAGGGATTTCCTTTACCTCTACACATGAGGAGTACCATGCTCAAAACTATAGAGACTCAAATCTCATCATGAGCATTAGATACACTGCTTCCCCTCTTAGGCCTAGGAACCCTAGGTTCACCTTTGGGTGTCTGACTGCATGCTCAAACTCTTAATCATGAATCAAGCATGTCCAAGGTATGCCATGTACTCCCATGATCCTTTTATATGAGTAACACCTAAGAGTTGAGTCCTCCTCAAGGATAACCAACTAGGTATAAAGCCCCACAACTAGTTACTTGAACCTCCTCAGATCTAAGGCACTCTTTGTCTCATCTCAGCAGGTAAACTCCTATACAATAGGCACATAGGTTCCAGAAGCATCACCCTCTCTTTAGGGTTTGGTTCCCCTAAGGCCACCAAGATAATATCATCCTCCATGGATCAAGCACGAGGCAACCACTATCATCCACTTAGGTCGCATCATCCTCGACCTTCCGTTGTTACTCATGTCTTGGAATCTAAGCTTCCAACCCTCTTGCTTGAGTCTTGCTTTCTCTCTCTAGAGTTAACTCTATGTCTAGCCATACTACTAGAGGTTCTCTCTCCATGAAGGATCAAGCTCACAGACATAACTCTACGTGGGTGAAGCCTATGCTCAACCTTATGTTTGCTCATGATTATCCATAGCCCCTTATGCTTATCTCATAAGCCATCCATCATGTCCTTCTGGCCTCGGTTTAAACTTACAACTCATACTACTGATGTACTCTGGGTACAAGCTATATCCTACTTGCAATAGCTCATAAGGTTTCTATAGGTTCTTCTCTAACCTCATCCATGAAGGAGCTATCCTTCGCTCAAACATGCACAACCCTTCTCAGGGTTGGGTTGCCAAAGGTACTTGGTTATCAACTTCTCATGGCTCATATGGCATCCAAGGGATGTCTATCCAAACACCTGGTCTACCATGACATCTAACTCATCATGTCATCTCCCTCTCTAACCTTCACTTAGGGTTAGGTTTAACGTCATCCTCAAAGGATGTGCTAGGTTTCTACTTCTAATGGAGGTCTCTACCTCCAAGACTAACTCTCTCTACTCATCCTCCTGCCAAGGAGGTCTATCCTCAGGCCTCTCCTGAGGGCAATGACAACTCGTGTCATACGACCTAAGCATGTATCTATTCCTTTTACACTTACTCTATTAAGCTTATGTCCATGACATCTTATTTACATGCTTTTCATTAATTTGATGGAGGATCCCTTAATCCTTACCAACCTTACCCATACCTCAAGAGGGTGAGGAGAAGAGAGGAAAACCCTAATCCTTAAGGTCCTTATCAGAATTTGAGTTGAGAAGGAATGAACAAGATGAGAGAGTCCTAAAGGTATCTTAGTTCAAGTCATGTCCTAAGACATCGGCCAGGCAGTCACACAATCCGGGAGTCCTCGTATTCCGACTAGCGGTGCGGAGGAAAATATTTTCAGCCCCCAGAAGTGATCCTATTCTAGACACCTCAATCTTTCGGACAATCCTCTAATAACCCCCTTGGGTTCTACATAATTTGTAAAATTTATTAATTATTAAAGATTAAGTGAGGAACCTACGCTCTGATACCAATTGTAACGACCCCGCCTCCCGGTAACCCCCAATTAAGGGAGACCCGAAGGTCAGAGCTGTTATTCAATTAACAGGATCAAAGGTTTGACAAATAATCAGTAATAATTATGAAATTCTACTAACTAATTGGAATTTGGTATAAAATTAAAACTTTACTTACCTTTGAAAACTTTGGAAATCTATCTATCCAGAGCTTGAATTATTCTATCTAATCCTCCTTGAACTTTATTTCTTATTTCCACAATGTGTCACTTTACTGTTTGTTCTTTCTATTGTTGTTCCTAAAACGCCGACAAACAAAACATCGGTCAATATATAGAAATATACTGGTATGTGGGAACAACCAAAATATTGCAAATATGGCTAACAATTTAATAATCACAATCAAATTAATTAATAAGCCAATTTACACTTTTCAGTATGACATTCTCCACTGCTTTTGCCCTAACCCTAGCATACCCACCTTAGGGTTTCCTTTTCCAATGACTTAAGGCCACCTTCTCAATCCCGAGCTTGGTGCCTGGGGGTCACCACTCATGGTGCCCACTAGTCATGCAATATCATAGGCCACCTTCTCATTCCTGAGCTTGGTGCCTAGGGTCACCACTCAAGGTGTCCATTGGTCTACCCATCTGGGCCTGACCTTTGGCATCATCCATCAGGGTGGCATGTAGGTGCGAGAATACATACTTCTATTTTTAATGTGATAATCATAGTGACTTTGTGATTTGCAAGTATGAACATCCAAATAGATAATTTGCATTCAATGCGATTAACCATCCGGAAAATCCTCGAGAAACTAAGGTGGTTATTCATAATTAACCACATACCTAATCTGATGATTTGAACAGAAATATCCATGCAAATAAGAATCCAAGCAAGCAAGCATTTTCAACAAGATCCTGAAATAATCACGTAATTCCCTTTTTATTATTCATGTCATCAAGATCCATTAAACGTAGCTCGCTTCCTAGGGTTTCTAATTCACTTTTAGGATTTCTATTGCAATTAGGGCTTCCCTTCATCTTTTACTATTTTAAACCCTAATTTAACACAATTGATCACAAACCCTAATTATTTCCACATCTAATCCTCGGTTTTGGATTTAAGGCATAATCAACCATTATATAAGTCCATTAAGCCTCTTTTACATTAAAGATACATTTTTATCCTCTTTAACTCATGACAAAGTCATTATGCTCGTTTATCATCAATTCATAGTTCATTATGCTCTAACACTCATATGAACGTTATTTACCATTAATTCTACCTTGATTCAATAAAAAGCTCTAATTTCTATATTAAGGTTATTTATCCAAAAATTTGGAACTTTAATGCTTGAAATAGCCTAGGATCATTATATGTCATCTTTATTAACCACTTTGAATAATTAAAGCTATTAAGAGTCAAATTTGCCAACATTAGGGTTTTAAGGCCCATTAAAGCCTATTAATGCACATGGAGCCCTAAATTAATCTAATTATGTGTAAAGCTCATCCTTTTAGATCATTATGTGTCTTTTTATAATCAACATGTTAACAATACTCAAATTAACCTATTTGTACTTATAAAGCTATCCACCATCATTAATTTGGGTTGCTAATCAAAATTAATACCCTTTTCATCAAATAATATACTTTTGCAAATAGGAACCAAATCAAGTTCTCAAATTATTTTTAGCGTTTTCCTCATATTTTTCTGATCAACTTTCATGTATAACTTATTTTCATCAGGGCTACCAATCTTTAGTTGCGGTTTATGCAAGATAAATACTTTTAAGCCAATAAGAAAGTGACACATCGACCAAGCGAGCTTACTTTATTTTCCACACAAAATAGTTGATTACTCTTCTACCCTTGATCCCTTCTCAGGGCTTCCAGGGTAGGGGAGTCTTTTCTCCCTTTCTCATCTTCCACCTCCCGCCAGCGCTACTTACGCGAGCAACAACCAAGCCGTGGTCAACCCAGAGGTTGACCCAGAGCCATAGGCCACCGGAGAAGCACCCAAGGTGCAGATCTTAGCGTCGAACCTCTCCGATCTTGGACTTGGTCTCAATTCCTTCTATGCTTGCCAGAGTGACCAGGATGGAGGAGCTTTTCTCTGGCGAGGTAGCTTGAACCAGGGCGGGGTGAAGTCCAACGCTTAATGCGAAATTACGTGCAGGGTCGTGATCGCGGAGAGCAACAGAGTGTCTCAGAGAAGTTGCATCTCAATTGGGTTCAGCAACCCTCCTTTTATAGGAGGAAACTCGTGGAACCACCCTGCCTATGTGGCGGTTTGGGCAAAACTACTAGAAGCAAAGAATCCCTACGAAATCTAAGGTGGGTGCGATCGACTCGATCTCCTGGATCCAATGGAAGGGTTTCCAAAAGTATTGTGCCTTTATCCTCAGGGAATCACCCCCAAAAAACCTGATCTCCTGATCCTACCTTCCTAACCTGTCGCAAGCTAGGAGATGGGCTCATCACCGTTAGATCTAGATCTGACGGCCCTGAATGCACACGTAAGAAGCATAATAGGAAAAGGAATTGTGACATTTATTGAAATCCTATTACTTTAGGAATATTTCCAAAATTCATAATTCCCAAACCATATGTCCAATTAATACCAAATTTTAAGGGAAAGTCTATAAAGACTTAATGCACGTATGTACCAAATTTGAGAATCAAACTCGAAAGTATGAGATGTCTTTCTTTATATGCAATTTATCACCTAAGTATATATATTTCTCACATATTTTCTCTTTCCCTTACCATTAAATTATTATTATGAGTTCCTTGAACCTCAAGGAAACCTTAATGGCTCGAAATACCATCTTGGGAATATTCCTTAGCCTTTTACCTTTTATCCATTATTTCTCATATCTTGTTTATTTCTTATTAAAATATCTCTTTTTGAGGATTTCTCTTTACTTTCTTTTTATTTTCCTCACTGGCATTCCCTTTTAACATTAGGAATCCTTGGGATACGAAATTCCACCAAGGATTACTCAATTATACCCCTTTTCACTTATTTTCCACATTTCATCAATATTTTCAATTTATTTCTTAACAAAGAAATACTTAATTGATCTTTTCTTTTCTTATTGCTCTCTTTATGCAACTTTGGACTCCTTGGTACCCAAGGAACCCAAGAGGCACGAAATCCCTCCTTGGATTTGCCTTCTAGAGGTTTCTACCTCTTTCTTTTCTCAAATATTCAATTATTCATTCACTAATTGAATTTTCTTGTTATTTGGGCCCAATAGCCAATAAAGCCCACAACACAAACATCAAGGCTATTGTAAACAAAATCCATTTATTCGGACCATATTATATCATTATTTGTTCAAATATCTTTAATATGAGAAATTACATTTCTCACCAAAAGAACCCAAAAATTGGGGTTGTAACACAACTAGTCTGCCTTGGTACATGGCACAACACTAGAGAACAAGCTCATACATGGCTGTTCTATAATTGATATTATACCACTGTTTAAATCAATTCAAGGATACTGTGAGATGAATCCACTTGCACCCCGCATATTCAATAATATGCACTTTGAGTTTCCCATAGGAGTTACTCATTTCACCATCCAACTTGATACCGACGCTAAGGATGTATCTATGGTACATGGCAACTACATGATTAGGGTTTCACTTGATTAGTCCAATTAAGTATCTTTTAATGCATCAATCAAGTTACAATGTATAAAACCTAAATAGATTCTACAAAATTAAGGTAAGATGTAACTTTAGAATATATGAAACATATTAAGTGAGAACTTGTCTCATCATCATATGACACTTGTAATACTGTCATTTACCTATGTCATCAATAATACCATATCATTGTAGGATTTCACCTCAAACTGTGCTGAAGGCACTTGCTAGGTCATTGGACTCATTCATATAATTCTGCACAATTGATAACACATTATATCTCAACAATGTTCATTATCACCTCCCTGTGTTATATAAGGTTGACCACAAAGCTAACATAGTCATGTCATTCATTTCACATGCAAGATTAGGTTTACATAATCAATATAGAGAATCAATATTATGAAATACAATTCATCACGTAAAGTGAGCACATAAGTCACAAGAACAGATTAGGGTTAGGGTTTGTACTTAGCAAATTAGGGTTACATAATATCATTCAACTTGTAAACCCTAATATCATCATTAACCACATATTTGGAGAGTTCTACAATGAAGCACCATCATTAATGTTTTGTCATTTATAATTACATTACATTATGTGAGCCATTACACTATGTATTACTCTTGTATACAATTATATGTATCATCCTTTCTCACTCACACAACATAGTGTAATCTACAATGCGTGCGGGGTCTGTGTCATGACCTGCAACAAATGTAGGGTATCTTTTGCCTACAACGCATGCAGACAGCCTCAACACAAGTTCACTCACCCACGACACGTGTAGCACATCTCTTGCCTGTGACGCTCACCTTGTTCACTCGCCTACGATGCTCACCTTGTCATAATTTCATAACCGTGCAGCTCCAAGGAGTGTCACAACTGAAACGCTACAAAACAACACTTCAAGCAGCTATGCTGCATCAGCCAACAAGGTGTAATAACCATCTTAAACCACCCTTTGCATAGTGTTCTTTAAACTCTAAAACATGTAACATATAAGGTCATTTAAAGGATCATAATTAAGGAGATACATTCCAAGTTTCTCATACATGTAAATAGAACTATAACTTTCTATTGTTCAAGATGGGCGGATCATAATTTGAATAAAATAGTTCTATAAACAAGAAAAAGTATAATGTTTTAGGGTTAAAGTAAGAGCATTCCTTCATGGGATAATACACAGAATAAATCCTAAACACAATCATCTCTTCCACCATGAAGAGCATGTTTTGAGATTTAGAACAGTAGTATATGATCAGGTTTAGGATGCATATAATAGGTGAAGAGAGATGCTAGAAAACCCGCCTGATATTGATCATGAACAACCTCCCAAGACTTAAGCTCCAAAAGCTTCAACCAAGCTTCAAAACATTGGCCAAAGGTTCACCTCCAAGAAGAAGAAATCCATGATCAGAAGAGAGTCCAGGAAAAGGGAAAATAGATCCTAGGACAAACCAAAAAGGAAAAGAGAAAGGGTAGATATCATCCTCTCACTAGATGCCACCATGTCAAAGCATAGTCTAAGGCCTCTTTTGAAGAGGAGATCTTAAAGAAGAACTGCCATGCACGATCTAAGGCCAAGAAGGAAGGAGAAGATGGAGGTTTTATAAAAGAAAACATGATATAGATGAGAAGATTACTTACCAAGAGACGATTCTCAAAGAATCACCACCAAAGGTTAACCCTAGCACAAGATCTAACATGTACTAAGGATTGACAACCTAAGGACCAAGCTCTGATCCTCCTTGCTCCTGAAGCTCCAAGAATGGTCTCAAGGTAGACGAAGGTGTATAGAGCCTAAAATATTAGCTTGAAAGGAAAGGAAGGGATTATATATCTAAAGAAGGAGGGAAGTAGATATCTTTGAGGTGTCAACACATTAGATCACAAAGGAACACCTGTCCTTCAAGAAAAGAGCCCTATTTCCTCTTTCATGCAAAAATAGAAATGTCCATGTTTATCCAACAGATGCGTCATGATGTCTAGGGTCAATTGTCCCCCTTGTCACGGTCGAGACACTCTCATGCACCCTCTTGTCTTGACCCAAACCCTAATCACCATAGCATGGTCGAGACACACAAAATACAACTGTCGTGACCATCCTATCTCTAGGGTTTCTTGATCACGACCATGCATCCAAGCATGTGTCTCGGTCGTGACCCTCACCACAAGTGGTGTAATGGTCATAACCCTTAACCCTAACTTAGTCACCATGTCAACCAAATAACCCCATAAACCCTAATATCACTTGATGATGCCACATATTCAATTGTGATTCAGTCAAGATGCCCCATATCACCATATTTTCTCTCATGATGTTAAAACATAAGAAACACTCCCTATATGTGAAAATTGCAAAGTAACCCTCCCTTGGGTAAATTGCAAGATATTCCAAAACATGTACAATATGACAAAGATAGCCCAAACATTATTCAAATTGGACCCAGTTGAAAGACAAGCATGCCACATGATATTAAAACATCTCAAAAGATAAAATGAAGGTTTAAGCATATTAATACACCAAGAAATTACAATTCAGCACAAAGCTAGGTCAGGGGTCTTACAACTATAAACCCGTAACATGGATTTATCCCCTTAAATCCTACGTAAAAAGAGATAGATACTTCTTCAGCATCTCATCTTCAAGCTCCCATGTGGTTTCCTCAATGCCATGATGAGCCACCAAAATTTGACTAATACAATGTACTTCTTCTTCAACTTCTTGATCCTTCTATCCAGGATCAAAACCTGACCTTCTACATAAGATATATCATTGCCCAACTCCACCTCAATAGGTTGAAGTGTCAACTCTATATTAGGGTGACACTTCCTCAATATAGAGATATGAAACATAGGATGTAACTTGTGCAACTCATGTGGAAACTCTAACTTATAAGCCACCTTCCCAACACGTGCAACCACATGATAAGGTCCCATATATTTGGGAGATACTTTACCATTTTTCCCAAACCTAAGAACACCTTTCTAGGGAGAGACTTTGAGGTACACTATTTCACCAACCTGGAACTCTAAAGGTCTATGACAATTATCAACATAAGACTTCTATCTATCTTGAGTTGATTTCAATGGTTGTTGAATGACTTTGATCTTTTCTATTGTCTGCTGTACTAGCTCAGGACCCAAAAGCTGATATTCTTCCATCTCATTCCAACATAAAGGAGATCTACAACATCTCCCATACAATGCTTCATATAGTGCCATGTCGATTCTCCTTTGATAGCTATTGTTGTATGCAAACTCTATCAAGCTAAGATGTATAACCCAACTGTCCAAAAATTGCAACACACAAGCTCTCAAAAGATCCTCCAAGGTTTGTATTGTCCTCTTAGACTATCCATCTTTCTGTGGATAGAACACAATGATGAACCTCAATTGCGTACCCATTGCTGTATGCAAACATTCCCAAAAGTGACTAGTAAATTGAGGACCTCTGTCTGACATGATAGTAGTTGGGATACCATGTAGACGTATGATTTCATAAACATACACATGTGCAAGTTTCTTAGTTGTATACGTTTCCTTTACTGATAGAAAGTGTGTTGACTTAGTCAACCTATCCACTATTACCCAGATGGAATCACGACCTTTGATTATCTTTAGAAGTCCAGCCACAAAGTCCATTGTGATATGATCCCACTTCCACTAAGGTATAGTCAATGGTTTCAAAGTCCCTACAGGCTTCTAGTGCTCCACTTTAACATGTTGACATACTGCACACTTGTCTATGAACTCAACTTGTCCCACTTCAAACCTGGCCACCAATACAAATCTTTCAAATTTTGATACATCTTGGTGATCCCTGTATGCATAGCATACATAGAAGTGTGAGCCTCTTCTAAAACTAACATCCTCAGATTGTCTATATCTGGTACAACTACTCTACCATGATAACATATTGTCCCTTCCTCATATGCATAAAAGCCATCTCATTTCTCACTACCCAACTCTATCTAGATCTCTAGTGTCATAGTATCATTCTGTTGCACATCTCTGATCTGTTGACTCAACATCAACTTTACTTGTAACTGTGCTAATAGACCTACTAATAGTGACACTTCTAACTGTTCATTCATCTATCAAAGAGAGACCAACATATCTCTCTTATGACACACCAAAGCACTCAACTGTGCTTGCTCAGAAGGTGATGATGAAGAAGACTTCTTGCTCAAGGCATCTGCTACCACATTCACCTTTCTTAGATGGTAGTCTATTGTGCAATCATAATCCTTAATCAACTCCATCCGATGTTGTTGTTGCATGTTCAACTCCTGCTTTAAAAAGATATATTATAGGTTCTTGTGGTCGGTGAAAATCTAACACTTCTCACCATACAAGAAGTGTCTCCATATCTTTAAGGCATAGACCACCGGAGCTAACTCCATATCATGTGTTGGGTAGTTCTCCTCATGTTTCTTAAGATGTCCCAAAGAGAAAGAAGTCACATTCTTGTCCTGCATCAGCACACAACCTAGACCGTTCTTAAATGCATCACAGAAAATGATATAACCTTTTCTCTACTTTGGCAGCACTAACATCAGTGCATTAGTCAATTTATCCTTCATAAGTTGAAAGGAATGTTGACATCTATGTCCCATACGAACGACACATCCTTTCTTGTAAGCTTTGTTAGGGGTAACACATTTGCACTGAAGTTCTTAATGAACCTCCTATAATATCCTTCCAAATGTAGGAAGCTATGAACCTCTATGGTTTCTTTAGATGATCCCACTCCAACACTGATTCCACTTTCCTTGGGTCTACACGGACTCCTATGGCAGATATTACATGCCCTAGAAAAGCTACCTCCTTTAACCAGAACTCACATTTGCTAAACTTTACATATAACTGATGCTTCCTTAGCAAAGACAAAGACTGACGTAGGTATTGTTCATGATGCTGACCATCTCTAGAATAGATTAGGATGTCATCTATAAACACAACTACAACTGGTCTAGATGTGGTCTGAACACTCTGTTCATCAAATCCGTGAATGTTGCTGGTGCATTGGTTATCCCAAATGACATTACCACAAACTCATAATGACCATACCTAGTCCTAAAGGCTGACTTAGGTATGTCATATACCTTAATTCATAACTAATGATAACCCAAACTCAAATATATCTTAGAAAAGATGGTGGCACCTCATAACTGATCAAACAAGTCATCTATTTGTGGCAACAAATACTTGTTCTTAATCATCATCTTATTCAACTATCAATAATAAATGCATAACCTCATTGATCCATCCTTCCTTTTAACAAATAAAATGGGATCACCCCAAGGTGACATGTTTAGCCTGATGAAACCTTTCTCAAGTTACTCCTACAACTACTTTTTCAGTTCCCGCATCTCAGTTGGTGCCATTCTATATGGTGTCTATGCTATAGGTTAGGTACCTAGAACTAGATTGATTTCAAAATCAATCCCTCTAGGAGGAGGTACACCTGGAAACTCATTAGGAAATACATCCTCAAACTCCTATACAATTGGAACTTCCTGAACACTAGGACCCTTTTCCTTTGTATCCACCACATGTGCCAAGAACACATCACAACCCTATATCTTCCATTTCTCTATTGTCATAGTTGAGACTAAACATGTCAGAAGGATTTTCCTATCACATTGGAAAACCCATGCAACATCACCTTCTACAAACATCTTCATCTTCACACTACAATCTAAGATCACCCAATACTTTTCCAAAGTATCCATTCTAAGGATTACGTCGAATCCATGCATTTGAAGTGGTAGGAGATTCACTTGAATTCCATGTCTAGAAAAAGGAAAGAATACAAGACAAGCACACTTCCCGTAGCTCGACAGAACCAACTAGAGGAGTTTCCATATGAAGACTGTCATGTCTATAGCTAACAAGTAAGAAACAATTAGCTATCACTTCTCTAGTAATGAAAGAATGTGTTGCACCTGAGTCAATCAAAATAGATATAAAACTTGAAGAAGACAAATCAAAATCATATAATTCCATCTGACCTGTCACGACCCTCGGGTTGATGACTCCCTCTAGCTGACTCATGGCATAGAATCAAGTCATTGCTTGTTTCTTCCCTCTACCTCTGTTAGCATGTCCTGATGAACTGACTTGTGACGTCTATCTGCATCTTCTGCCACTGTGTTGTTGTCTCTATTACAAACTCTACTAACTCTTCCTTGACTATTGGGTCACCTCCTAATACTTCACAGGGCAATACCACTTAGTATGCCCCACCCGTCCACACTTGAAACAAGTCTATACCTCATACCATGGCTTAGACAGCCCTGTCACAGACACTGACGTCGCACTGCGAGCTCCCACATGTGGAAAACTATGGCCTTTACCTCTGCGTTGTGTCCACTATGGCTGAGTCACTAATCTTTGCTGAGACTATGGTGCTAAGTACCTAGGCTTCTTGAAGCCTCTTGAATATTGTCCTTGGTATTGTGCAAGCCTCTTCTTGGCCTTTGCCTCATGTTTCTCCATAATTGACCATTCTACCCTATGAAATGACTCCACAAAGGTGACAAATCTATCTCTATTCTCTAAAGATGACACTAGGGTTGTCATCTCAATACTCATGCCCTTCTCAAAATGTTGAATACTCTCCTTGTTTGTTGTAGCCATATGTGGACAAAACCGTAGAAGCTCCATGAACTTGTCTTCATAAGCACTGGTTGACATAGATCCTTGTTGGATCTTCTCAAACTATACTATCTTCTCATCCAATTAAGTCTTAGGAAAGTATCGACTTACAAAATCCCATATGAATTCTTCCCATTTAATCACAACTACCTACCTTTTCTCCTCTTCAATGGCCCACCAGTGGCCATCACTCCCCTTCAATAGATAGACAACATATTTCACCTTGTCCTCCTCGGGGATGTTGAGGTTCTTAAAAGCCATTTGTAGTTCTGTTAGCCGCATATCTACGTCAGCTGGATCAGACGTACCTACATATTCCAACACTCACATCAGAGTCTCTCAAAAGTCTTTCCAAACCCATGAGTTTCAACACTGAAAGCAGCTGTCCTAGGTTGAACTACATGCATCCTATCCATCATGCGGATCATTTTAATCATAAACTATCCAACCACAGTCTCTAAAGTAGGGTTGGCTACATTAGTTGGATCTAATTGAGGCATCTTGGGCACAAATTCTACCCTCTCTTGCCTCCTAACAACATCTCCTAGTGTAACAACGTTGTTCTCTGCAACATGCTCACCATGTTCTCCATACATCTTCTCTACCTTCTTCTACTTCTACAATAGTAGAAGCTACTAAAAGATATACTAGAGGACATTAGAACATACTCAAACCCTATTCCTATGTCCCTGCAGAGTCAGTAAACCTATAGCTTTGATACCACTGATTTGTGACGACTATCGCCACACTAACTAAACAAAGCACGATATTATCACTAATAATATTATTAGCACAAAATAGGGTAAATTTGAAACATTTGCAATTAAATTTTCTCAAGTGGAAGTATATCAAAACCAACCTTTCATATATACCAAAATATGTTACATATTATGTTCAAAGTCTATCAAGCCATAACTGATACATGTTATAACCTATTTATATGTACAAGCCATTTCTATACATTCATGGTGATAATCCAAAATCTACGTGTCAATAAACAAAACACAAAATATCCCCAAAGACCCAAGAGTACAAGGAGGACACATATGATTCTACAAGACACTAAACCAGTAGCATGCTCAACCTTCAGTCAATTACTGTTCTCCTTGCTGCTCATCTCCTGCGCCATGACCTCGACCTCCTCATCCATGACCACCTAAAAAGTTGTGGAACCCACAGGGTGAGACCAAACGTCCCAACGAGAGTTATAACTCTTCTCCAACATCTATTATAAGAATAATACTATACTATTTAAATAGTTTAAGTAGTTACAACTGAGCAATAGATCATTTTATACTATTAAAAGGAATATGAAGAACATGTATAACTATTATAACTAAATAGTACAAGAAATAAGGCATGGAGTCATCCAATGTGATTTGTATTTGACCCTAACCAAATATACTACATGGCTGTTTAATCATTTTTATTATAATGCCCTAAGGATTTGAGGCGTACCACTCAAATCCAACTGACCACTACTAAGTTGAAATTAGTACCATATAAGATCAATGGAAGAGCCGGACTCCATGATCATCACCATCACCATCACCATCACAACTCATTAATTTCGAGTTTGCAATGCAATGACATAATAGTCAAACTGCTAAACAACAACTTATAGTCATAGGTATAGTCCTGTAGAGATAGAAACTCATAGTCAAGATGTGGTCCTGTAAAACAACTAGTCTTCCTTAGTACATGGCACAACACTAGAGAACAAGCTTATACATTACTGTTCTATAAATAATATTATATTGCTACTTAAATCAATTTAAGGAAACATGGAGATGTATCCACTTGCACCCCACATGTTCAATAATATGCGCTCTGAGTTTTCTGTAGGAGTTACTCATTTCACCATCCACCTAGATATTGATGCTAAGGATGGATCTATGGTACATGGAAACTACATGATTAGGGTTTCACTTTATTAGACATTCCAATTAAGTATCTTTTAATGCATCAATCAAGTTACAACGTACATACCCTAAACAAATTCTACAAAATTAAGATAAGATGAAAATTCAAAAAATATGAAACTATTAAGTGAGAACTTGTCTCATCATCATATGACACTTGTAATACTATCATTTACTGATGTAATCAATAATACCACATAACTGTAGGATTTCACCTCAAACTATGCTTAAGGCCCTTGCTGGGTCATTGGACTCATTCATATAATCCTGCACAATTGATAACACATTATATCTCAAAAATGTTCATAATCTCCACCCTGTGTTATATAAGGTTCACCACAAAGCTAACATAGTCATGCCATTCATTTCACCTGTAAGATTAGGTTTACATAATTAAGAGAGAGAAATACCATGATAGGATACAATTCATTACGTAACGTGAGAACATAAGTCACAAGAACATATTAGGGTTAGGTTTCATACTTAGCAAATTAGGATTACATAATATCATTCAACCTCTAAACCCTAATATCACCATTGACCACATATTTGGAGAGTACTACAATGAAGCACCACCATTAATGTTTTGTCATTTATAATTACATCACATTATATGAACCATTGCACTATGTATTACTCTTGTATACAATTATATGTATCATCCTTGATCACTCACACAACATAGTGTAACGATCTACAATGTGTGCAGTAGGTGGCACTACCTGCAATGCATCCATGATCTGCATTGTGACCTATGATGCGTGCAAGGTATCTTTTTCCCGCAACACGCGCAAGCAACCTCAACACATGTTCACTCACCCGCAACACAAGATGCACATCGCTTGCCCATGACACTCACCTTGTTCACTCACCCACGATGCTTGCCTTGCCATAGTGTCACGACTGTGTAGCTCCAAGGAGTGTCGTGATTGAAAATGTTGCAGAACAAAACTTCATGGAGCAACACTGCATCAGCTAACAAGGTGTAATGACCATCTCTTAGGGTTAGGGATGTGTTGCAGTTGAAACCAGCCCTTGCACAATGCTCTTTAAACTCTAAAACATGTAACATAGAAGGTCATTTAAATGATCATAATTAAGGAGATACATTCCATGTTTCTCATACATGTAATTAGAACTATACATTTTTGTTGTTCAAGATGGGTGGATCATAACCTAAATAAAATAGTTCTATAAACAAGAACAAGCATAATGTTTTAGGTTTAAAGAAAGAGCATTCCTTCTTGGGATAATACAAAGATTAAATCCTAAACACAATCATCTCTTCCACCATGAAGAACACATTTTGAGATTTAGAACAGTAGTATATGATCAGGTTTAGGATGCATATAATAGGTGAAGAGAGAAGTTATAAAACCCGCATGATATTGATCATAAACAACCTCCCAAGACTCAAGCTTCAAAAGCTTCAACCAAGCTTCAAAACGTTAGCCAAAGGTCCACCTCTAAGAAGAAGAAATCCATGATCAGAAGAGAGTCTGGGAAAAGGGAAAATAGATTCTAGGCCAAACCAAAAAGGAAAAGAGAAAGGGAAGAGATTGTACTCTCACTAGATCCCACCATGTCAAAACACAGTCTAAGGCCTCTTTTGAAGAGGAGATCTTAAATAAGAACCACCATGGATGATCCACAACCAAGAAGGAAGGATAAGGTGGAGGTTTCAAAAAAGAAAATGTGATCTAGAGGAGAAAATTACTTACCAAAAGACGATTATATAAGAATCACCACCAAAAGTTAACCCTAGCACAATATCTTCAACATGTACCAAGTATCAACCACCTAAGGACCAAGATCTGATCCTCCTTGCTCGTGAAGATCCAAGAATGGTCTCAAGGTGGATGAAGGTGTATAAATCCTAAAAAATTAGCTTGCAAGGAAAGGAAGGGATTATATATCCAAAGGAGGAGGGAAGAGAGATATTTGAGGTGTGAAGATATTAGATCACCAAGGAACACCTGTCCTTAAAGAAAAGAGACCGATTTCCTCTTGCATGTAAAAATAGAAATGTCCTTGTTTATCCAGCAGATGTGTCACAACCTCTAGGGTCAGTTGGCCCCCCTTGTCACGGTCAAGACACTCTCATGGACCCCCTTGTCTCGACCCAAACCCTAATCACCATAGCATGGTCAAGACACTTACACTAAAAGACAACTGTCATGACCATCCTATCTCTATAGTTTCTTAGTCATGACCATGCACCCAAGCATGTGTATCATTCGTGACCCTCACCACAAGTGTTGTAATGGTCACAACCCTTAACCCTAACTTAGTCACCATGTCAACCAAGTAACCCTAGAACCCCTAATATGACTTGATGATGTCTCATATTCAACTATGATTCATTCAAGGTGCCATATAACACAGTATTCTCTCTCATGATGTTAAAACATAATCAACACTCTCTGTATGTGAAAATTGCAAAGTAACCCTCCCTTGGGTAAATTGCAAGATGATCCAAAACATGTACAATATGACAAAGACAGCTAAAAAATATTCAAATTGGACCTAGTTGAAAATACAAGCATGTCACATGATATTTTTTTTGGAAGTCAGAGGGCTATTTTATTCATCTCACCCCTCTCGTGCAAGCAAATTGAGCAAGTTGTTACACTAATATAGATTCATAACAGGATTAAACATGGTTGTACTACTACCATTACAGAGGTCTAAGTTTATAATATCAACAAGGTCGGTAGGTGGGCTTCTATAGAAATAAAACCCACCATGGTTTTTGTTGTGGAACTTGGCCAGCCAGTCAGCTGCTTTGTTACCTTCTCTCTTCGTGAAGCTACATGTCCATCCTGGTTCCCTTCTAGCCTTCACCTCTTCTATCCACCTGACCAACTTTGGGAAATCTAAAAAGTTACCCTCAATAGCGAGCCTTGCATTTTTGGAGTCCGTTTCTATGGAGATGAGCCTGAAGTTTAGATATTTACCAATCTCAGTAGCTAAGGTCATTGCCATTACTTCTGCTTCCAAGGCATTATTAGCTCTCACGATCTTGCCCCAGCCACCTTGGCACTTACCCTCATGGTTCCTGCCGATCACAACAATTGCCGATCGGCCCATTCGTATGTTGAAGGTGGCATCTTTGTTTAACTTGATCGACTCCTTGGTAGGTCAGCACTAGGTGGATGTAGGTTCCAGTGTGGTCTTGATGGCGTCACTCATGGCCCAAGCTTTGAATGTGAGGGCGACATATTTTGTGACCATGGCGTGGACCTGAGTAACTATCATCATCTTGTTCTCGAACACTACCTTGTTTGTTCGGTTCCAAATGTGCTAGCAGCCTACCGCGAATAGCAGGTTGTTGGGCTCTAGCGCTGATAAGCATTTGTCCAACCAGCTCCACAAAGTCATTATTGCAAAGAAGGTCACCCACATATCATGACGAAGGATCAACTTCCAGGTTTGTGCCGCTTGTTCGCAATCTCTAAGAGCATGAAGAGTTGATTCCTCACCATTCTTGCAGATCGGGCAAGTGCTGTCACTGGTTAAGTGTCATACTCTTCTTCTGGTATTTGTAAGAATAGCCTCGTGACCCACGAGCCAAAGCATGAATTTGACCTTCATAAACGCTTTAAGCTTCTAAATCTTCATCCATTTTCCCTCTACCTTGATGTCCTTGCCCTCCCGCAGGACATTGTAAGTGCTTCTGGTGGAAAAGTTGCCCGAATCGGTATGGTTCCAAGCCCTCCTATCCGGAGACGCAGTACACTGTGGAGGATACATGGTTTTAATCTTCTTTATAGTGTTCGGTGGAAACCACTCCTTCAAAAGATCGATGTCCCATATGTTATCTCGGGTAATAAGGTTACTCACTGTCAGTTGTAACATGTTATCTGGGATTGGCTTTATAGCTACCTCTTTCAGAAAAGTGTTGTTGTCACACCAGTGATCAAACCAGATATTCTCTCCATTGATAGTGATCATTCTATAGTTGTTCAAGATGAACTTCTTCCGCTGTAAGGTCGCCCGACCTAAACGGGATATGTCTGGTAGATAATGGCCCTCATATCTTTCGAACCTATGCCATAAACCTACACACCACAGTGAGTTCCTAGCTGAACTCAGCTCCCAGGCATGTTTGGTGATCAGTGCTTCATTAAGCTCCCTCATTAACTTAATACCCATGCCTCCATGTTCTTTGTCAGATGTTACTTTATTCCATGCTACTAGAGATAGGGGGTGCTACTTATGGTTACCTCCCCATATGAAGGAACAAATACTGCTATCTACGCAATCATAAACTTTCACATGGATCACTGTGGTTTGCATTGCATATGCTGGAATGGCTGAAAGGGTGGATTTGGCTAAGCTCACTCGACCAGTGAGAGAAAGGGTTTGCACTGCCCATGAATTGATATTAGCTAACACCTTTTTGATGACACCACTGTACGTGTCATTTTTCACTTTCCCATGAATCAAAGGTACACCCGTGTACCTTCCCATGTTGTCTGTCGGGGTGAAGCCACTTAACCTGCATAAACTTCGCCTGGTTCTTTGAGGCACGTTCTTAGAGAAGTGTACATTGGACTTGTTAATTGAAATAACCTGTCCCAAAACAGCCCCAAAATCTTCAAAACATTTGAGTATAGCCTTCATCTCCCCAATATCCACTTTTGCAAAGAGAAGTAGGTCATTAGCAAAACATAGATGTGAGATCTTAGATACCTTGCTGTAAATTTTAACCGATGTCCATTTTTTCTCTGCCACAAGCTTATCGATGGGCTAGCTTAGTCTTTTAAGACATAGGACAAATAGATAAGGTGACAAGGGGTCTCCTTGATGGAGTCCTCTAGTGTCTTTGAAAGATCCGACCTCTTTACCTTTCCAAAGGATGGATGCATCACCACCAGATATAGAGTTAAGAATGTACTTTCTGATGGTTTTAGGCAGCCCGATTTTTATAAGAGTGTCCGCTATGAATGGCCAGGTCATTTTGTCATAGGCCTTAGATAGATCAATCTTTATAGCCATAGTTCTAGACACTGTCTTCCTCCACATGATGTAAAGAATCTCCTATGCAACTGTGATGTTATCTGCTATTTTCCACCCTAGTACAAAAGCACTTTGGGTCGGTGAGATCCATTCTGGGAGGTAGCCTTTCAGTCTTTCCATAATGATCTTTGATACAAGATTTAATACACATTTATTTAAGGAAATGGGTCTAAAATCCTCACATTGCTCATGTTTGGAGACTTTAGGAATGAGAACAATACTTGCATTGTAGAAAGAGGACTCCAGTTCCTTGCCTTTTATGGCAGTGCAAGATGTGGCTAGGAAGGAGTGTTTTATGGAATGCCAATTCTTCAAGAGGAACGATGTGTCAACTCTGTCGGGGCCCGGGGCCTTGTGGGGGTCACTGCGGGACAGAGTGTTGTGTATCTCGTGGAGAATCAGCAGACTTTCTATAGTTCTGGCTTCAGCAACAACCATGCATCTGAATGAACCTGTGTAGTTGCAAATGTCATCAACATTGTGGTGGACCGGTTCTATGAATAGGATCCTAAAATTTTGTAATACCATATCTGAGATACGTCCTTCGTCTGATATCCAGTGGCCAGACTAATCCTTCAACATAGTAACATTGTTCTGTCGCCTTCTTTGCTTAACAAAGGCATTATAAAAACTTGAGTTATTATCGCCATTCTTGAGCCAATTGATGTGGCTCTTTTATTTGAGGTCATCATCTTCCTTCCTTAGGACGTCAAGGTATTTCGATTCCATATCTCCAATAAGTTGAACTGTTGTACCGTCAAACCTGTTAGATAGGGAGTTCTAAAGAGTTTCAAGGCTGTGAATGATCCTCCGCTTTTCTTTGCCTCTCTGTTTTCTTTCATTTGCTACCCGGGAGATAATGTCTTTCTTTGCACCGCTGAGAGCCTCATGAAATTCCATGTTTGAGTTCCATTTGTTACGAATAACCCCTAGAAGTCACAATTATTAGTCCAAGACTCCCTTATGACAAACATGGAAGAAGGTGATCCTCTCGTTGTGGGATGCAAGAGGATGGAGTAGTGGTCTGATTCTGCCCTTGGGAGGTGATCCACCATAACCTGTGGATAATTTAATAGAAACTCTACATTGGCCAGGGCATGGTCGATCCGTTCCCATAGCTGACCATGAATATAAGTGTACTTGGGGCCGTTATACCCAATGTCAGGTAAACTTGCTTCAAGTATGGTGCTGTTGAAAGTTTGCACCTCTTTAAAATTATAAATAGAACTGCCCATTTTCTCCTCGGGTAGTAAGGTGGTGTTAAAGTCCCCTAATGCTACCCAAGGCAGAGCAACATTCTTACCCAGTGTAATCAAATGATCCCATAGCAGCTTACAGACTGAACTGTGCATGCTCACATATACAAATGTGCACATGAAGGCTTTATTGATGCAACAAGATATGAATTGTCTATGATAGTTCTTTATTTGGATCTCACAATCTTACTCATTCTAGAATATCCATATTCCACCTGAGAACCCGTGAGCTTCACATCGAAAGGATCTATTGAATCCAAGCTTCCTGATTGTGTTGGTAGTTGTGGTGCCACTGATGCGTGGTTCCATTACAACTACAATCTTATGTTTATATAAGATGATGAGGTCTTTAAGAACCCTTATGGTATCATCATTGCCAATGCCTCTAAAATTCCAGCACATGATATTGAACATTAAGAACTTGGTTGGAGGGTAGAAGTGGATGCTATCTAGGCTTGTGCTTCCTCCTGGGCATTGTCTACAACCAACTTCTCACCCTCACAGCTGATGGAGTACATCCACTCTTCGTTCTCTGTCCTAATGGTTGCATTTCTCCTGCTGCATCTGCGGGCATCATGTTCTTCTGGCAGTTTGCTCTTGCCCTTCCTTTTTGTATTGAGAATGCTGCTTGATCTGGATTTCGTAGGTATCAAGGCTTTCTCAAATGTCTTTTTTGTTTTCCCTTGTTTTCCCTTTTTCAACCTGCTCATACATGACATTTGTTCAGTCTCCAGGTCTCCTGAATCGTCCTCTATAGCGGTCTCCTTCAATTCAGTCTCTCATTCTTCTTCTATGATCACAACTTCGTTAACCTCCAGGTTCACTGCAACATGGTTCCCCTTATTCCCCTTAGTTTCTCTTCCCCCGGCGGTCCCCTCCTTTTCTTTTGTGTGGTTGTTGGTAATATCCCCAAGCATAGTTCTAGTTTTTTTCAGATCATATTCTTTATTTGTGACCTTCTTCTTCCTCCAAACCTTATTAGTTTTGTTTTGTTATGCCCATTCCTCTTGAGTTTGGTCTCATTGCTCAGCAACACCAATAGGTTGTTCATCTAGGAGCTCAGATACTTCGAATTCCAGACTTGCAAACCTATTGGAGGAGTCTCCTTGCGTATTGTTTTGTGTTATCTTTCTCCTTCTCAAGTTTCTTCTTCGTGTCTGCACCTGCCACCCCGATTGCTTACTTCTCTGTGTGCTTGCTGGGTCGTGGCGTCTCCCTCTTTCAGAATGTCCTGTGTTGCTCCCTCAGTTCTTTGGGTAGTGTCGCAAGTTTTGGAGACGTGGCCTTCCTTCGCACACTTCGCACATGCCCATGGCAGTCCATCATAGTACACCTCGAACTCCACCCCATTAATTAGGATTGAAGTGGCCAACTCCTTTGTTATGTCGATCTCGATGGGCAACCTGGTAAAGTGGCTGTGAGACCTATTTTTGGTGTGGCTATCAACTTTGAACAAGTTACCCAATGCTTGGCCTATGTATTCAAACATCGTGTTAACATACAGGTGAAATGGGAGGTTTATGATCCTCACCCACGATATTATTTAGTTTGGAAGGTCCAAAGATGGTTTGAAGTTTAGATACCAGTCCCACACCACCAGTGGGAATCCAAAGATCTTCCACGACCCTCCCATAAGCACCATCTCATAATCATCTTGACATGAGAGTTGGATGACAAAATGGCTATGTTCCATCTCGAACATGTTGAATTTGCCCTTGATCTGCCATAGAAGCTTGATCTTATCCCTGAGAGTCATGTATCCAATCTCAATACTAATCAAGTGAGCCACCACCACATATCTCCATGGTCTAGTCAGGTCCTATTCTGCCTGAGGTTCGATTGAGAGTGATGGAACCCCACCCATCTCTTCTAGGGAAACCACCACGTATGGGAGGTCTTCATCAAAAAGCTTCTCCAGGAAGAAGATGTTGCTTTCTTTCTCTTGTTGTACTGAGCGTATTTCTTTGGTTACCCCCACATAAGAGGTTTGAGGCACTAACGTAGGTCATTCCTGGCTTCCCTCCTTCTCCCCTCCGGCCACCGTCATCACCTGTGTGGTGTTTTCTCTTAGATCATGATCCGTACCCCACCATCGGTGTAATCGTGCATTCCGACCATAGTGAAGGTCAGGCCGATCTCTGGCACTGAGTGCGTGGCGACTTTCTTTTTGTATCTTGCACTTCTTTTTGATCGCTCTCGCTTCATAGTAAGGTTATCACCATCCTTCTGACTGTGATCTTCAAAGGTCTTCATTGTGTCTGTTCCGGGATCGAAGATCCTATCCATAACTACACCATCCTAACCTACAACTTCATCACTTTCATGATCGCCCCCCAGAGCCCCGTCCAACCCTAGCACCGCCATCTAACCAATAGAAATTTGGATGATCTTCCCATGTCACATGATATTAAAACATCTCAAAAGATGAAATTAAGGTTTAAGCATCTTAATACACCAAATCATAATTAATCACAAATCTAGGTCAGGGGTCTTACACATACTATGGAGGTTCCATCTAATATGAGAGATTGTACAACAAGGAGATGTGAAGATTTACAAAATACTGATAAAGGCAATGTTGTTGACCCACTAACAAAAGAAATTTCACAACAGAAGCATGAGGGACATGTTAGGTCAGTTGAAATAAGATTCATGAGTGATTGGCTCTAAGTGCAAGTGAGATTCAGTTGGTATGTGTTCCTAGAGAGCCAATCATGTGATGATTGTAATGTGGGATTATGTAATTTATTTGATAATATTAGAAGAAATTTCCATTTATTCTATTTTATTTAGTTATGAGATAATGATATAACATAATAAATATCTAAAGAATGATATTACTAGATGACATGTATTTAGGTTGAGGACCTGAGCCATGAGATCATATGTATGATAAGAGTACATACATTCTTGTTATGTCCATGTTGGATGTTACTGTGGAAGAGAAATAGACAATAGTAGTACATAAAACTAGAATATGTGTTTACTGATGACAAAATCTCATTAGTCATGATACAAGATATCAAGTCAAACATATAGGGACTTGTTAGAGAATAATGTACCGAACAGACCCACCTTGAGAGTGATACATGGAACCATTGAATGGTAGTTAGAATAAAATCTCAAATTGATAGTAGTGACTATGGTTCTTAAACCTAAAGTCACTACACTCATCACATGTTGTTCAAGATAATTTGACACCATCAAACATGACCCTGAATAAGGGTTACCATATAGGTGATGCTCGAGTATATTGTGACACATGGGGATTAACTGTGAGTGATGAAAATGGGATGTCCCTCCTATTGGAGTTGATATCTTGGCTACTCAATAAGTGAGACCGAGAAATTCATGGCCATTCTCATGTGAGTCAATATGTGATATTGAGCTCACATGTATCTCAATAATCTGCTCTAGTTCAAGAAACATGGATTGAATGTTAAGAGGATGATGATTCCATGCCTCAAATCTAGATATTAGAGACAAAGGAACTATACGATCCCAATAGCCCCGATCATGGATTGTAGGTTGAAGTTCCTCTCCAACTTTCCAATTACTTGGGTAGCAATGATGTATATTGCTAGATATAGCTCATTGCTATGATGTCATAAATTGGTTATGGAAATTCACTGCCAGCATAACTTGGGACCTATAGGGTCACACACATAGGATGCACATGGAACATGAGTTTATTCATGAATAAAGTTTAACTTGATTACCATAGTTAAAGGTATTCAATTTAAACAACATTGGCTGACTAGAAATGTGAGTCAACTAACTCAGGTGTCAAGTCAATTCAAAAAAATTAGCTATCCATTGGCTAAACTAGAATTTGAATGGACTGGTTCATGATGTGGATCGACCAATTTAAAATATGAGTTAACCAATTCTGATTGTGAATTGAGCGGTTGACCGATCAATAAGACTGGATCAAGGATTGATGCTGACATTTTGCTGTGCATTAATGGTCACATTGAAAGCCATATGTTAGAAAATAGGAAATATAGTGAATTGACCAATTCAATTATTGATTAGATTGATTCACATGCGAACTGACTAATTCAGATGTGAACTGACTGATTCGTGATTCACAACAACTAAATTTTTTTGAAAATCCATCTCTTCGACTCCCAATTGATATGGAAATCTTGACCCTGACCCTCCTCTAAAAAATGGGGTTAGTCAAGACTTTGAGAAGAAACAAGTAACACTAAAAAATATTGTCCTCTCATAGTTGTGGTAAGATGATATCTCAAGGCTAGTCTTACCCATAAATGGGAGAGACAACCAGGGAGAACAAGTCAATGCTAGCATGTTGACATCGAAGGGACAAATCCTTCCCATTGGTTCTGGTAGAGCAACATGGAGTTTCTAGTGGTCCGCATGGACTACATCGAGGTGTGGATTCCATCACCATCATATTAGGAGAACACTGCCAACCACCGCATGTGATGCTGTACTAGGAGACCATTGCTGACGACTGTTCAAGTGATGCTTGAAGAAAAAGCACGACGTTGTGAGGATTGTTGTTGGACTTGATCCAAGATCAGGTACATGGTCACAAATCCCTATTTCCTAGATACATTCTTGTTGACACAATATACTAGTTCAACATTCGAGAAAAAATAGTTTTATTTATGCTGCCTTATCTGTTACTCAATTTCTAAACACTTTTATCGTACATATGATGGAACTTGTATTTCTCTTCTTTATGTACCCCATCATGATTGATTTTATTTAGGGAGAGTATACTATACATGAGGAATTTTTCTAGAGTCTCATATTTTCTTAACCTACTATTTTATTATGACAAATGAGGAGAGGATATGTTATATTGAGAAACTTCTATTTTAATTATTTTAAAACTGATTTATCATTTATAGTACTTCAAAATTTTCATAATATAGCTCTCTAATACAAATTTGGATGTTGTTTTTATTGCTTGATTTAGAAAGAAATTCTGACATAATCATTTTTGAGTGCACATGAAACTTTATTCCACCTCTCTTAGGCTGGTTGAACTTATATTTCATGGAGTATCACCAAATATTTAATTTTAAGAACAAGTATATGGTAAGAATTTTAAACTCATTTTATTACAACCATATTAAAATTCCTTCTTTTGAAAATATCTATCACTATAGAAAAGGGGGATATTATTTCCCCAAGGGAAATTCATACAAACATATGTTGATGAATGAACCATTTCCCATATTTTCTCTCTCTAACATGTTAGTTGTTTTAGAATTATTAGTCAGAAGAAATCTCAATTAAATATGCATAGACAAATAATTGAATCCACATATTATGTGGCATATAAAATATGTGAAATACCTTCAATTATATGTTTTCAAAAGTAGATACATATATTGATAGAAAATCATGGAATACCCTTAGTTACACTAAGGACGAGACCATATAACAATCTTTGTTACCGATAAAATTATTAGATCATGTTTTGTTAAAGTGGCTTACACGCTAACACATTTGTTAACTCAAACTAAACGTTTGACCTAGGTTTGTTTGGTAGAAATTTAGTTCAATAGAGAGATATATTTTGTCTTAGAAGACTCTAAATCTTTATCGGTTGAACTCGAAGTTCAACCAAGCAACAACTGGTTCGACCATACTTTAACCAAGAAACATTGACTAAACTTTGAATGATGTACACTTGGTCAAATATTTGAATGAGAATAGAGCCACTGGGAGTTGTGACCTTCCATATATATACCATTCATTCAAACTAAGAGTTTGATCAAGCGACATGTCGAACCCATTGTTGAACTGAGGCATGGCTGATTAAACTAGTAGTTTATTACAGACATGGCATACCAAACTCATATTCTAATAGTGTATATTACCGCAAATCTAATTGATTACCAATAAAAACTACATTTTGTATCTACACTCTCTAATAGATATACTATCTAATGATAATGTTTTTGTATAGGTAGAGAACCTTTAGGACCTGTATAAAAAAGTTGACAATAACATTGGTTAGATTTTGATTATGTAATTTGATAATGATACCAGGAAAAATTGATTTGCCTATCTATATTTGAGGGAGGCTCAACATATATTGTTGTTCTACTATGCTTAAGAGTTTTCTTTTCTCTTTTCATGTAAAGAGCAACTAAAAGTGTCTTCTTATTGGGAGGCGATGATGTCTGGTGACTATGAGGTATGTGTCTTCGTTAGTATTATCCATTTCCAATTACAAGCCAAAGTGGTATACGCTCGTGTCCAAAACAACAAAAGGAGGAGGTGGTCATCTCCTACCTCCATGAGAAAGTAGATAATCAATTGGTTCTCTTTGGAACACAATGGTAAGGAGATCAAGTAACACATTAAGATTATATTACAATTTCTATTTACTTAATAAATATTATTACAAAACCTAGTGATAAAAAGACACTTTGGATGGATGTAGTCCATTTAATGACTGAACCTCCTTATGCCCTACATTCTTGTCGATCACTATCTTATTCTTCCATATTTCTAAACCCACAACCTGTCATATAAAAGTTGCCTTTTGAAGATTCAATTTGAGTATACTAAAATTTCAGTAGGTACTTTATTCACCTCCCTCTAGAATCCTTTTCTGTGAGTTTAATAAGAAGTCCCATTAAAGTTAATGGTGTCATCACAAAATTTTGGAATTTATTGAATGTGTTCAAAGATCATGGGTTTGCCACATTCTACCTCATGAACTCACATCATATTTCTAATATTTTATAGGGAATTTTAATCATATACTACTACAATGTACGAACTATGTCCCCGTCAATCTAGTAATTTAGTTTTCATATAAAATATTATTCTAAATAAGTCATGACAAGAAGGAAATGGCCTTCTAAATTGTTTTTATGACTCAAGATATATAAGTTTTACAAGTCTTATAAAATAGTTCCTTTTAACTTTTATTGATGCAAAAGAAAAACAAATTCCCTATTCCATGAGTATATTATATTTAAGTATAACCTATAAATAAAATATGTAAATGGATCATACATAGAAACCTAAGTAAAGTCCAATCACATATAATAATGCACTGATATTAACATAATAACCTATATATGTGCCAATATTAAGTGAGTTCATGAAATATGTCACATATTTTTCATTTTAATGGATAATATATGTCTAGTGAGAGGTATAATGTGCCTAATACATGAATTTGAATAACAATTAATTTTAATGTGAACAATGTGCCATCATATAAGTTAGTATTGAATTATTGGACTTCACAGATGAAATAAGTAAAATATGGAAATTAATGCATAATAATATAAGTTAATTCTTTTGGTAACAATGTGAAGATAATAGGACCCAATTTAATTAGTGTTGATAAATTTTATGTAATATTATAATAAGTATAGTGGTAATGATCCTATATCCTAATTGTAATCGAACTTATAAGTTATAAAAGGAAACTTCAAAACCCAAATCTAACATCAAAATCATAATCATTGGATCCAATTAGCTTAAGTGCTAAGTTTCACATTAGTTTAACAATCCTAGATGCCTTAATTTCATCTAAGAAATAAAATATAAGAAATGTTAAAGAAAAAAATGGATGACTCAAAAACTTGAAGTTGATACCAAAATCTGATTATTCATGTCCTAATTAGTCTGGGTACCAAGTTCGATTGAACCTTTGAAAAAATAGGAATAAAAACTATATTAAATAACCCCTAAAATAGTAAATAAAATGAATTAATATAGTAAATTTCCTATATTACTCAATTTCTTGTCTATCATGTGAAATAAATCGAGATTTCCTATTGTTTCTTAGAGGCTCCTTGTCAAAATATTTAGGATATGGATTTTCCTTCATATCATTCTCTCTCTTTACTCCATCAAATTCTTAATTTTTTTGTACACATTAACTCTCAAGGATATGGATTTTCCTTGATATCATTCTTTCTCTCTACTCCATCATTTTCCTCAATTTTTTCACCATCATTTCCCTTTTCAATTTCGGTTCTTTTGGTACCTCTTGGTGGCAGTGTGGTTAAGTGTAGTGAAAACCCCAATCTAACAATAGCTAGCTTGCCGCCATTATTTTTGGGGAAATGTTTCTAGGCCTCTACTTATATGAAGCCCCCCTCCCCTTTAATATTCTATGCATCAAACTGAGTACTCAAATGCCCTTGAGATGTCCCCTAGCACCGTGCTTTGGAGCTTCTCAATTTCTGGCTACCTCTATATCTTGTGGCCTCATGAATCCATCAAAACCCAATTAAAGTGTGGTAAGCTTCATGGGAACCCCCTATTTCTTCTTTCGATCTTGGTTTCTCATGGGTTTAATCCTTCTTCTTAGTCAACTGGTCGCAAATGGTTTCCTAGTTCGTGAAGTGTTGATAATGGTTTCTGGTTGTCCCTCAGTCTCTAGTGATCTTATTTAATCCCCAACACCTCTGACTGAACTGTCCACACATTGTTAGTTTCTTGTTTCTTTGTCTGATTAGTCATTTCTTTCTCTCTGGTTTTTCTGTAACCAACATATTGTTTTTAGCTTTGGCAGTCATAGAGTTTGAGCGTGATCCCATTGATTTTACAAAGGTCCAACATACCCATTTGGATGTGTTCCAGAGTGTGTCATGGGCTAGATAATCCTTTGGCTCCTTGGCCTATAGCTACTTTGCAGCCATGATGAGGGAGTAAGGAAGGGGATGAATCCCCTTTGTGATTTGTTTTTCAATCCCTCATCTCTCTTTTCATTTTTCGTTTTTCCACCAAGAGTAATATCATTCTTTGCCTTTGTTTGTTTTATTTGACATGTTGAGATGTGTGCCCAGTTGCCTGTAGGCCTGAGCCAGACGGCAAACTCAATAGGGCCATCTCAGCTAGATTTTGAAATGGATTATGTTGTATACTGGCTTAACTGAGTTTTTTGATTGGTTGATGTTTCTAAATTCATATCAAGTTCTCTAATTATGCAAAAATTACTCTTTGGAATCAGAAAACTATTCTCTATATAATATATTTTCATAACCTAAATCCAATTATAATAAGAGTGGGTAATTTTGGGTTAATAATATACATAGTAATTAATGATTTGTGTATATAATTCAATACTAGGAAAAGAAGTACACTGACTTGGATCTATGTTTTGGACTTTGACAAGTTGACACACAAGTTGAGGTATGTTGCAATACCTCCATTCTATATTGAGAAATTGACCTAATTTTCTTCTCTCTTGATGTATGTTGCATCACCTTAGTTATATTGAGCAACAAATCTATATTTCTCCCTCTCTTAACCTCGATGAGGTATTAGTATGTTGGATTTATCTTTCTTGTCTTGCTGATCTATTTGGGTTTAATCTTAATGAATTTGAGTTCTGATATTCTTCACTAGTACATATACCATCTTTAGTGTCGGTTATAATAGTACTATAACTTCAGTTTTATACCTACACCTAAGTGGGTGACACTACAACTAAGGCCCCTCTGCGATGATTTTGGGAGAAAGAAAATTGATGCCATAGGTCCCTCATTGATTCCTATGATGAAATCAACGACTAAGAATGATGTCAATATCATGGTATCTCTCTGTATCATCAATTTTTGATAAGGAACCAACACTATAGTCAAACCTCTACCGTCGATTGTCCTAATCATAACCGACACAATATGTACTTTTCCCTTTTAAAAGATTCAAAGCTATGTCACTGATTTCTTTGTAAAACTGACACTATAAACTAGCTGTATCGTCAGTTTCTTGTAAAATTGAAGCAATAGGCCAGCTGTTAGCATGACCATGATGGGCACCATGAATGTTTGAGAATAATTGTATTGTCAGTTTCTTGTAAAATTTGATGCTATATGCCAGCTGGTAGCACAATCGTGCTAGGAAACACAACTATTTTAGAATAGCCATTTTTTCAATTTAGAGAGAAAACTGATGACATATGTGGTCCATATCATCAGTTTTCTAGAGAAACTGACAATAAAGTGATGAATATATATTCATCCACTTTGAAATGCATCTTTCATAGTCTTTCCTTGGGAATTTATTTCACTTTTTTCCTTTTATCAAATAAATTACAAATTGCTCATTCCTTGACGAGTAATGTAAATCTTATCATTTTTAGTCATATTTTGTAGATTCTACCTTCACTCACATTTGGGAAACAAGAACCCCTGCATATATTTATGGAAATCAAGGACTAAAGGCTTCAATCACAATATTTTGACAATCTCAATACTTGAACCAATCGGTTCATCCAGTGTAATGATCGTTCCGTTCATACCGAATGCTACACCTCAGAGTCCCAAATGACCATTTCACCTATCAAATCAAATGGATATCCAACAACCAAAATGTGCTTTCCCTTCTTCCAAACTACTTGGCTCAGTACCCCAACCAATCATTTCAAGTCTTCCATATGGCCGACTCAGATTGTTTAATGACCAAGTCTTGGTCAAATAACACCACCACCATATCTCTGGGGTTTTGATCCATTGCCATGGGCCTTCACCTCTCTAGATCCAAACCAATCACTTCAAATTGTGAACCGATTGGTTAATATATCATGATCAATTATTTTCAAAAGATGATGACCCTTCTTTTCTCTCCCTCCTTTAGGGTTTCCAACCCTCCTTACCTTATAGAAGGAGGGGGGACTCCATAAGAAAGGGATCTGATTTTTGTGCTTGCACTCTAGATTTCAATGCTTTGTTATTTCATTCTTGCATCTTGCATTCTTATTTCTTCAATAAAGATTCCTAGTTCTTATTTCCAACTATTTTTGGTCTTCTTATTGGGAGCAAGGAATTAAGAAGGGGGACCATTTCATTGCCAGTAGACCAAGATCCTTTTGGATTCTTCTTCTTTCTAGTCCATGGTATCATTTCTTACTTTAGTTTTTCTTTATTTAACTTCCTAGAATCGTGAGTAGTTTCCTATATTGGGGCATGGGGAGTAGCTCCATAGCCATAGTCGACTAGATCAATGTTCTATATGGTCATATTTGTTAGATGGTTTGGATTATTACTGATTTGAAAAAGTTGATATCTTGTTTTTTTTGAATGTTAGTCTTGGTTGATGTGACCACAGACCCCAAGGCTCAAAACATTCAAACAAATGCACAAAAATCTAGATGAGATCTCAGACGGATCTTTTGTTGGGATGTTTGCACAAGGACCTGTAAACACCATGATCAATGGGTTTCGGGAAGTTTGACTTTTGTGAATGAGTTTGAGGATGTTTTTGCATACCTTCATCTAACTTATTTTATCTCCATAGATTCTATTTGATCTGGTTTTACTCAGGATATGGTGGTAAAACCCATAACTCCAATATCCTTTGCCGTTGATTTAATCCCCATTTCCATGGCTTTCTTTCCAATCACTCTCTTTCTTTTTTGCAATTTAATTTTGTTCATAGATAATCTTTTGTTTATTGTTCTAATCATATCTCTCGTTTCTTTTATTCTTATAATAACTCTTTCTTTAATTGTTCTTAGTGTAACTTTTAACTCTTGTTCTAGCATAATATTCCTTTACCATTAGTATAATCAATCCTTCAACCATTGGGATTTCCTTTCTGCATTCAATAAAATTTGTTCAAATAAAGTCAGTTCAAGTTCAAATCTCAATCGTGTTTTCCAATGGGATCGACCCTCTCTATACTAATAAATTAACCTTAACGGGTTGTTTTGCCATTAATAAGAGGTTAAACTCTAGGAATCAAACCCTAGTGAATTGGTGTGTCAAACGATGTGTATCAAATTTTGGCGCTATTGCCTGGGACAACAAATTTGTTTTATCGAACCCCAAAAATTTAGAACAATTTAGAATTTTTTTTTCTTTGCCTATGGAGTCCCATTCTGGTGGTTCTACTCCTACTTCTTCCAAGTGTAAATTCCAGTAGTCCATTTTTTCTTTGACTGCTATTACCTATTCATATTAAATAGTCATATGATGCTTGCTAAACGCTGATTGTGTGCCACTAATTTTTGACCTAGAAATAGAAAGAACGTTCCACCATTGAAGTCGAGAAAAGCATTTTAGGATGGATGAAGCAGAATTTACCCTTAGGATTGAGCATGCCCTAGTTGCTCAGAGAGAGAGAGGCAATGCTGGCTGAATAGGCATCCCATGATGCCACACTATATGAGGTTGAATGATGAAAACAATTGAAGGACTTCTCTATGCTTAAAACAACATATGCATTGTTGGTATGTATTCCTAGAGAGATAATCATATGATGATTGGGATGTGGCATTACATATTTTATTTGATAATAATAAAGGTAATTCCATCTATTATGTTTGTTTCAATCATGAGATGATGGAACAAACATAAGTAGATGTCTAAAGAATGACATTACTTGATGACATATGTCTTCAACTTGAGGACCTGAACAATGAGATCATATGTATGATAAGAGTACATGCATTCTTGTTTTGTCCCTAGTCAGATATTACTATAGAAGAAAAATAAACAATAGTAATACATAATACTGGAGTGTGTCTTAACCGATGATAGAGTCTCATTAGTCATGATATGTGATATCAAGTCAAGCATACATGTACATGTTAGAAAATAGTGTATCAGAGAGAACCACCATGATAGTGATACATTGAGACCATGGAATGGTAGATAGAATCAACTCTGATAGTGATAGTGATGATTATGGTTCTTAAATATGAAGTCACTACACTCATCACATGTCGTAGGGTATACTTTGACATCATCAAACGTAATCCTGAGACACGGGTTGCCATAAAGGTGATGATTGGGTAGCTTTGACACACGAGGACTGGGTGTGAGTGATGTAGATGAGATTTGTCCCTCCTACATGAGTTTGATATACAAGGGCTCTTTATAAGTAAGACTAATAAATGTATGGCCGTAATGATGTGGTTCAATATGTGATATGTGAACTCATATGCATCTCAGACAGTCTTCTCTAGTTCAAGCAACATGGATTGAACATTGAGAGGATGATGACTCCATGCCCTGAGTTTAATCTAGATATCATAGACAAAGGAGCTACACGATCATAGTAAAACTAATAACATATCGTAGGTTGAAGTTGTTATCCAACTTTTTGAATTACTTGGGTAGCAATTATGTGTGACTAGTCACTGCTCTTTGCTTCATAATTGGTTATGGACATTCACTGCCAACATAATTTTGGACCTATAGGGTGACACATGTAGGATACACTTGGATTAAAGGAGTATATTCATGAATGATGTTTAATTTGATTATGAAAGGTGTTTAGGTATTCAATTAAACAACTGAGGTTCAGAATTGACTGACTAGACTCTGAATCAACCGGTTCAAGTGTTGAGACAATCGATTGGAGTATCAGGTCAATTGATATCAATTTTAGTTGAATTTTGCATTAATTAGACAAGTGAAACGACTATCTCACTTGTGAAACAATTATATCAAAATGTGAAACTACCGTTTCACTATGTGAGATGATGGATTTGTTTCCTAGATCATCTGGTTCAATTGCCAATTTGATCGGAACAAGGATTTATGCTAATATCATGTTTAGCATTGATTACCAATTTGATTCAGAATAAGAAACTTGCCAAACGACCATCTCACTCACCAAACGACTGTTTGGGAGTGTGAGATGAGCATTTTGCACTGTGCAAGTTCTTGAAGTTTCATGATTTTAGATCCTTCTACTCCCACACTGATTAGGAACTCTGACCCTGGCCTCTACTATAAATAGAGGGGTATTGGGGGCTTACCAAAACACACAATTGGGATCAGTTGCCCTGACAATTGTTGTTCACTCTGGTTGCGGTAACCAATAGAGAGCCTGAGTAAGCCCTATTAGTCAAAGGGAGGGATAGTAAGGGAGAGAACAACTGAGGATCAATTGTGGTAGAGCATGTCAGCAACTAGTACGCCGACAGAAGGGGACAACTCCTTCCCGTTCGCTCTGGCAGCGCAACGTGGAGTTCTCGGTGGTCTGTGTGGACCACTCTAGAGGCGGGAGGCCTTCGTCTACCGCTAGGAGGACAATGTCATCTAGCAGTTTGTGGTGAGACTGCAAGAGCCACTGTAGCTGTTGTTCCAGTCTGTTGTCCATGGTGAAGACCAGGAGCTGTACATACATTATCCAAGAGAAACTAGTAGATAATTACATATCTACAAATACAAGGGTAATGTCGCATTTATTTCTCTAGGACCAGGTACAACTTGCAAGATTCCTTCTTAGATACATTGTTTTTGACACTATCTTGCTATTCTTGGGAAATGGGAAATTAAAGTTTTGTTTTCACTGCCTATATCTGTGCCCAATTTAGCTACAATGGTATCAAAGCCACATCAATTTGTGGTGTATCTGGGATCTAAATCGATATGATCAAATTTATTTTTCATTCTTATATTGCATACAATGCAAATATTAAAACGATTAATGTGCATATCCGATTAAAATTCGACATACGCCTCCACAAACTATATATATGATATGATACAAAATATATGCAATTCACATGCGTTGCCCTAAAATCAGTTTTGATGGTGGATGTGAAGCATGCTTATGGACAATAATCCCAGATCTGTGTGTGCATGGTTGTGGTTGTTTATTCTTGTTGTTACTCGGTCTACATATCAAGCCTCTCTCTTCCTCTAAATGGAAATCAATTCTCTTCTTCCTATTTCCCCTCGAATGCAACTCAATGTTTCCCTTTTATAATGTAATATGAAATACGATAGTTTTAAATTTATGTTTTGATGAGAGATGATGATCTACAAAAAAATGAAATGATTGGCTCGTGAGATGACCCGATTAACTAGAGGACCAAGGAGGCCAAACTATAGGAGGATGAACCAATCGACTGGTGGCCCAACCAATTGAATGGAGGTGTACAGACACCGCTTGGACCTGAGAACTAGATGACCATTTCAGGAGCCCAATCGAGCGACCAAGAGGTGAGCCGATTGGTTCAAGAGTTGAACCAATCAACCAAGATTGATTTGAGCACAAGATCTTCACCAACAACATGTTGCATATGATGTGAAACTTAGGTGGTAGTAAGTCCTTGTGGATCCAAGGAATTACATTAGTATGACGATAACCATCACTTGTGTGTTTATTATTGCATGTTCTCATTTGTGGTTATAACATGTATATGATACATATTGTAAGTATGTGGTGATTGGATATGTATATGTATTTATATATAAAGTCCCTCAATCTAAATATTAAGTCTTAGATGCTTTCCATAGGCAAAACACATGAAAAGCTTGATCGACCAAGCATGGGCATGCCCTAGCTTGGTGCACCATCTATCTCATGGAAGCGTGATGGTAATAATGTAGTTTCCACCCTAGCAGGGTGCATTATTATCGTGTCGAATTTTGGGTCAAGCTTAACTGGTGATTCTTAGAGAGTCTAAGTCCATAAGCATGAAGATGATTATGTCAAGGAGTTATGCATGTTATCTATCCAAGAGTTGCATATGATGCAATTGGCATGATTGCCTACCTTGGTAATTGGCTATGGACGCTGGTGTAGGCCGGGTAATAATTGGATTGTTTTGGATCTTGGCCACTAGAAGATTGTACGCTGTAATCTTCCAAATTGATAAATGAGGGTTATCAATTTGAACAAAATAGTAGGAGTGATAGTTAATTTAAAACCTAATTAGTATAATCAAAACTATCAAATCAAACTAAATAAAAAATGTTTTGAAAAAGTTGTGATATTCCTTTGTAGAATCAAATGTCAAACACAAACACGTTCACCTTGTGATAAGTCCTTTAGAAGGACAAAACAGGACAAAGTTCCACTACTGGCTTAGGACTTTGAGAAATGTTCTCAAACATGAGAGAAAGTTCTATGTCCTTGAAAGACCAGTTTCAGAGGAACCCACTCCAAATGCGCCTAAGGAAGAAATGGGTGCTTACAGGAAGCAAGCCAATGATGCCATAGACAATTGAATACCTAATGCTTTGTTGTATGAACTATGAGTTTCATGAACAACATGAAAACATGGACATTCTCGAGATGGTAACACATCTTAAGAATCATGTAAAGCAAACAAGGTATAATGTCTTCAAAGCGCTATTTGAGTGCAAACTGACAAAGGAAGGTCTAGTAAAGCCCCATGTGCTCAATATGATTGGGCATGAGGAGTGACAAGGATTTATCTTAGGTTAAGAGTTGACCATGGATATGATTATACAAGCATTGCATGAATCATGTAGTTAGTTTACCAAATGCTTGACATGTTGATGCCAAAGCAAAGAATAAGAAGGACAAACTCGTGATTGTAATAAGTGGAATTGAGTCCTAGGGAAAAGGCATGGTGAATAAGTGTTCTGAGGCTAAGCTTAAGTCCAAGTCTTCTACGCTCACATTATGTAAAAGGGTAAATGTAAAAGGAATCTATCCTTTGCACTTAAAGATGAACAAAAGAAAGTGCCACCATTGTCACTTGCCTAGACATTGGAAAGGAACCATCCTCTTTATAGAGGATCTTAGGAAGAAGACAGAGATAGAGATCTCTACTTCAGGACCTGAGAAGAAGTAAGCTAGAACTGTGCAGAGCAAGGGTTACTGCCTCTACAGTTGGAAGCTGTCATTCATGGGCACATACTAGAATTAGTGAATTGCTATTATGTACCTGCCATTGATGAAAACATCATATGTCATGTGTGACAAGAACATTATGTTTCATTTTAAAGATATGCTCGTTAAGGAAAGTTCCCTATGTCTCACAATCTATAGAAATAGTTGTAGAGATAAATGTGTATGACACATATACTGAATGGCTTGATAACTCAAACATTGAATACCTATAGCATCTCATCTAGAGTGCATAAATGCGAAGTGCATTTCTAGAATCCATATGATGATTATCTAGACTCTTTTGGTTATTGAACCAATATAGACATGTGTATCTTATTTGTTATGTAAAAGGATCTTCACTAGTAGTGGGAGAGTGACTATTCTATTAAGGTTCATACATACTGCTGTATATAGACCTTTTGGAATAAATGCTTAAGGTAGTTACTAGTACCTCATTATATTTGCTAATGTTATCAATAGATTTGAAATTCATATTTATGATATACAAGTATGAATCTCTTGAAGTGTTCAAGGAGATTGTGAATGAAGTACGTAACTAACTCGATAAAAGTATTAAGATACTTCAATATGATAGATATTGAAATACTTAAACCAAGAGTTTGAGGACCTTTTGGGAGATCATGATAATGTATCATGATGAACTCCACCTGAATCACAATGATAGTGTATCAGAAAGAAGGAATCATACCCTATTAAGTCATTGTGAGATTATCAATAGAATCTAGATGATCTTCCAATTTCTTTTGGGTACATGCTTAAACACTAAACAATGTACCATCTAAAATTGGTTCAAAAGACATCATATGAGATATGACATGGGAGGTGTCCCGATGTGTCTTTCATAGTGATTAGGGATGAATACCTATATAAGAAAATTGTTTCTTAAAAGGCTTTGTCCACAAATCACATAAATGTTATTTTGTTAAATTTTACTCTTACCCCAATCCGACAATATAGTGTTTGTTAATCTAGATAACCATATTCCTAAATAAGAACTTAGTTCCAAAGGAATCTGTGGGAGTAAAAGTAGAACACAAAATGTTCGAGACAAACAAGAAAACATTGAACTTAAAGAGGTATAGTGGGAACAAGGAGAATCACAAGCTGTTTTGGAATCTCAAGTTCCTTATGTAACACATAGAACTCATAGTTGTAGTATAATATTCCTTGAGTTTAAAGATTATGATATCTTATAACTCTAAAAGGGCGGTGAGTTGTTCATAGAGCTGATTCAACAAACTACCTATAATCTACTGAGCGACCATAATTTGAGAAATGGATTTAGGCCATGGGATCAAAGATGGACTCTGTGTACACCAATAAGGTATGACCTTGTTGGATCCACCTGAAAGGGTAAAACCCATAGGGTGAATTAGGGTCTTTATAAGAAGACCAACACATAATGGTAGATTAGTTTCAATGAAGCTTCAAACAAGTTCAAGTTGTTAAACATGATGAAGTCCTTCACCATTTACCATGGTTAAATCCATCTGGATCATGTATGTTGTTGCAGCTTAGTAAGCCTATGAGATTTGGCATATGGATGTTAAAACAACATTCCTTAATTGGAATAGTTATGAGGATGTGTACGTGACACAAGCTAAAGGTTTTATAAATCCAAGAATGCAAATAAAGACTATAAGCTACAAAATTCAATGTGTGGATTGAAGCAAGCATCTCAGAGCTAGAATTTTCTATTTGACAAGACAATCAAAGGGTTTGACTTGAGTCAGAATGAAGATGAAATCTACAATTACAAAAGATTTGGTGGGAGCACAATAATATACACAATGATGGGGAATAACATTCTTATCATGTAAATGTTAAAACCTGACAAGGAAAGTACCTTACATATGAAGAGCTTAGGCAAAGCATCCTATATGACAGGGATCGAGATCTATAGAAATAGATCTGGAAAGATTCTTGACCTAATAAAGATCACATACATTGGAAATATTCTAAAAGGGTTCAACATGCAAGACTCAATGAGAGAAAACATGTCCATGTTCCATGGAATCAGTCTCTCAGGAGCCAAGTGTCCCAATTCTTGTGAAGAATAGGAACACATGGATAGATGCCATATGCATTGGATCAATCTTGAATGCAATGTTATGTAATTATCCCATTATCTCATATGTATTGGACATGACGAGAGGATATCCAACCATCTCATATGTATTGGACATGATGAGAAGACACACACACACACACACACACACACACATATATATATATATATATATATATATATATATATATATATATATATATATATATATATATATATATATACCTACCTAGAAAACTCGTACGTATTAGACATGACGAGATGGTATAAGTCAGATGCCTGTGAGAGTCACTTAACTACCATAAGGAACATCCTTAGGTGCTTGTAAAGTTATAAAAGGATTGGTTCCTTGGTTATGGTAAAAAGGAAGAGTTGGGTGTAAGGGGTTAAACCGATGCAAGCTTCCAAACTAACAAAATGATCACAATCTAAATTTATGTTTGACTTTAAAATGAGAACTGTAAGTTGGAAAATGTTTCGAGCTAATGACACTTGTTTATATCTACAAAAGAAGCCAAGTATCTTTGTGTTATGAGAACAACAGAGGATACTATATGGATCAAAAGTTTATATGGGTGAACTTGTGCAAGGTTCCAAACCATTTATGACATAGTAGAGATACTATGACAATAATGGAGATACGAGTTAGGCTAGGAATATCAAATAGCATACTACAACACTTCCATCTCATATGAGTAGTCGTACAACAAAGAGATGTGAAAAATTGCAAAATACCGACTTGAAGCAAACGTTGCTAAGCCCGCTATAAAAAGAACTTGTGCAATAGAAACATAATGGACATGTTAAGATAACTTGGAATTTGATTTGTGGGTGATTAGATCTAAGTTCAAGTAGGAGTCTATTGGTATGTATGCCTAGAGAGCCAATCATATGATGATTGGAATGTGGCATTAAGTATCTAATTTGATAATAATAAAGGTAATTACATCTATTATGTTTGTCTTAGTCATGATATGATGAGATAGACATAAGTAGATGTATAAATAATAATGTTACTCGATGACATATGTTTTCAGGTTGAGGAACTAAACAATATGATCATATGTATGATAAGAGTACATGCATTCTTGTTTCATCCCTAGTCGAATATTACTCTGGAAGCAAAATAGTCAGCAATAATGCATAAAACTAGGGTGTGTGTTGACTGATGACAGAGTCTCATTAGTCGTGATATGTGATATCAAATCAAGCACACATGTACATGTTAGAGAACACTGTATCAGACAGACCCACAATAAGAGTGATCATTGAGACCATAGAATGGTAGTCAGAATTATCTCTCACAGTGATAGTGGTGATTGTGGTTCTTAGACCTAAAATCACAACACACATCACATGTCATTGGGTATACTTTGACATCATCAAATGTAATGCTGAGATACAGGTTGCCATAAAGGTGATGATTAGGTAGCTTTGATACATGGGGACTGAGTGTGAGTGATGTAGATGGGATTTGTCCCTCCTACATGAGTTTGATATCCAAGGCCTCTTGATAAGTGAGACTGAGAAATGTACGGCTGTATTGATGTGGTTCAATATGTGATATGTAAACTCATATGCATCTCAGATAGTCTGCTGTAGTTCAAGGAACATGGATTGAACATTGAGAGGATGACGATTCCATGCCTTGAGTTCAATCTGTATATGAGAGACAAAGGAACTATACGATCACGGTAACACTAATCACATATTGTAGGTTGAAGTTGTTCTCCAATTTTCTAAATTACTTGAGTAGCAATGATGTGTGACTAGGAACCACTCTTTGCTTGTGATGTCATAATTGATTATGAACATTCACTACCAATGTAATTTTGGACCTATAGGGTCACATACATAGAATACACTCGAATTAAAGGAGTATATTCATCAATGATGTTTAATTTGATTACTAAGCGTATTTAGGTATTAAATAAAACAATTGAGGTTCAAAATTGACTAACTGGACTCTGAACTGACTAGTTCAAGTATTGAGACAATCAGTTGGATTGTCAGGTCAATTGGAATCAATCTTGGTTGAACTTTGCCTGAACTGGATAAGTGAAACAATCATCTCACTTGTGAAATGATCGTCGCACAATGTGAAATTACCATTTGACTATGAGAGACGACCGATTCATTTCCCATGTTGTCTAGTTCAGTTTCCAATTCAATTGGAATAAGGATTGATGTTGATATCATGTTTAGCATTGATCGAGCAATGATTACCAATCTGATTTAGAACAGGAAACTTGCAAAATGACTGTTTCGCTTAGGGTTGTACATTTCTCGGTCCAGACCGGTAGACCAGACCGAACTGGCTATTTGATCTGGTCCAGTCTTAGAATGACTCGATTTTCAGTTCAGTCTTTGATCTATTTTTCATCCAAAATCTGGTCCTCGGTCTGGTCCGATCTGGTCCAAAATTGATAGAAATCGACCTGGACAGGTTGGACCGGATAACATAAAAAATGTCATATATATTAATGAAATCTGATATTTATGAAAGATTATGGGGATGTATTGTACATTATTAATGACTCTATAATTACCAAAAGGGATATTAATATCGTGATATGCATTAATGTCTCTATATCAAAAAATGTCAAATCCATTAACCATTGTACTTATGAAAGTACCGTGTAGTTGCTAAATAAATTTGATATCGCATTACATTTTGGCTATGAAATATTTAAAGGACGTTACACATTGAATTAAATTGTTAATAAATAAGTTTTTTATCTATTAACTCACACAAATAAGTTTTATAATTATTGCAAGTGATAGTTTTTTATGTTCTACAAATTTATGATAGTTAGTCTTGAATAGCTTTTCGTGTGCAAATATTGTATTAGTAATGTTCCTAATATTCTTATGATAGTTTACTCTCTCAAGTTGTAAGAATTTAATTGTGCAACTAAATTTGCATTAACAAAATCAAATGGATTGTTACTTATTTAATAATTATAACATAATTATTTATATTTTATAATCAAAAGTATATGAATATTGGTTATCTGGTCCGGTCTCGGTTTGATCCCAGTCTAGTCCATCATTTTTCCAGTCCAATCTTGGACCGAACCAATTCTTACTTGGTCTGGTCCCTCAGTCCATGAATTTTTTATTAATTGGGTCTCAGGCTAGTCCGGTCCAAGCCGACTAGGCCCGAGTTTAGACCGATGTACAACCCTTGTCTCGCTATGTGAGATGACCATCTCACTCACCAAATGATCGTTTGGAGTGTGAGATGAACGTCTCACTCACGAGATGACCCTCTCTGTAATGACCAATTTTCAAATTAGTCATCTAATTAGGGTTTACTTACATGATTGTATGCTTAACTAAGTTGATCATTGTTTAAAGCTTTATTAATGATGGTAGTTAAGTTTTGATATTTTAAATATAATGAGAAGGTTAAATCATACTTTGATCCACATAATTAGGGTTAACATTTGGAAACCCTCATCGGTCCAAATTAGGGTTTTTATGACATATGAATACATAAATTGATAAGTATAATGTCTCACTAAATGATTTTTAGTATTTTATGTGTAACTTTTATTTAATTAAAATTTGGATATGATTTGGATATATCAAATGTGAGCACTATTGAAAAATATCATAGTTTTTGAAGAATGTTCTGACCTATTTGTCAGACCATATTTTCATATTGATTTAGCAGTGTGGTAATTGAATTTATATTTTTATTAGTATATCCAATTCATCTCAAATTTTAAATCTAGTTGATAAACTCCATTATATACATAATATTAAATTTGCATAATTTTTGGATTATTTTTTATCTCTACAGAGAGGTGTGTCAGTCGAGTTCTGTGAAGGACAAACTCAACTGACCATGCTGCAGACTACAATATATTAATGTAGTATTTGATTTTTAATTATTTATTGTAACTCCAAATGATCTAAATTTTTTATTTTGTCTTATAAACTAAATTTCATACATTGGTTTAAAGTTTAAAATTTTTGGACAATTTTTGAGTTCTGAAAAGTGTGTTGTCAGTCGAGTTCATAACTCATCTGACCAACCAGTCTGAGCAAAATAAAAATATAATGAAGGGCTTGTTTGCAATTGTTCTAAGCACCTCAGTTCATCTATGTGAATATCCGAACACACAAGGAGCTCTCATAACTTGTCATTCCTATCAAAGAAATGAAATTCTTAAGAGAGAGGAGAGCTAGGGTTTTGAGAAGAGAAAGTGGTGGAGATGTTGACCTAGGGTTTCTCTATCCAAGATATGATGAAATCAAGTAAGTTTAGCTTCTTTGCATAGCATTTCATGGTGAATATTCTCTCACATGTCAAGATTCCATCCTTTCTATGATTTGATTTGAAATCACATCAAATCTCCCCCTTTTCTCACTCTTTCTCTTCTAATCCCCATTTCTAGGGGTTTCCGAGTTGAGAGGAGAAAGAATTGGATTCATTTGCTAGAGTTTGATTTGGTTTCCATAAATTCAGAGGTTGACCTACGTTCTTAAGGTTCTTGGCAGCAGAGGTGAGTGTTTTTATCCCTCCTAAGCTTTGTATTCATATTGAAAGCCTAATTCTATCTGGTCAAAACAATCAAAAATCTTGTTTGTATATGTATGTGATTGGATTTGATTTGGGAAAGATATTGGGGGATCTAATTCTACTAATTTTGATTATTTCTCATTGATTGGAACTTTATTAGTTCCTGATATATTGATTGAGGATCAATGGATAATTTTATGGATAGATGACTATGCTAGTTCATGTGAATTTTGCCTAAAAATCAGCCCAATGGTCGATATGCTTGGAATTGAATTAACATGCATAAAACCATATTTAAATTGTACTAGATTGTATTATACATGTGTATTGTGGAATGTTAATGGAATTAAATGACCACATATCCTGATTAGGATTTGTGTTGAGGAAGTGAATCAAATGAGTCTATGAACCAATGTATACTTATGATTGATGAATGAAATGTGTGAAAATGGAAACTAGGGTTTCCATGTTTGTGAATAACCCTAATAAACCCTTGAATCATGATTGGATTACTGAATGATATGATTCTTATGATATGTTGAACTAAGGAATGACTTCTTAAAAACCCTAAAATTTTAGTATTAAGACGATTATGAGTGATAAATCTAGAACTTGTATGTGATGTTGTAAACGTGATCAAATGCTGAAATTGAAAGTACTAATACTTCAATTGAATATGATGAGTCTTACTAATATCATCTAAGTCTAATGCATCTGTTTTAGTACAATAAAGAATGATCATTGTTGATTATGGGAATGACATTAGCAGTCAATGACAAGGTACACTTATCTAAATATAAGAGATAATATGAACAAGATGTACTTAATGGTGATTGCAAGATAAAGATGAAACTAATGAAGATAGTATGATGACGTATTTTATCTTTTATTTTAATTACATGTGGCTTAACCCAAATTAAATGAAATATACTAAGAACTGTAATTTGATAAATAAAATGTAGAAGAGAATCATTGTATGTAAAGTGAATCAAGAATGATTGGTCCAGATAATGTAATGAGCATGAAATGAAATAGTTGAGACTACTGAGTATAAAATGATGGAAAAAGATAGGAATTAGTAGATGATTCTAAGAATGTAACTCTTACCCTAAAATGACGAGTTTGATGATGTTAGTGAATGACCATCTCAAATGGGGGATTAAGAGATGAACATAATTGTAGTTGAATTCAACTAAAAGATGAAAGTCAAGTATTTGAATTGATTTACAAGAATGTGTTCTTGAATTGTGAATTGTACTCTGAGAATGGACTAATAGTACAAACTTCAAATGATAGTCAACATGTGATGATTAGTAACCCCATATGAAGAATGTGAAAGAAAATAAGAAGAGAACTAAGTCTGTTATGCATGTATATGCATGAAATTTATTTGCATCTATTGATATTGGATGGAACAAGCATATGTTGTATGGTAAATGGATTCTGAGTATGATGAATGATGCATGATATCTATATGCTTTTACTATTCCTAGTTCTAACACCTCTGCTAATATTTGTTAAGAACTGTTATGTACAATGAACTGATAAGAAATATGTTGAAATTGATTTAATATGCACTCCTTACATTTGAGAAACCCTGATAAGGATAAATGTTGCATAATGAGATTATGTCTAGGGCTGAAAGCTCATTGATGATGATAAAACCCTGATGGGGTAAATGATAGACAAGAAAATTATGTCTCAGGCTGAAGGCCCACTGTTGATGATTGCTATGAGATGACGTGGAAGATATTAATATCATATGCATTGCAATCTATTGATTTTTTGTGCTTCTTGGTTTAATCATTGTCCTTATTGATAAACTTAGTCTACTTCATGTTACTCTAGTTACGTGAGAATACACATATATGATATATGATGTTTTGAATTATTTTAAGATGAGTAAAAGAGATTAATAACAAGTGAAATGATGGAACATCTAGTTAGGTACTCTGAACACCATGAGTTCTCCCCGAGAACAACACTGGGGAAACAAAATGGATCTCCTTGTAGTAATCAATGAATTATGAGAAGGATTTTCAGAGTGTGGATCGAGACCTTAAAGGTTAGACCACCAGGATTTAGGAGTGAGTCATCTGGAGTGGCTCTAGCCCTAAATCCTTGATGTGAAAGTCTATGTCTAGATGGAATAGACTCTGATGAAATGAAATATGTGAAATGTGAAAATATGTGAAATATTGTGATATGTGATATACTATTTTGTTGGTTCCTATCTCATGTACCCGAGATGAGGACGTGTTCCTCTTTAGGAAACCCTAAGGTGGCCAGGGTCTATTGTTGATATCTTAGGGTGGCCGACTAAACCCTAAGATAGTGACAGTGAGTCATTGACATGAGAATTAGGCATGGTGATTTCTACTTGGTGAGGTACAAGCCAAGTAGTTTCAGGGAAAATGAATAAAAGATGATAAGATGTGTAGAACATGATTTGAATGGTTGTTACATTACTTGTACTACTACTTGACTAATTGTTATTGTTGATTATGCTTCTTGTTGTGGAAAGTAATCATGTTGCTATGGAAATTTTCTACTTCATATTATGATATGTCATGTTGACAAGTTATAAATGATGGGATTTATATCCATTCTGAATATGAGTTGGATTGCTTGCTATTTGATAGTATTGTTTGGTAGATATGTATTATGTGTACTTCAGCTTCAGGACTGCAGGATGTGTTCCTGGTCTGGCTGGTGGAGTGTCAAAAATATAATGTTAATTGTTATGTATTGATTCAAAATGCTTAGAACTTGACTTATTTCTCATGTAGTAGGGTTCTTAATTTGAACTAAGAAGTATCTATTGATATGTTCATAGACATGCTCTAAAAGATGTTTCAAAGTTATAATTGGTTTAAGTGATTATCTTATATGTAGGATTATATTACCATTGCAAGTTAGATATGACTTATGATAGAACTATCTGCTATACTTTTCAATATCAGCATGTTTCTATTAAGTTTATTATACTTAATCTGATGCTGATGCATGTACCTAGCTTGAGTGGGAGGTATCTACTCACTAGGGCTCTATATGAGTCTCATGAGGTTGTTTCAAATGTTTTTAGGTATAATGATATCCAACGGAGAGGTCGTGATAAATAAGATATAAATAGAATAATCTAGATAGATTAGAATGTCCCTGTACTCTCTCTTTCCCGGGATGGGTTGTAGACTAAGTTTGTTCATCAACATACATGTATCTGATGTAAACTGAACTACATACAAGAACAAGATTTGATTCCCATTTTAATGGAGATGAATAAGATTTGTGATATCTAAATATGTTTTCCATGATGTGACATTGATTTATGAATTTGTGAAGAAATAAAAAGGAAACAATTATTTGTATTTTTCGTATATTGTTTAATTGCCTTTGTCGAGAATTCATTATTTTATTTCATAATCTGAGTTTAGGTTTTGAGATTATCTCTAATGGTTAGTATTTATGTTGATCAAAAGAGTGGGTCCCAACAACGTGGTATCAAAGCCTAGGTTAGATGAGTCTATAGGGACAATAGGATTTAGGATTCAATGGTAATGTGGATGTTGAATATAACTTGAATGATGTGCATACTAAATAAACTCAGTATCCAGATACTCTGGTCAAGTATTTGGGTATTGAGATAAGATAGTATGGAACTGCCGACTGTACTTCATCTATATGCCCTAATCAAGTATCCAGATGAACATAGTTTGGTAGTATAATAAGATGCATAAAAAAGAATGGTGATAAAATGGTGAAAGAGAAAAAGGATTTTATAATTCAACATGGAACCTATGGCAAGCATGAAATTTCATATAAGAAAGATAAAAGCTTAATGGATTGTGAATACAATCTCTAATGAGTTTGAATTTGAGAATGAAATATGAAATTGCGAGAAAAACCTATGAACTAAGATGCACACTAGATGATCTTCTTCATAAAGGAAATTGATGAATGCGGATGATAATATGTGAATGAGTCATAATCTTATCCATGAGATACAAAATCAAAATTTTACAAGGATGAGAAAGGTGATGTGAATCATATCTTGATAAATGAAGTATTACTAATATTTGTGAAGTAAGTATTTGTAATACTCAAGCAGAAATATGATGATGACAAGGGATGAAATATCCATTAAATGCAAAAAAATGTCATATGAAAAAAGGATAAAATGGAAGTCTTTATAATTTGATGTCCAGAGAGGTGAACGATTAGATGAAATGCTATTCTTCTGTATCTTATATTGGATTTCGAGACAAAATCCTAAAAGGAGGGGAGAATTTGTAATGACCCATTTTCAAATTAGTCATCTAATTAGGGTTATGCTTAACTAAGTTGATCATTGTTTAAAGCTTTATTAATGATGGTAGTTAAGTTTTGATGTTTTAAATATAATGAGGAGGTTTAATTATACTTTGATCCACATAATTAGGGTTAACACTTGGTAACCCTAATCGGACCAAATTAGGGTTTTGATGACATATGAATACAAATTTGATAAGTATAGTGTTTCACTATATGATTTTTAGTATTTTACGTGTAGCTCTTATTTAATTAAAATTTGTATATGATTTGGATATATCAAATGTGAGAACTATTGAAAAATATCAGAATTTTTGAAGAATGTTATGACTTGTTTGTTGGTCGAGTTTCAAACTCGACCGACCATATTTTTAGATTGATATAGGAGTGTGGTAATTGAATTATATATTTTTATTGGTATATCCAACTGATCTAAAATGTTAAATATAGTTGATAAACTCCACTATAGAAATATTATTAAATTGGAGTAATTTTTAGATGATTTTTGATCTCTACAGAGAGGGGTGTAGTTTGAGTTTTGTGAAGGACAAACTCGACAGACCATGTTGTAGACTACAATATAGCAGTGTAGTATTTGATTTTTAATTATTTATTGATAACTCTAAATGATATAATTTTTTTATCGTTTCTTATAAACTCAACTTTAGATATTGGGTTAAAGTTTCATAATTTTGGGATGATTTTTTATTTATAAAAAGTGTGGTTTCGGTCGAGTTTATAACTCATCCAACCAACCAGTCTGAGCAAAATAAAAATATAATGAAGGGCTTGTTTGCAATTGTTATAAGCACCTCGATTCATCTATATGACTAACCTAACACACAACATGCTCTCATAACTCGTCATTCATGTCAAAAAATGAAATTCTTGAGAGAGAGGAGAGCTAGGGTTTTGAGAAGAGAAAGTGGTGGAGATGTTGACCTCAGGCTTCTCTATCCAAGATATGATGAAATCAAGTATGTTTCACTTCTTTGCATAGTATTTCTGGGTGAATCTTCTCTCACATGTCAAGATTCCATCCCTTCTCTGATTTGATTCAAAATCACATCAAATCTCCCCCTTTTCTCCCTCCTAATCTTTGTATTCATGTTGAAAACCAAATTCTATCCAGTTAAAACAATCGGAAACCTTGTTTGTATATGTATGTGATTGGATTTGATTTGGGAAAGATATTGGGGGATCCAATTATACTAATTTTGATTATTTCTCATTCATTGGAACTTGATTAGTTCCTAATATATTTATTGAGGATCCATGTCTAATCTTATGGGTAGATGACTATGCTATTTCATGTGAATTTTTCCTAAAAATCAGCCCAATGGCCGATATGCTTAGAATTGAATTGACATGCATAAAATCATATTTAAATTGTACTAGATTGTATTATATAAGTGTATTGTGGAATGTTAATGGAATTGAATAACCACATATCCTAATTAGGATTTTTGTTGAGGAAGTGAATCAAATGAGTCTATGAATCAATGTTTACTTATGATTGATGAATGGAATGTGTGAAAATGGAAACTAGGGTTTCCATGTTTGTGAATAACACTAATGAAACCTTAAATCATGATTGGATTACTAAATGATATGATTCTTATGATATGTTGAACTAAGGAATGACTTCTTGAAAACCCTAAAATTTTAGTATTAATACGATTATGAGTGATAAATCTAGAACTTGTATGTGATATTGTAAACGTGATCAAATGCTGAAATTGAAAGTATTAATACTTCAATTGAATATGATGAGTTTTACTAATATCATCTAAGTGTAATGCATCTATTTTAGTACAATAAAGAATGATCATTGTTGATTACGGGAATGACATTAGTAGTCAATGGCAAGGTACACTTATCTATATATAAGAGATAATATGAATAATATGTACTTAATGGTGATTGCAAGATAAAGATGAAACTAATGAAGATAGTATGATGAAGTATTTTATCTTTTATTTTAATTACATGTGGCTTAACCAAAATTAAATGAAATTTACTAATAACTATAATTTTATAAATGTTATGTAGAAGAGAATCATTGTATGTAAAGTGAATCAAGAAAGATTGGTCCAGATAATGTAATGAGCATGAAATGAAAGAAGTTGAGACTACTGAGTAGAAAATGATGGAAAAATATAGGAATCAATAGATGATTCTAAGAATGTAACTCTTACCCTAAAATGATGAGTTTGATGATTCTAGTGAATGACAATCTGAAATGGGGGATTAAGTGATGCACATAACCATAGTTGACTTCAACTAAAAGATGAAAGTCAAGTATTTGAATTGATTTACAAGAATGTGTTCTCAAATTGTGAATTGTACTATGAGAATGGACTAATTGTACAAACTTGAAATGATAGTCAACATGTGTTGATTAGTAACCCCATCTAAAGAATGTGAAATAAAAGAGTAAGAGAACTAAGTATGTTATGCATGCGAATGCATGAGATTTATTTGCATTTATTGAGATTGGATGGAACAAGCATATATTGTATGATAAATCTATTCCAAGTATGATGAATGATACATGATATCTATATGCTTTTACTATTGCTAGTTCTAATGCCTCTACTAATATTTGTTAAGAACTATGATGTACAATGAACTGATAAGAAATATATTGAAATTGAATTCAATATGCACTACTTACATTTGAGAAACCCTGATAAGGATAAATGTTGCATAATGAGATTATGTCTAGGGCTGAAAGACCACTGATGATGATAGAATCTTGATGGGGTAAATGATGGACAATAAGATTATGTCTCATGCTAAAGGCCCACTATTGATGATTGCTATGAGATGATGTACAAGATAGAAATAATCATATGGTTGCAATCTATAGATTTATTGTGCTTCTTGCTTTGATCATTGTCCTTATTGATAAACTTAATATGCTTCATGTTATTCTAGTTATGCGAGAATACACAGATATGATATATGATGTTTTGAATTCTTTTAAGATGAGTAAAAGAGATTAATAACAAGGGGAATGATGGAACATCTAGTTAGGTGCCTTGAACACCGTGAGTTTCCCCCAAGGACCACACTGGGAAACAAAACAGATCTCCTTGTAGTAATTGAGGAATTATGAGAAGGATTTTTAGAGTGTGGATCGAGACGTTAAAGGTTAGACAACCGTGATTTAGGAGTGAGTCATCTAGAGTGGCTCTGACCCTAAATCGTTGCTGTGAAAGTCTATGTCTAGATGGAATAGACTCTGATGAAATGAAATATGTGAAATACTGTGATATGTGATATACTATTTTGTTAGTTCCTATCTCGTGTACCCGAGATGTGGATGTGAGCCTCTTTAGGAAACCCTGAGGTGGCCAGGGTCTGTTGTTGATATCTTAGGGTGTTCGGCTAAACCCTAAGATAGCGACAGTGAGTCATTGACACGAGAATCAGGCATGGCAACTTCTACTTGGTGAGGTACAAGCCAAGTAGTATCAGAGAAAATGAATAAAAGATGATAAGCCGTATAGAACATGATTTGAATGGTTGTTACATTCCTTGTACTGCTACTTGATTAATTATCGTTGTTGATTATGCTTCTTGTAGTGGAAAGTAATCATGTTGCTATGGAAATTTTCTACTTCTATGATATGTCATGTTGATAAGTTATAAATGATGGTATTTATATCCATTCTGAATATGAGTTGGATTGCTTGCTATTTGATAGTATTGTTTGGTAGATATGTACTATGTGTACTTCAACTTCAGGACTACATGATGTGTTCCTGGTCCGGCTGGTGGAGTGTCACAAATATAATGTTAATTGTTATGTATTGATTCAAAATTCTTAGAACTTGACTTATTTCTCATGCAGTAGGGTTCTTAATTTGAACTAAGAAGTATCTATTGACTTGTTCATAGACATTCTCTAAAAGATGTTTCAAAGTTATAGTTGGTTTAAGTGATTACCTTATCTATTAGATTAGATTACCATTGTAAGTTAGATATGACTTATGATAGAACTATCTTCTATACTTTTCAATATCTGCATGTTTTTGTTAAGTTTATTATACTTAATCTAATGCTAACAGATGTACCTAGCTTGAGTGGGAGGTATCCACTCATTGGGGCTCTATATGAGTCTCATGAGGTTGTTTCAAATGTTTTTAGTTATAATGCTATCCAGCGGTGAGGTCATGACAAAGAAGATATAAATAACATAATCTAGATAGATTAGAATGTCCCTGTACTCTCTCTTTCCTGGGATGGGTTGTAGACTAAGTTTGTACATCAATGTACATGTATCTGATGTAAACTGAATTGCATATGAGAACAAGATTTGATTCCAGTTTTAATGGAGATGAATAATATTTGTGATATCTAAATGAGATGTGACATTGATTTATGAATTTGTGAAGAAAGAAAAAGGAAATTTTTTTTTTCATATATTGTTTAATCACCTTTGTCAAGAATTCATTGTTTTATTTCATAATTGGAAGTTAGGTTTTGAGATTATCTCTAATGGTTGGTATTTATGTTGATCAAAAGAGCGAGTCCCGACAGTCTCACACACGAGATGGTTGTTTCACACCGCACAAGTTCAAGAAGATTCATGATTCCAGACCCTTTTACTCCCACACTAATTGGGAACCCTAAACCTGGCCTCTACTATAAATAGAGGGGTACTGGGGGCTTCCCAAGACACACAATTGGGATCAATGGCCCTAACAATTGTTGTCCTCTCTGGTTGTGATAACCAATAGAGAGCTTGAGCAAGTCCTACCCGTCAAAGGGAGGGATAGCAAGGGAGAGAACAACTAAGGATCAGTTGTAGGAGAGCATGTCGGTGACTAGTACACTGATAGAAGGGAACAACTCCTTCCCATTGGCTCTAGAAGCAGAATGTGAAGTTCTCAGTGGTCCACGTGGACTACTCTAGAGGAGGGAGGCTGTCATTTGCCACTAGGAGGATAATGCCAACAAGAAGTCTATGGTGAGACTGTAGGAGCCACTGTAGATGTTGTTCTAGTCTGTTGTCCATGGTGAAGACCAAGAGCTGCACAGGCACTATCCAAGAGCAACTAGTAGACAGTTGCGTATCTACAACTGTAAGGGTAATGTTACCAGACTTGCTCCAAGACTAGTTAGAACCTTGCAACCTTGCAACATTATTGAATTTTTTTTCCGTTGTCTGCGCCCAATTTTCCTACTTGCACAACATCCCATTATGCCACCCAACATTATAGCTCCACAATTCGATATCTGGTCTCATGGATCACGATGCATCAAGCCAACTTTTTCTAGTAACAATGGAAATAATTATGATGAGCACCACCACAAACTTTTCGATCTATGTTTCTTACATAAGATCCCAAGTGTTTCTAAGGATGTCGTTTGACTTAGATTGTTCAAATACTCTCTTTCTAGTAGCTAGTAGCTAGTATAATTCTATGGAGGGAGATCATGTCACTACTTGGGATGTGATCCCATCCAAATTACTAGAAAAATGTTATCCCCATTTTCTCACTCACAAAATTAGGGGACAAATTATCCAATTTGGCATGGTCCCATGTGAGACCATAGGAGAATCTTGGGAGAGGTTCTATGACCTTCTTTATTGTAGCCCCCATCATGATATTCCCCAAGCCCAACTTATCAAAATATTCTACCATGGCGTCGATGACAACACCAAAGTCTTTCTCGATTCCTCATCAGGAGGAAATTTTATGTTTCAAAATATAGACAGTGCTTGGGAGGTTGTTAAATGAAATTCTAAATCCCAAACACAATGAGGAATTGGTGGGGTCCTCAAGGTAGCTAAGGCTGAGGAGATTTCTAAGATTAGAGATATTGTTGAAAGCCTTAAATTTTTGTTCATGAAATGGGATCGCCTAGAGTCTTCCTTTAATGCCTATAATAGGAGAGGAAAACATCAACATTTCAAAGCTGTAGACTCTCTATGTGGTATTTTCTAGGGGTATGATCACACTACTCAACAATGTCAGCTTCTCTATAATTTTCCCATGCAACCGGAGGTTGGACGGAAAATGGAGGACCTCAACTCCATTCATAGTATACCCGATCAAACTTATTATAACCCAAATCAAGCCAGAAATCACCCTGGGTTCCAATATGGAAACCCGTTGGGTGCTAAAAATTATCCCCAATAAAGAACCAATCATCCTCAAGCCAACAGTGTAACCTGTCCACCACTAGGCTTTCCATACAATAACAACCAAAAGAATTTTGGGAACTAGGGGAATTATAGGGGTAATTTCCAAAACTGTGAACCCTATCAAGGGCACCAGTATCAAAATTTGAACCAACCTGCACCACAAATGAAACATAACACCCCTATTCCCCGTGCTAATGATAGAATAGCTAATTTAGAGTACAACATCCTTTCTGAATAGACCCACCATAAGGCCATTGATACTCAGTTGGTTCAACTCTTAGCTAGCCAAAAACCCCCCATTAGCACCTTTTTCGGGAAACCAGAAAAAAATCCCAAGCATCCTGAGCAACTTAAAGTTGTTTCCACCCATTTTGGAAAGGTGCATGCTTCTCCCCCTACTATAAAGAAGACTCCTATGAGACCTTTGAATTTCGAAGAAAATGACACCATAACTGTTGAAAAAGAATCTTCACCAATCACCCCCTCCATCCCCATTTGTGAAGCTCCACCAGTGGAAGCTAATGAGCCTAAAATCCTAATCTATAAACCTTATCCACTATACCAAGCCTATCTCAATAAGATGAGGCTAGATTCCCATTTCATGAAGTTTAGGCCATGAAAAAATTACATGTGGAAATTCCCTCTTTAGATGCTCTTGCTGATATGCCTGCCTGGTCCAAGTACATGAAAACTCTTTTCACCAGGAAGTACATCACTAAGGAATATGAGACTGTCAAACTTGCTACGACCACCTCTGTCATCCTTAAAAATAAAATGCCTAAAAGACAAAAAGACCATGGTTACTTTAGGATTGGATGTTACCTAGGTGACAATGCTTGTAGAACAGGTCTTGCAGACTTAGATGCCAATATTTCAATTGTGCCTTTTGTCGTTGCAGGAGATTAACATTTGTTGATATGCTTTCCACTTCCATGACCATCCAACTAGTAGATACATACATGAAAAAGATTATTAGTATTATTCAAGATATACCTATAAAAGTTGGAAAATATGCCTATCTTCCATGTGACATGATGATCATGAACATCAAGGAAGATCTACAATACCCCCTCAATTTTGGCCACCCCTTCCTAGCCATTACCTGAGCCTTGATTGATATTGAGGCTAGAACCATCCTCTTACATCTAGGAAGGAAGACCCTAGAGTTTATGATGTTTAAAAACATGAGAGTCCCAAGCCTCCAACAGGAGTTATACCTCCTTGATTGTGTTGACAAGCTTCCCAATTAAGACAAGAGTAGGAATTTCTTGAGGATCCTCTCCACATTACCCATATGGGCCATTCTGATTGTGGATTTGAAGATGATCAGTTAGATCAGGTAGAACTCATCTAGACAACTTTGAGGATACTTCTGAAGAAGAATTTGAAGACCTTAAGATGGTCTCTCTTCTAGAAGAGAATCGTAAACCCCCTAAGGCCCCAAAACTGAAACCTCTTCCAAAAGGACTTAAATATGTCTTTCTAGATGAACAACAAATTTGTCCTATCATTATTAATTCTAACCTTGCTTTTAAATAGGTATATAAATGACAAAGCTAAGGAAAAGGATGTTTGCTCTAGGGTATGAAATGACTGAGTTTACAAGTATCAATCAAGCCATTGTCATGCATAAAATCCCTATGGTAGAAGAGTATAAAACATCCTAGGAATCTCAACAAAAATTAAATCCAAACATGAAAGAGGTTGTTTAATAGGAAGTTATCAAGCTTTTGACTACATGAATCATCTACCCAATCTCCGAATCCCCCTAGATCAGTCTTGTCCAAGTGGTCCCCAAGAAAGGGGGAACCACTACTGTGAATATTGACAATGACAAGCTCATCTCCACCCATACTATTACAGGATGGACGATATGTATTGACTATAGGAAGCTGAATAAGGCCACTACAAAACATTATATCTCTGTTCATTTCTTGGATCAAGTACTAGAGTGTCTTGCCCATCAAGATTTTTTTTATTTAGATGGCTATTCAGGTTTCTATCAGATTCTCATTCATCCTAAATATCAAGAAAAATTCCACCTTCATTTGCCCCTTGGGAACCTATTCATTTAGGAATGTGCCCTTTGGTCTATGCAACACACCCACCACTTTCTAGCGGTGCATGGCTGCCATTTTTGTAGGGTTGACCAAAATTATTATGGGGTTTTTCATGGATGATTTCTATTTTTATGGAGACTGCTTTTATTCTTGCCTTAGATATATATCCCTAGTCCTCAAAAAGTGTGAAGATAGTCACTTAGTTTTAATTTGGGAAAAATATCATTTTATGGTTTAATAAGGAATTGTTTTGGGACACTGAGTTAGAAATCGAGGTATAGAGGTGGATAGAGCCAAGATTGAGGTCATCTCCAAACTACCCCCTCCCACCTCTATCAAATATATTCATGCCTTTCTTGGGCGTGTTGGATTCTATCGACAATTCATATGTGATTTTTCAAAAATCACCAAACCTCTAACCAACCTTCTCTAGAAGGATGTCCCCTTCACTTTTAATAAAGCTTGCATGACTAGTTTCCTTTGCCTAAAGAATACTCTCACCTCTACCCCCATCACCCATTAACCTGATTGGTTTTTTCCTTTCAAAATCTGAGTGGTGCTTGTGATTATGATGTTGGTGCCATTCTTAGGAAATGAGTCAACAAGAAACATAATGTCATATACGACACATCCCAAACTTTAGAACTACACTATTACCAAGAAGGAAATGTTTGCCATTGTCTATGACTTCGACAAGTTCTCATCCTACCTAGATGGGTCCAAGATGATTGTTTACACCAACCTTGCAACCAAAGGATACTTAATGAAAAAAAAGGATGCCAAACTCCATCTCATTCGTTGGATCCTTTTACTTCAGGAATTTGATTTAGAAATACTTGATAAGAAATACTGTGAAAATGTTGTTTCTGACCATCTTAGCCGTCTTAGCTTATGTGATGATGATGAAATACTAATTAATGATTCTTTACTAGATGACAAGTTTCTTAAGGTTGAATCTGAATACCCATGGTTCACAGACCATGTTAATTATCTTACAGCAGGTGTCCTACACCCTAATTACACACTACATGCTAAGACAAAAAATTTACATGATGTTAAGAACTATTATTAGGATGACCCTTAACTCTTTAGATTATGTGAAGATGGTCTTTATCGTAGATGTTTCATTTAGGAAGAGTCTTATGATATTCCCAGACAATGCCATTCTGGCCCCACTAGAGGGCACATGAGTTCTCAAAAGACAACTAGGAAAGTTTTTCAGTCTGGTTTCTTCTGGCCCATCTTATTCAAAGATTCTTACGAGTTTTTCCTAACCTAATACCGATACCAGAGGTCTGAAGAGAGATCAAAGGCCAATGACTTCTTGGAAAGAAATAGAGATTTTTGATGTTTGGGCGGTAGATTATATGGGACCATTCCCTTCTTCTTATAAGTCTCTATATATCCTGGGGGAAGTTGACTGTGTTTTAAAATGGGTAGAATCCATCCCCACCAAGACTTGTGACTCCTAATCTATCAAGAAACTTTTCAAAGATATAATCTTCCCTTGGTTCAGGGTGCCTCACACTGTGACTTCTAATGGGGGATCACACTTTTTAGAGAAAAGCTTTGAGTCTTTACTTAGAGGATATGGGGTCCACCACAAAGTTGCCTCTCCTTACCACCCTCAAACTAGTAGTTAGGTCAAGGTTTCGAATCATCAAATCAAGTCCATCCTAGAGAATACTATCAATCTCACTAGGAAAGACCAGGCTTTGAAAATTAATGATGCCTGGTGGGCATACATAATGACCTATAAAACACCTGTGGGTACCACTCCTTTAAGGTTGATGTATGGTAAACCCTATCATCTTCCTATAGAATTGGAACACAGGGCTAACTAGGCTATCAAAACCCTTCACTTTGATCTTTCTACATTATGTGAGAAACATTTTCCTTAGTTGTAGGAACTAGAAGAACTTAGGATGAAATCTTATGAAAATTCCCGGATTTACAAGGACAAAACCAAGTTATGGAATGATGGCCATATTCCTCAGAATTATATTCAAGATGATGTTCGAGTCTTATCTTACAATTCTAGGTTGAGTCTCTTTCCTAGAAAACTCAAATCAAGATGGTATGCCCATTATCTTGTAAAGCATGCCTATCTACATTTTGTAGTTTGGGATAAATGGAAGGGTGAATTTTTGGTAAATGGACATAGACTTAAGTGATACATCATCGTTGAAGACTTCATGGGACTAGAAGCACAACACCTCCCTATACCTGTAGACTTAAAATTGAGAAACCCTCCTACACCACCCACTTCTGAGCTAGCATTGGCTCCATGAATACATGTGTTGGGCCTTTGAAGTAAAACTGGACGTTTGTTGAGAGGCAACCCAACATCTATTTTATTTTACTTAGTTTTCCTTCATTGAGTTGCTATTTATTTTCAACAAACTTTTACTTTGTTCAGGTTCTTAGTACCAAAAAAAGGGCAAGCCAAGCGGTTGGTCCCCCAACTTTCCACACTCATGTTGATGAAGACTTGTATTTCAAAATATCCCTCATGACACGCGAACTAGGCATTTTACAAAGTGAAACAATCAGCTCACGCCTCAAGGTAGCCACTTCAACTTGGTGTTTGATTTGAATTTCAAACAGTTATACATCACCCATGACTCAAGAACCATGCATTTCACCTCACAAAATGGTTGACTCATGGCCATGTTATGCTGATTCAAATGGGTAGATACATCGGGAAACAAAACACCTCACCCCTCCCCCACGACAAGCGAACCAACTGTTTCATCCTACAAAATAGCTGATTCAAATTTATAGGAGTGGGGGAGGGAAAATAACAACAAAACAACCCTCCCCGAGTGTTCATATCCCTAGACACCACCTTATGGAATAGCAACAATGCCTCACACTCCGATCCAACAAAGATTGAGTGCCTCCACCATTAAATACTCATCTTGAAACACCAGCTGAGCTTTCTGTGCCTCGAGTGAACAATTTTGACGCCAATAGAAGCATCCCTTTTCTTCCTCTAGGCATCCTTTATCTTCCTCCAGTATTTGGAAAGACAAGTGCCTCCCCCACTAGCTGCCCATTTTTCTCTGCCAACTAGCCATCTTACCATCATCAACCATACATTTAGCCACCCAACCAACAGTTCTACCACCGACTCACACCACCTATAGGCAAATTGCATTGTGTCATACTCACCCTCCTTCACCTTCCTCTCCTTCCTTCTCAACTAACACATAGGTCAATTCGATCATCTCAAGCCTCAAATCAAGTGTTTTAGGGCTCCACTGAGCACCCTCCCACCATCTAAAATGATCATTCCACCAGTCCAAATGATCAGTTCATCAACCGAAATAGTCATCTCACTATCCCAACCAAGCATTTAATGATTCCCATTGAGCCATCATGTCACAACAAAGATCAAGGGGAGGATTGTTTAGCTGTCTCTGCAAGGGAAGGGGCCAGTCAAGAAGACATTCTCCCATGAACCCCTTGTCCCTCCACCCTAGGCCCTAAGATACACATCCAGGCATACACTGGTGAGTCTTCACTTGAGATAGGATGTTCCCTGACCTTGACAAGGTAGATGAGCTCCCCCGTGAAGTTGAGGCACGCTAGTCATCATGACATGATCCATAATCCATCACGCCTCACCCATCATGCATAACCCCTACTCCAGGTAGCTACGCTCAATTCATTTATGACGACCATTATGAGAGATTTAACACCATGTTCTCCATCGGTGTTATGCTCCACCAATGGGCCTACTATGCCACCCTTAATGCCCTCAACATAAGGAACTTGATCGATAACATTTTAGGGTGTGACCATATCCTCCTCTTTCTGTATTGAGTTGTCTCAGTGTTTAATGATCTCACTCTTCAATTCATGACCACCTTCCACCGTCTCCATTATTCATAGGGAAATTCCAATTTCCACACCTAGATATCATGAAAGGACTTAGAGGTCTCATCCATATATATCACCTCCATCACTTTGATGTTGAGAATGAAAATTGGCTTTCTCATTACATGGAGCACCCCCATGTATCCTATTCCAACAAATACAACAAAGATAAGGTCTGGGGTGACATCAGTGGACATACACCCACTCTATCCCAGGGTACCTCTAGTATCAATATAATCTTATCATAAGATACCTTCACTGGATCATGTCATGCGCTATCTTCAATAGGGCAAGCACTTAAGGTGTTATTACTCTATTACAACTATACACTCTGTGGTGTATTTTGAATAATGAGCCATTCAACTAGGGGAACATAATTCTTGAGCATAGTGACACTCAGGTGAGTCGCACCACCACATCACCCTTCTACATTAGCCGCATAGTGACTACTTTAGCCATCTTCTTGGGATACACTTACATCTCCTTTTCAATGATGCCACATAAAGGCCACTTGATTATCCTCTTATACCTAAAGGGAAGTAGATTTTCTATAGTGTCTATGGTGTATACTATTTGATGTTTAAGGATTCTTATGTCACCCTTGAGCTCCCCCTCCATACTAGGTTTACAGCTGCCAATTTTGTTTTTGACTTGACTGATCTACCAACACATATACGATGGATCAATCTCGAGTACCCCATTCTTGAAGATGCCTGTAATGACCTGGTTCTTCACACTTAGTATAAAACTTTTACTCTTGGCTTCACCCTTATCCTCACCCTCAATCTCATGTACATATATGATTTGATGCATAGGTGACACCCAATTTGGCCCTAATGTAGTTTCCAAGCATATCACTCATCATCTCCTTTCTCTTGACTTTGATCATATCTTTATGAACTTTCATGTTCTATTCCTATACTCATATTGTAGCCCTTGAATTTATCTATCCAATGCACCTTTTCTTGCCCAATTTGAAGCTAGCACAAGAATTTTATGACCTTCTGAATACCCTAATTTTCTACCCCTTTTGGGGTCTTGGAGTGGCCAATTTGGGCCCATTTAGGCGTCGGCCCACTCCACCCCCTTTCTTTTCTCTCCTTTTTATTTTCCTTTCCCCACCCCTCACGATCATCCCTCTCGCATGCACAGGGTCGTACGAGACCCAAAATTTCCCATGTTGCCTCCCCCCTCCTTTTTTCTCCCTCTCCCCTCACCTTCTCACCCTTCAACCACTTGACCAGTTGTGGTTGGTAGTGGGTCACTGAAGGGGTGGGAAAACCTAGTGGTTTCCACCACCACCCCTTTGCCTCACTCGAAACTCTAAGACATATCCCCTTCTTTCTCTCCTTCTACTTAAACCCCCCAGGCTTCCCTTGCCTCGAAGGTGCTCTCTTCCCCTCTAAAGCGAAGTGCTGCCTCTCATGCTTCATGCCTTCCCACCTCACAACTCACCACCTCAACACTGCCAGTTTTTGTAGAGTTATGCAACCATAGAACCACTTCCTTTGGACCACCCTCACCTACTTCCTGGTCTGCGACCTCGGCATCGCCGAGTCTGTCAGGGCCGCCACGCCATCATGAAGATGATAGGTGCAAGGGAGCTCGACCCTGAATCCCATGTCTCCCTCTCGTATCTCCCTCTCTTCCATTAGGGCTAGCAAGCCTTCAACAACTATGAAGCCACCTTGAGCTGCCCCATCAGTCATGTGCTAGCCATTGCAAGGAGTAGTGTCGTTGCTGCACCAGAAGGTCAAGTCAGCAACCTGAGATCGTGCAACCTCCTACACCCTCCCACTCCTCTCTTCCTCACTCCATGTAGCTCGGTTCTAGACTGGCGACCACTGACTCCACGAGTCTGGAGACACCCATTGCCTCGACTCTGACATCAACAATGAGAGCGTTGGGCAGGGTAGTCATGGTAGGGGCAATGACGAAGGGACGACCCTTGGTTTGATAACCAACAACCAGGCTCACCCCATCAGTGATAGGGTCTCGAGTGGCCTCCCACTCTCCCCCTCTTCCTCTCTCTCTTGCCATCCATGTAGGCACCTGGTCACCTATGGCAGCACGCCACCTCACCATTGGGCCATTCGATGGGCCTGTGACACCTCAAGATGGCAGGTCACCGTAGACATGGAAGCTGGTGATAGGATGTAGTTGGAGATTCCCATGGATGCCGCACATGGTAGGGTGCAACTCGACACCAACTAACGGCTAGAGTGGCTTCACCAGTGCACTTCCCCGACCCATGGATCCAAATCCAAGGGTCCATATCATAGAGATTTGGGTAAAACTTGCAAAAAGGCTATTTAATCATCCTCTGGGCCTTTTTTGGACATGTTATGCATGAATCTTCATCTAGATATCGTGACCTATCCATTAAAAATACTTTTCGAACCTTATTTTCTCAAATATTCACTATATCATAGCACTATGCTATTTAATTATACAAACTTAATCACCCTCACATGTGATGTGATCCTAATGGCTAATAACCCTTTTTCGTGGTACCTCAGTAACTATTATCCCCTGTCCATGAGTTTAAATTTATCTAATGTACTTACTTGCCCTCTAACACCATCTTACATGTATCATGACTTTATAGTCACCTTTTTGAGTATTAAAATGTAACTTGAACACTTGTGAAGTGTGGATCTCTAAATCCCATGAAATGTCATCACCTCAAAATTAGTAGCCACTATTATGTCTTTTGCAATCTAGAATGAAGATCCCACACTCTTATGCCATGTTAACATCATAAGCCCTATGTGCTCACTCTAGTAGATGACTATGACCTATAATGACCTAACATGAAATCATGCTTTTAAGGATATGAATTTACCTCACTCATCTTGCTTAATCAGATTGGTTTTTGCCTTGATTATACTCTAAACATGGATGTTCTCTCAGCCTAAGGCACCCTATGATGTTGTGTACCATGCAGTGCACTTTTGTGAATATGTTGATATGACTAGAACCATGCTTGTATAAAAGGGGACCTAAGTGCTTGAGAATATCCATTAGTGTACACCCACTCCATACTAATATAAGATCTATCCTTATACTCTGGGTTGACATTGAGGGACTTACCTTGATCTCTTGGTGCTAGGTTTTACTCAACACTTGTTAGGTACACTTTTTACTCCTCTTGAATTATTGCTATTGTTATGACTTGGTTTCTAGTTGTATATGTAGAGTCTAAACCCTTACCAATGAATATTGTTTGACATAAGTGACCTTATGATATCCTTTTCATGCAATTTTATATATATCATATGATGAACATCACCCTCAAACATTAATGCATAAAACCATTATACAATAACCCTTGTACCCTACCCAAGTCATGGGTTGTGGGCATAAGGCACGATGACTCCTCCTTTAGTTGTCAAGAGAGGAGCACAATTCTTGGTTGAATATAGGGTTACCCCATTGCTTTGGTCATTTGGGCCCCTCATGATTGAAACGTGCAACTAGTTGCTATGCCTTAGTTTTCCATATAGACTCTTCCTTTGGAAGTTGTCACATGAGTATAAGGCCTTACAATGTTGTTAAGTACAGTGGTTAAATTTACCTAAAAGATGCTCTTGAAAACTTTGTTACATGTTTCTTATGTTTGTTGTTCTTTGGTCTTTACTTCTTGTTATCTTACCAAGCTTATATTATGTTAATCTCATAATCTTGGTAGTTTCATTTTGCAAAGTGTACCAATGTACCCACAGTGAATTTTTGTGTCCTATTTTGTTCCCTATTAGGTGATCAACATGTGAATCAAGCTTTATGAAGGAACCTCTACAACAAAGAACAACATCTCAACATGGAGCTTATAGTAAATAAATGGGTTTCTCAATCACTTCATGTAATAGAATAGTTATATTGATCTTGTAATCTCTTCATGTTGTTTCCCTAAATTACGTTGTACTTAGGATACTTTGGCTCTAAATATGATGATGGAAACTATTTTTCTCTTATTTACATATGCTTGTGTGTCTTATGCCATTCTACGGATAGACACCCCAATCCACTCACCTTTGGCTATGTAGCCATTAGGAGTTTGGATTTGGGGTGACAAACAATTCCGTGACAAATGGTATCAGAGCCAAACACATGAACCTCTATGTAAGTAGGGCATGACACATCATTAGAACCTAGGGAAAACCTAAGTCCATAATGGTGAAGCTAAGGTAGCAGGTTTGGTGTACCACGTGGGGTTCCTACACACATCTACCTGCCCTAAGTGAATCTAAGATTGAATTAGGAATCCTCCTTAAACCCTAGAGAGTCTTCTTGCATCTCCTCTATTCTTTAAAGACTACCCCCAACCCACCTAATTAGATGAGGATTAGTTAGCTTCCAAGTGTGAGCTTACTCTATGACCCATTGCTCACATGGTCACTCTATTTTGGGTAGTCTGTGTATGGAAAATTCAAAATTCAAAATTCAAAATTCAAAATAATTGGTAAAGTTGATTAATATGATATTGATGCCATGATCTGATTGTAACAATGAAACTCGATTTAAATTAATATTCATGAAGGTTAGTAATCATATGTTAATCCCCCAGATCATGTAAAACTCGACTATACCCGATTATGACTAATATGCTTCCTATGTTTGAGGATAATAACAATGATCTTGATGTGGTGAAATAAGGAGAATGTATGCCTTATACCTCAATTTAACGAGGTCCATATTTATTTAGTGACTTTTATGTCCCAGTTCAATTAAACCTCAAACATAATTAAGCAAATATTACCCTATTTTGACTCATACCATGATTATTCTTGACTTAATGATGTTCATGGACTCATGATCTTGATTTTAAGACTGTGATACTGAGGCACCTCCCCCTATTTGATTTCTATGCCTCCATCTCAATTTTAGACATGACGTGATGATTTTGGACCCTTGATCTTGCCCTTTATGCTCATACTCTTGTAATACCCTATTTGACTACTCGATTTCCAAATATGCCCTTGCCTTTTTTTAGATAAGTCAGGACACAATCGTATTCATCTCGCCCTCCTCTTGTGAGAAAATTCAAATTGAGCTTACAATTTCTAATCATGTCTGCATAACTAAACAAGGTAGTACTACTACCCTTACATAGGTCCCTAACTAGATGATCATAGATCTCAGAAGGGGGAAGAGGATACTGAACGTATCTCTCCTGATGCTTTGAGTGGGTTTTTTCTAGGCTGTCAGCCACATAATTTCTTTCTCTGCATGTGTGGGCAATGGACCAACCCAGTCTGGATAGAGAATTAATCCTCATAGACAACTTGGCATATTTAGGATAGTCCTTCCAGGTGGGGTTGGCCAACTAGACTACCGTGGTTGAATATATTTCAAAGGTGATTGTTTCCACATTGTTAGCCTTTACAATTTCCATCGCCAGTATCAAAACCCTAAGCTCTTCCTCAATGAAATCTTGAGTATAAATCAATAGCGCATCGCCACCTTTCCACTTACCTTGTTCATCTCTGACCACCATAGCGCATGCTACGCGAATGGCCTTGACGACCACATCTGAATTAGACTTCAGTACATTCACCCTGGGAGCTTGCCGAAACACTGTCCTGTCCGATCTCGTACCCTGATCATGGTCGGTGCTTGTGAGGAAGGCTTGGGCCTGGTTGTGGATCTCCTTGGTGATGAGATTAACTTGCTATTGAGGGTTGATAGCTTCACCTTGTATCACCTCCTTGTTCCTGCAATTCCATATTTTCTAGCAATCAGTTAAGAAGAAGATCGTGGCCTCTTCTGAGATGCCCAGTTGTTCCTGAAACCACCCATTGATGCTGCTATTGCTAAAGAATCGGGTGTTACTCCTTATCTAGTGAAACACATTCCACACCGTCTTCGCGTGGGGGTAGTCCCTGATTTCATAAATTGTAGTCTCTTCACCTGTTAGACAACGTGGGCAAGTAGCATCAGTGCTAAGATTTTACCTCACTCTTCTCACATTAGTGAGCATAGCCTCGTGCAACAGGAGCCAAGCACAATATTTGATGCAGGGTGAGACTCTAACCTTCCAGATTTTCATCCAAAAACCATTAGTAGGTCGGCACTTCCCCTCCATCAGCTTGTGGTAGGCCGTTTTGAAGGAAGGGAACAATATATTGACCTTGATTTTGAAGGAAGGGAACAATATATTGACCTTGATATGAAGATCTTGAACTTTGGGCCCACATGATAACTTTGACTCCTAATCTCATAGGATATAACTCAGTAGTTGGTACTCTCCCTATTTTATACATGCTTTATGATAATTATTAATATGGACTAAATGTTCTAAATTAGTGTTGAAGTTTGGCTGTTGACTCCCCTAACCTAGGACACATCCCTATCTTGACTCCTCTAAATTTTCATCTTATTGAGTATTTAGAGAATGGAGAGGCGTCCCCTTTCTCACAATTCTAATCTTTTAGCCTATGCCTATAATAGGTCACTGTAAGGACCCTAACCTCCGTTTAGGGTTTACCCTATTTGCTTTGCTTAACCCTGATGCTTAGTTGCTTGCTAATCACCTTTAGTGGTGATTGGGGTTTGTTTGTGTTTTGTTGAGAGTTGGAAGTGCTACTTGCATTTAACCCAAGTTTAGGATTTGTGGGTGAGTTTGCCACCTTGTGAGGTGTTCCTCCCTCTCCTTGCTTCCTCTAGTGTTGAGAGGAAGGTTTGGGCTCGTTGCTTGAGTTCCTTTGGGCTTGGTTGAGCTTGTTGGGCTTTGTGGTGCCTTGTCTTTGCTTCTTTGGACCTTGTGTCGGGAAAGAGCATGCTTGTGTTGGCCTAGGTGTGTCGCCCAAGATGTGTGTCTCCCAGGGTTGTGTCAGCCATGGTGGGGGTGTGTCGGCCATGGTGTGGGGGTGTGTCGCCCATGGACCCCTTTGACCTTCTTTGACCTCGTTTGTGTCACCACTAGTGGACACTTGGTGCTTGATGATTGCATGTGGCAATGGCCTTGGACATGTGGTTAGGGCATGTTAGAGTGGTGGCATTGCTCATGGACAAGTGTCCCTAGGAGGGCGACACCTTGCCTTGTCTTACCTTGGTTTCTCCTCCATCCCCTTCTATATATGTGTTTCCTTTCCCTTGCTAAGGATCCCTATAGTTCCCTAGTCTCCTTCTCCTTTGGTGCACGATACCCTCTTCTTTTGCAAGCTTGGTGGCCGATCCTTCTTGGAGTCTCCTTCTTCCTCTAGTGGTGGCCGAACCCTAGAGTGCCTTTCTCTCCTTCCTTGGTGGTGTTTGGAGCTAGGAGCTTGGAGCTTTCTTAAGGCGGGTTACATAACTCCTAACCCTAACTACACTACCTTCTTCTATGTTCTTATATGTTGCTATGATCATATCAGCTATGTATGTTGCTAGTTTAGTTTCTTACTTAGTTGTTCTTGTTGGTCGAACCATGTGTTCTAGGGTTTCTTGGTGAGCAACACTCCTTTCTCTCCTTGGTCTTGAGGAGTGAGCTTGAGTCCTAGTAATATGGGCAATACCCCTCTCTCATTTAAGTTGAGAGGTGAGCTTGTGTTCTAGTTGCTTGAGCAACACCCTCCTCTCACCGTGGATTTGAAAGGTGAGCTTGGTGGTGGTTGTTCCTTGTGTTGCCCGGTTGGTGATAAAATATGTGCAAGACCCCTCTCTCTTAGTTGTTGAGAGGTGAGCCATCTTCTTGATCCATTAGGGTTTTGGTACCCTTGTGCTTGAGGAGGATGAAGACCTTGTGGAGTTTCATCTTGACTGTTATGATCTAGCGGGAGGTGCTGCCCGATATCCCTCCTGAACTTGAGCTTTGGACGACACATGTTGTGGCTGTGAAGGGCATCACCCTTGGTCCCTTCCTTGAGTGTGTGTCGGGCATCACACCTTGATGAGTAACCTGCCCGATACACTTAGCCTATGTGATGGCTTGGTGTCGTTGTGCTTTGAGGTATGGAGTCGTTAGCTTGATCTGTGATCTGGTCTTGTGTCGGGCGTCACACCTTAGTCTTATGTGTTGGCCGAGCTGCTCGCTTGGGTTGCCCGATACACATATGGCTGCATGTTATCCCCTGTTGCAAGACACACCTCTTGAGCTTTGTTGCACGATAGGCTTTGAGGCCAAGACACCTGGGATGCACGAGATAGTGTGGTTGCACGTTATGCTGATGGCCGTTAGCAAGTAGTTGCACGATACACCTCTTGAGCTTGCTGCCCGACAGGCTTTATAGCCGTCATCCCGGATGCACGACACAACATTGCACAATGCACCGTTGCATGACACAGACTGAGCTGCACATTACTCTTGGAGATGCATGGTGTTGCATTGCACGATATGCCTCCTGGACATAGTTGCACGTCATGATGTTGACCGTTATGCCTTGGATGCACGACACCCTTGTGCTTGGCCGATATGTGCTGGTCTGCTTGACCATTATGCGTTTGAGTGTTGGGTGATAGGGGAGAGTACCCTGCCCGATAATACCTTTGGTGAGGGTAGTGGGCACTTCTAGTGAGGGTCTTGTCTCTTATGGAAAACCTATACGCTAGCTTTTGTTCATGAATCATGTTGGGTTTTGATAATAACCTTGACATGCTTGATGGCAATTGTGATAATAGATTACATCTATGAAACTTGTTATGATATTGCATCTATTTATAATCCTCTTGAATCATCTATATAATGCTAAAGAAATGAGGAGCATATAAGATGCCTTGCATGATGTTATGACCTATGTCTATGGTCACAAGTTGAGGCATGATTGATAAAGCATATAAGCATCAATGTCACCCTATGTTGATAATATGATCTTTCTATTAATCCATGATGACTATACATACTAACCATGCAGGTGATGCATAGCCAGGTAAAGGGCTATGAGGTATATATGATGAGTAACATTGCTTTGATAGTTACTCTTGATGTGTTTTGGTCTGAGAACATGAGTTTGGCTAAAGTACCTAAGTTGATGAGAATGCCTTGAGAGGCAGTGACATTATGTGATAAGGGATGGAGATCCCATTGCGATGTGATGATCCTTGAGATGGATCTAGATGATTGGCAAGAGGCCAAGTGGTAACATGTAATGTTGGATCCTTGTGATGGATCAGGATGATGTTGATTACAATAAAAGCATAATATTGAGTTTCATCTTATTTATTCTTGTTATAAGTTTACATGTTATACAACTTGGTTGAATCTTGCAATCCACATAAAAGATACTAATTAATTACAGTGGAATATATCATGTAGTTTGCCCTGGACATAGATCCATCATCATCAGGAGCTGGTGATGGTGAAATGGGTTCTCCTGCGGGTTAACCCGGAGCGCATATTGTTGAATATGTGAGGTTTCTCCTAGCCTAAAATAGAGAGGGAATCGAGTGTAGCTGCGGTTGCACACTCGGGATATGTATATGAGCATGGTGAATAGGCCCATGGCTCAGGATATGTGATATGGGAGCATGAATGTGTTCATGGCTCAGAGCACGGTGAACAGGCCTGTGGCTCAGTTTTACTAGCGCTGAGACCTATACCGAGGTGGGCTAGAGGAAGGGTAGCCTATGGAGCTGACCCTGTGGCTGAGGCCACTTAAGCATGAGATTGCGGTCTTGCTTTGGTTCTCATGCACTGACCACGAGGTGGGAGGTCGTGGAGTCTGGCTCTTCCATTGACCTTGTATGGAACCGGCTTGGGTTTCGCAACCGAAGGTTGGATTTGAGCGGTATGACTCACTTCCTCAGGGCATAATAATACGTAATTCAGCCGTATAGTATTTACTGCTTAAGGCAAAACACAGAACATTGGTTGAGGCCTTGCTTGTGTAGTTAATCCTGTTATACTTGCAGTTACTTACACGTTCTTGGGTTATGTGATAAGACCTTATACATCTTATCTTGTTAATCATGTTCCATAAAGAGATATATGGTGATATGTCTTCCGCACATCTGATAAGTTTGATGATCTGAATAGTCTTGTTATATAAACTGCTCTTGTTATACCTCTTATCAGTTATCTGCAGTTGTTGCTTTATCTTTCTGAGGTTTTATAGTTTTGTCGGGGAGTTATGTTTCTCGTTGGGACTGTGTGTCTCACCCCGCTGGTTTATAAACTTTTTAGGTGTTCGAGCTAGACGTGGTGGTGGTCACGGAGTTGTGGCTGAGTAGCAAGACGAGCAGTAGAAGACAAGAGATGGATATGCTACTGTTTTGGTGGTTTTGTAGTAGAGTCTAGAGTCATCCCTATACTCTCAGATCCTTAGAGGTGTTTTGACGTTGTTTCACGATGTATAGTCGTTGATGTTTTGTATATCCTGCTACTGGCCGGATGTGGGCTTTTATGTATGTATAAACAGGTGGTGAACTCATGATAGAACAGCTGATCTCCTAAGTTGTGGACATGTATCAGATCTTGTAATGTTTATATAACCTATTTCTTTGCAGGATGAGGACCTAAATGTAATAGTTTCTCAGTTTTTCCTCTTTCTGCAATCATTTTTAATTAACCCGCATTTTTGGTAATTTGTGGTTATGGTGATTTCCACACATTTTCGCGTAACACCTCATTGTCTGTGTGATAGTGGGATGTGTTGCCACAAGTTTAGTATCAGAGCTCTAGGTTCGCTGAGTATACATGGATTTAGGATTAGGTTGTGTCTATTCTTGTGAGTTTTCTAAATTTTCTTATAATCATCTTCTGCCCTCAGCAGAAGAAATGCCAAGATGTCTGGAAACCATGAAGAACATGATGCTGAGAACAACGATGTTGCATCAGTTGATGGAGCTATAGGGCAGGCACATGAAGATCGGGTGCCTGAGGTCCCCCAACCTGACCCAGCCATTCTTGAACACCCTGCCTATCAACAGCTTATCGGGCAGATGTTTGCTACGATAAATCTCATGGTAGAAAGATTGCCAGTGCCTCCGCCAAGAGCACAGGCTCCCCATGGTGAAACATCGGGTATTGGGAAGACCTTTGAGCAGATTTGTTGAGTCGGAGCTTTGGACTATGCTAGAACGGTTGATCCAGTGGATGCAGATTTGTGGCTGACAAGTCTTGAGAAGGCTTTCCAGATCCTTGACATCCCTGAAGCAGACAAAGTAAAGCATGCTGTCTACCTTCTGAAGGGTAGTACTGGTCACTGGTGGACCATCGAGGAGGAGAAGTGACCTGGTGAGGTGATCGGCTGGGAGGTTTTCCGACGCGAGTTTGTCAGCAGATATTTTTCGAAGACGTATCTGGATGAGAAGATCAGTCAGTTTGAGCGCTTACGCCAAGGAACGATGAACATCACTGAGTATGAAGCCAAGTTCATGGACCTACTGAGGTTTTGTCCTCACATGGCAACAACAGATGAAGAGCATATCAGACACTTTGAGAAAGGTTTGAGTGTTGAGCTGACAACACCTGCGTCTACATTGGAGAATTGAGAGTGGTTTGCTACATTTGTGGAATCTGTCTGGAGGATTAAACGGTCAGTCAAGGAGAAAAGAGAATCCATATCTCAGAAGAGGCCTACTCAATTCCAGGGACAGAGGTTTGGTGGCTTCAAGAAGTCAAGGTTTTTAGTACCTTCTGTGATGAGAGGTTCTAGTGTACCGTCGAAGTGGTCTCCGAGTAAGGGAAGAGGATATGTTTCTTCACCATCAAAGGCACACAGTACAACTTTAGTGGTAGTAACAGGGCCATCTAGGCCACAGTTTGAAGTTAAAACATGCTATATCTACGGTCATACGGGGCATTTCAAGTCGAATTGCCCAAATAGAGATGTTGAAGTGACATAGCAGCTGAGGCAAAATCAACAAGGATCAGATAGACAACAACCCAGTGGTAGCAGAGGGCGAGGACACGGTCAAGTGTCACAAGCGGGATCGTCTGCTCAAGGAAGCAGAGGACGTGGACAGCAAGCAACGGCTCGATTCTATGCTATGAGTCAGCCGGAGGCGATAGTCAACCCACGAGTGGTGACAGGTCAGATGGAGTTATTTCATTCTGATATGTCTTCTTCTTGCTTTATATCTGTTCTGGTTGACCCAGGTGCTACACACTCCTTTATCGCCTATAGTATGCTTGAAAACTGTCGTTTACCTGTTAGTTGTAAGAAAGATAGCTTGTTGTTAGAAACCCCTCTTAATGGTTCCTCGATGCTTCGAGAAGAGTGTCCATCTTGTGTCATATCTTTTTCGGGACACAATATACAAGTAGATCTTATACCACTTGATATGCATGGTTTCGATGTTATCCTTGGGATGGATACGTTAGAGAAGTATAAGGTTGTTTTGGACTATGGTTCCAAGCAGGTTGTGTTTGATGATGGAGAGAAGTGGATCTTCCAAGGAGATAGGAAGATTCTTCTGATGTGTCTGATATCAACTATGGTGGCAGAGAAGTTGCTACGACAAGGATGTGAGGCGTTCTTAGCTCACATTGTGGATACCGTTGTGGATGCTAAGGCGAAAGGTCTTAGCCTGGAGGAGGTGACTGTTGTTCGAGAGTTTGCAGATGTGTTTCCTGATGAGTTCCCCGGTGTTCCTCCACCCTGAGAGATTGATTTTGAGATCAATCTGGTTCCAGGAATGCAACCAGTTGCACAGACACCATATAGGATGGCTCCAATGGAGATGGCAGAGCTTAAGAAGTAGTTGCAAGAGTTGTTGGAGAAAGGTTTCATCCGACTGAGTATGTCGCCTTGGGGTGCTCCTATGTTGTTCGTTAAGAAGAAGGACGGATCGATGTGGTTATGTATAGATTATCAGCAGTTGAACAAGGTCACGATCAAGAACAAGTACCCGTTACCAAGGATAGATGATATGTTTGATCAGTTGTGTGGTGCTATAGTGTTTTCAAAGATCGATCTACGATCTGGATATCATCAGTTTAGGATTAAGGCAGATGACATACCAAAGTCATCTTTTAGGATGAGGTATGGTCACTTCGAGTTTGTGGTTATGTCGTTTGGGCTAACCAATGTGCCTGCTGCTTTCATAGACTTGATGAACAGAGTGTTCGGTCCATTTCTAGATCAGTTTGTTGTAGTCTTTATAGATGACATTTTGATCTATAGACGGGACAGACAAGAGCATGAGCGACATCTTCAACTAGTGTTGACTCTTCTTCACCAACATCAGTTGTATGCCAAGTTCAGTAAGTGTGAGTTCTGGTTGGAGGATGTGACTTTCTTGGGCCGTGTAATATCTACAGAAGGAGTTAAAGTGGACCCTAAGAAGGTGGAGTCCGTTACAGAGTGGGAACAATCGAAGACTCCGACAAAAGTTTGTAGTTTCCTGGGTTTAGCAGGATACTACCGGAGGTTTATCAAGGATTTCAGTGCGATTGCGTTGTCGATGACAAAATTGACAAAATTTACTTCTCCCTCCACTAACATGAACCAATATAATTCCTTTCCACCGATCCCAGATTTTTCTCACCAACCTTCTTTCGTTTTACCTCTTTTCATTCCCGATCATCCTCCCTACTAATATGTCTTTTTAACATCACTTAAGGCTTCGTCCTGCTATGCTACCTACTACGAATCGAATTTTCTAGTTCTTGCGTTGTACACAATTGGTAATGCATTCTTGACACTGGAATCAATCAAGCAGTAATCGGCATGTGCTTCCCCAATTGCATCACCACACACTGCTCCATCTAGTTGGCATAGAAGCACAATACAACTTTGTTACATCTTCATTCAGTTGTAGCCGTCAGAGGATCCTAGAGGTTGCTGCTAGAAAGGTGCTTCAGGTGGATGGCTTAGGTGCTCGATGTATCCAGATAACTTGAAGCATTTCATTTAAATTAAATGTTCAACCTCAATTCTGATTTCCTACCTTCCTATACGTATTATCAATGTACAAAACTCTCCCAGGTTCTGTATCTTATGTTATGCGTATAATGGAAAAACAGGTGATCGTAAAAATGCCTAAAGGAATGAGCCAGTCATTGGTTGATCTAAGATGGCTTGGCTAATCATTTAACAGATCTAAGTCAATTGCATTGCTATATTGAATCCATTGTCCTTAATTGTGTTCAATCGTTTCTTCTTTTATTCTTTTATATGACAAGACAGTGCCAACCCTATTTTTTTCTACAGCCATTATCTATATGATTTGTAAATTAATTCTCCTAGAGCCATCATAGTTTGAACATAGTGACAAATTTAAATTAATTTGAGTTGAAAAATTTGTAATCAAGAGTCTACACGAGGCTGTAAAAGGGAGAGAATGTTAGATATAACGTGCAACAGACTAGAAGTTTCATATTGAATTCAAGCCCATTTAATGAATACGAGATAAATAAATTCTTTAATGGGTACTTGGGTCTATCTTTATAATTTATTTGTAAATTATGATTATGATGATCGTTTGTCTATTAGTTTTTTATATTCACATATTTTGGTGAAGTAGGAACATGTATCTTTCATGTCGTTGATCTTAGGAAAACTATTCTAATATTATGATGTTTACTTGACTGTCTTGTTTAACGTGAGACGAATGGATATGTCAACACAAACCTGCAACTTACTAGGTTTCATTCTCTTTATAGATAGTTATCCTTTAGGCAATATATTTGTCTATGTTACTCTTCTCTATTTTGATGTATCATCATATTTTCAGAATTCTAAGATTTACTTAAATCTTATCCTAGTTCTATTATTCGACCCATAATCTGTGATAGGTGCTAATTTTTATTTGTTGTTAAATGTGTGACTGACATATACAATTTTTGGACATGGCTGGATAATAAAAATGCATGAGGACATTTTTAAAAATGAGAGTGATGGTGAGATGACGATACAAGAAGAGATGTATGCACAAAGAGCAATATATCCTCACCCAAGGTACTATTGTCTTCCGTTGAAGTCTTAATATAGAATACTAATAGTGTAGTAACAACTTTATTAGTTGTATAATATGTAAGCAGCAACTCAATACGTGTTTCAAAATATACAACATTGTACTAGTATTTAACAACTTTTGGGGGATAGGTAAATGTTTTTACATGTAATGGCTATCTAAGGAGAATGCTTACCTATAAGTATGCAATTTCTATTATTGAGTTTAGGTCTATTATATAAATTCACTTTTTTTACTTTTGTCTTCTCACGTTTGATTATTAATCATAACTCACTTTTTGGCTAACTAGATCGATGGGCATAGGCTTAACCTGCACGCTATAGTGACCAAAATCTTATGTTTAATGGTCGACTTGATCTGGCTTACGAATGGTTGGAGTCCCATCGATGCAAGGACCTTTTTTTGTAGATAGAAATGAAGGTACATATTCTGGTGTTTGAGATGGCTTTACTAAGGAACATAATGGTTTATTCTGTATGATATGTTTGGTGTCCCTTTTGCAAAAACAATGGGGAATGACATGCTCAATAGAAACAATCACAAATTCTCATAATTCAGCAAACTATGCACTCAATAGGAGGATGTATGTACTAATTTTCACCATCTAGAAGCATGCATGATCTAATAATGATGGTATGTTTTTTGGTCCCTACGAAACTAGTGCTTTTCCTGTGATAGATTTTAGAGTTCTCAACTGATGTCAATTGCTTTTTCAACTAATTTTCTTACAACTTTAAAAATCTAAACTGATATATGACACATAATTGATTTTATCTTCTGTAATGGTATATCTCAAGTTAAATATCTTATAATGATCAAGCTAACATGAAGTTGTGTATTGTTACATGTCCTTACTTCAACTTCTCATTGCATCCCAAATGTCCATAGGACCTTCAATCAGTAATTTTAAACAGAGGTATACTCTTTCTCACAAGGATACAATGATTATTATTCTAGAATCATTTGCAAGTTGTTTCATCTTTTCCTAAGTTCTCTCAGCAATACTTATTTGATTCTCTGCTTAATGTAACTTAATTGATTACTTGTTTGATAAATTACTAAATTACTACAAATCTTTCCTACAACTTGGTATCCCTTCAACTATTACTTAAATCTCACTTTATTAAAAAGTATTGCATTCTTAACTACCAAGAGTTCTTAGCTTTTGTCTCATGTTTTGATAATACTAGGCATTGCCCAAAATTTGACATACTAAAAAATGGTACCGCCCCAGGTTGAACATTTCATTCAATCAATCCCACCAAAATCTTAGACAGATGAACCACCAACAATATTTTGGGATATATAGTATATTTCCATGATGGTGTCAACCCTCATCACAAGTCAATTTATTGCATTGACTTTTCCCTTCGTTAAACCCCTAGAACCGTGATACAACTTACAAACACCCTTAAAAAGTCTTGGTTGAATATATCTTTTTATACGTGGTACTAGATTATTTACTTAATCAATATAGTTTGTTATATTTAATGGGGCCAACAATGGCTTTATAAACATATACATGTATGTTTATAACCTTTTTCATCTTGAAACACTTCCTAACATGTATGCTTTGAAGCTAAGGTCTTATTTAAAGCATATGATACACACATAACATCCAATGCACATTGCTAAGTTCATTGTTCAAGTTCAAATCAGAAAATTATGTCATGTACTACATATACTTCTATGTAGGAGGTTATTTGCCTTTTACTTCTATATTTCCCTTATATGTATATTGATGCATTTTACGACCAATTCATTGATGCTATGGCATTGTCATTTTCAGCATACTCTAGAATACATATTATGAGAAAGGAACACTAACAAATTACTTTTTTGATACATAATTTGACCATAAATGCCAATGTAGTTAGAATATTTCTATATATTATAATGACTTACTCTCTTTCTCAATCATGGTCACATCACCTTCACTTGATCAGATGAATCCTCATCATATGATAGTCTAGGATGAGGTAGTAATTTGTTATTTTGGCATGGGATATAACTTATTTAGCACATCAACATTTATAATACACATTCGATTTAGTTAATAATAGTTGTCATTTTGGATTTACAACCTTAGATGTAAGTGTCAAGGTTCTAATTTAAATCATTTCCTTCAATTCTAGTAAATTACAATTTTTAGCTCTAATGGACAACCTATAGGAACCAAGTTGTTGAGGATAACTTTTTTCCATCCAACTTTCTATGCTTGGAGCCTAGGACATAGAGCGATGTCCTTAACTACAGAGAATGACTTAAATATAGATGTAACTTTCTTGTCTCAATTTGTTACTCATATTTTGGTTCATACTATGGAGCACACATTGTTATTCTATTGTAGGCCAGTTTAGCTATTGGAGTAGCACAATCCATCTAGATTCATCACTGTAGTTTTAATTAATAAAATGATTCCTTAGATTTATTGCAGGCCAAGAGAATGAGGTGAAAGGAAATGAGTGAGTATTATGATCTGATTCACTGTGCTTAATTAATCTAGCTATATATGTACTCCTACATATTACTCAAGCCTCTTTCCTATCTATATGTGGATGCACCATTCATACCAAGATCATTGCATCTTTACATAACAAAAGTGCACATATCAAAAATTTTGTTCTTGAAGATTGCAATATATATGGAAGCATACACATTTTCCCAAAATGAAATGTTGTACTTGTCAAGTTTCTTAAAAGATTAGAGAGAGAGGAGGGGACCTTCAGTAAGTGTTCTGGTCCTTCAAAGGTCAAATTTTCTAAAACAAAGTCAAATGGTTGAATTTGTAAGTCTTCTTATGCAAATTTCACTTGAGTGGGGTTAGTTTACATTTTATACATCATTGTTATTCAGTTACTCATTTTAGTCTTTCAGAAAATGGACTAGATCTCAAAATTGATGAAAATAAGTATAATGATCAATAGGATCTTAAATTAGTAAAAAAATGGAGTAATTGAACAATTATTACCAAGCAACAATACTTTGATACTAGATATTATAGGTTATCAAGGAGTTGAGGTAGGGAATTGTTAGAAGGGGAAGGTCAAAGGGTTTCAATTTCTTGGATGAATTTTTTGGCCCGATTGAGGAGTGGTAGAGACCTGACCCAAGTTAGTAGACATGTGCCCAACACATCAGCTAACCAACTCAATCAAATATGTTACTACAACAATTATTGTTTTGGCCCAAAAAATGGATTGGAAGCTCAACCAACGGGCGACGAGTGAACCATTCAAGTTAAGTTTGATCTATTTCATTAAACTATTTTGCTTGATGCCCGCCTTATAATAAATGAGAGGTGATAGGGTTTTATTTAAAAAAATGTAATTTATATGATGACTTTTCCAAAATTGTCTCTATTTCAAAGCACATGAAATCTGATTCATGATGGACTACATCAATAATGCATTTAAGCTCTGATAAGATATTAAGTGAGAATAAGATCAATAGACATGATTTATTTTTATGAAATTTTTTCATTTTCAATATGATATTGTTGAAACTAAGAAGTTCTTGTATGTTGCTTGGCTTTACTCCACAATCATAGTGATTGGTGTGAGAACCAAAAATACTATATCTTTACCACAATAGGGGAATCTGTGGTGGAATATAGAACCACATAGGTCACAACTTCAACTATATTAACTTTGTTTGTAGGCAGGATTCCGACGACAATATAGTAGGATGATTATTGAGGTGGTGTGGTTAAATTGAGGCAAACTCCTCTATGATGCCCTAACAAGTCCTTCCTCAATATTCTTGCAGATTTAGGATGATTGAGTTCATCAAAATTTAGAAAGTTCTCATGTCAAGTTCTACATTTATTTGGGCTTAAATGTTTCTTCTGTTTTACATAGTTTATCCCATGTAACACCTTTGAACCAAGGATGTGATTTGTTTGGTTAGATCCTCCAATGGCAATCATGTGCTTCATATAATACAAAAGCCTATAAATGAAATCTTTTGCTTTAGGTGTTAATCTCACATCCTGTGGAAATTTCATGTGGTAACCTTTCTAACCCACACACTTTGTATAATTTCTTGGTCTATGGCAATTCAATTGATTCTGGTTTTCAAGTTTTGGTTTTCTCAGATCTGAAGTATCAATCCTTATGCTAGATGAGTTACTAGTGTCATTTTGTGCATAGGAAATAACACAAGATAACCTTTTCATGCAAGGTAACATCTAAAATTGAGGAAACAAGATTGAGAATGAGGTTATATATCTCATTGTTTTAGTTATCTCCAACTGCACAATTTCAACATCCATCAATCATTTAAAAGTATCATGATGTATATTCTCATGTTCTAGTTTTGACTGAGAATACTAAAATGAATGTTCAAACTAGTGAACAACCAATACTTCTGTGCTTCTAAATTTTTGGCACCCATCAATGACTCAATATGGATTTTTTAAAATTGAAACAATTTAACAGTTTCAAATGTAATTTTTGGTATACATTGGATATTATATATTCTCTGACATTAGCTACAAAATATTGAGTTTTCGCTACATTTGTTTTTTGTAGTTAAAGACCATTTGCTTTGTAGTGCTAATATCCTTTATCATTGATTTAAACCTTGTTTCAATCTCTTGTTGTCCAATCACTCTCTTTCTTTTCTGCAATTTCATTTTGTCTATAGATAATATTTTCTTTATTATTCTAATCATAACTCTCTTTTATTTTGTTCTTAGTATAATTATTTCTTTAAATGTTCTTAATGAAGCTTTTAAGTTTTATTCTAGCAAGATCTTCCTTTACTGTTCTAGTGTAATCAACCCTTCAACCATTGGAATTTCCTTCTGCATTCAATAAAATTTGTTCAAACAAAGTGGATTTAAATTCAAATCTTAATCACATTTTCCTATGGGACCGACCCTCTCTATACTAATAATTAACCTTAACTAGTTACATTACTGTTAACAAGAGGTTAAACTCTAGGAATCAACCCCTAGTGAGTTGGTGTGTCGAATGACACATATCACAAAGCTCTATCTGTGTTAAGAAAATACATATTTTATCACAATCAAATTCAAAGTTGACTTCCTTAACAAAGACATGTGCCCATTCTTCTCATATCTCATATATCTCTTCTTTTGTATAGGGATCTATCATGTCAAACAACTACAAAGAGAATGGAATAATTCAAGAGTTTGACATGATTTTTTCATATTATCAAATGATATTATTTACTTACGATGATCAAGACTATATAGATTACCTTTTGTATACCATGTATGCCTAGTGCCTCTTGTCTGACAATCAGGATTTGCATGCCCAACCATTGTCATGTATAGGGCACTATAAATTTATAGTTATGAAAAACATTATTAAGTAAAAGTATGCATAGTTGGCATATATATGCATTGGAGTCAGAAAACTACCTCAACATCCTTCCAACTTAATAATTTCTTTTTTATCTACCTTTTCTCTAGCCTTTTTGAGTTTTTTTATACCCCTATAAGTTAAAGTAACACATTTAATTGTATTAGTAAACAGACATGTAATTAATGATGCAATATATAATATATGTTAATGAATATAAAAATGTGCTCACATAAATAATGCATTTTTCATTACATGTTCCCCACTGTCTATTTTGTCACCTAAAGGATCTAGATAATATGTAGTTTGCATATTGAGGACAATTACCAAGAACACCCAATTATTATTATTGAGTGAAAATAAGGTAAACAAAATAAAACTCAAAATCCACAATGAAAAGTAATTCATAAGTCAATTTATAAGAAAAGTGTCTGAAACTTACCCAACATTGAAAGGAGCTACAATCATGCTCTTTATTGCATTATCAAAATATTTAAATGTAGTAGACCAATAATCACTAACATATTTTGGGTCTTTATCTACACAGCTAATCAATGATGAAACTAGAAGTGCCACGTTGGTTAGTGCAAACTTTGACACACCATATACAAGTGGTTGAAAAATGTATATGTATGTATTAATATATAAGAAAATAGATTATCATATATTTTCACGTATATAGGATGAGGTATTTATCCATAAGATTTCACCATATCCAAAGTTACGTACTAGTTTTATTCAACTAAGCATAAGTAAACAACTCCACAACATCTTGCAAGAATACACTAGTATCATGAGCTTTACCTACATCATGGCTTAAAATGAACCATCATAGTCGACCCTTCTTCTAAGTCACTTAGCCGCAGTGCCAAACCCATGCAATTAGGACCTAGCGAGTGAAATAGGTCCTTTAAAATATAATTAGGTAATTGAATATCTGGAGTAGGAAGTAGAGTACAAACTATAGGGGGTTTCTTAAGTGCTATGATTTGCATATATATTCTCATATCAGTTGCAAATTATATACACAAGTAGAAAAGAATCACAAATACAAATACAATGAAAATTTAGCATACATCAAAATACATGACTCCTCTTTGGGCCACACAACCATGCCACCTTCAACATGACCTATCATCTCATGGTCGCTTTGGGCATGTGTCAGTGGTATCGATTTTCAAGAACCATAGATAAGCCTGATAGACACATGAACCACATTAGTAGGCATTGGAACACCATGAATCATGTTACCTGGAAGGGGTGGGTAAGCCTCACCTAGTGTAACGACATATTCTTCTAGTAAAAGATGACATTGTAACACCCAGATTTTCATAACACATGAGCGGAAGCAGTAATTTTTTTTTCATCTGGGAGTGTCACAAACATGATAGTCATTGCAATTAAAGCAAATGAAACACTTTGCATTTAAGAAAAATTGATTCATACATAGTTTTGACAAAGGAAACAAGTCATCTAATATACTGTGATAACAAGACCATGCATAAAAAAAGATATCTAAACTCTGGATCGTCTCGGTAGATGGCACCCCAGTAGGCAAGCTTGAAAACCTACTACACCTTTTCTTATTCTTTAAATCTTCCGCTGCTCCAAACCCTGCGGACATCGCGTCCCCAGCCATAACATTGGGAAAAACAGTCGTTAGAGTAAGTGGCATGAGTATTCTAAAATTGTACATTACTAAGAGCTAACAATGTTACAAAATATTCTTAGACATTATAAAACTGATAGAAAAAGTTGATTAAAATCTAAAAACATAATATCTCTCGACTTCTTTAACCCTTATCTTTCTACTCTATCTTTTCTGGAGACCTATATCATGGGTCTCATGACCTACACCAAAGTGTCTAGGTCATACTTATCTCATCTGAACTCCTCTCATCACACTCATGGATGAGATTACATACATGCTCTAATCTAAAGTATCTTTTACTTACAATTTTTATCTATTTGTGGCCACCATTATACGATAAGTCCTCCTGAATTGGCGTATCTACGCCCTGAATTGGTGCCGCAACACCTCTGAAATGGCACTACATGCCCTGAATGACACCGAAGTGTCTCTGAATTGGCGTGTCTACGCCCTGAAATGGTGCCGCAACACCTCTGAGTTGGAGTGAACACTCCTCTGAATTGGCAACAACTGCCTCTGAAACGTCCCGGGACTACTGAATGAGGACTTATCATATAATGTCTTATGTGAAGGTTTCAACTTATTTATCTTAAGTCTAAACTTACTTAATTCTTAATCTGAACTGAAGCTGAATATTGATAGCTTTACTGAATACTGAATCTGAACTTATCTTATATTAAAACTGAACACTGAAAATTGAACTTATCTGAAACTGATTACTGAGTACTGAGCATGTACTGAATTCTGAATCTGAATTTAAATCTGAATCTTTTATTCTTAAGGGATAAACTGAATCTACAACTGAATGTGGATATGAGTCTTAATTACTTCATAATTAAGATTTGGTCTAAAACCCTTATCATGTATCTTTATTCAACATCTGGCTACTCACCCAGTGAGTAGTCTAAGTCTGAATCTAGATCTCTTATTCTTGAATTCTAAACTGAATCCATTATTGGATTTGATCATGTATCTCATTATCTTGGTAAACTTTATTCTAAAACTCTGATTTGGTAAGATTACTTCATTATACCAATTATATCATACATGAGTCTAATGTCTTATGAGACAAGATCTGAAATGAGCATAGAAATACTAAATATACAAAAGTAACTTAAGTAATGTGTATAGCTAAAGTATGATATCTGATTCTTGGCAAAACCTCATCTAAATCTGATCTTAATGGACTTAAGTCTTAAAATCATAAATCATAGAATAGAAACCTTAGAAAATCTTAACTTGCATCTTAATCATACTCAAATTAATCTCATTAAGTCTGATCTCATAACATTTGTATGAACTTAAATCTTAAACCTTAAGGTAGAAATCATATAGATTCTCATCGTGCAACTCAATCATGACTTAACATCTCATAATTTGATGATATCATCACAAACTCATGTTACAACATCTTTAATGACACTAGTACATTTATCCTAGAAATTGGGCCATGGTCTATCATGTGCAACACCCATATTCTCACATCATACTTAACTATTAAACATCAACCTTATTAAGGAATCTATTTCACTTCTTAAATTCTTAGATCGCTACATATATAAGAAACCTTGATGACATGTTCCTATTTGAAATCTCAAAACATGGTTACATCTATATTTAAGAGATATGATAGAACTAGATTTTCTTATCCTTTTTATGAACTTAACTTCATGAGCTAGAATCATTCCATGGCACATCACTACTTAAGGTATTGAGCATATGCACTTCTACAATCATAAGCACATAAAATATTTCTTACATATTTAACTCAGATTGTAGGACATGAAGGTCTTATCTAAGAAGCATGTAAATGTACTTGATTTGATAAACGTAAATACTCATGGGCATGAACCACTTACCTCTTGTGTTGATGATGTCCTTAACTTAGTCTTGATTTCTTGTTCCAAATCTTAATCACCTGGATATAATCAAAGTTTTATAAGTCCAAGCCTATATTCTCTCTTTCTATTTCTAAATCTCAAAACCCCATCTTCCTAACTACATATACCAACTTAGGGTTCTTATTTAGACTAAACATAACTTTAATCTAAAATCACCATAAAATATTGGTGTTGAAATAAAATAAAACTCATACTATATAATCAATATTATCTATATACTCAAATAAGATATAAGTCGTCTTATGAACTCATATGAACATATAGATCAAAGAAAATCTCAAACATAGTCATATATACTAATATTACTTGACTCTATTATGAAATCAAATTAAAAATCATTTAGATAAATAATATCAGACTTAATTAGACATATATATCACTTATTGTCTCAAGATAATCATCTATTACCCTCACATAATGGTCACTTAGGTCCAATCATAATACAAATATGATAACATAAGAAAATCCATCAAATCTCTAGAAGAGTAATCACACAGTATAGTAAGATCATGTATAAAATATTAGGTCATAAGAAAAAAAATCATATCATGGGTGAATTACCCAAAATACCCTTATTAGGGTTTATATCAAAAACATCAATAAAACTTCATATATGAAAGATCAGGTTCTGAATTAATGTTAAGCATATCAAAATATACATTCCATAAAATTTGTATGAATTTCTAAATTCGTTTGCTATTTTTAATTGACCAAACATCAAAATCATATAGTTTTGAATAAACTATTTTTAATAAATAACAAATATCAGAATCATAATCTGGAAGTATTTTTACGTGATAGTACACTCGAATAGCTTTCCATAGGTACCTTTTTTGTTAAATTCTGAGTTTTGAATCTCAAGACATGATTTTTTGAAACTTACCTAACATTGGCCAATCTCGGCCGTCAAGATTTGATCTGGCGGCCAGGGCCTCATTTAATCTAGGGCCGGCGCATCCTCCCGTCATCTTCTACCTCGTGAATCCCCTGTTCCGAGTTCAGGAACAGAGCATGGTGGCGTCAGCCATGGGCGCCCTATTCAAACCACCACCGTGCAAGATCCAGTTGTCAACGACTCCGAATGATCCTCCCTAATCTCGGCGACACCATCTATGTGTGCAGGGTGGTCAAAGTCGAAGCTTCTTGGCTCCACGGAACTCACAGCCGCCCCCCTCCAGCCGCCGCTTAAACCTCTCTGCTGGTTCTCTCTTGTCTCTCGACTTCGAGCCAAAACCTAGCTATGGACTCGTCTAACCCTATCTTCATAGATTCTAAGACTTTTATAGCCTTTTATCATCCGAATCTTGGGCAAGTACCCCTCTTTAGGGGGGACTCTGTTCAGCCGATGTACACCCCTGCGTGCGGCTCTGTTCGTGCGAGGGGAAGGAAACCCGGTTCTCTTATTTTTTTTATTTCTTTTGTCTAAAACTCCAATTTCTAGAAATATTTCTACAGACCACTACATGACCCCATTTGAACTCAAATTTTGGGGTAACTGACATATTATCATCAACTTCATACGAGCAAGATTTGAAGTTAAAAACTAGCTATACAAATACTCCAAACATGTCTTTTAAATAAAAATATTATAATTACAAATTTAATTACCTAGGCCACTATATACATCAAAATCATCTGAAATTTCTCCCAGCATCTTATACTCTAATTATTATTCTACTAAAAATATTTTGAGCATTTATTATGACCATAAAATACTTAATTCTCAATTTGTACCCCAAGGACCTATTTGTAGAACTTAATTAGTCCAATAATGTTGGAATTGGGCTCTAGGGCACATGGCCCAACCCTTAGTATTTCAAAGGGTCCATGAGCTTGATTGTATTCCAAATCATGAAAATAAGTCTTCGACCAATATAATTTCTCAACAGAAGCTCATGCATGACATATGTGATCAATATTTCTTTAGTTATATAACATGAAGACCTAAGTTAGGTCTAAGGCTCAAGCCATGAATTGGACTCAACATATCATATATTCGTCACATTATTTTTCATAGGAATAATTCATTTATATTCATATACAACCGACTACAATCATACATATTTAATTCGTTATGTGTGTATTGGTGAGCAAGGTGACATAAACATCTTTTCTGAGCTCATTTACATATTAAACAATGGTTAGGTTTATTTGGTCCTTTAGTGGAATATAAGAATGAAAAACACGCCAAAGATTTAAATCATCTATAAACTTAGGATGTTACAATTCTACCCACCTTAAAATAAATTTCGTCCTCGAAATTTCTCTAGGCTACTACCCACCTTAGGGTTCTACTTACCTCTTAATTTATGTTCAAACTTTTGCATGAAAAGAGATATGTTATGTATTTCACTAAAATATTTAGGTGAGCATTATCTATTACCTTAGTCTACTTCTCAACTCATACTTAGGGTTTGTGAAACTAAACTTGGATTTATACTTAGAGCATTCATCTAACCTTTGTTATGACTTTCTAACATTAGTTGTACATGACTGTCAAATCTAAGGTCCTTCAGGTAACTCCTACATTCCTAGATATGTGGTGATCAGGCACATACCCAGAGATGTGGGATTTGACATTCTATCCCTCGCTAACCCACTAACACATGTGTCCCATACCACATGGGCTAGTAAGAAAGGAGAGATGCATAAAAGTCTAGTGCTTATGAAATTCCTTTTCAATTCTCAATTGGCTGGCCATAACCCTTGAGAATGGAGAAGAAACATCATTAGCTAGGTTTAGGTTGCTAATTTAGATCTAAACAAGGATGACTTCTACCTCAGAGATACCTATCCATTCTAGGGTTAAGACTCATAATCACTCTAGGTTATGGTATTCTTCTTATAGTATCTATTCCTAAACCCTAATCTTACCACTTCACTCTAGGGTGACTATGAGAATCATGTTTGCCTAGTGGCCATTTACCAAATTGCTCTGATACCATATTGTAACACCCAGATTTTCATAACACATGAGCGGAAGCAGTAATTTTTTTTTTCATCTGGGAGTGTCACAAACATGATAGTCATTGCAATTAAAGCAAATGAAACACTTTGCATTTAAGAAAAATTGATTCATACATAGTTTTGACAAAGGAAACAAGTCATCTAATATACTGTGATAACAAGACCATGCATAAAAAAAGATATCTAAACTCTGGATCGTCTCGGTAGATGGCACCCCAGTAGGCAAGCTTGAAAACCTACTACACCTTTTCTTATTCTTTAAATCTTCCGCTGCTCCAAACCCTGCGGACATCGCGTCCCCAGCCATAACATTGGGAAAAACAGTCGTTAGAGTAAGTGGCATGAGTATTCTAAAATTGTACATTACTAAGAGCTAACAATGTTACAAAATATTCTTAGACATTATAAAACTGATAGCAAAAGCTGATTAAAATCTAAAAACATAATATCTCTCGACTTCTTTAACCCTTATCTTTCTACTCTATCTTTTCTGGAGACCTATATCATGGGTCTCATGACCTACACCAAAGTGTCTAGGTCATACTTATCTCATCTGAACTCCTCTCATCACACTCATGGATGAGATTACATACATGCTCTAATCTAAAGTATCTTTTACTTACAATTTTTATCTATTTGTGGCCACCATTATACGATAAGTCCTCCTGAATTGGCGTATCTACGCCCTGAATTGGTGCCGCAACACCTCTGAAATGGCACTACATGCCCTGAATGACACCGAAGTGTCTCTGAATTGGCGTGTCTACACCCTGAAATGGTGCCGCAACACCTCTGAGTTGGAGTGAACACTCCTCTGAATTGGCAACAACTGCCTCTGAAACGTCCCGGGACTACTGAATGAGGACTTATCATATAATGTCTTATGTGAAGGTTTCAACTTATTTATCTTAAGTCTAAACTTACTTAATTCTTAATCTGAAATGAAGCTGAATACTGATAGCTTTACTGAATACTGAATCTGAACTTATCTTATATTAAAACTGAACACTGAAAATTGAACTTATCTGAAACTGATTACTGAGTACTGAGCATGTACTGAATTCTGAATCTGAATTTAAATCTGAATCTTTTATTCTTAAGGGATAAACTGAATCTACAACTGAATGTGGATATGAGTCTTAATTACTTCATAATTAAGATTTGGTCTAAAACCCTTATCATGTATCTTTATTCAACATCTGGCTACTCACCCAGTGAGTAGTCTAAGTCTGAATCTAGATCTCTTATTCTTGAATTCTAAACTGAATCCATTATTGGATTTGATCATGTATCTCATTATCTTGGTAAACTTTATTCTAAAACTCTGATTTGGTAAGATTACTTCATTATACCAATTATATCATACATGAGTCTAATGTCTTATGAGACAAGATCTGAAATGAGCATAGAAATACTAAATATACAAAAGTAACTTAAGTAATGTGTATAGCTAAAGTATGATATCTGATTCTTGGCAAAACCTCATCTAAATCTGATCTTAATGGACTTAAGTCTTAAAATCATAAATCATAGAATAGAAACCTTAGAAAATCTTAACTTGCATCTTAATCATACTCAAATTAATCTCATTAAGTCTGATCTCATAACATTTGTATGAACTTAAATCTTAAACCTTAAGGTAGAAATCATATAGATTCTCATCGTGCAACTCAATCATGACTTAACATCTCATAATTTGATGATATCATCACAAACTCATGTTACAACATCTTTAATGACACTAGTACATTTATCCTAGAAATTGGGCCATGGTCTATCATGTGCAACACCCATATTCTCACATCATACTTAACTATTAAACATCAACCTTATTAAGGAATCTATTTCACTTCTTAAATTCTTAGATCGCTACATATATAAGAAACCTTGATGACATGTTCCTATTTGAAATCTCAAAACATGGTTACATCTATATTTAAGAGATATGATAGAACTAGATTTTCTTATCCTTTTTATGAACTTAACTTCATGAGCTAGAATCATTCCATGGCACATCACTACTTAAGGTATTGAGCATATGCACTTCTACAATCATAAGCACATAAAATATTTCTTACATATTTAACTCAGATTGTAGGACATGAAGGTCTTATCTAATAAGCATGTAAATGTACTTGATTTGATAAACGTAAATACTCATGGGCATGAACCACTTACCTCTTGTGCTGATGATGTCCTTAACTTAGTCTTGATTTCTTGTTCCAAATCTTAATCACCTGGATATAATCAAAGTTTTATAAGTCCAAGCCTATATTCTCTCTTTCTATTTCTAAATCTCAAAACCCCATCTTCCTAACTACATATACCAACTTAGGGTTCTTATTTAGACTAAACATAACTTTAATCTAAAATCACCATAAAATATTGGTGTTGAAATAAAATAAAACTCATACTATATAATCAATATTATCTTTATACTCAAATAAGATATAAGTCGTCTTATGAACTCATATGAACATATAGATCAAAGAAAATCTCAAACATAGTCATATATACTAATATTACTTGACTCTATTATGAAATCAAATTAAAAATCATTTAGATAAATAATATCAGACTTAATTAGACATATATATCACTTATTGTCTCAAGATAATCATCTATTACCCTCACATAATGGTCACTTAGGTCCAATCATAATACAAATATGATAACATAAGAAAATCCATCAAATCTCTAGAAGAGTAATCACACAGTGTAGTAAGATCATGTATAAAATATTAGGTCATAAGAAAAAAAATCATATCATGGGTGAATTACCCAAAATACCCTTATTAGGGTTTATATCAAAAACATCAATAAAACTTCATATATGAAAGATCAGGTTCTGAATTAATGTTAAGCATATCAAAATATACATTCCATAAAATTTGTATGAATTTCTAAATTCGTTTGCTATTTTTAATTGACCAAACATCAAAATCATATAGTTTTGAATAAACTATTTTTAATAAATAACAAATATCAGAATCATAATCTGGAAGTATTTTTACGTGATAGTACACTCGAATAGCTTTCCATAGGTACCTTTTTTGTTAAATTCTGAGTTTTGAATCTCAAGACATGATTTTTTGAAACTTACCTAACATTGGCCAATCTCGGCCGTCAAGATTTGATCTGGCGGCCAGGGCCTCATTTAATCTAGGGCCGGCGCATCCTCCCGTCATCTTCTACCTCGTGAATCCCCTGTTCCGAGTTCAGGAACAGAGCATGGTGGCGTCAGCCATGGGCGCCCTATTCAAACCACCACCGTGCAAGATCCAGTTGTCAACGACTCCGAATGATCCTCCCTAATCTCGGCGACACCATCTATGCGTGCAGGGTGGTCAAAGTCGAAGCTTCTTGGCTCCACGGAACTCACAGCCGCCCCCCTCCAGCCGCCGCTTAAACCTCTCTGCTGGTTCTCTCTTGTCTCTCGACTTCGAGCCAAAACCTAGCTATGGACTCGTCTAACCCTATCTTCATAGATTCTAAGACTTTTATAGCCTTTTATCATCCGAATCTTGGGCAAGTACCCCTCTTTAGGGGGGACTCTGTTCAGCCGATGTACACCCCTGCGTGCGGCTCTGTTCGTGCGAGGGGAAGGAAACCCGGTTCTCTTATTTTTTTTATTTCTTTTGTCTAAAACTCCAATTTCTAGAAATATTTCTACAGACCACTACATGACCCCATTTGAACTCAAATTTTGGGGTAACTGACATATTATCATCAACTTCATACGAGCAAGATTTGAAGTTAAAAACTAGCTATACAAATACTCCAAACATGTCTTTTAAATAAAAATATTATAATTACAAATTTAATTACCTAGGCCACTATATACATCAAAATCATCTGAAATTTCTCCCAGCATCTTATACTCTAATTATTATTCTACTAAAAATATTTTGAGCATTTATTATGACCATAAAATACTTAATTCTCAATTTGTACCCCAAGGACCTATTTGTAGAACTTAATTAGTCCAATAAGGTTGGAATTGGGCTCTAGGGAACATGGCCCAACCCTTAGTATTTCAAAGGGTCCATGAGCTTGATTGTATTCCAAATCATGAAAATAAGTCTTCGACCAATATAATTTCTCAACAGAAGCTCATGCATGACATATGTGATCAATATTTCTTTAGTTATATAACATGAAGACCTAAGTTAGGTCTAAGGCTCAAGCCATGAATTGGACTCAACATATCATATATTCGTCACATTATTTTTCATAGGAATAATTCATTTATATTCATATACAACCGACTACAATCATACATATTTAATTCGTTATGTGTGTATTGGTGAGCAAGGTGAAATAAACATCTTTTCTGAGCTCATTTACATATTAAACAATGGTTAGGTTTATTTGGTCCTTTAGTGGAATATAAGAATGAAAAACACGCCAAAGATTTAAATCATCTATAAATTTAGGATGTTACAGACATGGTCTCAACCCTTACAAATTTTTATATATGTTATATGCACCTAAACACAAACATATTATAAATTCACCTAAAAGACTATTATATCACAAAAAGACTTACACTAGGCATGCTAGCTGGTGAGTCCATAGGATTACTCCCAACCACCTCTATTGTAGGGAGGTCCACCTCGTATGAATATTGGTGCAACATAGGTATTGTCTGAGGAGGTTGAGACTGAGAAGCCTGAAACTATCTCATTGGGTCCTCTATTCCCTTTTGCAATCATGTTGTGCACCTTCTATTGTGAAAATCCCCCTTTCTTGATTGATTTGTGCTTCAATGATGATTCAAACAGACATCTTATACCAGAACCATCCCCAACAACCCCAACATGTCCAGGATGCTCTGAAGTATCCAGAGCAACTGTCTGTTTGTCCCTTTGTCCCTCAAGGATGAACTTGCCTTTGTTTATTTACTCATGGAGCTCCTTCTAATCATCATCAATAATAATTGGTCAGTAAAACATAACAATCAAGGTAAAAAAAATGAACATACACTCTGAGAGTTGAATTTTACCATTTTTATAGCAACATCAATGGTTGTGAGGTTGGCTATTACTTCAAATCATGTTCTCCTCACATCTATCCACTCCCTGTGGAGAAAGGAAAGGTTTAAGAGTTGTAGAAGACTCAGTAAACCTAGGAGTAGGATGCTCAGAAGAAGACGCTTCCAATCTCTTTTTCCTCTCCTAGGTTTAATGTAACTTTGACTCTAGTCCAAGTTAGCAGATAAGTATAATGTGATCACAAATGGGATATGCATGGATATTTAAACTGAACTAGACTCTAGAGGCTGAGGAGGAGGACTTGAAATACAAAAGCCATATTAACATGCTAAAGGATGGGGACAACAACTCCTACTTCTATCACAACTTCATTAATCAAAGAAAGAGAAGAAATAAAATTGATTTGTTGAAAAATCATGAGAGCAAGTGGATAATGGACAAAGATGAGTTACACAAGATGGTGGTCGAGCACTTTAAAAGGGTATGTACTACCCAACTAACAAGTCTGATTCCAACAAAAGTTAATCCCCATGCAACTTTGTGCCACTAAACTATAATCAACTGAGATGCATTAGTGATTGTCTTACGGATTTTGAGATATTTGCAACAGTAATGTCAATTGATCTTGTGAAGGCTGTGAGACCTGATGGTGTTAATGGAACTTTCATCCATAAGAACTGGACAGTAGTTGGTTCAAGCATTATAAAGACTATACAAGATGCCATAAACTATGGATTAGTCCTGAATGAGCTATGTTACTTTGCCTTGGTGCTTACTCTTAATGTTATTATGCCGAAAAGGTGTGAACAACTAAGACTGATATCCCTCAAAAATGTTTCTTTGAGAATCATCTCCAAACTGGTGGTTGAGAGGTTAAAGATGTTAATGGCAGTGTGTCACACATGTAGAGTAGCTTTGTACCGAGACATAGAACTACTGACAACATATCACTCGTCCAGGAGCTTATACACAACATGAAATAGAAAAAGGGGGCTAAAACAATGGCGATTAAGGTTGAATTGACCAAATCCTATGATCAAATGTCATGGTCTTTTATCAAGGATACCATCGAGAGAGTAGGACTGCCTCACAACATCATATCATACATAATATAGTCACTCAGTGGGGGAGATACATGGATTGCAATGAATGGCAACACAATGAAATCATTTAAAGCGAGTAGGGGGTCACGCCAGGGAGATCCCCTATCACCATACTTGTTTGTTCTCTGCATTGAGTGACTCATCTAGGTTATTCAATGTAAGGTAGATGAGGGAGTCTGGAAATCATTGAATATGGGACAAAGGGGGCCAAAGATCTCCCACGCATGGTTTGCGGATGATCTAATATTGTTTGGAAAAGCTTCAAGGGGCCAATTGAAGGTAATTAAAGATTGCTTTAGGGAATTCAAAAAAGTGTCTGGTCAATCACTCTCTCTAATCAAGTCAAGGGTCTTGTTATCTAGAAGTGTGGATAGAGCACCGAAGCAAGGCATCAGATGAGGAAGTTGTTTTCAAGTGACAAAGGACTTGGGAAAGTACCTTGGGGTTCCCATAATTCACAATTGTGTCACTAAAGCTACATACAGTGAAACCCTTAGTAGAATTTATGGTAGAGTGAATGTTTGGGCTATGAGGAGAATGTCTCTAGATGGGAGAATTTTCCTTTCTAAAACTACACTCATGACTTTGCCCACCAATGTGATGCAAACTGTGGTATTGTTACTGAGGATTTGTGACAACATTGATGGCCTTATCAGAAGATTTATCTGAGGAGGTGCCCACAAATCTCACCCTATTGCGTTAGTGGCATGGGAAAAAATTACCAGCCATAAGAGTGAAGGAGGACTAGGCATAAGATCCATGCATGAGTGGAACATGGCACTTATGTACAAACACTCTTGGGAAATTAGTACTAAAAGGGAGGCCCTATGGTGCTCAGGCATGAGCTGATGTGAGAAAGGATGTTGTGGGAAGACCTACACGTACTCTAGACTGGGAAATGGCACAATAATAGGTAAAACTTTCATTGAGGGTAGCTCGTATATCATACCCATGAGCGTTCATTAGATAAATGTGTGGGAATATATATGGTGGCGTGATGGCCCGATTTTGAAGGATCATGTTAAAAAACCTTTAACATATGACATAAAGGACCTGAGAGTCATCCCTCTTGTCAATCTAAATGAGGAATGTAATTATGAATTCTTAGAAGAATGGTTGCCGATGGAGTTTGTGGAATAGATAAAGAAGCTAGAAAAACCATCAGATGTGGAAGGTGAGGACATGAGGTTTTGGGAACATGCTAAGAATGGGGAGTAATCAACTAAGACAACCTACTAGAAGATAAGAGAAGGAAAGGGGATTCATATATTGAGCTAATGGATGAAGATTTGGGATCTAAAAACTAATTCATGAACAAAGGTGTTCTTCTAGCTCGTATTGCATGATGCTCTACTCATGAGTAAACAACACACACAATGTTTCTGAAGAGTCACTCATGCACGCCATAAGACATTACAAGTTTGCCAAAGGATTTTGGTATGTAATCTTAACAAATTGAGGATTAACTGACTTCTTCAGGCCAATGGAGATCATATATTGGTGTTTGAAAACATCAATAAAGATATTGAGCTTAAGATTATATTTCTTATCACTTGTATGTAGATATGGGAAAGAAAAAACAAGTAGATTTTGGAAAACAAAACCACCCATGATTGGCAAGTAGTTAACAACATAAAAATGGAGGTCATGATACAGATGGAGACATTCAGTATGGACCAGAATTGGGTGTAGAAGCCTATAAAGGAGAAGGAGATATGGAAGTGGCCTATGGAGCGAGAGACTAAGCTCAATACATATGCAATGACTAGGGGAAAAAGGCAAGCTACATCATACTGATCAGGGACGAACATGAAAAATGGGTAGGGGGACTGGAAGCAAGCGTACGATCAGTAGATGTGCTAGAAGCTGAGCTTATGGGAATCTACATTACCAAGAAAGTCATAGATTTCAATGAGTTAGATAAAGTGATGATTGAATTAGACTCCAAGATGACCATGATGATGATCATGGAACCTATAAACATGAATCCCAGATATGCAAAATTGCTCCGGAGAATTAACACACTCAAGAAGCAAACCTGGTGAGTTCTCTATGCACAAAGGGATGTCAATGCCATTGTTGATAAGTTGGAAAAATAAATTCAAAAACCTTGGAATCCTTAGTATCCATGGGCTTCCACCTGCTGAGATCCATGAGACCTTAGCGAAAGAGTTATGTAATGGTAGTAGTACTACCTTATTTCCACTCCAAAGCTTAATTTGTGATTTTTAAGTTATCGCTTGAATTTGCTCACATGAGGAGGGTGGGATGAATAAGATCGCCTCCCAACTTCTCTAGAAAAACAAATGCTTCTCACACCTTTGGGTCAAGATAGTCCCATTGCTTAGTGCATAATTCTTCTTCTTGTTTCTCATTATGTATTCTCATGTCAGATTTGTCCTATAATTCCTTAGTAGCATCCCACAATGTTGCATCACCTTTTTATGATGTAGTTTTTCATCAAGGTCAAAGATGCTTTGCAAGATTTCATATACTTAATGGTATACTTATAAAAATAAATTTGTGAATATCTTTAAAAATCAGAATATCTCATAGATAAGTCCTTCCATCTGTAGTATTTTGTGGAAGGATCAACTTCATGCCAAGATTCTATTGTTATATCCACTTTTATGTGAATAATAACCCCTCCCCTAGATGTTTCATGAAAGTACTATGATTCTTCCCAATAGTATTTCCTACATCATCAAATTCAACAACCATCTTTGGCCCTTTACTCATTTTCACTACTAACTTGTTCATCAAGGTGATGCCTCTTTTACGTGCATGATTATGTTGTTCCTCTACAAATCCAACAAGATCCTTAGGGTGCACATCCTCAGGATGCTCATCCTAAAATTATCAAGAAACACATATAAGTTATAGAGAATATTAAATGCACATGTATGTAATAATTGTGACAAAGAATGTAAAATGCACATCTATGCAATAAAATAACACAAGTTCATCCACACAATGCACATCATCATGGTTCTCATCATCACGATCAGACTCCATCTAAAAATGTCATACAAAAAATAGTCAATGAATGAAATATAAGTGATAAAGAATGTAAACTGTAGATGTAGCATATGGAACATATATAACTATAATAAAGAATGTAAACTGTAGCATATGGAACACATATGTAGCACATCTAGCATATAAAAAATAAAATGCATGCCTCTAGTGTTGGTTTGATCCTTGATCAATTAATGTTCCTTCTGTGTGATCTCCACGTGTATATAAGTTAGTGTTAGCTTCAACATTTGGTGTTGTCAAGCCAACCAATAATGGGCTAGAGTCATCATACTTGTCATAGTGCTCTTCGTCATCTATAGGATCTACAATGAACAACGTTTCCCCATGAAGAAAGACATACCATTTTTTATTTGCAGGACCATTGATGTAGAATACTTGCTTTGTCTGTGATGTCATTATGAATTATTCACCCTTCTCATCAATATTTTCAAAATTCACTAATGTGAAACCCAACTCATCTACTACAAATCCTTTGGTGTTATTAACCCAATTACACCTAAAGACAACAACTCTGAAGTTTGTGTAGTCAAACTCCCATATGTCTTCAATGACATTTTAATAAGACATTTTTAGCTTTACAGGGACTCCTATCCTTCGCATTAGAAAAATACAATGAAGACACTTGAAGGGTGACCCCATTGTTTTGGATGACACTCTTATCATCTTAACATTTGGTGGAATATAAAAATCCATTTATGTCAAACCCTTTGTAAGACATAACATTCATTTTTGGTTTAAAGGTGATCAATTTGAAATTTTCAACAACATTATTTGGTATTTGAGATATTTGATGGAAGACTTTATCTTCAAACCACCTAATAAATGTCCTATTATGCTCTCTAGCAAGCCACATTGCACTATCCTGAGGATACTTTGGCTTGATAAAATTGGTATATTCGATGATATAAATATCCAATTTGTTGATGTTATGTAAACATACAAGTGTGCTTGTTCCATAGCTAACGACTAATTACTTTCATAAGTGATCCTAAGATCTCTTTACTAGACTAGGGATCAATATTCTTTTTTTTGGCAGGAGCTTCATTACAACTCAGAAAGTCATTGCAAAGATCCATACCCCCCTAGCCACATATTTCTCAATAATACTCCCTTCAGGTTGATAATGGTTTCAAACATCACCTTTAAAAACATTAATATACCATTAAAATGGATACATCCAATGCAAGAAACCAGACCCAACATTTTCATTTCCCTAGTCAAATGGACAACAAGATGTACTATGTCAAACAATGAAGGAGGAAAATATGTCTCAAGATGAAACAAGGTAGCAACCACTTCTATTTGCAACTTATAAAGATTTTCAAGATAAATAACTTAGTTTCATAGTGTGTTGAAGAAGAAACAAATCCTAGATATTTCAAACATTACATTCTTCAATAATATAGATCAAATAGCCACATGCAATATTTGTTGCATTAGAGTGTGACAATTATTAGATTTAAGACCTATCAGCTTCAAATACTTCATTGATACCAATCTATAGATATTGGAAGAGTATCCATGTGGTACCTTAACATTAAGCAAGCACTTGAAGAAATTTCTCTTCTTTTGTCTAGACAACATGTAACAAGCAGGAGGTAAATATGTTTTTTTATCATTGCTAATTTTTTTTGTGAATTCTTTCCATGTACCCATTTCATATATGTCCATTCTAGATTTGATGCCATCTTTAGTCTTACCTAGTATATTCAATAGAATACCAATGACGTTATCACATTCATTTTTCTCAACATGCATGACATCAATACAATGCCTAATTGTTAAATAACTCCAATAAGGAAGATCCCAAAATATTGACCTCTTCTTGAATAAAGATTTGTCACTCTGTTAGGGATGCTATATTGTAATCTCTTACTAAAGACATTGACATATCATTTTAGTATTTCATAAGCAAACTCCTCTGATATAGGTTCAGGGGCACTCTGTTCTTGATTTGATCCATTGAATGCTTTGCTCCACCTTGGGTAAGGATGTAATTTTGGAAGAAACCTTTGACGACCAAGATATATAGTCTTGCCACTAAGTTTTAGTAGTATTTAATCAGTGTTCTCCTCACATATAGGGCAGGATCTGGATCCTTTTATGACACATCAAGACAAATTCCCATATATTGGAAATCATTAATGGTGAAAAATAACATAGCATGCAAATAGAATGTCTCTCTATGTGAAGCATCATATGTCATCACACCTCTCCCCAAAGTTTTTTTAAGTCACTAATCAATGGTCCAAGAAAACATCAATATCATTGTCAGGTTATTACAATAAGGACAACATGACATACTTAATTTTCATACACAGCCAGGGAGGAAGATTATATATAACAATCCTAACATACCAAGTGCTATGTTGGTTGCTTAATGTGCCATATGGATTCATTCCATCAATACAAATCTCAAGACTTAGATTCTTGACTTCTTCACCAAATTTAGGGTACAATAAATCAATTTTATTCCATTTTGCAGAACCAAACACATGTTGTAGGATCCCATCTTGTTTTCTTTACCTCTACATGCCAAGATAAATTCTACGCATCCATAGTATTATCAAAAAAACATTAAAACCATGGTATTATAGGTAGATACCACATCATCTTGGCAGGAGAGCCAATTTTTTTAACTTACCTGAAGTCATCATTTTGTACCTTGACACCCCACATTTTGGACAATATTTCAAATTCATATACTCCTTTTGAATTAATACACAATTATTCGGGCATGCATGTATTTTCTTAACCTCCATTCCCATTGGGCACAACATTTTCTTTAACTCATATGTTGATATTGGAAGCTCATTGCTTTCAGGAAGAATATCTTTCAACAAAGACAACATAGATGTGAAGGTTTTTTCGCTCCATTTATTGTTAGCCTTTAGAGTATACAATCTCAACACAATGCTCAACTTCATAAACTTAGTACAACCTAAGTATAATGATCTCTCAACATCAAGTACAACGTTTCTAAATAAGGAAGGTGCATCGGTAACATTTGCCCCACAACTATCTAGCATCCCATCAACCATGTCTATGGGAATCAGTTTGTTCACATCTACATCATCGTCGAAAATTTCTTCTTCAACACAAGTACTACTATTGACATTCAATGATCTCATCGTAGGAATTTCTCCATGCAAATACCATTATGTATAGTCATGTACAATGTTGTTGCACATGACATGAGTTATGATTTTGTCAACAATGTCAACTTTTAAGTTGTTACTACAATTTCTAAATGGACAATAGATCATATATCCTTGTTTCCTATCTTCCTCCGCAAATCTTATAAATTGTTCAAGACCAGTAATAAACTCCATAGTGCAGCGATTTGAAATGGACATCCATAATTGATCCATTCTATGATCACATATGAAATGAGCATTGGATCATGTATTTAGAGATTAGGATTTAGAGATTAAGGTTTAGACATTAGGTTTTAGAGATTAGGGTTTATCCTTTAGGGTTTAAGGTTTAGGGTTTAGGGCTTATAGATTTAAGGTTTAGGTTTACCAATTAGGGTTTAAGGTTTAGGGTTTAGGGCTTATAGATTTAAGGTTTAGGTTTACCAATTAGGGTTTAAGGTTTAGTAATAAATGTGCTCCACCTATCCCATTCTTCAACACCTTATCTCACTAGTAAGTGCTAATGTGTATTTAATTTTCAAGATTATTTCATTAGTATTTCTCCACAGTTCTCCAAGTACACTAATGTAGATGGGCAAATAACCACGTATATATGTACTTAGAGAACAAAAAGGGAAGTGTTAACGAAACATCTTGAAAATATAATAACACTATACACTTACATCCTAAGCGAGATTGTGTTCAAGAACCATCCCAAACCAGGGACTATCCAAGATTTTATCATAGTGAGTGAATCTCAAATGGGTTTCTAGGCCAACAAAATATATGTCTAATTTATGATTTATGGTTTAGAACTTATCTATATATAACAATATCAGACCATTTATATCTAATTTAGGCTATTCATATCATTTCATTGTAATTAATTCATAGGTGAGATTATAATCATACAACATATAAAACCCTAGTCCAATTCATATCAACTTAGATCAATTCATATATGTGTAAGTCATATCAAGTTAATTAAACTTTTATACAACAAATACATTCAATAAGAAATTATAAAATTATGCACTCAACAAAAAATTATAGTTAGATAGGACAGAGAGTAAGGAGAAGAAGGACCTTCCAAGGTAGTGGCAGAGGGCTCATAGCAGTGGAAGAGTGGGAAGCAGGGGTAGTGGTTGGTGGTCAGTAGAAAGAAGCAAAAGTAGCAGAAATAATGATGGCTAGCGACTGGCGATGGTCGAGAGGCATTTGGCAGATGGTGGTGGTGGGTGCACTGGTGGTTGTAGCAATGCTAGAGACTGTCGGTAGTGGTGGGTGGTGACTGTGCTAGTGGTGGTTGTGTTGGAACCTGGAAGCTTTGTTGGGGTTAGTTGGTAACAACAGTGACAATGATGATAGCTCAAGTGACGACAATGGTGGTGGTCAACACAAGCACAAGCAATAGACCATGGTAGTAGAGAACAACAAAATCACTAGATCTAGGTACCACAACGATGAAATAGAGAAATGGGGAAAAGAAATTTTAGGGTGTTGTTAAGTGGAACTTGACAGCCAACTGCCAAGACTTTAGTAGTCAGTTGTCAAAGAAAAATCAATAACACATTTCAACCTATTTCGTTGGTTATATTTCAGAAAATTGATGCCATATGTACTTATCCCTATCAAAAAGCTCCAGCCTCGCTCACCCATGTGTCATTGGTTTCCCAATAAAAGTCAACACCATATCTCAATCGATATTATCAGTTACCCACCAAAAACCAACACCATAAATAATTTTCCCTAACAAAAGTGGCCAACCTCAGTAAGACTTTAGTCGTCGGTATCTAGCAAAAAATCAATGACATAGTTCACTCTCTGTTATTGGTTTTCTACCAAAAAATCGATGACATATGTACTTATCCTTGTTAAAAATGCCAACCTCGTGAAGACTTGTGTCGTGGGTTTCCAAATAAGAATCGACGACATAACCAAATTTTGGGGATTTTTTTTCATGGGGCACGTGGCAGGAACCCTTTGTTGTCGGTTCTTTTGCAAAAAACTAACACCACAGGTTTTTTGGTGGTGAAAATTTCCACGGTGTAAGTGATCTACAACGTTGGTTTCTTCAGAGTGAAATTGACAAAAAAGCATTTTTGGAGGCAAAACTTATTTTGCGGGAAGGGCTTTGTCGTCAATTTTCTAAAACCAACGTAATAGGCCCATGTTTTTACTTAATTGTAAACACTTGACCAATATTGACGTTTGTGTTACACCAACAGACTCTATAGGCATGTAGTGCCAATTTCCTATAAAAACTGACATTAAGGAAAGTGACATCAGAGATAAAAAAAAATGTACTAATACTTGAATTATCTATAACTCATTTGGGACTCTAAAATTGTACTTTTCTTCATGATGAAATCCTAAATAATTTTTTCCTCAATGTGAGGTGGAAGCCCAATTTGCACACTTTTGGGGTGGGTGTTTCATAGTACCCAATTGTGTGATGGGAATCTCATTTGTTCTATTTTTGTGACTATACTTTCACTTGCCTCTACATTATTACTGCATGCTTGTTGTGATTCTGTAGCCCTAGAGTGATATAAGTGTTTTTTCTATTGGGATATGTGCCCATGTTATGTTTTGGGATGGAGTATATGTTCCCATACTCATTTTTTGTGCCCCTTTTTATATTTTGGGAAGTCTGGTTATGTTCCATTACCTATCAAGTTTTGGGTTATGTATCCTAAATTCCATTGCTAATTAATATTTTTCTAGTGCTATGTTTATCTCACTTGCATGAAAGTTGATTATTATAATTTATGGGTTATCTTCCATAAACACTTTATGTGTTTTATTGTAGAACCTTATTTTTGTTTAATGGAAAGTGTAATTGTTGATTACCAACTTATTAAAATTCATATTCTTTTAATATCCACTTGGATGGTACTTTTTTCTTGGATGGGAAGACTTGTTATAATTTTGGTCCTTTTTCCTAATAATGCTTAATCCCTAGTTATATGCTCATATCGACATTTTCTGCTGACAACTTCCGAATTGTCTTATCTTGTTGGGTATGATTCCATCCCCTTAGGTAGAGAGCAAGGAGGAGTGGACCAAAGTTGACCATAACTTATCCCAGTGTAGTTGATCTTTCTTTGGAGGTAGATTGAAGTAGTTGGTTTACCCTCTGCCATCTCTTACTAAAGGTTAGTTTCCTTTTTGTACTCACCTTTCATGGTGATGGACAATGATAGAATTAAACCATTGTATTAGTTAGATATTTTATCTTCTACTACAACATTTTGTTATCTTGAACATACTTTTGAATAAATTGGATTTTCATCCCTTCGAAAAAAATTGTTTATGAGTTTGGGATATGGGATGTCTCCTTTCATTTGATTTAGTGAGAAGTGGATCCCATCTTGGATTACAGTCCTTATACTATGGTATCAGAGCTAAATAGGTCAGTTAATCTAGATATTTTAATCTTATCTCCCTTAGTATATTTTACCTCTTACTTAGGTCACTTATACATAGTACCCTTGCCTTGTGCAGACATGCCCTTATGGATGGAGATAACTCATTTGTCGATAACCTAGATGGTTTTTAGACACCCAATCTTATCTCCCTTAGTATATTTTTCCTCTTACTTAGGTTGCTTATACACGGTACCCTTTCCTTGTGCAGACATGCCCTTATGGCTGGAGATAACTCATTTGTCAATAACGTAGCTGGTTTTTAGACACCCCAAAACCCAAAGTATGGAATGTTGAGGATGGATCCTCCTTTTACCCCAATGGTGTATCAGGTTACCCCTATAACTGAGAGTCAACCCACAGTGGGTCAAGCTACCCTAACATGTGTTGTGGCGAACATGGGTTTGTGTCCCTTGAGAATAGGTATCTTATCTATGAGAGTTGCTTTTTGCAACCCAAGCAGGATAGACTAACTCAATTCCTACTCCAAAGAAACCAAAGTAGCACACCCTTTTAGAGTTCATAAAGATGCAACGTGCATGCTTCAAGGGTGAAAGGGAGATCAATATGGTGTATGATGTTGATGGTTGGGTGCTCACCATGGAGCATAATTTCTAGGGTATGGCATGCCCTGAGCACCAGATGGTCAGGTTTGCCACCTATGTATTGGATGGACTTTCTTTTTGTTAGTGGAATTATATTGCAAGGACTCAAGATATCTCAAGTATGTCTTGGATGCAATATATGGTTATCTTTCATGAGATGTACATCTCATATTACACTCTATTTAAGGGAGTAGAGTTCTACGACCTAAAGTATCACTCCTTATCTATCATGGAGTATGTACGGAAGTTTCTTCTTGTTGGAAAGCTACACCAAGGGATTCAATGAGGAGAGACAAGCTAATATGTTCCTTGAAGGACTCAACTACAATATTGAACTTGCTCTAGAACCCCAACTTCCTTTGACATTCTAACAATTAGTGGATAAGGTTAGCAGTTGAGGCTTATCTAGAGTATCAATCCTAGGATCATAACAAGAAGAGGAAGTTATCAGGTGAAGATCAAAGGAGGGATAAGTGCACTAAGTTTCATGGTTATCATCCTTCTAGGAAGTGTCCGTCTATGGGAAATCTGGCAAGACCACAACCTAAATTCCAAGTTATATGTCATCATTGTTATGACCTTGGATATATTCAACCTAGATTTCCATAGATTTAAATGGATGTGCACCAATACAACAACAACCTCAAGAACCTCCTCCAAAACAATGGCCACAATAACAAGGGAAGAATACATATTGAGAGATGTGTAGTAAGAGTATTTTCTTTGGATATTCAAGAGGTTTATGAAGAAGAGCATGTTGAAGTTAACCCTTATTGTCTTAGTTAGACTTTATAGCTACGATTCCATTTTCCCATGTTACATGATACCTCTGAGGAAGAAAGTGATGAAGTGCATGAGATATGGATGGACCATTAATAGTACCTATAGGGTTGTTTGACTTATTAGGTTAAAACTTTTAAGGGATGGAGAGTAGTTTGTTAGTAGAATAAAGATGATTTGATTACGAGGATGAAATGGCTTTAAAAGGTTGAGTGTTGTACCATACAAAACCCTATCATCTTGACTTTATAGATTGTAATCCCATGATTAGGAGGTTAGTAAGCTTGGTTCTTTATATTTGACCAAATAAGGATGGCATTATACCTCAATGAAGTCGTTTTCTATTGTAGTGAATATAGTTAAACTCATGTAATGTAAATAACTCAATGGTGACCCTAACATGTATAGGTTTGAAGAGAAAATATAACACAACAAGTGGCATTAGGTTTTATAATCAACATCACATATTGTAATACACTCATATTAACATAACTACCTATATGTGTGTCGATATGTAAGTGAGTTCATATAATATGCCACATATGTTTACTTTGCGAACTAATATACACATAATGGCTAATATATGTTTAGTGATAGGTATAATGTGCCCAATACATGAGTTGGAATAACAATTGGAAATTTCATGTCCATAAATATGAATAATGTTCTATCATCTAAGTTAATATTGAATTAATGTATTTATTAGGTTAAATAAGTAAAATTTGGAAATTTCTGCATACTAATAATGTAGGGAAATATGGGGATAGAGTAGGCATCAGATATGAAAGATTCCTACCTATATTTTCCTTAACTAGCAGATTACATCAACAATAATGTAATAGGAAAGAGGGTGCAAGACATACCTTGTCCTCGAGCAAGTACAATGACTATTCTTATAGAGAGATGTGCTTCCTTCTCAAGTATCACATAGATGATGATCATTGGTGACCTCCTAGTATAGCACACACAAATGACAATTGAAGACGTCCTCCTATCCTAGAGACAAAATCTTCCACACCTCTATGTAGTCCTCATGGACCACCAGGAAGTCCACATTTCACTTCTAGAGTCAACATGAAGGAGTCGTCCTTCCTTATGTCAATGTGCTAACGTCAACTTCCTTTCCCCTTGTTATCTCTCCCTTTCAGGTAAGTTTTCAAGGCTCTCTCACACGTTACCAAAAATGTGAGATGAGGAGTTTTAAGACTCTTCCTCTCTAGACTTTATGTCTATTGTGTGTATTGAGCCTTGTCCACCTCTCCTTATATAAGAGTAGACGGTATAGGGTTTCCAAAACCTAGGGGATACAAAATGTCAGATCTCATGGTTTGATAGTTGCTACATACATCTAGTCAGTCAACTAGGACACCCAATCGATCAACTAGATTATCTAATCGGTCGATTGGATTGTAGTCAGTGACACAGTAAATTGACCTTTAATGTGATGATTAATGCATGTCAGTACACATATACTTAATCATTTGACCCAGTCAAATTGGTCATTTGACATATGTTGTTTGACCTAGTGAAATTGGTCATCGAGTCATTCAGTTGGACACTCCAACTATTTGACTGGTTAGTTCCATCAGCCAGTAGTCCAACTAGTCAACTGGAGACTCCAATCAATCAATTGTCACACCAATCGGTCGACTACACACTCTAGTCAGCCAACTGGCATAAACAATGTTGTTTAATTTGGTTACTTAAAAACTTTTAGTAACCAATTTAAATGTTATCCATGAGTAAAATCACATTCCAAGTGCATCATATGTGTGTGAACCTATGGGTCCCATATTACATTGTCAGTTAAGCCCAATACCATTATGACTACATAATCAATGAGCAATATCTAGCAACACATCATTTCTATCCAAGTAATTGAAAAGTTAAAGAACAACTTCAACCTATAATTTGTGATCAATGTTAACATGATCATATAGTTCTTTTGTCTTTGATAACCAGATTGAATCTGAGGCATGGAATCATCATCCTCTTAATACTCAATCTATGTTTCTTGAACTAGAGCATATTTTTGAGATATAATGAGTTCACATATCATATATTGACTCACACAAGCATGGTATTCTCACTCTCTCTTATCTAGGGCCCATGATATCAAACTTTCAATAGGAGGTACAAATCCCATCTACATCACTCATTGTCTATCCTCATGTGTCACACATACCCAATGACAACCCTTATGGCATCCCTTATCTATGATCATGTTGGATGGTGTCAAAGTTCATCAAATGACATGTGATGAGTGTAGTGACTTTAGGTCTAAGATCCACAATTAGATTTGATTATAATTACCATTTCATGGTTTCCATGTATCACTCTCAAGGTGGGTATGTTCAATACACTATTCTCTAACATGTACTTATGTGTTTGACTTTATATCCAATATCCTGACATAATGAGACTCAGTCATCAATCAACATACATTCCCATTTATGTATTATTTTCATCTATTTTGCTTCCACAATAATATCTAACCAGGAACATAACAAGAATTTATGTACTCTAATTATACATATGATATCATTGTTAGGTCCTCAACCTGGAGACATATGTCATCGAGTAACATCATTCTTTGGACATCTATTATGCTTGTGTCATTTTCTCATAACCATACAAGCATATATTATCAATTCAAGTACATGATGTCCCACATAATCATCAAACAATTCACCATATAATCATCAAATGATTCAATTTATGGGCATACATACCAATAGAATCCCACTTGCACTTAGAGCCAATCACCTAAGAATACAATTCCAAGTGATTTATCATGACCATCATGATTCTGCTGCATAAGTGGTTTTGTTATCAGGTCGACAACATTTGATTCTAGTTGGTGCAAATTTCACATCTCATCATTGTACAATCTTTCATATGAGATGGAACTGTCATAGTATGCAATCTGGGTTGCTTGGTCTTCCTATAGCTCCATTGTTTTTATAGCATCTCTACTGTGTCATAAATGGTTGGAACCACCCTAAGTTCACCAATGAACTTGTTGTATCATACAATACCATTGCTATTTTCAGAACAATAATGTACTCGACTTCTATTGTAATCGAAAACATATGTCTCTTACTCAGAACCTTTCCATCTTACATCTCTATTGTTAAGGCAAAACACTAAGTGCTATCAACATCTTTGTCAATTTGGTATCTTGCATCTATGTAACCCTTTACGCCCAACTTTATTTATCACCATAATTAGGGATCTAATCCTTAGTGCTACTTAAGGATGTTCTTTATGGAGGTCTAGTGACCTTCACTAGAATTTGACCGGTATGTGTTCATCATGCCCAAGCATAGGAGACATTGGGACAAGTGCATAATATTTCATACATGATAGATCCAAGTGTGAATGCATATGTCATCTTAATCATGTGCTCCATTTCTTCACAAGGACCATGACACTGGGATCTAGAGAGACCAATTCCATGGGAGATGGGCAAATTTTCTCTCTTTGAGTCCTTCATGCTAAACCCCTTCAAAACATTGTCAATGTATGTACTCTTACGTAGGTCAAGAATCCTTCTAGATCTATCTCTATATATCTTGATTCCTATCCCATACGATTCATCGCCAAAATCCTTCATATAAAAAGTACTTCCAAGCCGGTTCCTTACATTTTTATAGGATATGGATGTCATTCCTCATAAATATGAAGAATAGAATTACGATCCCACTAACCTCCTTGTAAACACACGTTTCATCTTCATTTTGGCTCAAGAAAAACTCTTTGACTATCTTGTCAAATTGAAGATGCCAACTCCGAGATTCTTGCTTCAATCCAAAGATTGACCTTTGTAGATAAGTTGTAATGGAAAGCATGATAATGATGGATGTCATCAATGTCAGTCTTCTTGTTGAAGACCTACTTGCACTCTATGGGTTTTACCCCTTCAGGTGGATCCACTAAGGCCCATACCTTGTTGGTGTACATAGAATCCATCTTAGATTGCAACACCTCTAGCCATTACTCAGACTTTGGTCCCTCAACAAAATCTAGGTAGGTTGTTGGCTCATCACCTATAACTGACTCATCACCTTCTTGAGTAAAAAGATCTCAAAATCTTTCAAGCCCAAGGCTTGTCCTACTAGATCTTCGAGGTTCATGTGTTACATGAAGAACTTGAGATTCTACAAAATTTTGTGACTCTCCTAGTTCCTTATGTATCTCTATAGGTTTAGCATTTTCTAGCTGGTCTCAAACCTTTTCAAGTCCTCTATTTCCTTTGGAATCAAATTCCTTTTTCAAGGAATACAACATTGTTGGCAACAAATACTTTGTTTTTGTATAAAGGTAACATCCTTTGGGATATCCAACAAAATAAGAAGTATCTAATTTGGAACCAAGCTTTCAAGAAACTATTTTCTCTCATAAGCTTCACATACCTAAATCTTCATTAGAGACATATTGGGACACTTCCCATGCCATATCTCATATGGTGTGTTTTGAATCAATTTAGGTAGTACACGGTTTAATGTAAACATTATGGTTTCTAAAGAATATTCCCTAGAAGGAAATCAAAAGATAAGTAGAATCATTAATCATGCCATGTTCACCAGGATATGATACCTTCTTTGTGGTACTATACCATGGTCTCATAGCAGGTCTTAAAACTCTTGGTTCAAGTATTCTTCAGATGGATGGTATCAAGGTACTTTGATGTTGGTATCCACCTATAGAATTGTTCTAAAGGTCCACGTACATCACTATGTATGAGTCCTAATAGATCAATCACTCTCCCACTATTTCTAGTTAAAGGAACCTTTTCCATCTTGCCCAATAACAAGGCATGCATGTCTCTGTTGATTTTAAACCATAAGAGTCTAGATAGCCATCTTTATGGAATCTATAAATGTGTTTCTCATTTTTGTGCCCGAGACGACAATGCCAAAGGTATGTTTCATTTGAGTTATCAAGTTTAAGCCTTTTGGTATTTACACTATATACACTTGTCTCTAGAACTAATCAGGTATAGACTATGAGACATTTGGGCATTGCCATAAAGAAAACATCCACCAATCATTATATGAAATATGAATCCACTCTTATAAAAAAAAAGATAAGTGATGTTTCTATCAATGGCAGGTGCACAATAGAAATTCTCTAATTCTATTATAAACCCATTGGGATGAGATATTCTCAAATCCTACACATTATATCATGTGTGAGATTTTCATCCAATATCCAATACCTAAGATGATGAAGTAGTAATATATGTCTCATTAGTGTACATATACCTGAAGTAGAGATCTCTATCTCTTGCTTCATCTTTCTAAGTTCCTTTAAGTTAAAAGAATAGATTCCTTTTACACTTACCCTTATCCTTATCTTGAGTGTAGAAGACTTGGACTTCAGCTTAGCTACAAAATTTTTGTTATCTTTGCTTTTGCCCTTGGACTCCCCTTTTCTTGTCACTATCATAATTTTAGGTTTGTCCTTCTTCATTTGTGCTTCAACATTTATCGACATGCCAAGCATTTCAAACAATAGTTTAGCCGAGTTTTTCAAGTAATAACTCTTAATAAATTGGCTATATGATTCAGGCCACAATTGTAGAATCATATCTGTGACCAAATATTAGCTTGAAAGAAATCCCAATCTCTCTAGATGTTCCACAAGCCCAATCATATTTAGCACATGGGGCTCTGTTGGATCTCTCTCTATCATCTTGCACTCAAAGAGCACCTTGGAGACATTGTACCTTCCTTTCTTTACATGATTCTAGTACATGTTCTTATGATGTGTTTCCATCTTGAGAATTCCCTTTTCTTCATGCTACTTATGAAACTCATTGTTCATACATCATAGCATAAGGTTCTTTATGTTTGTGGCATTATTGGAATGCTTCCAATAAGCATCCACCTCATCCCTAGGTGTGTTAGGAGCGTGTTCCTCTGGCATTGTTGTCTCCATAGGCGAGATCTTAATGTATCACACACATATAGTGGTTGATGATGTCCTCCTAGCATGGCAACAAAAGCTTCCACACCTCTACATAGTCCACGCGGGCCACTGGGAAACTTCATGTTGCACTTCAAGAGACAATGGGAAGGATATGTCCTTCCATTTGTCAATGTTCTAGCATCAACTTCCTTTCACCTTGTTATCTCTCCCTTTTAAGACTACTAGGCTCTCTCACACGTTACTAGAACTATGAGATGAGGATTTTTTAGAAAATCTTTTGACTTCCTCTATAGACTTTATGTCTATTTTATGTATTGAGTCTTGTCCATCCCCTCCTTATATAGGAGTGAATGGGATAGGGTTTCCAAAATCTAGGGGATATGAAAGGTCAGATGTCATGGTTATATGGCTATTGCGTGCAGCCAGTCGATTGACTGGACCATCCAGTCAGTCAACTAGCACACCCAGTGAATCGACAGGACTATCCAATCGGTCGATTGGCTTGTGGTCAGAAACACAATAACACTATCTTTTGATGCAATGATTAATGCATGTCATTTCATATATCATTAATCATTTGACCCTATCAAAGTGGTCATTTCACATCTTTTATTTGACCTAGTCAAACTAGTCATATAGTTGGTCGGGTGGACACTCCAACTAATTGAGTGGCTGGTTCCATCGACGAGTAGTCCATTTAGTCAACTAGACACTCCACTCGATTGACTGGCATAGCTAATGTCATTTAATTTGATTACCTAAACACTTTTAGAAGCGAAGTTAAATCCTATCCATGACTAAACTCCTATTCCAAGTGCATCTTATACATGTGACTCTATAGGTACCATATTATGTTCACAATGAAGTCCATAACCATTATGACTACATAAGTAATGAGCATATCTAGCAACATATCATTGTTACCCAAGTAACTAGAAAGTTGGAGAACAAATTCAACCTACAATCTATGATCAGTATAACATGATCATTTAGATCCTTTGTCTATGATACCAGATTGAATCCAAGTCATGGAATCATCATCCTATTAATACTTAGTCTATGCTTCTTGAACTAGAGGAGACTGTTGAGATATAGTGATTTTACATATAATATATTGACTCACACGATCATGGCCATGCATTTTTGAGTCACACTTATCAGAGGCTCGAGATATCAAACACTCAATAGCAGGGACAAATCCCATCTACATCACTCACAGTTAATCACTATAACGACGCCACTTTTTGGTAACCCCGATTAAGGAAGGCCTTAAAGTATAGAATCATTGCCTACAATTTCCCAAGGATCCAAATTTAGCAAATAAAAAATAATAGCAAATAATTTCCATCAATTCATATATTGTTTAAAAATTCTCCTCTAAGGAGTTACATAAATTTCTTACATGAGAAATGTACATGTGAGAACTATATGAGAAGAAGTATCTATCTAATCCTTCTTACAAGTTAACTTTAATGTCTTCAAATAATTTCATATGTCCATCACATCTTGATATCTTCATAATTAAGCATGTACCCAAAATGCCATGAAACCAAAAGCACATATCATCATATTGAAATATATTTTGTTTGTGTGGTGCATGCAAAAGTATGCAAGTACATAACAACATATATTCAATCAATTACTTACAAATAAGAATTGTCATTTTCCTCACATAATCTTTCCTTATGTGATACTCCTAGTGGCATTATAATTGAACAAAATGTAAATAGACATACAACAATATAGTTATTCAATCCTCGAGAAATCCTCAAAAAATGCCACCAAACTAATGTAGGTAATCATAAGTGTAACCACATACCTTAATGGAGAATCATACAGATCTTGTAGTCATTAAGCATATTATCCAATCAAGCAAGAAACTTTAATATGTATGTATATAAATCCTAAAGTGTCACCATCACATTACTTAGATCAAATCCTACTCCTAATCTAGGGTTTAGGGTTTTGGGTTTTGGGTAAGGATTAAGGGTGTGAACCCTAATTCCAACGTCTATTAAACATTAAGTCAACTCCATTTACTAGATCCATTATATCCCTTAATTAAGAACACCTTTATTCAAATATACTCATTACTACCTAGCAAGATATCGCATTTAATGCTAATTATTCATATGCATGATTATTCACCTTTGAAGTCCCAATTATCACCATTATGATTATGATCATGTTAGATTAACATCGAATTTAGAAATAATAGTTAACAACTCAAAATAATCAAATTCACTATGTTAAGCATCACAATCACTGAAACTAAGGTTTTTATTCATTAATTACCACTTAAACAAGTATTAGCCTTATTTTTACAATACAGAGCATAGTTAGGCATCAACAATATTGTAGTTTTTCCTCTCATTTCTTCAATTAAAATAGTATATTGCTATTTTTAGACAATCCTACCATTTACTATCATTTTTGGAAGATAAGAGCATTTACCTAGACCATGGTTGACATGGTATCCTCTCATTGGGCCATGCCACTGGTGTCCTGGGTGCCAACTGGGTTAGTGAACCACAACCCATCTTTAATCCTATCCCTAGACTGACCGGTCTAGGCTGAATCGGTGGAGTTTTGTCCATTTCTCTTTATCCTTCACTCATTCGCTCTCCTATTGCATGGGCCAGGTGCTTCCGTCTAAGCCAGAGGCGCCATGGTGGTTCTTCCTTTTGCTTCCTCACACCTCCTCATATCCAAAGTCCAATTCTTCTTCCTGTGATCTTTCTTTGATGAAAGATCTCACGGTCTTAGTCTCCCTCTTTCTCTAATGTGTGGCATTATCCCCCTGGCCTTGCTTTCTTGCCTAATTATGGAAGCTCTATCTTCCTCCTCCTCTGAACCTCATTGACAACATGAACCTACTCAACATAGAAGCACTATCCTCCCTTCTTTCTCTCTATGTCTTGCTCCTCAGATGATGGAAATGACACCACCATGTTGGGTTTCATTGGTGATAGGCCGAACGCCGGATCCTCAGACATGAGGTGCCTTCCTCCATCATTCTATCTTGCCAACCCCTGGGTACTCAACTGTAGTTCATCTAGCAGTGATACCTAGCCAGGCCACAACTAATCTAGCCTTCACTAGTAGTGTCTATCTCCATTGACCTGGCTCTCTGGAACCATAGCACCATCAACAATTGTTGATCTATTGTCTCCTCTAAGCAAGCGCAAGGGTGGGTTGCAAAGGTTCAGGAAATAGATACAACATACAAGGTTTCCTATGGATGCCATAGGTTGAGTGTCATGTCTTCCCACAATTGTGAGGGTTCCTATAGTCTTTATATAAACCTCTTAGGGAAACCTTGATGGCTTTCACAAAAAGGTGAAAGGGAGGAAGAGAGATACTCATACAACTAGGGGTGAGCATTCGATTAATTTGGTCGGTTACGGTTAATTTGGTTCGGTTAAACGGTTAATTTGTGGTTTGAGATTTTAACCATTAACCTAACCAAATTGAGTTAGTTAATTCGGTTATTGTCCAATCAGTTAATGGTTAATTTGGTCGGTTAATTTGGTTAACCAAATAACACTCATGTAATAATATTATTTGAAATAGTCATAGAATTTGGGACAATATTGTTATATTATAGTAGTATTGTTGTAAATTTAATTTTGTATGGCTTGCAAAAACATGATTACTACATATATGGGGAAGTATTTTGAAATAAAAGTACAACTATATATGTATATATGCATGTGTAGGATATTATTTATGAATCAATTCTGACTATTTGGTTAATTTGGTTAACCAAACCAAAAATATATTTAACCGCCAAATTAACCATTTAACTGATTAACCGAAATAAATTAACCAAATTAACCGAATTAACCAAATTGACCCAAAAAATTAACCATTCGTTTAATCGGTTATTAACCAAATTCTGCTCACCCCTACATACAACACGATCCACCAGAAAAGGAAGGTGATTATAACAATTTAACCTCTAACCCCAACCTCCTTCTATCCATAAATCACTATCATATCCTTAATGCAAGCCACAAAAGGGCATACTCACTCCTTTCCATAATCATTTCTTTGATTTTTCAAACCCAAAATCCATAAAGGAAAGCACAAACTTATATGGCGTATTTTGGATAATATAATTGGCCATTAATACACAAATAACTACTTAGTGACTTGGGGTCTAGATTATTATTTTTGTCTCTCCCTTTAATATATCTCTTAAATTGATTATAGGAACACATTCATATATTTCCTCAATTTATATCTAATAAGTTGTTGTTTATTGAGATGTCTTTCACACACAAAACTTTCTCTTTTAAACATTATTTAGAACAATACCATTATCTCATGGAACATCCCTTTTCTCCAATTTCTAGAAGGATCTTGATTACTTTATTAATCTTGAGTATACCAAAGGTTAGATTAAAATATTCTTGTTTGATGCCTCTAACGCAGTGTTGACAAACCGGGTAGATAATTACTCTTTTAATTATCTAAAACATTACACATCTTTTTTTTTGTAAAGTTGCATATTATCCCATGTTTCAGTTAACCAATAATTATTAAAGTTATTATTATTATTATTTACACATAACAACTCGTATTCATTTGTTGTACCCCAAGGACACATTTGCAATGCAAATAGTTTCATAAGTAACATTATCATTCTAACAATAATATCATTGGAGCATTTACTTATCAATTCATGGCTTAGATTTAAAATAATTAAATTTTACCAAAATTGAGGATATTATATTCACCCCTCCTTTAAAGGAATTTTGTACCCAAAATTCACACCCAGCAGGTTAAGGTGAAAGATAATTGATCTCAAATTTTCAACTTAGGGTCAACAACCCTACTTAGATACCTTTAGCATCTTCTATTGATGTGCACTTTCCTCACATTCTTACTAAGATTGATACTCAAATTCATTATGAAGTATATTCACGTCCTTTCTATTTTCATGGTATCATATATTGGTGATTACATTTTTTATTTGTGATTTCAATTTCACTTGGTGACTATCTTTTCACCTAGGTTTCCAACCTATCATTCATTTATTTTTTTCATATGGTAAGGTAATACCTCAAATTGTAGGCCATGTCATTAAGTTCAACTTAAGGTATTCATTCTCATATGTCTTTTTTTTGCTTAAGCAAGTGTGCCTCCTCTCCTTTTTTGTATTGAAGGTAAAGTTGGGATGTACAATTGTATAGAAAAGATGAAATTAAAAAGACCTATATATATGTACAGATCCAACAAGCATAAAAGTAAAGAAAAGAAGCCTATATTCAGATAGGCTCCACCATAGGGAGAGAAATCAAGCTATCTAGGAGCATCGTCCAAACTTCAATGCCACCCCAGAAGGACTAAGACCATGCTTCTACAGGAACACCACCTTCTATTAGAAAAAAAAGGAAGCCTTCAGGGAGAAACCCAAGATACTCAGCCAGGTTAAAACAAAACAGAACTTCCAAGCAGAGAGAAGAAGATAATCTTTAGAAACTAGAAAAACCAAGAACATCATCATACATGAAGCTCTGGGAACAGAGATCCAACTATAGAACTCAACCATGCACTCTCACCCACCATAGAAATAGCTCAAACATAGTAGAGAACATCAAGCCATCTTAAAGATCCATCATACCATAACTGAAGCATTACAAGCAATAAAAGCTTAAACATAAACAAAACCCAAGACCATCTTGTGCCTTCCAGCCAAGATCTCCTTTCAACTGAAAGATTACCAGGAGACACAGCCAAATGTCCTCGTCAGTCATAGAGAAAACCTATAGAGGACAATCCATCACACATATACCAATAGATAAAACACAAAAAAGGTAAACCATCGAGTTGAGACATAGCAAACCAAGTGGGGTAACATCACCACATACTACTTGAAATAAGAACCCCAGAAAAAGGGACACCCCCCAAGAAGCTAACAAGAGCAATCCAGATCATCACACCCAACTAGATATCACATAGGCTCAGCAGATCTCAGTAGATCATTAAGAGGAGCCATCAAAATACACATTAGCCATTACAAGGCAAAACCATCAAAGCAAAAGGAGGTGAAGATCTAATAGAGAGAGTCTGCTCAAAATGTCAAGTAGAAAAAACATCCAGATCATTGAAGTCAGGAAAGAACTACATTTCGGGCACAAGCATGAGAGGTAACCTCTAAAGTAGATTCCATAACCCCCTCACAAACCACAACAGAATGCACCCAAGGAGAGACAACAACATTCAAAGAAGGGAAGCAACCAACAACAAAGGCCTCCAAAGAATCTAGCCTTTGAAATCATTATAATTTTTTGAGATAGAATCCCATACTCCCTTGCTACTCATTTTAATATCTTTAAAAATTCTATTGTTCCTCTACATCCATATATCATAAATCACAAAACAACAGAGAACCTTGTCATTGTTATTATGGTAGACATCATAGAAGGAACTCAACTTCTGGAAGGAATCTACTAACATCAGCCTCCAAATATCCTTTGCATACTCACACTGAAAAAAGAGGTGATCAATGGATTCTTCTTGACTGCCACACAAGTAACAAAAATAAGGTATATAGAAACCAAATCTTTTAAGAACATCATGCGTAGGGATCCATCTCAGAAAACACTTCCTCATAAAAATTTGATACTTTTTGGGAAATTTTGTCTTCCAGAGCCAAGAAGCCCAGTCAACAACTTCCATAGTCTTCTTGCAATCCTCCCAGGCTTCCCTTAGCTTCATATCTTCCTTACCTTTATATAGAACTTTGTCCTTTCCTTCATTAATAGGAACCAAATTCTCAAACCAGCTTGTATCAAAACTCACTCCCTGAGTATTAGTAAAATCCCAGTGATTATTTTGGATAATATCAGCATATTTTCCCAATTTCCAACCTCTACGCCTAACCATAATTTGATGACCTAACAGATCACACAAACTATTCTTATTCGGGCACCAAGGGTCTCTCCATAAAAAATCACTTAAGACTGTTTCCCACCTTGAAGGATTTATTACTCAGCAAAATAGACCTCATAGATAGGAGCTTCTTCTATAACCAGGAACTATTAGATTTCACATGGGCACACCAAACTGAGTTATTAATTAGGTATTTTTCATTCATCCACTTAACCCACAAGGACTCCTTCTTAGAAGCAATATCCCATAAGTTCTTAAGAAGGCCCACATTAGACCAATCAATAATATGCCTTATACCCGAACCCCCTTCATACTTAGGAAGACAAATTTGATTCCAAGAGACAAGGTGAATGTATTTCCTATCATCCCAATCACCCTAAAGAAAACATCAGAAAACCTTCTCAAGTTCCTTAATCACAGTCATGGGCAAAGGGAAAGCAGAAGACCAGAAAAGACAATACGAGGTAGGAGTAGAATTAACTAATTCCAGTCTACCATCCATCGACATGAAATTACCCTTCCAATATTTAAGTTTACCTTTAACCTTATCAATAATGGGAAGACACATTTCTTTCGTCAGACTACCAGAAAAGAGAGGCAAACCCAAGTATTTCACTGGCAGGTCCTCAACTCCTATCTCTAAAATATCACCAACATTGCAGTTATGACAGCTTCTACTAAGGAAAACACTACTCTTCTGACCACTAATGTGCAGACCCGAAATGTCCCCAAATTAAGAGAAGCACTATCATCATTTTCCTTAGAAAAAACCACCAAATCATCTGCAAAAATAATATGATAAATCCCAAATGAAGGCGAGGAACGAAGTGGATGGACCAGATTACCAGAAATAGCATAGTTCATAATGGTTGAAAAACCTTCATAGCAATCACAAAAAGTTAGGATCCAGGGGTATCCTTCTCTAAGACCATTAAAAGAGCCAAAAGTTTTAGATGGAGTGCCATTAATAAGAATCTAGAACGAAGAGATCTCAAAGAAAACCCTTATCCACTCTAACCGGCAATTAGAAAAACCCATCTTTGCCATAATCATCATAATATAATCTCTATTGACATAATCATATGCGCTATGTCAGCTTTTATACAAATCTTCGGAATCCCATAAGAGTTTGGAAAGGTACTGAGGATTTCATTCGCAAGAAGGATTGCATCACTTATTCTTCTACCTTTGACAAAATCAACTTGACTTAAGTCAATAATAGTAGGAAGGATGAGTTGCAACCTATTTGTTAGAACCTTCAAAATCATCTTATAAACTACATTACACAGAGAAATTGATCTCCAATCCTTGATACTCACAAAATTCTCGTTCTTTAGAATGAGGGTAATAAATGTCCTATTACATTCCTTCCATGACTTTGGATTATCAAACAAAGTGAGCACATCTTTACATACATCATGTCCAACAATATCCCATGTTTTAGAGAAGAAAAGAGTGTCAAACCCATCTGGACCAGGACTCTTATCCTATTTAAAATCCTTCACAACCTTAGTAACTTTATCAATAGTTACCCATTTCCTCAGATCTTGAACATGTATCTCACTCAAAATAGGAAGCTTCCAGTCCTCATTCCATAGAGTAGGATTACCTGACTTGGAGTTAAAAATCTTCTCAAAATGATTGATAATATGATCACTAAGAACATTTGAATCAATACATTCCAAATCATCAATAGGGAGCATATTGATGCTATTAGAAACATGTCTAGTATTCAGAGAGGCATAAAAAATTAGTATTATGATCCCCTTCCTTCAACCATTGAATTCTAGACTTTTGTTTAAAGAAACTTTCTTAGTACTCAAGAGCACTAATGGCTTTAGTTCTGGCTATTGCAAAGTCATTTAGAATATTCATATTGGTAGGATCCAAGTTAGATATTTCTTGAAAACATCTATCTTCATACTCTAATCTCCTTGCATTACTACTAATGTCCCCAGAAACTTCTTTATTCCAACTAATAAGAATACTCTTCAACTTGTTGAGCGTAGTATAAAGATGATACATAGGAGGACCAACAACCTCCATAGACCAATTTTCCCTTACAATATTCAGAAAATTGGGATGATATGTCCATGAGTTGATAAAACAAAAAGGAGATCTTCTTTTAGAGCCAGTGATAAGATTCAACTTTAAGATCATGTGATCCCTGAAGATAGTAGACACAACAACACCCCACGCATTGGCATAACAGTTGAGAAAATCCATATTACAGAGAATTCTATCAATCTTCAAGTAAGCAGGAACCCCTTTGTCCTTCCTACTATCCCAAGTAAAAAATGCCCCTTGAGTAGTCAATTCCATCAAACCAGTGTCAGTTAAGTAATTATTAAAGTCATCCATACTCTTGTTAGAAGGCAGATTCTTCCCCAATATTTCATAAGAGAACCAAACAACATTGAAATCCCTAAGGCACACAAGGGCTCAATAACAAGACCCTTGATCCAAATAAGAAACTCCCAAAGATCAGTTCTGACAGTATCAGAGTTATCACCATAGATAGCTGAAATGCAGAAGTTTTGATTTAAGAAACAAACAACACATTGGATTACTTGAGAATTATCAAAGACCTTTCTCAGAGAAATAAAAGGATTGGACCACATATAACAAACAGACATAGGAATAATAATCAAAATTAGATATATAAGAAGGTCCCCTCCAATTAGCATTGAAAAAGTTATTCAAATTCTCAGACTGACACCTAGTTTCAGTAATGATATAGATATCTGGAGACAATCGAGTAATTTCCCCCTTCACATGTGAGATTTTATTTTTTGTCCCTCTCACATTCCAGGACATAATAGAGAGGGAACTAGCCATGATCAACAATTTTTATTTATTTTTCTCATAGCTTGGGTCCTGCTCAACTGCCATCCTTTCTACTTCATCAGTGAAGTTCATAACTGAGAACTAGTTAGGAGAAAGGTGAGCATGCTTTGCAGCTTCTATTGGCACATGTTTTGGAGGATCACCTCCCCTCGTGCTAGCACTCGAGTTCACCAAGACAGGGGTAGATACAATAGATTGGTTCACAGACTGAGTAGGTGGTGAACAAGTTACATCCTCCACAACAGGAACTCCCACAACAACTTCAACATTCGAAGCAGTAGGATTTAAAGGATTAAGCTTAGCTTTCTCAACCCAGATAGTTGCCACCTTATTTTTTACTTGATTTTTCATACTCGTTACTTTCCTCGGGTAAGTCTCTTCACCATGACCAAACACTTTATAACTTTTACAAATCTGAGGTAACCATTCGTACTCTAGGACATTCTCAACTCCATCGTCACTTTGTAATGGAATAGTCGATGGGAGCTTTTGAGTAGGCAAGATGAGTACCTGAAGCCTTGCATACACTAGTCTATCCATAGCAGAAGTAGCATCATTAACTCTAACTGGCTTGCCCAGAAAGGAACCAATAATGGTGAAAATGTCATCATCTCAAAGCTCTAGCGGAAGCCCATAGATCTTAACCCAAACTGGTAACTCAGTGAAATCCATCATCTGAAGAGGTTCTCCCCTACACCATCTGTCGATAATGAGAGGTCTTCTAGCAACAAACTAGGGACCCCCTTTGAGCACCCCTTCCATATCCTCCTCCAGCTTAAAGTTAACAATGAACATTCGATTTCCTTGTGATTTGATTTCAAATCCACCTTTGATGTTCCAGATCGACTTGACATAGATAGCCAGAGTCTGTCAATGTGGCTTCAACCCAATGACATACCCAACCAGAGATATGCTCCAATTCTCGACATTTCTCATCACAATCTCCTTAGGATATACCAGCTTCCCCTCAACAATGTCAAACTTAGGTTTCTGAGAGAGTGTTATTGTTTTATTAATAGCATTGTCTAAAATATATCTACCCACGATCTGGCTCCTCCACCATCGAAGGGTTTGTGAGTATAAATCCCCGACCTCCTTGCTGCACCAGAACCATTACCAGACTGTGAGGAAGTCGAAAGATGCATCGCCGTCACTTGAGAGTCACTCGCCAGATTGCCAGACCGCATTGCCATATGTCAATTTTAAGCATAACATATGTCTACCCCAGTCTCTCTCTCTTAATGGGATGAAATAAGCATTTGACTGCAGCCCAAAAACAAAGTTCATCCCTTTCTAAGAGTAGAGATTGTGTATCCACACATTATCTCAAAATTTCACATTTTAGGTGGAATCATTCTCAACATGACTCTAAACCATACATAATTTTTAATTCCCAATATTTATTTATTTCATGAAGTCAAATGCTTTCTTCAAGCTTAATCCTATGCACAAATTCCTATAGATTTTTACATGACCCTTTGTATCTTTTACATTTACACCTCATGTATTATGATCCTAAGCCACTTCCTCTAGGTATGTAGGGGTACATGTACTTTGGAGTGTTCTCATCCTTATGCATCTATGGAGTGCCTCTCAAATTCACCCATTGGGCCACATGAACTCATGAAGGCGACCAATATCCTGAGACACGGGCCTCGGGCAAACATAGTTGTTACCTCCTGACCATATGGTCTTATGCATTTAGGGAACAATCAACTCCTAATCCCATCGGTCATATGTACCTTTAATACATCCTACTTGACCTTAGGATTGACTTAGGGCTCTACCCATCCCATGGCTGTCTTTGAGATGTCACACATCTAACCATTTTCAAGCACATTATTTTCATCTGTAATTCTTTAAACTTGATTTCCTCCATCTCTTGTGGTGCCCATTATTCACTTTATGTCCCATCATTAGGCTCATAGTGGCATACAATCAGCCAATTCCATAGAGACTTTTCCTCATGTTCCTCAGAGATGGCATACTTGGTTTTAAATAATCATACTCAGTATATTTGCTTTCATATTCTTTACACTTTATATAATATCCTCAATTTTGGTAGAATTGAATTATATAAATATAATACATGATTTTATAAGTAAATTCTTCAATGATATAATTTGATAGAATGATAATGTTGCTTATGAGATTATTTTCATTGCAAACATGTCCTTGGAGTACAAGTTAAAGGAATACGAGTTTTGTGTACCATTAAATAGTAATGTCTTTGTGAATTGTTCAAAAATACAAAATATGAAATAATATGCAACTTTTCAAGAGAAGTAAGATGTTTGGCGTTTTACATAATTAAAAGGGTGACTATCTAGCCAGTTTGGCTACACATGTTTTGAGACATCAGTTAGTATTATTTTGATCTAACTTTAGGCATACTTGAAAAAAATAATGAAGAGAGGAGAATTCTAGAAATTGGGAGGAAAATCTCAAAAGAGAGAGATAAAAAAATAATCTAAAGTTCATGATGAAACTATCTAATAAATTGTCACATATTTATGTGCCTTTCTTTATATAGCTTATTGTTGCCAAATCGAAGTCTTAATAAGAATGTGGTGATGTCTTATCATGACCTTTGGATTGATAGGAATAAAATTCAAGAGTTTCATATAAGGGAATATGTTTTCCTAAACAAGATGTCTTGCCTTTCTCCTATTTATAGTAGGAAACCAATTCTGAATGAAGAAGATAACTTGGAAATACTTTTGGAAAAATAATGAATACTGTCATGCATATTTAGTGAGTATTACTCATGATAAGAAAGAGGTAGTCATTTTTTTTAAAAGATTAGTGTTACCATGAGAGGATTTTTAAGACATGAGATTGAGACAAATCACAACATTTAATGTGATTGGATTGTTTCCTGTGTCATGGGGTTGTCACCCACCATGCACCATGACAAAAACTTAATATCGCTCTCTATTCCTTTCTCTTTATGAGGGGACTACTAGGGTTCCTACTAGGACTTATATAAAGGCCCAGGAACCCTCACATCTGGAACATCAGTCCTTGTTGTGCGGTCTTTGTCCCCATAGTCTCTGCAACCCTATCTATTCCCTGGGTTCAACGCATAATGGCATCTAGTCATGGTCGAGTTGCAGACCTAGACAAGGGTCTTGTACGATTCATGGTTGGCGTCGAGAACCACCAAAAGGTCCACGACGACCCTCCTTCTTTACCCCAATGCCAGTATGCATGCTTGCGCTGGTAGGTCTTCGTCGTCCTCCTAGGGGTGTCATTGGAGAGACCTTGCACTTGTGTTGCTCCCAGCGAGACTCAACACCTGATGAGAGCAACATTGATGCACGGAGTTGTCCATCCCTCCCCCTAGACTTTAGGTCTAGGGATTTGAGGTGGATGATCAGGAAATAGGGTTCGCTGGTAGGGATCGACTACTTCTCAAGGAGGAAAATGAGAACGAGCTAAAGGACCAAATCGATCCTCATGCTCATGTAGATCAAAATCAATAAGGAAAGGCAGAACGGTCTTTTAGGGCTTTTCATAAAGATCCAGCCAGCATGGGGGTTGACTCATCTCATTGGCCAAACCCTACCATGCATACTAAAAGGATAAGGTAAAATTTTGTCTACGTGCCATGCTAGGATTGGTCTAGTTTGGTTTAATTTGCAATAATCATAGAAAATTATGGTTAGCTTCGATCATGACAAGTTATATATGAATTTTGATCAAAAAAATCAGAGGAACACGAATAAAATATAATTGGGACCTAATTAGACTTTATTTCCCAAAAGTGCATGAATATGTGATCGTTAATGTAAAATATGCATAGCAACCCTAGTTTCATGATTTTGATGGTCATTACTTGTATAAATGATATTATTGGATAAAGCTTAACCTTTTTGGATAAAAAAAGAATCTTTGACCTATTTTGGGTTAAAAGTGCATATGTTGCTAAAATCAGGGTTTCTAAAGTGGTTAATCAGTGATATATTTTAAAGTGGTGTTTAAAGCTTAAACACCCTAGTTTTAAGTATTATCATGTTGAAATATTAATAACTCTATTTTATGATATTATCTCATAATGTGGACTATAATGATGATTTAACATGATTAGGATCATAATGCTGATACTTAGGGTTTTTAATGTGAATTACCTTGCATATGAAGAATTAGGTTTTTGAAGTTAAAGATGATAACTTCAATGAAACTAATCGAATCTAAGTGATCATCATGAAAGGAAACATTGGATATAGTAATTAGGGTTCACATGATGTTATGGAAATAGGTTTTGTACCTTTATTTCTCATCCAAACCCTAAAACCCTAGAATAGGACCCGAGTAGTGTTTAATGTGTTTAATGTAATGATGACACCTTAGGATTTACATACATGTAAATTCAACGATTGGATTCCTCTTTGCTTGCTTGATTGGATGATATGCTTAAAGTGTGATTCAATAATCTGCATGTTACTAAAATAGCTACGTCATTACATATATGACTACCCACATTAGTTTTTCGATGTATGCTGAGTGTTTCTTGAATATTGAACAACTAAACTATTGGATGTTTATTTACATTTTGTTCAACTGTAATGCCACTATGAGTATCACATAAAGGAAGAAAATGATAGTTCTTATTTGCAAGTAATTGATTGAATATATGTTGTTAGGTACTTGCACACATTTTTCCTGCACCCCACATACACAATATATTTTGATATGATGATTTGTTGCTTAGTCTCGCAGAGTTTTAGGTACATGATAGATAAGATGATATCAAGATATGATGGAAAGATGAAATTTACTTGAATACATCAAAGTTAACTTGTAAGGAATATTATATGAATACTTCTTCTCATATAGTTCCCACACATACAATTTTGATGATGGAAAGTTATGTAAGTTCTAAAAGGAACATCTTGTAAACAATGTATTCGAAATAATCGAAATTATTTACTGTTATTTATTATTTGCTAAATATGGATCCCTAGGAAAAGTTTAAGTAACATCTCTCATATTTTTGTCCTTCCTTAGTTGGGGGTTTCTTAAAAGTGAGGCCATTATATTTGGTATCAGAGGTTTGAAATAATATTTAATACTTTATAATTTCAAGTAATCAATAGAAATATGAGCAAATTATTAGCACATTTTATAAAAGACGATGGTGTCTAGAATGGACCACGACTCATGGGATGGAAAAACTTCCCTCCACACTGCTAGTAGGCTTACAAGGACTCTCGAGCTTGTGCATCTTACCTGGACAAAGTTGACCGATTTTATCTAAAGTAAACTACCTTTAAGGTTACTTCTCATCTTGATTCGTCCATTTCTCATCCTCTTTCTTAATAAACCCTAAAAGGAACTTATCTCCTCATGTGAAGTTAGGGTTTTTGAGAAGAAGTAGGATTAAGGCATCCTCCACCAACTAATGTACATGTAATATGGAGATGATAATGCATAGGAAATGTGGAAACAATGATAAAGAAAAGAAAATTGTTTTATGGGTTTTTCCTTATGAGTCAACCCTAGAGGGAACTAGGGTTGGTTTCATAAACCCTAGTGGTTCAAGGGACATAGAAACTCTAAGATGCATGGTGTTGTTTCTAACCCTAACATAAAATCCTAATACTGGGAAATGGGAGTAGAATGGGTAAGATGGTAACCTAAGCATAAGAACCCTAATTAGGGTAAGAGGAAATATGAAATATAAATGAGTTAGGTGACTTAGTCTCCCATGCATTTGTGCATGTGGAACAAGGAATTAATGAGAATGCATTTAGGGAGTACCTCTTACATTCACCCCTTGAGTGACATAAACTCATGAGATGGAGAATATCCTAAGACATGGGCCTCAGGAAAACATAGTTGTTACCTCCTAACTTGATGATCTTATGCATTTGAGGAATAATCAACTCCTAATCCCATCGATCCCATGTACCTTTAATACTCCCTACTTGAACTTAGTATTGACTTAGGTATCTACCCTTCCCAAGGGTTTCTTTTATATGTCACAACTTTAACCCTTTTTAGCACATTATTTCCATATGTAACTCTTTAAACCAGATTTCATCCATATCTTACGATGTTCATTATTCATTTGATCCCCCCGCATTGGGCTCATGGTGACCTTTCATTCCAGACTTGGTCTGACTATCAACCACTTCCATAGTGACTTTTCCTCATGTTCCTCAAAGATGAGGTACTTGGGTCCAAAGAATCATACTCAATATATGTGTTTTTTATTTTGTATTAGGTGACATTTGTGGTTACCTCAATCTTTAAATTGATTTAGTCAAATTATCTTTCTAGGGAAGGTCCTAACCTGGTTGCATTCTTTCCTCATAGGAGGAGGTTAGGATCTCTTAGCCATAACTTGACCCCATAGGTCTAAGGTTTTGTCTCCCCCATAGGTCCTTTCCCATTCTTGGGTTGACCCACTGCAGATCTGGACACCATACCTAAAAGTTGAAATAAGGGTTTCATATTATCATTTTTTTAATGAAACCTAAATAAGCATTTTTGGTTCTAACCTTGCCACCCTTATCCTCTTTTATCAATGGCGTGACCTCTCTTTAAGGGACCCTCTTTATGGGGAACCCTCTCTAATGGTTTGCTCCCTACGGTGGACATTTTATACATAAGCCTTCCATTCCAGGCTTGGCCTGAGGTGACCTTCCATTCTGGGCTTGATACCAATCATCCCCATGATGACTTTATTCATGCCATGCTCTTTAACTCACCATAGATCGATATAGGGTTTGAACAGGTTGCACCCATAAATGCATTATTCATAGGTTGGAAGTCCAAAAGTTATCTAGGGATCTAGAGGGGGTGAATAGAGATTCAAAAATTCTCACAAGATAGATTAGACCTTTAAAATTATATCAATCAAAACCAATAGCTTAAGTGCAATTTGAAGTCCTAACTAACAAGAATAGCAAGGATGAGAGAAAATGAAACAAGCACTTGTACAAGGTCATTTAGAGTGGTTCCACTCTCCAAACTAGTAGAGAGTCAATCCAGTACCTAGAGAGGTCAACCTCTAGGACTTTTCAAGTACTTTTCTCTATATATTCACCAAAGGGCTACAACACAAGACCAACCAAAGAACTTACCTAACCAATACAGAGAGTCTTCAACCTTACCAAGGACTTACCCACTTTGTAAGAGTCTTCCACTTTCTTCCAAGGACTTACCTACTCTTGCACAAGTCTTCACCCTTCAAGACGTTACCCACTCTTCTGGATCTTTAGACTTTGTCTTCTCGTTCACCTGGAGAATATCTTCACGTCTTGTTCAACCTTGAAGAAGAACAGCAACAACTCCACCTTCACTCAGAGTAGCTTGCTTCACCTTTTATTTTTTGCAGAAAGGGGTAGGGAAATTGGAATGGAATGAGAACATTACAAGCACAAGGAAGTATCTCTCTTAAAAATGGCCTAACTCACTCATAATCACGAAATGATGTGTAAAGTAGAGAGAGAAAGGGGCTCAAGGAGTTGAAACACACTCAAGTATAGCAAGGACTTAGAATAACATGAATGAGCAAACATGGAATGAACTCCAAGGGGTCCTATTTATAGTTGGGGGTGTTCCCTTGAGTGTGGAATCACTTAAGGGAAAAATATAGCCATTTTCCAAGTTGCAACAGATCTATTCTTGCTCAAAACAACTCACCAACGATTATAATCACTTTTTCTATGTTTTCTATATAGTACATTTGGTCGAGTTTCAATAAAAGTAACTCGACCTAACCACTAAATGACAAAGTCAATTTTCAAAATATTGATCGAGTTTGTTCTGGGAAACTCGACCGATGAGATAAAATCAATTTTGCTCAATGAGTCGGTCGGTCGAGTTCTGTGAATGTGCAACTCGATCGATTGATCTCTAGAAAATCCATCACTGGGTCGGTCGAGTTTCCAACTCGACCGATAAATAGCTTGTGACAAATTTTCTAAATTGACATTTGAGTGATCAAACGTTGGAATTAAGTGTCCCTGATTTTTTTCTCATCTTGGTTACAAGTCATATCATCAATACAAGTGATTACAAAAATCATCTAAGGTCATTTGGAGTGAGTTCCCAAAATGTGCCCTTGCATTGCATTTGACTTGAACTTGAACAAGCTAGGGCTTGTGTAATTTGATCCTTTTCATGTACTTAAAGCCTAAAATCAATCTTGAACAAACATATTAGATGCATAGGAATGGAATGGTTACGTCATTATCAAAATATGGGCAATGTGTAACTCTCAACTCAACACATGTAACCTTGGATACCTCAAGGAAGTGTCTAAGGCTCGTAATTCATGAGAATGTAAACATAGAAGATACAAGAAGTCATTTAATAATGAAATCTTAAGAGGAGTTATGAACAAACTTCAAAGTGAGAAAGGCATTTGACTTCATGAAATATAAGAATGATGTGGAATTAAAAGTAAGCATGGTTTAAAGTCACATTGAGAGTGATGCAACCTAAATTATGAAATTTTGAAATATTGTGTAGGTACACCATCTCTACTCTTGGAATGGTATGGACTTTATATTTAGGCTATAGTCAAATGCTTATTTCATCTCATTGTGAGGGAGAGAGATTAGGTAGACATATGTTATGCTTAAAATTAACATATGAGAATGAATACCTTAAGTTGAACTTAATGACATGATCTGGGGTTGGAGGTGTTACCTCACCCTTATGTGGGAATAGATGAAAAATATGTTAGAAACCTAGGTGAAACGGTAATCACAAAGTGAAATTGAAATCATAAGAAAATGTAATCACCAAAAGATGGTGTCGTGTGAATACTAAGAATGTAGATATACCTTGAGTTGAAATTGAGTATCAATCTCACACATCGTGTGTGGAAATTAGCATATCAATAAAAGTGATTAAAGATCATCTAAGTAGGATTCCTAAACCTAAATTGTTAAATTAAGTTGAATAATCATTCACCTTAATCTTACTAAGTTTGAATTTTGGAGAAAAAAATCCTTTTAAGGAGGGGTGAATGTAACATACTCATTTTGGCAAAATGTAATTATATAAATATAAGCCATGATTTAATAACTAAATTCTTCAATGATATTATTCATAGAATGATAATGTTACTTATGAGATTATTTGTGTTGCAAATATGTCCTTGGAGTACAAGATAAAGAAATAAGTGTTTGTGTACCGATAAATATTAGTGGCTTTGTGAATTGTTGATAAAATATAAATATCAAATAATATGAAAGTTTCTAAGAGAAAATAAGATGGGTGTTGTTTTAGATAATTAAAAGAGTGATTATCTATCCAGTTTGGCAACACATGTCTTGAGACATCAATTAGTATCGTTTTGATCTAACTTTTAGTATAATTGAAAATCGTAATGAAGAGAGGAGAATTCTAGAAATTGGGAGGAATAACTCAAAAGAGAGAGATAAAAGAATATTCTAAAGTTCATGATCAAACTATCCAATAAAGTTCCATGTATTTATATGTGTTTCTTTATATCTCTTATTGTTGCCAAATCTAAGTCTTAATAAGAATGTGGTGATGTATTTTCATGACCTTTGTATTTATAGGAATAAAAGGCAAGAGTTTCATGTAAGGTAACATGTTTTCCTAAACAATATTCCTTGCCTTTGTCCTATTTTTAGTTGGAGACCAATTTCCGAGTTAAGAAGAAAACTTGGAAATACTTTTGGAAAGATAATGAATATTGTCCGTGCATACTTTGTGAGTATTGGTCATGATAAGAAAAAGGTAGTCACTTTTGGAAAACAATTAGTGTTACCATGTGAGGAGTTTTTAGACATGAGATTAAGGGAAATCACAATAGTTAATGTGATTGGTTTGTTTCTTGTGTCATCAGGCTGTCACCCACCATGTGCCATGTAGGAAACTTAATATCGCTCTCTCTTTCTTTCTCTTTATGTGGGGACTACTTGAGTTTCTACTAGGACTTCTATAAAATCCCAAGAGCCCTCACATCTATAGCATGCATCACCACTAGTCTTTATTGTATGTTCTTTGTCCCTAGAGTCTCTGTAACCTATTTAGGCTCTGGGTTCAAGGCATGACGGCAGCTAGTCATGGTTGGGGTGCAGACCTAGATAAGGGTCTTAGATGATTCATGGTTGGTTTTGAGCACACCTATAAGGTCCACGAGGACCCTCCTTCTCTAATCGATTCCAGGATGCATGCCTGCCATGGTAGGTCTTCATTGTCCTCCTAAGAACATCGTTGGAGAGACCTCACACTCATTCTACTCCCATCGAGACTCAACACCCTATGGGATTGGCATGGCTGCATGGAGGTGCCCAACCTTCCCCTTGGACTTTAGGTCTTGGGTGTCAAGGTGGGTGATCAGGCAGTAGGGTTTGTTAGCCAAGATCATCTGCTACGTGAGGAGGAAGATGAGCATGGGCTAAAGGACCAAATCGACCCTCATACATGTCAGATCAAAATCACTAAGGAAGGGTAGAAAGATCTTTTGGGGGTTCTCTCAAAGAGTTGGACACCATGAAATACATGCTAAGGTGGCCTCAGCTCATTGGCCAATCCCCGTCGTGTGGACCAAAGGGATAAGGTAAAGTTCTATTGACGTGTCATGCTTGGATTGGTTCAGTTAGGCTTAATTTGCAATAATCATAAAACATTATGGGTAGCTTCAATCATGATAAGTTATATATGAATTTTGATCAGAAAATGATAGGAATACAGAGAAAATATAATTGAGACCTAATTAGGCATTCTTTTCCAAAGGTGCATAAAGATGTGATCTTTAATGTAAAGTATGCATAGAAACCCTAGTTTCATGATTTTAATAGTCATGACTTGTTTAAATGATATTATGGGATAAAGCTTAACCTTTTGGATAAAAAGAGCATATTAGTCCTATTTTGGTTTAAAAGTGCATGTGTTGCTAAAATTAGGGTTTCAAATGTGGATAATCAGTGATATGTGTCAAAGTGGTATTTAAAACTTAAACACCCTAGTTTTGAGTATTAACTCATTGCCACATTAAATACCTATCTTTTATGCTATTATTTGATAATGTGGACTATAATAGTGATTTAACATGATTAGGATCACAATTATGATCATTAGGGTTTTTAATGTGAATAACAATCCATATGAAGAATTAGGGTTTTGAAGTTAAAGATGAAAATTTCAATGAAACTAATCAAATTTATGTGGGATATAGTAATTACAGTTCATTCGATGTTATGGAAATAGGGTCTCTACCCTTATTCTTCATCCAAACCCTACAACCCTAGAATAGGACCATAGTAGGGTTTAATGTATTTAATTTGATGGTGACACCTTAGGATTTGCATACATGAAGATTAAATGATTGGATTCCTATTTTCTTGCTTGATTAGATGATATGCTAAAAGTGGGATTCGATAATCTACATTGTTCTACAAAAGGTATGTGGTTATGCTTATGACTACCCGCATTTGTTTGATGATGTTACCCAAGAGTTTCTTGAAGATTTAACACCTAAACTAGTGGATTTTTATTTTCATTTCGTTTAACTATGATGCCACTATGAGTATCACATAAGGGAATATTATGTGAAGAAAATGGCAATGCTTATTTTCAATTAATTGATTGAATATATGTTGTTATGTACTTGCAAACATTTTTCATGCACCCTAAGTACATAGTATATGTCGATATGTTGATTTGTTGTTTTTGTTTCACAGCATTTTAGGCACATGCTAGATAAGATATTATCAATATATAATGGACAAATGAAATTTACTTGAAGACATTAAAGTTATCTTGTAAGGAGGATTAGATGGATACTTCTTCTCATATAATTCTCACATGTACAATTCTGATGATGAAAAGTTATGTAAGTTCTAAACGGAACATCTTGTAAACAATATATTTGAATTAATGGACATTATTTACTATTATTTATTATTTTCTAATTATGGATCATTAGGAAAACTTTAAATAATGGCTCTCATCTTTTTATCCTTCCTTAATTGGGGGTTGCTGAAAAGTGAGGTCGTTACATTAGGTGACATTTAAGGTTACCTCAATATTTGAATTGATTTAGTCAACTTACCTTTCTAGGGAAGGTCCTAACCTAGGGTGCCTTCTTGGCTCACAGGAGGAGGTTAGGATCTCTTATCCACAACTTAACCCTACATATCTAAGATTTTTCCTTCCCGTATTTCCCGTTCTTGGGTTGACCCAGCCAGTTCGGGACACCCGCCCTAATAGTTGAACTAAGGGTTTCATATTATCATCTTTTTGTGCAACATAAGTAAGCATTTCTTGTTTTACCCATACAACCCTTATCCTCTTTTCTCATTGGTGTGCCCTCTCTTTAGGGGATCCTCTTTATGGGGAGCCCTCTCTAAAGGTTTAGTTTGGATCTTGCAACGGACATTTCATAACACATGCTTTATGTTCTGGGTTTGGCCTAAGGTGACCTATTCTAGGCTTGATCACCAGTCATCCCCATGAAGACTTTATTCCGACCATTCTCTTTAACTCATCATAGATTGATATAGGATTTGAGCAGCTTACATCCATAAATGCATTATTCATAGGTTGCTTATGTTTCTTAAAACTTTTCTCATTAATGCCTTGTTCCACATGTGCATATACATGGGAGACTAAGTTACCTAACTCATTTACTTATATTTTTCTTATTCCTATTCACCCTAATTAGAGTTGATATGGTAGGGTTACCATTTTACCCATTCTACACCTATTTCCCAAGATTAGGGTTTTAGGTTAGGGTTAGAGACTACACCCTACATTTTAGGGTTTTCTATGCCCCTTGACCCATCAAGGTTTTCCCCAAACCAACCCTAGTTCCATCTTGGATTTTCCTCACAAGGAAAAACCCACAAAGCATCTTTCTTTACTTTATCATTATTTCTATTTCCACATTACATGTACATTATTATTTCCACATTACGTGTACATTATTATTTCCACATTACATGTACATTATTATTTCTAAATTACATGTATAGTAATTGGTGAAGGATGCCTTAACCCTACTTCTTATCAAGAACCATAACTTCAAATGAGGAGGGAAGTCCCTTTTTGGGTTTATTAAGTAAGAGAATGAGACATGGATGAATGAAGATGAGAAGAAAACCTAAAGATATTTTACTTTGTATAGAATATTCTGACTTTGTCCAGATAGGATGCATAGGTCCAGGAGTCCTCATAAAGTGTAGAGGAAAGTTTTTCCAGCCCCCAAGTCGTGGTCCCTTCTAGACACCACCATCTTTAGAAAATTCCCTAATAATTCCCTCATATTTCTATAGATTACTTGAAATTATAAATTATTATATATTATATGAAAATTTTGTGGCCCTGATACAAAATTTAACAACCTAACTTTTTGGAAACCCCCAATTAAGTATGGCCTTAAAAAAAGTATGGCCTTAAAATTAAGAATCATTATCTACAATTTCCCAAGGATCCAGATTTAACAAAAAACAAATAATAGCAAATAATTTCCATTAGTTCAAATATTGTTTACAAAATGATCCTCTAAGGAGTTACATGAATTTCTTACATAAGAAATGTACATATGAGAATTATATGAGAAGAAGTATCTATCTAGTACTCCTTAAAAGTTAACTTTAATGTCTTCAAGTAATTTTATTTGTCCATCACATCTTGGTATCTTCATAGTTAAGCATGTACCTAAAATGCCCTGCAACTAAAAGCACGGATCAGCATACCAAAATATATTGTGTATGATGGGTGCATGCAAAAGTGTTCAAGTATATAACAACATATATTCAACCAATTACTTGCAAATAAGAACTTTCATTTTTTTCACATAATCTTCCTTTATGTGATACTCATAGTGGCATCATAATTGAACATAATGTAAGTAAACATCCAACAGTTTAGTTGTTCAATCCTTGAGAAATCATTGGAAACACTGACAAACTAATGTGGGTAGTCATAAGAGTAAGCATGCACCTTAACATAGGATCATGAAAATATTGTAGTCATTAATAATATTATCCAATCAAGCAAGCAATCAAATTTAATCTACATGTATATAAGTCTTAAAGTGTCACCATCACATTAATTAGATCAAATCCTACTCGAGTCCTAATCTAGGGTTTAGGTTTTTGGTTAAGGTTTAAGGGTGCAAACCCTAATTCCAATGCATACTAAACATTAAGTCAACCCTATTTACTAGATCCATTATTTCCCTTCACTAAGAACGACTTGATTCAAATATACTGATTACAACCTAGCAAGATATGACCTTTAATCCTACTTATTCATATGCATGATTATTCACTTTTGAAACCCCAATTATCACCATTATGATTATGATCATGTTAGATTAACATTGTATTCAGAAATAATAGTTAACAACTCAAAATAACTAGATTCACTGTGTTAAGCATCATAATCACTAATACTAAGGTTTTATGTACTAATCACCACCTAAAAAAGTATTAGTCTTATTTTTATAATAGGGAGCATAATTAGGCATCAAAGATATTTTATTTGTGTTCCTCTCATTTTTTGTACAATCCTATCATTTACTATCATTTTTTAAGACAAGAGTATTTACCTAGCCCATGAGTGACATGGCAACCTCTTATTGGACCACACCACTCGTGTCTAGGGTGCCAACTGGGTTAGTAAACTGCGGCCCATATTTAATCTTACCCCTAGACTGGTCAGTCTAGGCTGACTTGACAAGGTTCTATCAAGCGCTCTTTTTCACTCACATGTCTGCGATCTTGTTGCATGGGTCAGGCACTTCCGTCAAAGTCAAAGGCACCATGGTGGTTCTTCCCCTCACTACCTCACACCTCCTCTCTCCAAAGTCCAAGTCTTCTTCCTGTGATCTTCCTCTGTGGAAGAACCTTATGTTCTTAATCTCCCTCTTTCTCTATTGTGTGTCCTTCTCCCTCTAGACTTGCTTTCTCACCAACTAACAAAACCTCTATCTTCTCCTCCTCCATACCTCATCATTAGTGTGAACCTCATTAGTGCATAAACTATCTCCTCCCTTCTTTCTCTCTTTGTCTCACTCCTCGACTAATGGAGCATACACCACCACGTCGGGTTTTGTTTGTGATAGGTTGAATGCCAGATCCTCAAACAGTACGCACCTTCTGCCATTGTCCTATCCCGCTAACCCCTGGGTACTCGACCATGATGCATCTGGTGATGATACATAGCCATGTTTCCACTACTCCGACTTTCACTAGTAGTGACTATCTCTATTGAAGTGGCCCTCTGGAACCAGAGCACCATCTGCAGCTGTTAATCTATTGTCTCCTCTAAGCAAGTGCAAGGGTGGGTTACAAAGGTTCAGGGAACATAGAACACATGCATGGTTTCCTATGGATACCATAGGTTGAGTGTCATGTCTTCCCATGATTGTGAGGGTTCCTACAACCTTTATATAGGCCACCTAGGGAAACCCTAATGGATTTTATGAAAAGGTGAAAAGGATGGAGAGAGATACGCGTACACCATGATCTACTAGAAAAAGGAAGGTGATTATGACACTTTAAACACCGACTCCAACCTCCTTCTATCCATAAATCACAATCATATCCTTAATGCAAGCCACAAAAGTGCATAATCACTCATTTTCATAATCATTTCTTGGATTTTGCAATCCCAAAATCCATAAAGGAAATCATAAACTTATATGATGTATTTTGGATAATCTAATTAATCATTAATCCTAAAAGAACCACTTAATGACTTGGGATCTAGATTATTCTTTCTCTCTCTCCCTTTAATATATCCCTTAAATAGATTGTAGGAACGCATTCATATATTTCCTCAGCTTATAATTAATAAGTTAAGAGTTATTGGGATGTCTTTCACACATAAAACTTGCTCTTTTATACATTATTTAGAACAATATCATTATCTCATGGAACATCCCTTTTCTCCAATTTCTAGAAGGCTCTTCCTTTCTTTTATTTAATTTTAGTATACCAAAGGTTAGATTAAAATATTCTTATTTGATGCCTCAAACATAGTGTTACTTGAACCTTGTAGATAATTATTTTTTTAATTATCTAAAACATTACACATCTTATTTCATTTAGGAAAGTTGCATATTTTAGTTATCCAATAATTAATAAAGCCATTACTATTTATTTATGCATAAAATATATTATTCCTTATCTTGTTCCCCAAGGACATATTTGCAACGCAAGTAGTTTCATAAGTAACATTATCATTCTATCAATAATATCATTGAAGAAATTGCTTATCAATTCATGGCTTAGATTCTAATATAATTTAATTTTACCAAAATGAAGAATATAACAATCAACATGTGTCACAACGTACTGAATCACAATCTTTATGCCAACCCTTATTCCTGATCATGTTGTATGGTAACATGGTTCATCAAATGGCATGTGATGAGTGTAGTGACTGAGGTCTAAGAACCATAATCAACACTATCCCTTTGAGAGCTGATTCTAACTACCAGTTCATGGTTTCCATGTATCACTCTCAATATGGGTTTGTTCATTACACTATTCTCTAACATGTACCTATGTGTTTGACTTGTTTTTCAATATCATGACTCAATGACACTCTGTGATCAATCAAGAAACATTCCAGTATTATGTATTATTGTCGTCTATTTTTCTTCCATAATAATATCCGACCAGAGGCATAACCAGAATGCATGTACTCTTATCATACATACGATTTCATTGTTAAAGTCATCAACTTGAAGACATATGCCACCGAGTAACATCATTCTTTAGACATCTATTACACTTGTGTCATTATCCCATAACTAAGACAAGAATAACATATGGAATTACCTTTATTAGTATTATCCAGTCAAGTACATGATGCCCCATATAACCATGAAATGATTCGCTCTATGGTCATACGTACCAATGACTATATGGTAATTCTTTTGGTAACAATGTGAAGATAATAGGACTCAATTTAATAAATTTTGACAATAATGATGTAATATTATAATAAATATGATGGTAATGGGCATAAATTGTAATTGTGTTAGAACTTATAAAAGGGAACTTCAAAACCAAATTTAATGGGAAAATCATGATCCTTGGGTCCCAATTAGCTTGGATGCCAAGTTTCACGTTAATTGAACAATCCTAGATGCCATAATTTATTATAGGAAAGAAAATCCATATTAACTTTAAAGTATTAAAATTTTATTGTATGACTCAAAAAGTCGAAGATGATTCCAAATTAGGATTACTCATGTCCTAATTAGATTAGGTTTGAAATGGGTATTATTTGAACCTTGCTTGAACCTTCAAATAAATAGGAAAAGAAACTATTTTTAATAACCCCTAAATGCTCATTACATGAAATAATACTATTGATTTCCTATTGTTCTCGTTTCCTATAAGTCACTTGAAACAAATCCAGTTTTCCTATTGTTTCTCAGATATTTCCTTTTTACTCTATTATTTCTCTGAGTTATCAAACAAGAGATCACTTCTCAGCATCTGATATTATTTGGATGGCGAATGGTTTGTTTTCTTTCCCAACTCAAACCTCACTTTTTATGTGCACAATAACTCTCGAGGACATGAATTTTCCTTCATATTGTACTCTCTCTCTACTCTATCATTTTCCACAAAATTTCCACCATTGTGTCCCTTTTCAATTATGATTCTTTTGGTACCCCTTAGTGGTGGTGTGGTTAAGTGTATTGAAAACCCCCGATCTAACCCTAGCTTGCATGCCACCATTATTTTTGTGGTGAAGTTTCTAGGACTCTAGTCTAATACATAAACCTATATAAGGATCGACCCTCCCCCTTGTAATGACCCCGTCTCCCGGTAACCCCCACTTAAGGGAGACCAAGAGATCAGAGCCATTATTCCAATAAACTGGATCAAAGGTTCGACAAATAATCAATAATAATTATGAAATTCTACTAACTAAACTGGAATTGGGTATAAAATTAAAACTTTACTTACCTTTGAAAAACTTTGGAAATCTATCTATCCAGATCTTGAATTAATCTATCTAATCCTCCTTGCACTTTATTTCTTAATTTCACAATGTGTCACTTTACTGTTTGTTCATTTCAGGGTTGTACCTAAAACACCAACAAACAAAACATCGATCAGTATATGGGAATATACTAGTATGTGGGGACATCCAAAATATCATAGATATGGCTAACAATTTAATAATCACAAGCAAATTATTTAACAAGACAATTTACATTTTCAATGTGTCATTCTCCACCGCTTTTGCCCTAACCCTGGCATACCCCTCTAGGGTTTCTCTTTTGCCATTGACTTAAGGCCACCTTATCAATCCCGAGCTTGGTACCTGGGAGTCACCTCTCATGGTGCTCCATAGTCATGCATGATAGACCACCTTCTCATTCCTGAGCTTGGTGTCTGGGGTCACCTCTCATGGTTCCCATGGGTCTACCCTCTTCGGCCTGACCTTTATGGCATCTTCCATCAGGGTGGCATGTAGGTGCGAGAATTCGCATATATATAACTGTGATAGCCATAGTGACTTTATAATTGCAGTATGAACATCCAAACTATTTAGATTGCATTCAATGCGAGGAAACATCTGGAAAACCCTTGGGAAACTAATGTGGTTAACCACATACATGTTCATGCATATTTGAGACAGAGTAGTCCAATCAATCAAGACATCCAATCAAACAAGTACAAGAATCTTGAAATCACATTCAATTCCTTTTATCAAAAACTATCCAAACCATCTTACTACTTAGGGTTTCTGTTCCTTTTTTAGGGTTTACTTTGCAATTAGGGTTTTGCTTCATTTTTTACTATTTTAAACCCTACTTTTATACAATTATTCACAAACCCTAATTATCTCATTTATTCTTCACAAAAGATACCAAGGTTACCTTTTAGCCACTTATTATCTTGATTTTGGGTCAAGGGCACAATTAGACATCAATTAAGTCCATTAAGCCTCTTTTACATTAAAGCTACCATTTTATCCCTTTTATTCCATGACAAGATCATTATGCTCATTTATCATCAATTCATAGCTCATTATGGTCTAATTCACATATGAATTCTAATTGTCATTAATTCTACCTTTATTCATTAGAAAACCCTAATTTCTACATTTAAGGTATTTATCCACAATTAGAAACCTTCATACTCAAAATATATTAGAACCATCATATCTTAGCTTTGTACATGAATTTGACCAATTAAAATCATTAAGGATCATAATTACCAAAGTTAGGGTTCAAGGTTCATTAAAGCATATGAAACCCTAAATTAATCAAATTACACATGAAGATCACCCTTTTAGATCTAATTTGCCCTTTTTATTAACAACGGGTTAATATATGCTTTAAACACCCATATAACCCCTTTCTAAGTCATTAATCATCAAAGGTTAGGGTTTTTCATTGATTAAACTATTAAAGATAGCATATTTATATACTTTTTGAATTTCAAGTAGAATCATGCTCCAATTATATTTTTATTGGGTTCTTCGTGTTTTTCTGATCAACTTTCATGTATTAAGTTCCTTCATCCGACCTTCCTACTAATTACTATGTTTTTTGCAAGAAAAAGGCATTTTCTAGATTTTCTAGTTAGAGAGGCGAATTACCTGAGTTTTTTAGAAAAATGACATCCGTCGGATCGCGGATCTCCATTGACTGCACACCATCACATAGCTCACAAAACTCACACCCACTAACAACTTATTGAAGTCGTGAAGTAGCATGGACGTTGATCCTCACCCTCGGTCCACGGTGGATCTTAATCGAAGGGCACCAGCACCTCACCCCTTGCTTGACCCAGCAACAGCCTTTGCGGCGGTGCCGCATGGGGAGCTTGCTGGAGAGGGTGGGTTCCATTGACTCAGAGCGTGAGGGAGCGAGATAGGGTGTCATCCGAGTTCGTGAGGGTCTATCTGAGTTGAAGGAGGGTCATATTTATAGGATATAGGGCTCGCCTAGGGTTTCCCAACTTGCCACCGACCTTGCTTTCAACCCAATTGGGCATTTCTTATATAACGAACGAAACCACCCAAAACCTAGGATGGTTGGGTGTGGAATCATCTCACGAACCCAAACAACAACTTTCCATGTTTGCATATGGTCAGATCTACGAGGAAAAATTGAGGGATAGGTCCATGTCACATGGCTCCTTTTCCTTTTCTGACTCGAGGAAGGAGATGCACAGGAAGCATCAGATCTTGATCCGACGGCTGGCGCCATCTCCTTCTATTTTCATTTAAATTGGAAAAGTGTGACATTTACTATAATCACAATACTTTAGGGAAACTTGTAAAAGCCATAACTCTCAAACCGACTGTCCAATTAATCCCAAATTTTGAGGTAAACTTAGTGATTACTTTATCCACCTCTCTGCGAAAATTGGGCTCATTATCTAAAAGAAAACGTGCCTTTTCTTTAGGTGCAAGATATTACTCAATTAAGTATATTTCTCACTTATTTTCTCTTTCCTTTTCTATTAAATTATTATTTTGAGTTCCTTATACCTCAAGGAACCTTAATGGCTCGAAATCCCTTCTTGGGAATATACCTTAGCCTTTTTCCTTATCTTTCATCCTTTTTCTCATTATCTTACTTTTTCTTCATTAAAATATCTCTTTTTGAGGATTTCTCTTTATCTTTATTTTTATTTTCCTCATTGGCATCCCTTTTATCATTAGGAATCCCTTGGATACGAAAATCCATCAAGGACAACTCAATTATACTTATTTTCTATATTTAATCATAATTTTCAATTTCTTTCTTAATAAAGAAATATCTAATTGATCTCTTATTTTCTTATTACTTTATCTTTGCAATTTTGGACTCCTTGGGACCCAAGGAACCCAAGAGGCATGAAATCCACCTTTGGATTACACTCTATTGCCTTCTAGAGGTTTCTACATTTTTCTTTTCTCCATTTCTTATTAATAATGGAGTTTCTTTTGTCTTTTCCTTGTTATTGGGCCCCAAGCCCACAAATAAATCAGCAAGGCTATTTTAAACGAAATTCATGCATTCAATCATTATTTGTTCATTTATCGTTAATATGAGAAATTACATTTCTCAGCAAATGAACCCAAAATTCGGGTTGTAACACCCCTCAATGTCCTATGCACCAACTTGAGTACCTAATTTCCCTCAATATCTCCCTTGGTGTCATGCTTTGGAGTTTCTCAATTTCCAACTACCTCCATTTCATATATCCTTAAGACTCCACAAAAACTCAATCAAAGGTGTGGTAACCTTCTTGGGACCCCCTCCTTCTTCTTGTAATCTTGGTTGCTCATTGGTTTAAGCCTTCATCTCAGTTGACTAGTCACATATGGTTTCTAGTTCACAAAGTGTTGGCGATGGTTTTTAGTTATCCTTCAGTTTCTAGCAACCTTCTTCAAACCCCAACACCTCTAATTAAATCATCCCCACATTTTTATTTTCTCATTTCCTCGCATGTTTGGTTGTTTCTTTCTCTTTGTTTTTTCATTATCTTACTTCCATGGCCAACATGTTGTTTCTATCTCTGGTGGCCATAGAGCTTGAGCAAGATCTCCTCGACCTCACAAATATCCAATAGAGCCATTTGGGTGTGTTCTAGAGCATGTCATGGCTAGAGCATTGTTTGGCTCCTTGGCCTGGAGTTTCATTGCAGCCATGGCATGAGAGAATGAAAGGGGGTGCATCCCCTTTGTGATTTGTTTTCTCTACCCCTCGTTTCTCTTTTCCTTTTTGTTATGTTGCCAAGGGTAATATCGTATTTTTTCCTATGTTTCTGTCCTTTGACACATTGAGTTGTATGCCCAGCTGGTGTAGGCTTGGGCCGAATGGCAAACCTAGATAGGGCCATTTTAGCTAGATTTTGAAATGGATTATGTTGTATACGTGACTTAACTGAGTTTTCTAATTTGTTGACATTTCTAACATTCATAACTTATTCTCTAGTTATTAGAAAATTACACAAAAATACAATTTGGAATTAGAAAATTATCCTCTATTTAAATGAATTTTATAACCTAAATTAAATTATATTAAAGTACGTATTCAAGGGTTTATACTATATATATTAATTAATGGTTTATATATGTGTATATATAATTTCTTACTAGGGGAAGTGGTATCGTGACTTTGATCGAGGTTTTGAAATTTGATAAGTTGACACGTGACTTGAGGTATGTTGCAATCTCTTCATTCCATATTGAGGAATTGGCCTAATTTTTCCTCTCTTTATTAATGTATGTTGCATCACCCTAATTATATTTAGAAATTAATTTTGTATTCTTTCTCTTTGACCTCTATAAGGTATAAGTATGTTGAATTTTCTATTTCTTATGTAATGAATTTGAGCCCTGATATTCTAAATTATCTACAATTCATCTGCTACTCTAAAATCATATTTTGCTTCATGATGAAATCCTGATTGTGGAATTGAAATAAATTGTTTCTCATTGTGAGACGGAACCCTTATTTCCCCACTTTTGTTGTGGATGTTTCATATTCATCATTTGTGTGATGGGAATATCATTAATTCTATTTTTTGTTTGACTATACTTTCACTTGCCTCTACATAATTAATGTGAACTTGTTGATTAGTGGCCTTCATGTGATATAAGTTCTTTAATTTTTGGGTTATGTGCCCATTTATGTTTTGGTATAGAGGTTATGTGCCCCATACCTGGGTTTTGTGCCCGCTTTTATATTTTGGAAAGTTTGCTTATGTGATATTATCTATCATGTTCTGGGTTATGTGTCCTAAATACCATTGTTTATTTATATTTCACCAATGTTGTATTTATCTCACTTGCATGCGAATTGATTATTATAGTTTTTGGTTTATATATTGTAAACTCTTTATGTGCATTTTTGTTGCATACCTTAGTTTTTTTACGTCAAGTGTAACTGTTGATTATCATCTTATTAAAATTTATTTATTTTGATGTCCACTTTGATGACACTTTTCTTCTAGATGGGAAGCCTTGTTATAATGGTGGTCCTTTTTCCTAATAATTCTCAATTCCTATTTATGTGCTCCTACTAGCATGTTATGCTGACAACTTGCACTTTGTCTTCCCTTGTGGAGTATGCTCCTGACCCCTTAGGTAGAGAGCAAGGAGGAGTTTGACCAAAGTTGACTAGAATTTACCTAGTGTAGTTTTCCTTTCTTTGGAGGTATATTGAAGCAGTTGGTTTACCCTCTACTATCTCTTACTGAATATTAATTTCTATTCTACATTCACCCTATGCAGTGATGGACTATGATATAATCAAACATTTTAATATTAGATATTTTATCTTATGATGCTACATTTTGGTATTTTGCACATATTTTTGAATAAATTGAATTTCATCCCTTTGAAAAAAATTGGTTGGGTGTTTGGCATATGGGATTTTTCCCTTTATTTAATTTAATGAGGAGTATATCCCATCTTTGTTCTCACTCCTTACAAATAATATGATGGATGTTAGACTGATAAATCATAATCATTCATAAGAGGCAGAAGTTGGATGTCAATAGTTTTTCTATGCAAAATATTATGAATTCTTGTAAGTTTTTTTTTAATTAGAGGCTATTAAGATAATGGGATGAAATTTTTATGTGCAATTAAAATTTTGGGCACTCAAATATCCATACATATAAAGATCATGGTTTCATTGGTCTAAGATAGTTCTAACTAAGTAGTTAGTGTATCTAGCTAAAAATGGTTTCTGATGTTGTTTCCATTATCTCTCTCTTGACATTTTGGTTATCTAGTATAGCATGTTTAAGATGATTCATTGATTATTCAAGTTCCCTTTTGAAATTTAGATCGTAGAACTACATGCCATGCAAATATAACCTTAAAGGAAATTATTAAGAGTACATAAATCAATAAGGTGCACTCCAATGATAAGAAGTTAATATTTTTACGTGCTTGAGATATAGTAACAACGTGATGGGTAACACCGTTTGAAGCCTTCTTTGGGTGAATATGAGCAAAAAATATACCTCAAGGAGGCTTTTGCAAGTTTATAAGGTCGACCTTGATCGTAGACCATTTTCTAGTGCCATAGATGGTGAATGAATATGTGTTGTTTTGGGTGCACCATGAGATGATTTATTCATATGCTCTTAAGGGACAAGCAACAAATTGGTACTACATATATTACAAAGAGTGGTATGCATCTCTTATCTATAAACATCATATGAAATCTCAAGGTAATCACCCCAAGTACAAAAGTTGATATTATGCGTGGATACCCATTTGACAAGGAGGGACCCTGTTAGATCTTCTACCTTTGGTGTACCATCTAGATGTTTGGCTTTAGATGTGGGTAGCAATTTAAAGTTTGCTATAAATGGAGGTATTTTGTTAGAATGTGCAGGCCCACTGATAGTAACTTGCAAGCTATCTTATAGTTTGATTCTACTGAGATCATACTAGACTCACTCAACACAACTTATAAACATCAAGTGATCCCCTTTAAATTCACTTCCAAGATGCCCTTTATATATGATCTCATTACACTTTTGTATCTTCATCATCCATTGTGGTCTCTGAGCACCAAACTAGTACTTCTAGCATTGCATCTCTTTTGGGCAGCACCAAACAAGCCTTCCATGTTCCACCATTTTTTGTTGTATTTGATAGTTTGAAGTTCTCTACTATTTTTTTGGATGATTAGATTCACTTATTTTTCTATCACATGTGTCATTTGAGACAAGGGGATATGGTGATTGTTGAAAATCATCTCATTTCTCCACATCCTCATAAGTCTAAGGCTACTAAAAAATAGATCAGCCTTTCATACCTTTGTCTTTCCTTTTAGGTTACAAGAAAACCATTGGGTATAGTATCTTCATTGCTTATGCCTAAGTTGTGCATGGTGTGTATGCTATCCCATATACCCCTTGCGTAACTACAAACCTTGAGGATGTGAAGGGTGGTCTTTGAGGTGGCACCACATATAAGCTAGATTTTATTAGAGGTGAATCCCAAGATGGATTGATTGACATTAGTCATATTCCCCTCATGTAGACTCTTCCATAGGTGGGTTTTTGTGTGTTGAGGCACCTTAATCTTCCAAATTCTTGTCTATCTCCTAGGTGTCAACGTTCGGAAAGGTATAAGCAGTTGATGGTAAACAAATTTAGTGTTTAAATAACCTCTAAGATCCCCAAGGAACTATCACTCATCCTTCCTGGCATATAGATCAGTCGGTATCATGTCTATACTTTTCCTACTGGTCTAGTCCTTGTACCTGTGTTGTATAAATGTGGAGTCCCAATTGCCATTATGCACCATTGAGTTCAACTTCATGTCTTTATAGTCCTTTAGGATTGAAAGGTGTTCATGGAAGAAGGGGAAGTCTATTGTTCCAACCCATTTGTCATTCCATGCGGAGATACTTTCCCCATTGAGAATGACACGACCAATATTGAGCTTCATATCATCAACATGGATACTGATAAACTTCCATAGATGGGATATGTTCCCTCTGTGCTTACCTTTTAAGTGAGAGTATTTTTTGGTCATTGCCAATTGCCAATGACCTTGTTTATGCATGAAGAGGTCCATGTTATCATGGATGGTAGAGTGTTATTATAGATTCTAGCTAGTTTGATATCAAGTCCACCTCCCTCTATGGTGACCACCATTTTCTTCCATTCTATAGTGCTTGTTTTCCTTTGTTCTAAAGTGATACCCCATGTATAATTACAAATCATTTGATTGGTTTGATATCTTGTTGAAATTGGAAGCAAAAAGGTTTGCATCAACTAGGTTGGTATAGAGTTGAGAACTAATTTCATAAGTGCCACCCGATGTGCAAGAGATAGGTCTAGGTGGCCCAAGATGACATTTTAGTATAAATGCATTTAGGGTGGATTGGTAACGTTGTTGGTATGTATGCTCAGAGATCCAATCATAGGATGATTGGAATGTGGCACTAGATACCTGATTTGATAATGATAATGGTAATTCTATCTATTATGTTTGTCTCAATCATGAGATGTTGACACATACATAGTAGATGTATAAAGAATGATGTCAATCTATGACATATGTCTTTGGGTTGATGACATGAATGATGAGATCATATGTATGATAAGAGTACATACATTCTTGTTATCTCCCTAGTTGGTTATTATTGTCAAAGCAAAATAGACAATAGTAGTACACAATACTAGAGTGTGTGTTGACTGATGATAGAGTCTCATTAGTCATGATATGTGATCAAGTCAAGCACACAAAAAAAGTTACAGAATAGTGTATCAGATAGACCCATCATGAGAGAGATACATGTATACCAAGAAATGGTAGTCAGAATAAGCTCTCATAGTGATAGTGGTGATTGTGGTTATTATACCTAAAGTTACTACACTCATCACATGTTGCTCATCATACTTTGACATCATCCACCGTGATCTTGAATAAGGGTTTGCATAAAGGTGATTCTCAAGTGCATTATGACACATGGGGATTGTGTGTGAGTGATGTAGATGGGATTTGTCCCTCATACTAGATATTGATATATAGGCCTCTTGATAAGAAAGACTGAGAAATGTATGGCCATACTCATGTGACTCAATATGTGATATGTGAACTCACATGCATCTCAGAGATTCTTCTCTAGTTCAAGCAACATGGATTGAATGTTGAAGAGGATGATGATTCCATGCCTCGAGTTCAATCGGGATATCAGAGACAAAGGAACTATATGATCATGATAACCCTGATCACATATTTTAGGTTGAAGTTGTTCTCCAACTTTCCATTTACTTGGGTGGTAATAAATTGTTACTAGATGTTTGTCTTTGCTTGTGATGTCATAAGTTGGTTATGGACATTCACTGCCAACATAATTTGGGGCCTATAGGGTCACACACATAGGATACACTTGGAATATGATTTTATCCATGAATGATGTTTAAATTTATTAGTACAAGAGTTTAGGTATTCTATTAAACAACTGATGTTCAAAGTTCATTGAATGGACTCTGAACCAACCGGTTCAAGTGTTGAACCAGTTGGTTGGAGTTTCAGGTCAATTGGAATCAACATCGGCTAATCAATCATTGAACTAGGGCATGAACTGACCGGTTCCCTTAGTGAACTGACCAGTTCATGGTCTCAACCAACCGGTTCATATGATGAACCACCTAGTTCAATGGTCAATTTGATTGCACCAAGGATCGATGATGACATCGTATTTTGCATTAATCATGCATTGAATACTAATTTGATTCAGAACAGGAACTACACAAACCAACTGGTTGGGCATGCAAACCAAGCAGTTCATTGTCTGAAGTTTCCTAAATTTCATAAATTCTATCCTTTCGACTCCCGCACAGATTGGGAACCCTGACCCTAGTCTTTCCAATAAATAGAGGGTTACTGGGGGCTTCCCAGAAATGACAATAAGCACTGAAAATTTTTGTCATCTATGGTTGTGGTAACCAATAGAGAGCCTAAGAAAGTCCTATTTGATAAAGGGAGGGATAGCAAGGGAGAGATAATTGTGGGAGGGTGAATCGAAGCTAGTACACCAATGTTCAAAGGGACAGCTCCTTCCTGTTGGCACTGGTAGCGAAACATGGAATTCCCGATGGTCCATGTTGAATACTCTAGAGGTGAGGAATTTTTTCCCACTAGGAGGATAGCACCAATCATTGTTTGTGGTGCCAGACCAAGAGGCCATTGGTGATGACGTTTTGAGTGCTACTGAAGAAGGAGCATGTTGCTCCCTGAAGAAGCTTGTTGCTGCTTGGAGGAAAAGCACACAACTACATCAAGAGTTGTCTTTGTACTTGCTCTAAGACCAGGTATAACTCTTATTACCTTCCTTCCTAGATACATTGTTGTTGATGCAATCTTGTTGATTGGGGAATCATCCTTTAAATTTTTTATTTCTACTACCTTATATGTCACCCCAATTTCCCAACAATGATATCAGAGCCACGTCAATTTACAGTGTGTCTGGATTTAAATTGATGTGATTGGATTTATTTTATTGTATATGATGTGAATATTTAAGTGGTTCATTTGCATATCTGATTAATTACCACATATGATTCCAAAAACTAATATATATATGCAATTCACACGAGTGATAACACCCATTTTATGGCTATTTATGGCTCATATTTCATTGTTAAACCTTCCTTCTAAACTATTTTCCTCTTTGTTTTATCCTATTTTTGCATAAGAATAACCCACACTATGCTCCTAACTCTTTTCCCATCTTTTACAGAGTTTTCCCTCGCTTTTCCACCCAAAGTCAGCAAAAAGGCATGTCCCAGCCACTTACAACGAGCACCTGAACCGGCCCTTTACTGGCCACACGACACGCCCACTTACCCATATCCGATAGGGAGCTTTTCCCACCACGACTCACCCCGATAGAGTCTATCATGTGATGAAGCCACTCATCGGAGCAACTGCCCGCCAGGGTCATTACCCGACACAGTCAAGTGATTTGCTCGCAACTTGACACGTGCCGCAACTGTGTTGGCTGACAGATGCATTGGTCCTCCTCTGAAGCCACGTAAACGGAGCTGATAAAGGACACGTGGCCCCACGAGAACCGCAACCTCTACCAGTTGTTGCCTATAAATAGCATTTATAGGACTCTGATGGGATGGGTCAGAATCCCATAAGAGCTAACTCCGAAAAGACATCAAGAACTAGTGTGTCGTGATCCAAGGCATGTCGGGTGATACTAGGTGAGCACACCCCCAACCCCAGAGGGGCAGGAGGAGTTCACTTAGAACCCATTCTGGTAGCCGCAGCAGCACGATACGACTAGGAAGGCCTCCCCTGTCAGGTCCCTAGATGGGCCTCAACCCGAGACGGCTCGCCCCTCTATACTTGATACAAGGAACCTGAGAACCTAAGTGATTCCTAACCTGACACGATATCGAACCCGATACGGACGAACCGTTGTGGTATGTCTCCTGAGAGGGTCGGCTGCCTGACACAGCCGTGTCAGGTAGGGAGTTCTACCCGATACGCCCTGGCTGTCATGCCTATCGCCTGAGAGGGTTGGCTACCTGACATGGGTGTATCGAGCGGAGCTCCTGCCCGGTACCGGGTTAGCAGTCCCTTAGGGGTCCGCTGTTGTATATCTACCTCCTAAATCAAGGAGACCAATGCTTATCTTCCCCTTTTTTACTGCATTTTACTTTCATTTCCCTATGCATTGTAACTAAACCTTTTTACTCTCCTTAAGCTTATTGGAATCTATGGAGTTTATCTCTTGTTGTTCTGTGTACGGTTCATTTTTGTTGGATGATTTCTTTATAGCATCTGAACTCTAGTTTCTTCTTTTGGATCGCACTTTTGACTAGATATCAAGTCTTGTTTCCCGTTTCAACACCCTTGAGAGGGGGATGTCACAACTCTAGAGTTTGGTCTGATCTAGGTTTACGAGAGTATCTAGGATCATGGCTGCTTCAGTTTACCTAACCACTCTAATCCACGGCCACTGCCCTTGAGAGAGGGTAATGGTGCATAGTTAGAGGTACCCTCTTTGGGAGAAGAGGTTGTAGGATGTATTTCGTTGCTGCTTGTTATGCCTAAGTTTTCTTCCTTCGTGCTTTACCTCAACAACAGTTTTATCTCCTCATATTATGTTATTTAAAACCTCTATAAAAGTTGCTAAACCCTAAGTTTAATTTCTTTATGGTGCTTTCTTGTCACAACCGAACCTATCCTTTTACATGTTTTATGTTCTTAGACAAGTGAAACTCAAGTTCTGAAGCATCGTTCTTCCTATCCCTGTGTTTGACCCCGAACTACTTTGACCATGTGCTAGTTGCAGGTGTCTTAAACATTCAGGTATAATAAATTTCTAAAGTCTGATAACCTAGACATGCTTCCTTTCTTGGACCCACATTTAAGGCTCGTCAACTTTTTGGTGTCGTTGTCGGGGATAGGCAAATAAAATCATTCTATGAACTTTAGTTTCGCTTGCACTTTGCCAAAACCTTGTACATATGCATATAATACTGCAATTATTTACTACCCATAATATTTACTGTTCATAATTTATAAAATGCTCTTACGCCTTTGTTTCTTTCTAGGTACTCCTTTCTTTCTTTCTAGGTCATCCAAGCTCTTGACAAGTCATGGATGACCAAGCCCCTAAAGCTCGCTCTCTTCGCTCGTTCGTTCCAGTTTGAGCTAATGAAGAGAGAAACTCAGTTGTAACATAGCCTCTAAACGTTACCAACTTCGAACTGAAGCCCTCCTTTCTCCAGCTCCTGCAACATAATAGGTTCAGTGGAAACACCTCTGAGGAGAACATGTATAATCATCTAATGACATTCAAGAGGATGTGCAACACCTTTAAGATTAACAAAGTCCCGCTGACGCATATCTTCATCCAGTGCTTCCCGTTCTCACTGAGGGACAGGGTACTAGAATGGTACACCAGCTTACAGGATGGGAGCCTCCCTGATTGGGAGCATCTTGCCAATGCTTTTTTTGCCAAGTTCTTCCCCATCGAGAGGACCATCAAATGTCAAAACAAGATCACGAGGTATTCCCATAAGCCCTCAGAGAATCTTCATGAGACTTGGGAAAGATTCCAGAGCTACCAGCGTGAATCCCCACATCATGGTTTTTTGGAACCAAAGCTCATCACCACATTTTACAATGGGGTGTGCCCCGCTGAGAGGAAGTCCTTGAATGCTGCCACTGGTAGTGGTTTCTTGGGACTTAGTGCCCAAAGAGCCAGAGAGATTATTGAAAATATGGCTACAAATGAAAAACACAGAGAATACGACCGAGAGTCGCTAAGTCACACTACTCCAGGTGAATCTAAGGCTATGGAGGCCCTCACAGCCAACCTTGACAAGATAATGACAGATGACTAGTCCCTCAAGGAGTAAGGTTACAATGGGAAGGTTCAATAAGAGGTCGTGAATAGTTGTATCACCTGCGAAGAGCCCGACCACATGTCAGATTTTTTCCCACACACCACACCCCAAGAAGATCTCGAAGGGGACTTTACAGAGAATGTGAGTTTTGTTCAATACCGACGGCCCGACCACCCTGGTTTCTCTTATGGGAACACCAGTGCTGCTAAGAACTCACACTAGTTGGTGAGTGGGAAACCTTCAGGAGGACCATCAAATCAGCAACGACAGACAAGGTTCCAGCAGCAGAGGGCCTTCCAACAAAACCATCAGCCACAACCATCTTTGACGATAAAATCTATGTCCTTCTCCAAGAGACAGAATGACATCAATGAAAAGATGCACAAGAGCTCAGTGGATAGTATGGCTCTGTTCAAACTAATGCAGCAACAGATGGGTGGTTTTTCTACCTAGATAGGGAGCTCCAGTAGCATAACAAACAGATTAATCAGCAACTGGCAAGCCTTGCCCAATCCCTCAACTATCATGTGGGGCATTTCCCCTCCAATACTGAAGCCAACCCAAGAGGACATGTGATAGAAAAAATGGTCATTCTAAGGTCAGGAATGATTGTATCACCAGCCATTGAGAAGATAGTAACGTCAACAACAACACCTGCCAAAGGAGTTAGCATAGAGGTTGTTGAGGAAGAAGTTTTGTAGAAGTTAAAGAAAGTAGTCAAAGACAGGGTTAACCACATCTCTTCTGAAGAGCATCCAGATAAGTACGCACCCCACGTACCATTCCCATAGAAGCTGGTAAAAGCCCAACTGAAGAAGAGGTATGAAAAGTTTCTAGCCGCTATAAAGAAGTTGCATGTGGACGTCCTGTTCCTAGATGCCATTGAAGAAATGCTCATTTATGCCAAGTTCCTAAAGGACCTGATAATAAGAAAAAGGAAAGGAGAAGACGTAGAGAAATGTGAATCTCACCAAGATGTCTAGTTCTTTCATAAAAACTAATACGGCTTTGAAGAAGAAGGATCCAGGGGCCTTCGTAATCCCCTTTCAAGTTGGAGATAATGTAACTCAGAAAGGTCTAGAAGACCTAGGGGCTAGCATCAGTCTGATGCCTCTGTCCCTTCCCAAGAGAGTGGGGCTCACCGATATGGTAAGCACCAACATGAGGATACAACTAGCTGACCATACCTTCACTCTGCCAGTTGGTTTCGTTGAAGATGTGCCCATCCAAGTGGGACGCTTCTTTATCCCCTACGATATTGTTTTGATCGACACCATAGAAGATCTGAGTTGCCCTATCATTTTCAGGTGACCCTTCCTTGCCTCCGGCTGAGCTCCTATCAATGTCGAGGTGGGAATGATTATGATCTGTGTTGGAGGAGATCACATCGACTTCAACATTAGTGATTGTATGAGGGGCCCCTCGTTCTTTGAATCATCCTACTTTGTTGAGAGCTATCAGCAGTTATGTGACGAAGTACAGGAAGAGAAGGCCATGGTAGATCCTTTGATGCGTGCCTTAACTGGTGAGTTATGAGAGATCGATGATCCTACGGTCAGGGAATTGTTGGCCTATCTGCACATTGAACAAGCAACTGAGGATGAAGATCCTATTGAGACAGTTAGATATTATGCTCCCCGAGAAGCCCCTGCTAAAGAACAGAAAAAGGAAGTCCCACCAAAGCTAAACATCTTGTTGAAAGGCCTTGAGTATCATTTTCTGTATCAAGAGAAGATGCACCCGGTAATCATCAACTCAGAGTTGACAGATAGCCAGAAAGACCAAGTACTCAAAGAGTTAAGGTTGCGGAGGAAAGCCCTGGGCTACTCAATCAGGGACCTGAGAGGGATAAGCCCTTCGGTGTGCATGCACCGGATCCATCTGGAAGAGGACTCCAGGCCATATGCCCAGCCACAAAGAAAGTTGAATGAAAAGCTTTGTGAAGTCATTAGCAAAGAAGTAGTTAAGCTCCGGGATGCTAGAATTATCTATGCTATCAGTGATAGCACATGGGTGAGTCCAATCCAAGTAGTTCCCAAGAAGGGAGGGATGACCTTGGTCGAGGGAAATGACGGGGTCAAGGTGTCCACCAAGATGGTCACTAGATGGCAGATGTGTATAGATTAACGAAAACTTAACACCGCCACCCGCAAGGACCATTTCCCTCTTCCTTTCATTGATCAGATGCTGGAATGCCTGGCCCATCATTCCTACTTCTGCTGGCTGGACGAATACTCAGGTTTCTACCAGATCCCCATCCACCCTAGTGACCAGGAGAAGATGACTTTCACTTACATCTATGAAACTTTTGCCTTTAGAATAATGCCCTTTGGGCTCTGTAATGCACCCGCTACCTTCTAGAGGTGTATGAACACCATTTTTGCATATTTGCTTGAAGACAAGATGGAAGTGTTCATGGATGATTTCAGCGTCTATGGCAGCTCATTTGATGACTTTCTAAACAATCTGTCCCTCATGATGAGAAGATGTGAAGAGCATAGACTCACCCTCAGCTGCATAAAATGCCATTTTATGGTATAAGAGGGGATTGTTCTCAGACACAAGGTGTCAAGTAAAGGTATTGAAGTCGATCCATACAAGGTTGAGGTGATAGCTAAGCTCCCACCGCCTACTTCAGTTACATGTGTTCACAGTTTTCTGGGTCATGCCAGTTACTACCGGCGGTTTATAAAGGATTTTTCAAAGATAGCCAAGCCTCTCTCTAACCTTCTGGTAAAAGATGTGAAGTTTGACTTCACGGAGGAGTGCATGAAGGCGTTCTCAACTTTAAAGGGTGCTTTAATATTTGCACTGATTCTCCAGTCCCCTGATTGGATTCTTCTGTTCGAACTTATGTGTGACACCAGTGATTTTGCTATCGGGGTCATACTCGGCCAAAAGAGAGACAAGAAGCATCATGTTATCTTCTATGTGAGCAAGACCCTAGACGAGGCTCAGTAGAATTACACGACCACATAGAAAGAAATGCTAGCTATCATGTACGCCTTCGACAAGTTCAGGTCTTACCTCGTGGGTTTGAAGGTGGTTGTTCACACTGACCACGGGGTGATTAAATATCTAATGCAGAATAAGGATGCAAAGCCCAGACTGTTACGTTGGGCACTATTGTTACAAGAGTTTGACCATGAGATCAAAGATAAGAAGGGCTCAGAGAATGTGGTTGCATACCATCTTTCTTGGATTCAGGTGCAAGATGATCACCCTTTGCCCATTAATGAAAGCTACCCCGACGAATCCATCTACTCAGCCCAGTCAGCAGACCCTGAGGGGTCGTGGTATGCAGATTTTTGCAACTACCTGGCCTGTAAGCAGCTTCCCCCAGATATGTCTTATAATAAGAAGAAGAAGTTCTTCTCTAATTTAAAGAACTATTATTGGGATGATCCCTTGTTGATCAGGTGTTGTGCCGACGGGTTCTATAGAAGATGCATACCAGAAGAGGAAGTTTTGAAAATTTTGTTCGAATGTCACTCCTCTCCTTATGGAGGACATCTGGGAGGTGAGAGGACAGCTACCAAGGTGCTACAATCTGGTTTCTACAGGCTGACCTTGTTCAAGGATGCTCATGCTTTTGTAAAGTATTGCAATGAATGCTAGTGAACTGGGAACATCTCCCGTCGTAATGAGATGCCACTATCGGATTGGATTGAAGTTGAAATTTTTTATGTGTGGGGTATTGGATATATGGGACCATTCCCCTCATCCTATGGTTTTAAGTACATTATCATCGCAGTCGAATATGTCTTAAAGTGGGTAGAATCTATACCCACTACAACATGTGATGCAAGGGCAGTAATCAAGCTCTTTACCAAGATTATCTTTCCAAGGTTTGGAGTTCCAAGGACCATCATTAGTGATGGCAGCTCTCACTTTGCAGAAAGATAGTTTGAATTGCTTCTGTGTAAGTACAGCGTCTGCCACAAGGTTGCAACTCCATATCATCGACAGACATCAAGATAGGTGGAGGTCTCCAATCGACAGATAAAGTAGATTCTAGAAAAGATAGTTGGCAAAACTACAAGGACTAGTCAGCTAAGCTAGATGATGCTTTGTGGGCATATCAAACCGCTTTTAAAATGTCACTGGGAACCACACGTTATCGCTTGATCTATGGAAAAGCCTGCCATCTTCCTTTTGAATTGAGCATAAAGCGTTCTGGGAAATCAAGCAGCTCAATATGGACCAGACGTTGGCTGGAAAGAAAAGATTTCTTCAGCTCCAGGAACTTAAACAATTGAGACTCTTGGCATATGAAAATGCCAGGATTTACAAGAAAAGAACCAAGATTTGGCATGACACCCATCTGAAGAAAAAGGACATCAACAAAGGTGATAAAGTTCTATTATTTAAATCCTCTATCCATCTTTTTCTAGGGAAGTTGCAGAGTAGATGGTCTGGACCCTTCATCATGGTGAAGATATATCCATCAGGGATGATGGAACTGTATGACAAAGATGATCCGGAAAAGGTCTTTCCAGTGAACGAGCATAGAGTCAAGAGGGTTTGTGAAGATGAAGCATCCGTGAGAAGGTCAGAGATAACACTACAGGACGCTGAGGCAACAGTTGAGGGATCAGAGTAGAAGCATCTAAAGCATGTCGAGCTGATGACAGAAACTACAGCACTCTTCGAGAGGTAGCCCGAATTTTTACTTTTCCTAGCATAGGATGTTATTTCCTTTCATGCAGAAAAACATTATGAACATTATTATTGTAATAAGGCTCAAGTCAGTGGATGCGCCACATGCACAGACTCACTTGTTTTATAGGCCACCGACTTAGTTTTATAGATTTTATGGGTAACACTATCTGAGGTTGGAAGTCTTCCCCCTTTTAAGACAATGATGTTTTACCCATCAATGCTTTTTCTTTTCTTTAGCTTTAGTTTTTCTACCCTTTGTGTTGCTTTGTTTTTAGATTTTCCCTTTTTGTTCTGTGTATCGGGCATGCATAGTTGATTGCCTCTTTAGTTTCCGCTCTGCCCGACACCCTTTTGTCTGTTCGTATCGGCCATCCGCCTTTTGTTTCTCCCGTATCGGGCTGGTGGGTAAAGTGGCTCGAAGTGCGCTTCCCCGTGTCAAGCAGAAGGGTGTAACAATAAAGTGTATTGCCCGACATGCATGGCTCATGCGACATGCATTTTGCGTGGCACGAAGCATGCTTAAGAAGGCAAATCTCTTCCCAACGCGGTGGATTTGATTGATTTTACAGTGTTATAGAAATCGATATGCTTTATCGTGTGACGCGTGTCCAGTTTTACCCGATTTACCCCCGCTCGCTATATAGTAACTTCAATTTAACTATGTCGAGCACTTGCATTTACTTTTCACCTACTCATGTATCATGCATTTTATTCTCGCTTTGCTCCTGTGCCAGCCAGCCTTCCCGTCTCGCCCACGATAGCTCCCAACAATATAGGTATAACCCAGTACGCCCTGTCGTGTCGCGCAGCCAGTGTCGGGCATGTCGTATCATGTAGCTTTTCTTTTAGAAATTCTCATGTCGGGCACAAGGCTTTAGTTTTGTGTATCGCCCAAAGCATATCATGCAAGGCGTGTGTCGCGTGACACACTTTTCACAATGCCTGTGTCTGGAAACACCCTCTGCTCCATGCTGAATTTCGCCTATCGCGGTTTTCAATATTGCATGATGCACCTGTCGCACGAATGATACCTAGTATTGGGCAAGACCCATATCGCCCAGTTTTGTTTTACAATGGAGATTTGACTCGTATCGCTCAATACTCTATCGTATCAGGTGACACTATTTCTCGTGAGCCCGTATCGGGCAAGGTTTGTTCTGATGAGGTGACCCGATATCGGCCTACCCTGTCGGCCAGACTTGGTGTCGAGCGACAAGCCTATTTACCTATACACCCAATACCGACTTGTTTGTACCGGGTAAATCGTATCGCACGACAGCCCTTTTGATATAAACTCTGAAATAGTATTGGTTTTTTTAGTGTCACCTATCTGGTATCAGGCGACATGACCATCTTTGTCTACCGCCCGATATCAAGCTAGGCGACCCATTTAGTAAACTCATTACTTACCTATTATTGTGTAAACATTGCAGACATGGCCCACACCAAACAGACAGTCGTCCAAGTCGACGAACACGACCGGAGGATCAATCTTGAGGCCGCAATTGAAGCAACCACAACCAGGCAGAAGTGCCCAAACCCCGACACAGCAGGGTCGTCTGAGGCCGTGAAGCGGCTCAGAGTAGTAGAAGCACCAGCAATGACCTCAGCTGCGGCGGCCGAATCAACACCTTTGGATCACTCACCAGGCCGGTTCATGCCCATAGATGAGGAGCAAAGCCAGAGGCATTCAGAGTTGGCAGCCAAAGTCTACAGGCCAACCTGTTTCTGCCACCAGTCATCCTTCTACCAGATAGGCATTTTTGACAGGCTGGAAAATGTCTTAGAGGTTGTCGGTCTGAGGAAGATATGCTTCAGCCACTCCGCCTCTTACACAAAACTCACGAAGGAGTTCATGTCATCCCTCTGTTGAGTGAAGAACACACCAGAAGAAGTTGAAAGATTCGGTAGGGCGGACAGACTGCAAGGGTGGCTATACAACATTGAGCATGTAATATCTGAAAAGCTGCTCAACGAGATCTTCTCCTCCAGTGAAAATAAGAAAGACCTACTCAACAATGGTCTCAGAATCACCAAAGGCGACAGGTTCAACCCGGTCACACTCTAGGGGAGGCTCACCAGTGAGTCAACGTTCAATCCGGGGAGCAAAGTGGTGGCGGTGCACTCCTACTTCTGGAGGATAGTGTACAAGATCATGGCGTGTCTGCTATTCAGCAAATACGAATCGAGCAACCTGTACACTGAAGAGCTCCACCTCATTTGACACATGATGGAGGGACGCACGATCAACCTGGGGTGGTTCCTGCTCAACCGACTTCATCCAGTGAAGGATGCCACCAAGGAATACAACATGGGAGGGATAGTGAACTTGATCGTGGTAGGGTTAGGATATCCCAAGGAATTGTGTATCCTATCGAGGATGAGAGTTGACAACAAGATTGACCTCAAATTTATAACAAGGGCTAGCATCATCAAAAAGGATGGCCATTGCTAATTCTATAAGTTCACGAGGACAAACACTCTCCTACCACTCCCACACTGAACCAACTATGACACAGAAAAGCTGGTCTTCACCACAGTGGAAATCCAAGTTGTACTGGTTGAAGCCGCTTACACCGCCACCACAAGAATACAAGAGAGGGCGGTCACAATAGGAAGGCTAGTCCCCTAGATGCTTGACAAGACAAAGAGGTGACAATCTTCACCCCTGCTGAGCCGTCCACCGCCACCATGCAACCCGCGACAACCGTTCCTAAAGCTACGGTTGCCACCACTGAACCAGCAGCAGCCACCATCGAAGCCGTGTTGCTGCTGCCGAGCCGGATGTGGCCACCACAGCAACAAGCATTGTGGACACTGAGGAAACAACGACGATTGTTGAAGTCATCGACACCACCAGGGTGAATGCTATAATGACAACCCCCAAGGACGCTACCACGGAAGAAATAGCTGGAGGTCCTGAAGCGGTGGTGCCGCCGAATGCTAGCGATGATGCATTCGCTGAGCTCATAGAGGTGGAGCTCATGGTTGTGCATTCGACATCGACGCCACCACCAACGGCACCGATAGTCATTGTGAAGACACTAAGAGTCAGATGGAAGATCAGCATCTGCCTAGTCTGCGCCCTTATCCACCACCACAAGCTGATGAGGCAGAGGCAGGCACAAAGCAGCCGACGCCCCATCCTGAAGCAACGCCCTCACGCACAATACAAATGGATTTGGCCCCACTTGAAGACGCGCTCTCTTCAGGCCGAAAATCCAGCACGAGGAGCATGACGAGGAGCAAAGGCCGATCAGCCGTATCCCCTCCAACACTAGGCCAGGTCCTCAGTCAAGAGTTTGACCACTTGCGAGAGGTAACAAGAAACCACTCGGTTACTTTTGCTTCCCTAACTTGCAAGTTTAGTGTTTTCTAGCAGAGGTTGAGTGATCAGGAGCATCATCTGCTAACTCTAGTTGGCCTTCCTGGCCAACTAGAGGTATTGAATAACACGTTGAAGCTGGTGCTTCAATGCCTCGATGCCATGAAGAGAGGATGAACTGGAGGGATGACCACCCCCGCTCAAGACAGCCAAGGAGGTCTCCATCGCCTCCCGACCCAGACCCCCAGCCATCATTCTCGACGTCCTCCTCGGGAATGTCATCTTCTTCCTCCTCCAGTGGGCCCTCCACAATGCTCGAGGAAGAAACGACGAACAAAATCGCTGACGGGACTCTAGCAGGATAGGAGAGCACCCGTGGCGCTGATACAGCTGCTCCCTCACCCTCCCTAGAAGTAGATGAAGACATGGACATATCCATCAGCCTAGAGGAGGGTTCTTCTGAAGAATTAGAGGGAGAAGGGGGGGACATATACTCTACCAATGACAGACACCCCCCTAGAGGAAGGAGCTCGATGGCAGATTCATTTTATGCACCGTCAGAAATCCCCTCCTTTGAGATGACAGACTTTGACCAGTGAGCCATTGGATACTTGATGATCAGAGACCAGAAGCTACTAAACAAGGTCCTGAGATCATAGGCAGATGGAGAGGACATCGTCTGGAGTGACGACTATTTCATGGTATGATGAGAAGCATTAAAGAGCATGTTCCACTCCCCATCCATTGTCGGAAAGATCCTCTTCTGGGCCCTGGAGAGCATGATGATAGAGAACCTAGGCACCAGGACAGGCCGGCAGCCAATCTACACCACCACCCCAACCTTGGCAAGAAGACTGATGAGAGGGGCGTATGACTCGATCTTGGTGGCCAACATGCTGCAACACATCGAAGAACACAATCTGAACATCGTGTGGGCCCCCTACAAGCACCGAAGAAACTGGTTCCTTTGCGTAGCGGATCTTCGGAATCATAATGCCCAGCTCCTCAGCTATTGGAACGAGGAGGTCCCATGCTCAGGACACATATTCGTATGCCCTGAAGACAAGCATCTCAAGCTTCTCCCACTGCATCTTCTATGCGTGATCAAGTACGGAATCCAACGCCACAACGACATTTGGAACTTCTTCACCCTCAGAGACTTCCACATACAAGAAGAAGCGGGAAGCAGAAACAACACCTTTATAGTCCTTCACACCATGGAGATGCTCCACATCTTTGGATACACAGGGCAACTCCGAGGCCAGAACTTCTATCAGCTCAGAAGCACCTATGCGTTGTTGCTGATCAAGGACATGTGCTATTTCTGAAACGCAGGCATCCTAGAGAAGTTGCTGGACAGTGATCAAGAAGACAAATCTTCCCCGACCAGCAGCCTTCCAGGAGAAGAGGCTGAGATAGCCACGGACGTCTATGGGGCAGGCAAGCGGATGGACATTCTGTGAGAAATACTCACCAACGAAGACCCCGCTTCACTTGATATTTTAGAATTGATTATCAACAATTTTGACCGTTCCGCGTGTGCTACACTAACTCAGGAATAGGTCAACATAATTCTCCTCAAGTTAACTGATTCTACCCCCACAGATGTCATCTATGACGTAGGCAGCATCATAATCCCACTTGATGATCTTTGGGAGTTAGTGAAGGCAGGAGGATGCATGGTGATATCGGTAGAAGCAACCTACATCTAGATCCTACAGAAGAAGTTTGAACACACCTATATCACCCACCTGATGGTGTTCAATGACATCTGCCTAGCTGATGAGCCAGGAGCAAAACAACAATTTCTGGCAGAGATACAAAGCAGAATGTCGTGTATCATTTTCCTTCCAATATTGCACTACAATCATTGGACGCTCCTGACAGTGTACACTCGCCCATGAGTAGCAACTTTCTACAACAGCTCTGACAACAAAAAAGATCATCCAGTGCAGTGTACATCAATAGCATTGTCACCACTCGAGCACCTAGAAAGGATATACTACATCAAGGTGGCAATGTTGATCCATCCATTCCTAGAGAACATGGTGAGCAAATGGCATGAGCTTCAATTCTGCCACAGTAGTCCACAACAAACTCCACAATCAAAAGACTATGGCATCTACGTGTTGGAATGGATCTCTAGCTCGGTGGCACTACAAAAAACACCTGACAAGCTCCACCACATCGACTACCACAACAAACGCAACGAATATGTGTTGGAGCTTATATCTGACGGAGGCGTGCTCACCAGCTAAACCTTCACTGACTTATCACTACCCTACCTTATCTATCTCACAACTCTGGGACAGAGTGTGGGGTAAGTTTGGGGGGGACTATATATCAGTGAGGGAGGTACTAAAAATTCTCCCATTTTTCCTTTCTTCTTTTCCTGTGTACATATATATACATGTCTGATACAATATAGTGCATATACAACTCCTTGCCTCTCTATAATTGTACAAAGACACTTTATAGTAAAAACCTGATACAACTTCTCCCAGCTTGTTTTCTCTGTGTCTAAGGCAGTGCAAGTTTTTGTTATGTTCCTTCTGAAAATACAGTCTCAAATCACAAAGACTATAACTTTTCTACACCAATTTCAAAAAATAATCTCGCAACAGCTAAGAGATGCATATGTGAAGGAAAAAGTTGCCCAAACAATGAACTCCCTTTTGTTTCCCTACCCATCAAAAATCCCAAAAAGAGAGAAAAGCCTTATGAGAGTGAATAAAAGCATGGACCAGGTATAACTCTTGTTACCTTTCTTCCTAGATACATTGTTGTTGATGCAATCTTGCTGATTGGGGAATCATCCTTTAAATTTTTTATTTCTACTACCTTATATGTTACCCCAATTTTCCGATAGTGGTATTAGAGCCACGTCAATTTACAGTGTATCTGGATTTAAATTGATGTGATTGGATTTATTTTATTGTATACGATGTGAATATTTAAGTGGTTAATTTGCATATATGATTGATTACCACATTTCATTCTGAAAACTAATATATATGCAATTCACATGAGTGATAACACCCATTTTATGGCTATTTATGGCTCATATTTCATTGTCAAACCTGCCTTATAAACTATTTGCCTCTCTATTTTATCTTGTTTTTGCATAAGAATAACCCACATTGTGCTCCTAACTCTTTTCCCATCTTTTACAGAGTTTTCCCTCAATTTTCCACCCAAAGTCAGCAAAAAGGCTCGTCTCGGCCCACTTACAATGAGCACCTGAACCGGCCCTTTACTGGCCGCACGACACGCCCACTTACCCATCACGGTATCAAACCGACACGGGTGTGTCACACGAGGGGCCTTGACAAGCGATATGCCATCTACCCGACAGGGAGCTTCGCCCGCCACGACTCACCCCAATAGAGTCTATCACGTGATGAAGCCACTCATCAGAGTAGTTGCCCACCATGGTCATTACCCGACACGGTCAAGCAATTTTCTCACAACCCGACACGCACCGCGGCTATGTCGGGAGACAGACATGTCGGTCCTCCTCTGAAGCCACATAAACAGAGCCGATAAAGGATATGTGGCCCCACAAGAACCACAACCTCTACTAGTTGTTGCCTATAAATAGCAGCTACAAGACTCCGATGGGACGCGTCAGAATCCCATAAGAGCTAACTCCGGAAAGACATCAAGAGCTAGTGTGTCACATTCCAAGGCGTGTCGGGCGATACTAGGTGAGCATACCCCCAACCCGAGAGGGGCAGGAGGAGTTCACTTAGAACATGTCCCAATAGCCACAGCAGCACGATACGACCAGGAAGGCCTCCCCTGCCGGGTCCCTAGATGGGCCTCAACCCGAGATGGCTCACCCCTCTATACCGATACAAGGAACCTGAGAACCTAAGTGATTCCTAACCCAACATGATATCGAACCCGATACAGACTAACCATTGTGGTATGTCGCCTGAGAGGGTCGGCTGTCCGACACGGCCGTGTCGGGTAGGGAGTTCTACCTGATATGCTCTGGCCATCACGTTTGTCACCCGAGAGGGTTGGCTGCCCGACACAGGTGTATCGAGTGGAGCTCATGCGCGATACTAGGTTAGCAGTCCCTTAGGGGTCCGCTATTGTATATCGACCTCCTAAATCAATGAGACTGATGCTTATCTTCCCCTTTTTACTGCATTTTACTTTCATTTCCCTATGCATTGTAACTAAACCTTTTTACTCTCCTTAAGCTTATTGGAATCTATGGAGTTTATCTCTTGTTGTTTTGTGTATGGTTCCTTTTTGTTGGATGATTTCTTTATAGCATATGAACTCTAGTTTCTTCTTTTGGATCGCGCTTTTGACTAGCTATCGAATCCTATTTCCCATTTCGACACCCTTGAGAGGGGGTTGTCGCAACTCTAGAGTTTGTTCTGATCTGGGTGTATGAGAGTACCTAGGATCAGGGCTGCTTTAGTTTACCTTACCACTCTAATCTACAGCCACTGCCCTTGAGAGAAGGAAATGGTGTATAGTTAGAGGTACCCTCTTTGAGAGAAGAGGTTGTAGGATGTCTTTCATTGTTGCTTGTTATGCCTAAGTTTTCTTCCTTCGTTCTTTACCTCAATGACAGTTTTATCTCTTCAGATTATGTTATTTTAAACCTTTATAAAAAATTATAAACCCTATAAATCATAATCTTTCTAGTAACTCCAGTTGGAGATATGCTTTTAGTTTAATTTATTTATGGTGCTTTCTTGTTACAACCAAACATATCCTTTTACCTGTTTGATGTGCTTAAACAAGTGAAACTCAAGTTCTGAAGCGTCGTTCTTCCTATCCCTATATTCGACCCCGAAATACTTCGACCATGTGCTAGTTGCAGGTATCTTAAACATTCACGTATTATAAATTTCTAAAGTTTGATAACCTAGTCATGATTCATTTCTTGGACCCACGTTTAAGGCTCATCAACGAGTCACCTAAAAGTTAGTTTTGATGGTGATTGCTAGCATGATTATGACCAATAACCATAGATTTTTGTATTCATGGTTGTGTTTGTTTATTCCTATATATATCTCTATTTGCATACCGAGACTCTCTCCCCTTTTTTAAATGTAAATTAATGTTCTTCTTCCTTTTTCCTCTTAAATGTAACTCGAGATTTTCCCTTTTACAGTGTAATATAAAATAGGATAGTTTTAATTTATGTTTTGTCATGAGAAGATGTTTGACACAAGAACGTACCCACTAGATTGTGAGATGAATTGATTGACTAGAGGACCAAGGAGTCTAGATGAACAGGATGATGAACCGATCAACTGGTGGCTCAACCAATCAGTTGAAGGAGTCAAGACATCAATTGCACCTGAGTCTGAATGGCCATTTCAACATCCCAACTGAGCGACCAGTTGGTGAGCTGATCATTTCAAGTGTTGAACCGATCAATTCGGATTGGTTCGAGCATGGATCTTCACCAAAAATAGGTTTTTGCATATGTTGTAGACCTTAGGTGGTAGTAATTCCTTGTAGATTGAAGGAATTACAATAGTATGGCCACAACCATCATTTGTGTTTATAATTTCATGTTTTTGTTATGGTTATAGCATGTATATGATATGTACTATAAGTATGTGGTGATTGGATATGTATATGCATTTATAGATAATAAGTCTAAGATGCTTTCCATAAGTGACACACATGAAAAGCTTGATCGAGCAAGCGTAGGTTACACCATAGCATGGTGCATCGTCCATTTCATAGAAGTATGATCATTGATATGTAGGTTATGCCTAGCGCTATAAATGGGTACGGGTATACCTGTGTACCCGCATAACCATACCCGCTAAAACCCGTCATGGGTCCAATTTTCTAGACCCGCGTACCTGCATACCCATATTGTCCTGATTCCAATAATGTGTATAGCTATACCCATACCCACTAACCCGTGTACTAGCAAAAAATATATAAATTTATACATTTATATATGAGTTTGTTAGAATCTATGGCTAAAAAACTATTGGACATGACCTAACGGTGTATATTTCTAATCTAATTTAGCCCAAAGATTAAAACTATTGTCCCAGACCATCGGATCCCCTCCTAGCTCCCCCCTCATTCTGCTTCCCGCATAGTGAGCAGAGGAAGCCAGAGCTAGGGCAGCCACCAGCCGTCAGCCTCCAGGCTCTAGCTAGAGCCACTGCCTCAACTGATCACGCTGGGCTGCTGGCCTCACTCCGTCGACGTAGAGTAGGATCGTCTCCGCGGGCGCCATCTTCAAGCTGCCCACCTGCTTCATCTGAATTTTCCCCTCAGCAATCCAACGACCCCATCATTCGTCGCCCCCCCCCCCCCTCAATCGTTGAGCCAGCCCAGCAACTTCTTGATGATCAGGTCTTCGACGCCACCAGCTCTCAACTACGGCAAAGGTATTCTCTCTTCAGGCCGTAGAGCTCTCGCCAACCACAAGCCAAGCCCTCATAAGGCATGATGTTAGACGCCTACCTGAGCTGCCTCATCTCCAACTCCACCCAACTTCAATAGCTCCAACTCAGCCGAGCTCCATCCCATCGCACCCAGCTCCAACTCCGCCCAGCGTCGACAGCATTCCAGCTCAGCTCCTGCTGTGTTTGCCTCAGCTCCGCCCACCTTAGCTCCAGCTCCAAGTGCACCAGCCCAGCACCAATGTTCCAGACCAGTGAATCCATCTTTATCTCATCTCTATAGAATCTTCTCTAGTTCTGTTGATCGGCAGTGTGGCTATGGGAGAAGGTAAGAAATACCTTACTTCTTTCTATTGTATTTGGTGTTTTAGTCTGTTAAATGCATGTGCTTGTGTCTTTTTTCACATATGTATCTCAAAATTTTGGTTGTGATCTATGTTCTATGTGTGTGTTATCATATAATATACTGAGATAATGTTTTTTGTTAGGTATAATGTCAAATGTTTAGGAAGCAGCACTAGGAGGTGTTGGGTTTTAGGGGAGGCAGAGAAGGCAGCGGAAACAAAAATTTTCTCCCCCAAACCCGGAATAAGGAAACGCGTCAACGTCTATACAATAGGAAAGGATGGTTTGTGGAATCATACCTTGTCCCGAGGCTTTCTCGGAGACAATACCTCGCGCTATGCGCGGTCTTCAACTCCGGTCTTGGATGGTGTCTGTGCATCTCCTGGTCGCACCGGGACTGACGACTCCTCGTCCTATCGGACTGTTGGATGACAGTTGTCCTCCTGAGTGGCAGTGTCCTCCCGCCTCTGTAGTAGTCCACACAGACCACCTGGAACTCCACACTCCTTGTCCCACAAGGAAGTGGAAGGAGTCGCACCCTCCTGTTGACGTACTAGTCGCCAACACACTCTCCTGCCTCCAGTTGCAACTGCAGTTGTCCTTCCCTTGTTGCACCTCCCTTTTGCGGGAAGCACTTGCTCGGGCTCTCTCTTAGTTACCAAAACCAGAGAGAACGACAACTTTGTAGAGCAACTGGTTGCACTGATCTGTACTTTGAGAAGCCCCCAATACCCCTATATATATAGGAGGGTCATGGGATAGGGTTCTCCATCCCAGGCAATGCGGGACTAAAAGCAGGAGTAGAAGGGTTCGAGATTTTCCACAAAAGCAACCAAATCGCAACCTGAACCGGTCGGTAACACCAACCGATCGGTTGGGACCCATGAACCGATCAGTTCACTTCTGAACCGGTCAGTTCGTGGTCCTGATCAGTTTCCGATTGAATTTCCTTCTTTTGTTTCTAATTGGTATCGAATACCAATCCTTGTTCCAATCAAATTTGGGCAAGTGAAACGTAAGGAAAATTCTCACCGACCTGACTTTCCCAACTTGCTCGGTTGCACCAGTTGAACCGATCGGTTCAACACTTGAACTACTTGTTTCACTTTGTACATGAGCCGATCGGTTCAACACTTGAGCCGACCAGTTCAGCAACCTCAGCCGATCGGTTCAACACTTGAACCGATCGGTTGGGAGTGCAGGTTGTGCAGAATCAGTCAATTGTGATTTCAATCAATCTGATACTCCAATCAATACGTCCAACACCTTGAACCAAATGATATTGAGCTATCTACTGGTTGAGTGTTTAATTGAACTACTAAACTCCTTTAGTAATCAATCTAAACATTTCTTTGTGGACAAAACTCCTGCTCCAGGTTAAATCCTATGTGTGTGACCCTGCAGGTCCATTTCACATTGGCAGTGAAAGTCCATAACACTTATGACTTCACAAGCAAAGAGCGGTGCCTAGTCACACATCATTGCTACCCAAGTGAAAGTAGAAAGTTGGAGAACAACTTTCATCCTACAATCTGTGAATGGTGTTATAGTGAATGTATAATTCCTTTGTCACTGATATCCTGAATGAACTCGAGGCATGGAACAGTCATCCTATCAACGTTCATTCACTTTCTTGATCTCAGAGTAGATTGAATGAGATATGTATGACATCAAAATCACATAGTGATTCACACATGCGTGCACACACCTATCTCAATCCTACTCATCAAGTGGCCATGAACATCAAACTCCCTTGGGAGGGACAAATCCCATATCTATCACTCACCCCTCAAAAGCCCCATGTGTCAAATCCACCCAATCATCACCTTTATAACAACCCATGTTTCAGGACTACATTTGATGATGTCAAAGTGTGCCCAACGACATGTGTTGAGTGTAGTGATTTCAGATCAAAGAATCACACTCACCACCATCACTATGAGTACTGACTGTGACTACCATCTTATGGTTCCATATGTCAAACTCACGATGGGTCTGTCCGGTACACTTGTTCTCTAACAAGTACCTATGTGTTTGGTTTGATATCTCTATATCCTGACTAATGAGATTTTGTCATCAACCAACACCACAATCTAGTCTTGTGTGTCATAGTTGTCTATCTACCTTCCACTATGACATCCGACTAGGGACAAAACAAGAATGTACAAACTCTTAGCATCTGTATGATCTCATCGTTCAGGTCATGAACCTGAAGGCATACGTCATTGAGTACTGTCATTCTCTAGACATTCAATCTGTTCTATCACTATCTCATATGACTGAACCAGAAAGAATTGGAAGCTTGCCTTTGATGTTAATCAAATCAATCTTAATGTATCCCACCAATCATCCCATGATTGGCTCTCAGGGCATACACACCAACAGACTCCCACTTGCACTGTGAGCCAATCACCATTGAATCATATTCATAGTGATCTTTCAAACATGTCCCACATGTCACTTTGCTCTAGTGCCAACATAGTGAGTAATGGCAACACCTTGCCAAAGTCAGTTTTAAATTGCATGTCTCTCATCTCTTCATTGTACGTCATACGTATGATATGGAGTTGCCGTAATATGTGATCTACTATTCCTTTGCTAACCTTTAGCCACATTGCATGATCAAGGATTCCATACTTGTCATCAATGAGCAGAATGTCTTATAAGTTCATCTCATGAACTTCCAGATCCATATAGCATCTACTGCTGTTCTCTAAAGCATAGATACTCGGCATCTTCCTTTTAAATGGTTTTATTGGAACACTTCCAATTATCAACAAACTTTCACTTTTATATATCCTATATATATGTTTTGCGATCAATTTTCTGTCCTTTCGGAAGTTCGCATCAATGTAACTCTTTACATCGAACTCTTCCTTATCTCCATAGAACTAGTACTTCCTAAGTACTTATCAAGTTCTCATGGTATTTCAGTAACCCTAACTGGAAGTAGATAGACATCCACTCGTCATGGCCCACATACGAGTTATCAGGATGAGCACATCATATTGCCATGTCCTACATGCAAAATGATGAATGCACATTATTCTTGCCATGTCATACATGCAAGATAATGGGATGATTACATACATGATAGATCATATCTATTCTTAGTGTTCATATTCTTCATAAGAATTGGACACTTTGGCCTTGGGATACTAACTCCATGAAACATGGACAAGTTTTCTCCCACTGAATCTGTGTATACTGAACCCTTCAGTACAGATTGCCAATGTATGCTTTCTCTTTTCAGGTCAAGAGGTTTTTGAGAACTATCTCTATAGATCTCTATTCCTATCACATAGGAAGCTTCTCTATCTTCCTTAAAGATAATTTCCACTTTTGGATTTCCAATCTTGAACAATTCCATTTCACATCAATATGTGAATACACTCCCACTAAATCACAGATCCCTTCTTTATCTTTGACATATCAGTCAAACTCTTTGACTATATTATCAAAGTAAAGATCCAATTCTGAGTTGCTTGTACTCAATCAATCACATTGATTAGTCCATTGTAACTTATAGACTTCATTTGCATTAGTGGATTCATAAACCTTATAGGTTGTGTCACATACACATCCTTGTTTTATTCCTCATAGGAATGCGGTTTTAGTATCCATATGCCAAATGTCTTAGTCATTAAGTTGCAATCAACAAGCATCATCCTTCTCAAAATGTTATCCATGTATCTTAACACTTAAGATTCATTTGCACTTATGGATTTCATCCAATGAGTGCTACCATCAAGGTCATACCTTATGGTTTACATGGAAATCATTTAGGATGTAATGATCATAAATCATAACTCAAAATTCGGTTCCTCATATTCATCTAGATAGTTGACTCATCACATGAACAACTCATCACATAGATAATTGAGGTGTATCTGTTAAGGATATAAGAACTCACAACCCTTGTGATTCTTAATTTCCTTTATTAGTGTGGGGTATTCTTTTATTAAGAAGAATTCAGTTATTTGATAATCATTCTCTAACTCCTTAGATATGATTCCTTCTTGATTTAGACATCACTATGCCTTAATCATGAGTTCACTATGATACATTATCACAATCACTCATAAGGATCTCAAACATTTGGTCCAAGTATTTCATTCATTGATCTCATCAAGAATTAACACTTTACCAAATTTGTACTTCATCTATGATAATCTTGAACACTTCAAGATATTCATATTGGTATTTCTCTAAACACCATTTAAAGTATTAGCATTTGTTCCAATAGGTATGTAAATACATCACATGTATTATACCTTATAGGATAATCATTCTCCCACTGCCTTTAGTGAAGATTGATTAATCATGTCTAAGATATTCATGTCTCTTACTGGTTTTCTAACAAAAGAGTCTAGATTTATCCATCACATGGAAACTAGAAATGATTGTCTCATGATTGATGCTAATTTGATTGTTTGAGTTATCGATAACCTTTAGGTATCATTTTATCTTATGCATATCAAATACCACAAGATAAATAAGGCCTTGCCACAAAGATCATATCTTTTAAGATTGAAACATCAACTTTATTAATTGCCATCATTGTCATACAATATGCAAAAATAAAGTGTTTCTATCTATTGGAAAATATGAAATAGAAGTTCATAACTGTATTACATGCCTTGTAGGCTGAAAATAAAGTAAAGTACTCTATCTATGGTGGCAACACTTGCCCCAATTATGAGTGCTTTACACTTTACATCTTAGTATCATATACCTCAAAAAGTGTTACAAGTTTACTTTCATGACACCTTTAAGTAGAGGCTCCAGTCGCCTCCTTCTTCTTTTGTTCTTCCAGATAGAGAGGACAATTCCTTTTCCAATGTTCTGGCTTTTGACAATGGTGGCAATTTCCTTTCTTGGTCACGCCTCCCTTGGCCTTGAGAGTTGAAGTCGTCTTGGGCTCCTAGCTAGCATCAGAACCTTTCTTAGCTTTGCCCTTTCCCTTACGCTTGGACTTGCCTTTCTTGCCCGTGATCACCATCACAGACTTGGGCTTGTCCTTCTTCATCTTTATCTCGGCTGTCCTCAACATGCCCAACAACTCTGACAGTGGCCTATCAAAGTTGTTCATGTTGTAGTTCATCACAAACTGACTGTAAGATTCTGGCAACGATTGCAATATCACGTCAGTAGCCAACTCTTGGCTCAGTGGAAATCCCAGTCTCTGCAGGTTCTCCACATACCCAATCATCTTGAGTGTGTGAGGACCAACTAGATCTCCTTCTGTCATGACGCACTTGAACAGCGCCCTAGAAACATTGTATCTCTCTTGTCGTGCCTGATCTTCATACATGTTCCTGAGATGATGAATCATCTCTATGACACCCATGTTCTCATGTTGTCTCTGCAACTCATGGTTCATTGAACATAGCATCAAGCACTTAGCATCAATGACATCATCAGCATGCTTCTTGTAAGCATCCCTTTCTGCCTTTGGTGCATTAGGAGCGGGTTCCTCTGGAATTGGAGTATCCAGGACATAGAGCTTACACTCTTGAGTGAGAATAATTCTCAATGTCCGATACCAGTCGTGGAAGTTAGTCCCATTTAACTTGTCCTTGTCAAGGACCGATCACAAAGAAAAGTTGTTGTTGTTTGTTGCCATTTGAACTACAAAAGGAAATATGCAATTTTAGTCCAAAAACTCATTTTTGACTTATTTGATTGATTTGAAAGTTTGACGATATAATTAGGCCTTTAATTAATTATCGCTCCCACTATTTTACTTCAAATTGATAGCCCTCACCATCAATTCGGAAGATTGCAGTGTACAACCTTCTAATGGGCAAGATCCTGAAATCCTCTAAGTCATGGACCAGCTAGGGCTGTCGCCCACAACATAGATCTCTCAGGTAGGCAACTCTTACCAATTGCATCATATGCAACTCTTGATAAGATGTCATATACAACTCTTTGCAATGATCATCTCGATGCCTCAAGGTTCTAGATCCTATTTAGGTCACCTTGTTAAGTCCGACCCAAAGAAAACATGATGAATATGCACCCTGCTAGGGCAGACCCACACATTCATCCTTCACGCTTCCACGAGATAGACGGTGCACCACGTTAGGGCGTGCCCACACTTGGTCGATCAAGCTTTTCACATGTGTCGCATTTGGAAGGCATCTAAAACTTAATATTTTAATGAGGGATTTGGTTTTATATACATATACATATCCAATCACCACAATACATAGTATGTATCATATACATGCTATATCCCACAAAAAACATGCACAAAACGAAAAAAAGTGATGATTATGGCCATCCTAATGTGATTCCTCAAGCCAAGAGGAATCACGGTCATCTAGGTCAACATCACATGCAACCTTTACAAGATGAACATATGTGCCTTGCCATCTGAGTTGATCAACTCATCACATGAATGATTTGTACTCTCCAGCCGGTCGTCTGGGTGCCACCAACCGATCGGTTGGCTCCTCCAACCGATCGGTTCGCCTGGTCATTGTGCATCTCATCATGTCCGCCACCCGCTCATCTCGCTCCTCGAACCGGTCATCAACTGATCGGTTCACTCCTTGAACTGACCGTCTGGAATGTCAACCGATCGGTTCACACCTTGAACCGATCATTTCAGCTGTCGTCTTGATGTCCGCCGATTTTCGACATAACAGGAAATAAAAATATATCATATTTATTACATTGCTTTAAAAAGCGAAACCCCGAGTTACATTTGGGGGGAGCAAAGGTAGGAAAGAATCTCAAATTATTTCAAGTTACATCAGGAATAAGAGAGGGAAGATCGGTGCGCAGACCGAGATGCAAGCAACCCCAAACAACCACACACATATAGGGGTTTATAGGCCATAATCACGCTACACACATCCACCACAAAACTCATTTAAGGGTGACGCGTATCGAGTGCATTAATAATACATATCATATATGTAATTCGGGATTTGTGGATTTAGGATTGGACATGCATAAAGCCAATATTATTCGCATCGTATGCAATAAATAAAGGCGACAAACCAAAATCGATCATATCGATATTCCTAAAATATAGAACATTTGACGTGGCTCTGATACCACTGTTGGGTTTTAGGGGAGGCAGAGAAGGCAGCGGAAACAAAAAATTTCTCCCCCAAACCCGAAATAAGGAAACGTGTCAACGTCTATATAATAGGAAAGGATGGTTTGTGGAATCATACCTTGTCCCGAGGCTTGCTCGGCAACAATACCTCACGCTATGCACGATCTTCAACTTTGGTATTGGACGGTGTCTGTGCAGCTCCTGGTCGCACCGGGACTGACGACTCCTCCTCCTACCAGACTGTCGGATGACAGTTGTCCTCCTGAGCGGAAGTGTCCTCCCGCCTCTGTAGTAGTCCACACGGACCACCTGGAACTCCACACTCCTTGTCCCACAAGGAAGTGGAAGGAGTCGCACCCTCCTGTTGACGTACTAGTCGCCAACACACTCTCCTACCTCCAGTTGCAACTGCAGTTGTCCTTCCCTTGCTGCACCTCCCTTTTGCGGGAAGCACTTGCTCGGGCTCTCTCTCGGTTACCAAAACCAGAGAGAACGACAACTTTGCAGAGCAACTGGTTGCACTGAGTTGTACTTTGAGAAGCCCCCAATACCCCTATATATATAGGAGGGTCATGGGACAAGGTTCTCCATCCCGGGCAATGCGGGACTAAAAGCAGGAGTAGAAGGGTTCGAGATTTTCCACAAAAGCACCCAACTCGCAACCTGAACCGATCGGTTCACAAGTGAACCAGTCGGTTGGGACCCATGAGCCGATCGGTTTACTTCTGAACTGGTCGGTTCATGGTCCTGATCAGTTCCCGATTGACTTTCCTTCTTTTGTTTCTAATTGGTATCGAATACCAATCCTTGTTCTAATCAAATTTGGGCAAGTGAAACGCAAGGAAAATTCTGACCGACCTGACTTTCCCAACTTGCTCGGTTGCACTAGTTGAACTGATCGGTTCAACACTTGAACTGCTCATTTCACTCTGTACATGAGCCGATCGGTTCAACACTTGAGCTGACCGGTTCAACAACCTCAGCCGACCGGTTCAACACTTGAACTGATCAGTTGGGAGTGTAGGTTGTGCAGAATCAGTCAATTGTGATTTCAATCAATCTGATACTCCAATCAATGCGTCCAACACCTTGAACCAAATGATATTGAGCTATCGACTGATTGAGTGTTTAATTGAACTACTAAACTCCTTTAGTAATCAATCGAAACATTGCTTTGTGGAAAAAACTCATGCTCCAGGTTAAATCCTATGTGTGTGACCCTGCAGGTCCATTTCACGTTGGCAGTGAAAGTCCATAACACGTATGACTTCACAAGCAAAGAGCGGTGCCTAGTCACACATCATTGCTACCCAAGTGAAAGTAGAAAGTTGGAGAACAACTTTCATCCTACAATTTGTGAATGGTGTTACAGTGAATGTATAATTCCTTTGTCACTGATATCCCGAATGAACTCGAGGCATGGAACAGTCATCCTGTCAACGTTCATTCACTTTCTTGATCTCAGAGTAGACTGAACGAGATATGTATGACATCAATATCACATACTGATTCACACATGCGTGCGCACGCCTATCTCAATCCTACTCATCAAGTGGCCATAGACATCAAACTCCCTCAGGAGGGACAAATCCCATATCTATCACTCACCCCTCAAAAGCCTCATGTGTCAAAGCCACCCAATCATCACCTTTATAACAACCCATGTTTCAGGACTGTGTTTGATGATGTCAAAGTGTGCCCAATGACATGTGTTGAGTGTAGTGATTTCAGGTCAAAGAATCACACTCACCACCATCACTGTGAGTACTGACTGTGACTACCATCTTATGGTTCCATGTGTTAAACTCACGGTGGGTCTGTCTGATACACGTGTTCTCTAACAAGTACCTATGTGTTTGGTTTGATATCTCTATATCATGAATAATGAGATTCTGTCATCAACCAACACCACAATCTAGTCTTGTGTGTCATAGTTGTCTATCTACCTTCCACTATGACATCCGACTAGGGACAAAACAAGAATGTACAAACTCTTAGCATCTGTATGATCTCATCGTTCAGGTCATGAACCTGAAGGCATACGTCATTGAGTACTGTCATTCTCTAGACATTCAATCTGTTCTATCACTATCTCATATGACTTAACCAGAAAGAATTGGAAGCTTGCCTTTGATGTTAATCAAATCAATCTTAATGTATCCCACCAATCATCCCATGATTGGCTCTCAGGGCATACACACCAACTAGAGGCACTAGTGGTACTGATTCCACATACAACGTGACATCTAGTACTCAATTGAGTGCTGATAGAATTGATATTGATATTGATCCTACTGAATCTGAACCTAAAATTGATGATTGCCAACCAATTAAAAAAAGGTAGATAAACTACATCTGATGTGTGGAAGCATTTTGACAAAGTGTCAATTAATGGAGTACCTAAACCAAAATGTAAATATTGTGACTCCCTTTTGATGAATAGGCCCTCAGATGGTACTAGCTCTTTAGATAAGCATATTAAGAGGTGACATCCATCAAAATGTGTAGGAGCTATTGGACAAATGTTTATAAATGTTGGAGAAAAGAAGAAAGATGGCATAATGAACTTGAAAATTTTTGTGTTTGATCAGAATGTTAGTAGGAGTGACCTTGCTAATATGATAATCTTGCGTGAGTATCCATTTTCCATGGTTGAGCATGTTGCTTTTAGAGAATTTGTTAGAAACCTTCAACCACAGTTTAAATTTGTGTCACAGAACACCATTAAGAAGGATTGTGTGATAATTTAAGAAAAGGAGAAAGAGAAACTTTATAAAGTGTTAGATAAATTAACTTCACGTGTAACCATGACAACTGACATGTGGACATCTATTCAAAATAAAGGGTATTTGTCTCTTAGTGGGCACTACATTTATGATGCATGGAGGTTGCATAAAAAGATTTTGAATTTTTCTGAAATTGATGCTCCTCACACTGCTGATAATCTTACTAAAGCAATTCTTGAAAAACTTTTGCAATGGAACTTGGATAAAAGGTTTATGTGCCTTGTTGTTGACAATTGTACCACAAATGATGCTATGGTTAGGGAGTTGAGTAAAAAACTTACAAGTAGGGGATGTTTGATAGCACAAGGGAAACTAGTTCATGTACGTTGTTGTGCACACATTCTTAATCTAATAGCACAAGAGGGGTTTGATGTCATAAAGTCGGTAACTTCAAAGATTTGTGAAAGTGTAAAGTATGTTAAAGGAATTGTTTACCCTCACAATTGTTTAAATAAGTGGCTTCTCAAGTGAGAGATCCTCAAAAGGCATTGATTCTTGATGTGTCTGCTAGATGGAATTCCACTTTTTTAATGCTAAAACATGCTTTGGAATTCAAAGATGCATTTATTAGATTTGTTGATAGGGATGCTTCATATAAGTATTTGCCAAGTGAGGTTGAATGGGATAATGCTAAGCTGACTTGTGATTGTCTAGCAATATTTTATGATGTCACAAATATCTTTTCATCAACTTTATATCCATCTGCCAACTATTATTTCAACAATATATGTGTTGTCCATCTTCATCTAAAAGAGTTGAGTAGTAGTGACATATCATTTGTTTCCAAGATGGGGAAAGAAATGATGTATAAATTCAAGATGTTACAACCTCAATTTTGCAAATGTTTTCATAAATGCAATAATTTCATGAATATGGACTTAATTGAAAAGGTTGTATGCTTTTCTTCAAAGGATGGGTTTCTTTGCAAACATTCCTTTGGATAGGAATTTCGTGGTTCCTACTATTATATTAATCCAATAATGGATACAAAAGAGAAGAAAAGAAGAAAAGTCCAAATATTAAAAAAAAGATACAAGATAATGGATATTAAGCATAGTATTTATAAGAAATACTTGGAAATATCTAGAAAGTGGCATTAATGGCCACAATTGAGTAAAATTCGTTTACATATGATTTCTAATAAGAGAAATATGAAAAGAGGAAAATGAAATCAATTGAATAAAGAAAGAAATAAATAAGATAATGAGAAATAATGGATAATAAGTATCCTTAAAAAGGAATTTCGAAATCTTAGGATTTCTTGGGTTTGAAGGAGTCCAAGTTGCAAAGATAATAGGAGAGAGAAAATATAAATAAAATATGCATTAATGGGCTTAGAAACCCTTATCTAAGTGTTAGTGGGATTTAATGGGATATAATTGGAAACCCTTTGTATAAAAGTGATCCCAAGCTTAATAGATGATAAAAGGGCTTTAACATGTTTAAGTTGAATAACTAGGGTTTTGCACCTAGAACTGCTATTTTAGGGTTTTGTGGATATAAATGAGGAAAGTCATAAAATGATTTAAAAGAAACCTAATGAAACCCTAATTTGGATTAGAAACCCTAGAAAGTGAATCTAAGTCAATTAAATAGATATATTCTTATTAAAGTGTAGTAAATAGGTTATGTATGCTTTTCAGGAGTTCTGTGATTGTTGAACTACTTCTTGGATTACTTGCTTGCTTGGAATTGTTATTATATTGTTGAATCTGCAAATCAGGTATGTGGTTAATTATGGTTAATCGCATTAGTTTCCTGAAGGTTTTTCGGATGATTCATCACATTGAATGCAACCTATTAGTTTGGATGTTCATACGTGCAAATCATAAAGTCACTATGATTATCACAATAATAATAATATAAGTGTGTATTCTCGCACCTATATGCCACCCTGATGGATGATGCCAAAAGGTCAAGCTCAAGAGGGAAGACCCATGGGCACCATGAGTGGTGACCCCAGACACCAAGCTCGGGATTGAGAAGGTGGTCCTTATTCAATGACTAATGGGCACCATGAGAGGTGACCCCAGGCACCAAGCTCGAGAATGAGAAGGTAGCCTTAAGTCATTGGCAAAAGTGAAACCATAAGGAGGGTATGCTAGGGTTAGGGAAAAAGTAGTGGAGAATGTCACATTGAAAGCGTAAATTGCCTTGTTAATTACCTTGATTGTGATAATTAGATTGTTAGCCATATTTGTGAAATTTTGGTTGTCCCCACATATCGGCATATTCATTTATGCTGACTGACATTTTGGTTGATGGCATTTTAGGTACAATATTGAAAAGGAAAAATAGTAAAGTGGAAGATGTGGAATTAAATAAGAATTAAAGTACAATGGAGGATTATTTAGAATAGACTCCAGATGTGGATAGAAGTAGATATCCAAGTTTTTTTGAAAAAGGTATGCAAAGTTTTATTTTATACCATATTTCAGTTTAGTTTGGTAGAATTTCATAATTATTATTAATTATTTATCGAACCTCTGATCCGGGTTATTGGATAACAGCTCTGACCTCTTGGTCTCCCTTAAGTGGCAGTTATCGGGAGGTGGGGTTGTTACATTTGGTATCAAAGCATAGGTTCCTCATTTAATCTTTAATAATTATTAACTTTTACAAACTCTGTAGAACCCAAGGGAGTTATTAGAGGATTTTCTGAAAGACAGAGGTGTCTAGAAAAGGATCATGTCTGGGGGTTGGCAATATTTTCCTCCGCACCGCTAGTCGGAATACGAGGACTCCCATATTAGTGTGACTGCCTGGCCAATGTCTCAGGATTTGACTCAAAATAAGATACTTGTAGGACTCTCTCATCTTGTTCATCCCTTCTCAACTCAAATGTTGTTAAGGATTTTAACGATTAGGGTTTTCCCTCTTTTCCTCACCCTCTTGAGGTATGGGGTAAAGTTGATAAGGTTTAAGGAATCCTCCACCAAATTAATGAAAAGCATGTAAATAAGATGTCATGGGCATAAGCTTAATAATTTAATCGTAAACTAAAGAATAGCTGCATGCTTAGGTCGTATGACATGTGTTATCATGTCCTCAGGAGAGACCTGAGGCTAGACCTCCTTGTCAGGAGGATGAGTAGAGAAAGTTAGTCTTGGAGGTAGAGACCTCCATTATAAGTAGAGACTTGGCACATCCTCTGGGGATGATGCTAAGCCTAACCCTAAGTGGTGGTTAGAGAGAGAGAGATGACACAATAAGTTAGATGTCATGATAGATGAGGTGTGTGGGTGGACATGCTTTTGGATTCCCATGACAATATGAGCCATATGAGGTTGGATGACCTAGTGCCTTTGGCGACCCAACCCTGGAAAGGGTCATGCATGTTAGGGTGAAGGATAGTTCCTTCAATGATGAGGTTAGTGAAGAACCTATAGAAACCCTATGGGCTTATGCGAGTAGGGCATAAAATGCACCCAGAGTACGTCAATAGTGCTGACAGTAGGCTAAAACCCTGGACAAGAGAGTATGTTGGATGGCTTATGAGATAAGCATAAAGATAATCTTGAGCAAACATAAGCTTGAACATAGGCTTCACCCATGTAAGGATATGCTTGTGAGCTTGATCCACCTTCATGGAGGAAGAACCTCTAGTAGTAAGGTTGGTTGTGGAGTTAGCTCTAGAGAGAGAGAGCATGACCCAAGCTAGAAGGTTGGAAGCTTAGACTCCAAAATATGAGGAACAGTGGGGAGTTGCGGATGATGCGACCTAAGTGGATGATAGTGGTTGCCTCATGCATGGTCCATGGAGGTTGATGATATCTTGGTTGCCTTTAGAGAAACCAAACCCTAGAGGGAGGATGAGACTGTTGGTACCTATGTGCCTATGGTATAGGTGTTTACCTTCTGAGATTGGAAGAAGAGTTCCTTAGATCATGAAGAGGTTTAGTAACAAGTTGTGAAGCCTTACACCTAGTTGGATATCCTTGAGAAGGACTCCAGTATAAAGTGTTGTTCAAGTAAAAGGATCATGGGAAGTGCATGTCATACCTTGTACATGTTTGGTTCATGTTTAAAAGGTTGAGCATGTAGTTAGACACCCAAAAGTGAACCTAGGGTTCCTAGGCCTAAGAGGGGAAGTGGTGTACCTGATACTCATGATGAGACTTGAGGTTCCATAGATTCGAGCATGGCACTCGTCATGTTTAGAGGAAAGGGAAACCCCTTAAGTCTAAGGTATGTTTGATGAACCCCTCACAGCTAAGTTGGTGACATGGGAAGGTATGATCTTGATCCAATGTTGAGGAATGAGAACAAGTATGACCTAGCATGGTTTAGTAGGTGGTCTGCTTGTGCCTTAGTAGCTTGCTAGGGTTAAGCATGCTCAAGTGGATGTAAACCCTAAACCTAAGGTCATTTGTGACCTTTGTTATCAAGGTGTAGTCTCCTCCCATCCTGGGAGAGGGACCCTTTTGTAGGGTGCATACTAGTTTTTGTCGGGTTTGAGGTAACCTAAAGAGGTCTAATAGGATTTTGAGAAGCTAAGTGAAAAGTACATAGTATGAGGATGAACCTGTAGACCCATAGATAACCATCTCTAAGTGCACGTGGATGTGTTACCATGGAGATAACCGATATGGGGCCTGACCAAGGTAGGCAGGTCACCATGACCCCTATGAAAGGATGAAAGTCAGCCCAGGAATGCAGAGAGAGATGATGGAGACTTGGGTAAGGTTCTAAGTTGGACATGTACTATATTAGAATTCTAATTCTATCCTAGGGTCATGTAGGGATAAGACTGGTGGAAGTAGGAGTTGCCTAATTCCCTAGTTGCACATGACCATAGGGTCAGGAGGTAACAACTATCGTTTTCTGAGGGCCATGGGTTAGGAGATTGATCACCTTCATGAACTCATGGGACCCAAAGGGAAAATGAGGAGGGCACTCTCTGGATGCATAAGGGAAGAGGGATGACCCCAAAAGTGTCGACACCCTATAGACCTAGAGGGCATGACCAAGGATGGTATGATGACCCAAGTAGATTCGAGACCAGTTTTCCATGGAAGTAACCTTGATATCAAGATGATCGTGATGTAGAGACATATGTTGCATGTTTCAAGTTAGATTTGAAGGTGTACTAGCAAAGTGGTATATACCATCTCTACTCTTGGAATGGGAAGAACTTTGTATTTGGACTGTAGCCAAATGCTTATTTCCTCTTGTTATGGGAGTGAGAGATAGGACAGTACGCATGCCATACACTAAGGATAAAAGATGATGTGAGTTGGAACGTTGCTAGGAGGACAGAGATGATAACATACCCTTGTAGAGTGAACGATACATGGATGGTTTAAAAACACTAAGAGAAACAAGGTAGTCATCTTGTGAGGATTTTTTATCATGAGATATGTGGAATTTGCAAGTCATACAAGGTTGAGTTTGATAGCCAAGGGGATGAGATAAAAGTTTTCTTGATGAAAATAGACTTAGAGTCCAAGATGAGATGATAAGTGGAATATAGGGAAGTGTATGTCTTCATTGTACCTAAAGACGAAAGGTAGTAATGGATGCTCTTATTGAGATGCAGCTGCCTAGTTTAGCTAGAGGCTAGAAGAGGTTGTTAGGTTAACCCTAAGTGGAGAAACAGTAAAGTTTAGATAACACTCAGATGTAAAAAGATATGTTGAACAAGTTAGTCATTATTTGGTTAGCCAGCCTAGGCCTTGATACAATGATAGGATGGTGGTAGAACCTCAGATGCACTTATTTGGAAAGGAAGGTGATGAAACCCCGACTAGAGTGGTTTAGGGTTTCTAAAGAATCGATCTTGAGGAATCATGACATACAGGAGATCATGATTTTAAGATCACCATACACCGTGGTACTATGAAGATAGTAGGTGATAGTAGTACTTTGGATGCTTAAGATGAAGTTGTATGTGGCTTGTCTCCATGCAAGCCAGGAAGTGAAGGATGAATACCAATAACCCATAAGATTGATATAGAGCATAAAGAGTCCCTGAGAGGGAATGGGAGTCCATCACTTGGGATGTAGTAGTAAGTCTCCCATGGACCAAGGAAGGTCAAGATGCAATATGGGTTATGGTAGATCACCTTACCTAGATGACATGGTCTAAGAGAAAGAGAGAGTGTTTTGTCAAGGGATAGATCTGGTTGAACTATTTATGAGAGAGAGATGGTTCAACTACACCATGATGTGAATTTAAAGGTCTTTGAGTATAACCCAAAAATTCACTTCCATAATGTGGAAGTAGATACATGAAGGACTTAATGTTAGTACAGCTTACCATCCTAATTGATGGTTAGAATGATCCAGACTAGAAGGTCTGATGAGAGCATGTGTGCTCGTTTAGGGTGATATATTTATAGAGACAGTTCTTGTCCTATGAGAGTTGTGATGTTAACCACCATGGCCTTTATCGGGACGTAAGAAGCTCGGTAAGGGAGTCTGTGTCGGTCACCACATCATGAAGAGGATGTTGGTGCAAATACCTTGTGAAGGTCAGAGAGAGACCACAGTGGGTGTAGATGAAGTCACTTTGATCATGCAATGGCTGAAAGAGAGCCCAGGGGTGACATGAGTCGTGAGATGATGCAAAGCAGACTGACATGCAGTTCACTGTGGGAGAGCATGTGATGTGAAATTCGACCCCTCTAAGCTATAGCTGAGAAAGCTGAGTCCCCGACACATGGGTCCATTTGAGATGGATTGGTGGAGATGGTTAGGTTTATCCTTACCCCTCAGGATAATGTGATGAATGATGTGTTCCACGAGTCCGGTCTAGAGAACTATGTGAGATACCCAAGCCATGTGTTGAGTCATGAACCTATTCAGCTTTGTGAGAGGCTGAAATGTCGTAAGTCACCTGTGAGCGTATGATATACCAAGGTGAGAGAGAACTCAGATGAAAGAATATGAGATGATGAAGGTTCTTTAGAAGCACCATGGATAAGGTAAAGCCACATAGGGGCCAATGATGGACATGGAAAAGTCTTATCCTAAATTATTTGTTTGCTTGATGGAATTTTGAGGGCAAAATTCCTATAAGAGGGGAAGGGTGTTACAACCTCAATTTTTGCAAATGTTTTCATAAATGTAATAATTTCATGAATATGGACTTAATTGAAATGGTTGTATGCTTTGCTTCAAAGGATGGGTTTCTTTGCAAACATTCCTTTGGATAGGAATTTTGTGGTTCCTACTATTATATTAATCCAATAATGGATACAAAAGAGAAGAAAAGTCCAAATATTAAAAAACAAGATACAAAATAATGGATACTAAGCAAAGTATTTATAAGAAATACTTGGAAATATCTATAAAGTGGCATTAATGGCCACAATTGAGTAAAATTCGTTTACATATGAATTCTAATAAGAGAAATATGAAAAGAGGAAAAGGAAATCAATTGAATAGAGAAATAAATAAGATAATGAGAAATAATGGATAATAAGTATCTTGAAAAAGGAATTTTGAAATCTTAGGATTTCTTAGGTTTGAAGGAGTCCAAGTTGCAAAGATAATAGGAGAGAGAAAATATACATAAAATATTCATTAATGGCCTTAGAAACCCTTATCTAAGTGTTAGTGGGCTTTAATGGGATATAATTGGAAACCCTTTGTATAAAAGTGATCCCAAGCTTAATAGATGATAAAAGGGATTTAATATGTTTAAGTTGAATAATTAGGGTTTTGCACCTAGAACTGTTGTTTTAGGGTTTTGTGGATATAAATGAGTAAAGTCGTAAAAAGATCTAAAAGAAACCTAATGAAACCCTAATTTGGATTAGAAACCCTAGAAAGTGAATCTAAGTCAATTAAATAGATATATTCTTATTAAAGTGTAGTAAATAGGTTACGTATGCTTTTCAGGAGTTCTGTGATTGTTGAACTACTTCTTGGATTACTTGCTTGCTTGGAATTGTTATTAGCTTGTTGAATCTGCAAATTAGGTATGTGGTTAATTATGGTTAATCACATTAGTTTCCTGAAGGTTTTCCAAATGATTCATCGCATTGAATGCAACCTATTAGTTTGGATGTTCATACTTGCAAATCATAAAGTCACTATGATTATCACAATAATAATATAAGTGTGTATTCTCGCACCTACATGCCACCCTGATGGATGATGCCAAAAGGTCAAGCCCAGGAGGGAAGACACATGGGCACCATGAGTGGTGACCCCAGACACCAAGATCGGGATTGAGAAGGTGGTCTTTATTCAATGACTAATGGGCACCATGAGAGGTGACCCCAGGCACCAAGCTCGGGAATGAGAAGGTGGCCTTAAGTCATTGGCAAAATAGAAACCCTAAGGAGGGTATGCCAGGGTTAGGGAAAAAGTGGTGGAGAATGTCGTATTGAAAGCGTAAATTGGCTTGTTAATTACCTTGATTGTGATAATTAGATTGTTAGCCATATTTGTAAAATTTTGATTGTCCCCACATACCGGCATATTCATTTATGTTGATCAACATTTTGTTTGACGGCATTTTAGTTACAAGATTGAAAAGGACAAATAGTAAAGTGGCAGATGTGGAATTAAATAAGAATTAAAGTACAATAGAGGATTAGTTAGAATAGACTCCATATGTGGATAGAAGTAGATATCCAAGTTTTTTTTGAAAAAAGGTATGCAAAGTTTTATTTTATACCAGTTTTCAATTTAGTTTGGTAGAATTTCATAATTACTATTGATTATTTGTCGAATCTCTGATATGGGTTATTGGATAACGGCTCTGACCTCTTGGTCTCCCTTAAGTGGGGGTTACCGGGAGGCGGGGTCGTTACACAAGAAGTATTGGGATGTGAGTTGTTTGATATTGTCTATAGATTCTATTGTTGATCCACGTCTTAAGATGAAAAGTGTGGAATATAATCTAAGAGAGATATATGGTAATGACAATGATGATAGTGATGACAATGATGCTAGTGATGGCGGCAATGTTGCTCAAAAGAAAATTGATCAAATCAAAGGTTGTTTAGTGGATCTTTACAATGAGTTGCAAATGGGTGGAACAAACTTTGAATACATTTATAGCACATGTGATAGGTCTGGATGCTTAAATGATACATTTGGGCATCAAAAGTTGAGTAGTAGGGGCTTGTTGAAGATTTTAGGGAGATTTTATAACCATCTACAAAAGGTACAAGCCACACAACCAACAAGGACCGATTTAGACTTGTATCTTGAAGAGGCTATTCACCCCAAACAAATAGGTGGAGATAGTTTGGTTGATAGTTTTGATATTTTACAATGGTGGAAGAACAATTGTACAAAGTACCCAATTGTTGCAAGAATGGCACGAGATATTTTGGCTATTCCTATCTCCACTGTTGCATCTGAGTCCGCATTTAGCATAGGTGGAAGAGTTATTGATCAATATAGGAGTTCTCTAAAGCCAAACACAGTGGAAGCTCTCATATGTGCCTAAGATTGGATGAGAAGTAATATGCATGGTATGTAGACTAAAAATATTTCAACTTATTGCAAAGACTATTGAAGCAATTCTTACTTTATAATTCTTTTGTAGGACAAGATTGTGGAGGTGCAATGCTTGGTTCTATAAGAAATGATTTGGAAGATGAGCAAGAGCTTGGGGATGTTGTCATCATAGAGATGGAATGATTGGTATGTTAATTTTAAGTTTAAGTTTTTGACATGTTATGCCCACAATAATCTTTATACTTGTTTATTTATATTGATAAATGGTTTACATTTTGTTTGCAGGTGATTTGTACTCTTCTTTATCATGTCATCTTGATTCATTATTGATGTAGTGACAAATCTTGATGAACAACCATTCATTTTCTATATTTGGCTATGTGCATTTGATTGCTGAAAATTGGTGTAACAGCCTTATTTTTATGAATGTTGGCAATAGACAATTGGCCATGATGTATTTTGTTGTGTTGAGCTGTCTTTAACAATCCCGTTGATCATTTAACAATATTTCATTCTACTATTGGTGAATTTCTTGATGTTTAACTTGCATATTTGATGGTATTTAATTTTGTTAAGTTGCTAGTTGATTATTGAGTGGTATTGTGTGATTTTTTGAAATATTCTTAGTATCCAAATCGATTATGTGGATAATATTTTTCATTTTGTTGGGTTGTTTATAGCACTCAACTCATATATTGAATGGTTTCTTTGTGTTCTATTGGGTTGTTCTAGTGCTTAAACCATATATGTGTATGATATGATTTTTTAATAAATATTTTGGGCCAAAAGTAGGTACTTAAATGGTTTTTAAGTGCACAAAGCCTCCCAAAACAGCAGCTTTGAGTTACTCTAGCAGCTTACATGTTGGAAATTTCGAACGTCATTCTAGTGATTAAACCATATATGTGTATGATATGATTTTTTAATAAAGATTTTAGCCCAAAAGTAGGTACTTGAATGATTTTAAGTCCACAAAGCCCCCAAAATAGAAACTTTGTGTTACTCTAGCAGCTTACATGCTGAAAATTTTGAACTTCAATAAATGTATACATCAATTTGGGCCTAAAAATAGGTCTAGCCATCAATTTTAATACTTAAAAAAAATTGCACAGAACTGTATACCATTGGAACCGCACCGTGTACCTACATTATATGTGGTTCCGAGTATGGTGCGGGTCTGGTTACTGAGAAATGAGGGTCTAGACCCATACCCGTACCAGGAAAAACAATTGGGTACGGTTCTGGGTATGGTCATACCTGCACCGTTTACACCCCTAGTTCTGTCAAAGCAGGGTGCATTCTCTGTCGTGTTGGCTTTTGGGTCAGGCTCAATTGGGTGACCTTAATGACATTAAGCACCTATCAGTATGCATATAGACTATGGCAAAGAGTTGTGCATATCATCTATCCAAGAATTACATGAAATGTAATTGGAAAAAGTTGCCTACCTTAATAATTGGTTATAGATGCTGGCATTGATCGCGTAATAATTCAATTATTTTGGATCTTGGGTCACTAGAAGATTGTACATTGCAATCTTATGAATTGATACATAAGGGTTATCAATTTGAATAAAATTGTGGGAGCGATAATTAACTAAAAGCCTAATTAATATCGTCAAACTTACCAAATCAAACAAATCAAAATGTTTTGAAAAATTTGCAAAAATTTCTTTTGTGGACAAACACAAACACATTATGATTGCGAGAAGTCCTAGAGTAGGACTAACTAAACGGGATTCACTTCCACTTCTTGTTTAGGACTTTGATAAGTGTTCTCATAAATGAGTAAAATCTATATGTCCTTAAAAGACTGGAGCTAGAGGAACCCCCTCCAAATGTGCCTAAGGCTGAAATGGATGCTTACTTGAAGCATGTTAGTGATGACATAGACACTAAATACCTTATGCTATGTTGTATGAACTATGTGTTGAATGAGTAGTATGAAAACATGGACATTCTCAAGATGGTAACACATCTTAAATCATGTAAAGCAAGAAAGGTATAATATCTCCAAAGCATTGTTTAAGTGCAAACTAACAAAGGAAGATTTAGTAGAGCCCCATGTGCTCAATATTATTGGGAATGTGGAGAGACTGGGATTTCTTTTAGGTCAAGAGTTGGCCACAAATATGATTCTGCAAGCTTTTCCTAAAACATATAGCTAGTTTATCAATTTCTATCACTTGAATAACATGGTCAAACTACTGTCTGAATTGCTTGGCATGTTGATTAATGTCGAAGTAGAATGAAGAATGACAAATCTTTGATGGTGATCAGTGGAAGTGAGTTAAAGGACAAAGGTAAGGCCAAGAAGAGTTTTGAGGCCAAAATTGAAGTCCAAATCTTCTACACTCAAGATAAGGAGAGGGGTAAGTGTAAAAGGAATTTTTCCATTTCACTTGAATGATCAAGGAAGGAAGTGCTACCATTGTCACCAGCTGGACATTGGTAAAGGAACTACTGTAACGTCCCCGGATTTTCACCATCTCAAAACCCCATGGAGATGAGAAGACAAAATCTGACAACGTTAGCAATTATATCAGAGAGCGATGCGGAAGAATAATTTGCATACATGAACATACAACCATAACATACTCAACATTCAACATGTATTTTTATACAATATGAATTATTACAAAATGATTTACAATTACATATTGAATGAAAACTCTACAAGTCTGAACATGTATGCTAACAGGATCTTAGACAATAGGTACAACTTGTACAACTGCTCACTCCCATCTTTTTCCTCCCATGCTATCTCTGAACCTAAAACATGCGTGAAACAACGAATCAACACACAACGTGTTGTGCACGTGGGTAGAAAGATACATACTAATATGTTTGCATAATTGAAATAACTTGAGAAAGAAAGATTAAAAGAAAACATTATTTAAAGCGAAAATCAGGTAAACATTCCTTTTATTGCTTTCACTTTGATGCGGTTGTACTACACATATTTGCACTTGACTTACATCTAGTGTGAGCAATATAGTATCATCATACATCTAACATGGGCCAAGAAATCATACATCCATGTTAGGCAACATACATCCACACCAGGCTATGTGCTCTAGTAGCTACAACCCATCATACTCATTTATGTTCTATTAGATTTGGTGAAGTATAACTCATACTAGTTCAACCAAGCAATCATATCCAAATACGAGCATTCAAGATATTGCATATCATAGGCAACCAGAAAACTAGTCTTATACTTAATAAATCCCACGTACCTGAGTTCAGAGATTCTTATACATCCATGATCATCTAAAACTTTGTCCATGACCTGATGAATAACAATTAATCGTCATTAATACAAGGTTCACTATTATTAATGGTATTTAAGTTCAATTTAGGGTTTAGGTCGAATCTAGGTGTTACTAATCTAAACTATGTCTCTAGTATTTTATAATGATCTAGATGTCATTATTTAGGTCTGGTTTAGTTTTCATAATTTTTTGATGATCGGTCTATTTTCTAAAATTAAAAGGAGGGTAAAAGCATCTAATTAGTCTTTAATAAAAAAGGACATATTATTTAGATACATTACTCATATCATAGTCTAAATATGGATGTATATCATCAATAGGGTTCTAAGACAATTTTATGAGAATCAATCTCAACCAGATATTATTTATTTCATCCAATAAACTATTAAAAGGAGCATTATAAACTAAATTAAATGTCATCATTGAAAGTGGTTCAAGGGTCTGATCTAGGTGTCCAGTAGTGTAGAGGATATTATTCTGAGTCCAGGGATATTTTTGGTGGATTTATATGACACTATAGCTATTTTTAATGTATTTTCTAGGATCTGTACTTAAATTGAGATATTTACCTTGCTTTATGGGGTCCATTGCCCAGGGTGGCGTGGGATTGGACCAAGGGGCACGGCTCAGTGCCTGCTTACCCGGTTTATCTAACCGGTCTGGCACCTCCATTTTCTCTCCCGATCTGCCCTGATTGGGTTTTCCCTGGTTGGAGCGTGAAGCCGCCAGCTCTGTTCTCATTTGGGCGCCGCCTGCGCTGTTCTTTGGCGTGAGTGCAGCCCCGCAGAGGCTTGGGCTCTGGTGGCCAGAGAGGGTTCTACCATCTCCGTCGCTTGCCAAGGTGGCACTGACCTCCATCAAGATCGCCCCAACAGCAAGTCGTCCCCGACTCCTACATGTGTCACCGTGGCAAAAGGGCTCCGGCATTAAATCCGATGGAGCTAAAGGTCAATGTCGTCTGATTATGCTGCCAATACCAGCACCGTGGTGCGTCTAGAGTTGAGGTGGTCAGAGGTTGCCGTGCAGTTCCCTTCAGCCTGGTTCATCTGCCTGGTGGCGGCGAGCAGTAGTGGGAAGGTTGGGCCCCAACGAGGGGTCAGGGAGGTTTTGAATTTGTTCTCTGAACTCGTATGCAGTCTTGGTATAGGTGGGGTGCTAACAGATCTAGCTACATGGTCGGCTGCATACATGCTATATTGTTGATGTGGTAACAGCGAACACAGATGGAAGATTTGGGATCTTCACGACTCAAAAGAAGGCTTCTAGATCCATTGATAAGACAGAAAGTGATCGCCTCTCCTAAAGGAGGAGTGCTTATTGCGTGAGGAATCTTGGATGTGTACCTCGAGGCTCTTATTCTCTTGGTCATGGCTTCGAGATCTCTGGTGAAGAACTGGGATTCCTAATGACCTTGAAAGGTCACGGTAGACTCATAGAAAGGAATCAGAGGTAGAGAAGGAGTGATGACACCAAGAATATAACACAGGTGTCATTGAATATGATGACCCTACCGTAGGGGATGATGGTCCTGTGAGAGATGATGGAGAAGAAGGGATGCAGTTTCTCAGTTGCAGCGTCAAGTGAACGGACAATGGGTTCATATTAATTGTGACCAAATATCTGGTGATCGTCCCACCTTCATCGGATCCAGATTACACCTAGACTGGTTTTTGTTCCTCCATTTACGGAGGTTAGGATGACATGTTCCCTCTATCAGTGGCTCTCGATGCTATAAGAGGCAGCGTGACATTAATATGCCACGGATCTAAGTACTAATAGCTAAAAGAACATAGTTTGATCACATTTATATCTATAATGTCCTCATATTCAAAAAGATACATCTGTTTCTAGAAATCTCCAAAAATTCTAATATTTTAGGCATAGGTTGATGATAACCTAAAGCAACTCCTATAAATGTTTGAGACACAACTCCATTATTTGATCATGTAAATTAATTATTCAAACAACCATATACAAAATAGATGTATATGTCTTGAATTCAATATAGGAAACTATCAAACATTGTTCCAACAAGTCCAACAACACTTATTATGATCCTAAAATAACTCAAGGCTTGTCAATTTGATATGTACCTAATTCCTCAAAAGCAATTAGTTCACTACTCACTGAATCACTAAATGAATGATTGGTCTCATGAGAGCTTAGTCAATTAGTAAAGGTATTAATTCACAATTGAATTCAATTAGGCATCATATCCCTCTATCGTATCTCAAAACACCTAATTTGGTTGAAGTAATCCATGATTGTATTACCAATTTCTCAATTTGGTATTTGTCCTATACATAGAATGCTTGTCTATCAAATATTGTATTAGTTATTAAAAATCAAAAATCTAGGTTATCACATTCACCCCACCTTATTTGGAATTTCGTCCTCGAAATTCAACTAATCTCATCCTTAAGAGGCTATTTAGGAGTTCAACTTCATATACATCATCATTGCTTAGGTTGTAAGACCACCATAATTGCATGCACTCTAAGTTGTCAGCTTTGGGTCTATAGATTCTTGGGTGTGTCCACCCCACCTTATTTATGTGGAAGTATCACTTGAAGTCTTAGCCATAACATGACATTATGATATCTTAGGGTTATATCACCTCTAAGGGTACATGTTTTATTCATACTTTAAATGTTCAGGAGGAATTCGTTTATATGCCATGATATTCAGATCGTTCAAATCTAACATCACTAATATGTTTCATGATCAACATTTTACAATGATTTCAGCATTAAAGGAGATTTATCTTCATCCTTGATATTATGATTTTCTACTTAAGAAGGGCCTATGTAACATGATTGACCATTAGGGTTTCACCTTGTGGTGTGATATTCATACTCATCTTAGAAGCATACATTGAGAAGGATCAAAGTTACAAACTATATTTCTGATCATATGTCATATGATCCAAAAATATCTTTATATCAAGTTCATGAGTTCAAATTTTTATGTCTTACCTGTATTATGTGAAGGGAAAAAGAGAATATACTAAGTTTATCCCATGATCTCAGCATCATATCTTCCATGTTTCATATGAAGGGGAAGAGAATAGTTTAAAGTCAAACTTATCATGATTTCAATCCTGGGTGCTACATGTATGATATAGAGGGGGAAATATATAATAGGTTAAGCTTATACGAGTGACTCCTCATATATAAATCATCTATATAGCTCAAGTGAGGTTTCTATCATCATATATTAAGAAAGAGAAGAAGAAGTGAGAACATGTATTTTGAGTATCTTTTGCACAAAGCATCATACTCTCGTAACTATAGTTCATATATTACCTCACTTGCCACTAATGATGAGATTCACAAAATATGTCACTCCATCTAGGACCTAACTCAGCCAAAGGATTGACTTTATCATATGGGTCATCTACCCATCCTTTTCTTTTACCCATTTCTCACATATAGATTTGAATCATGCATAAGGACTCAACTCAACACTCAAGAGTAATCTAGTGTAGGACTTTTTTTAACACATATCTCATATATTGGAGGCTAGGTCATACGACCTTCTCCTTGTGGGTCTTACTCTCTCTAGAGTTCACCACATATCTCATCCTACCACTAGATATCCACCTTGTATAAGAGCTTGAGGCTCATGCACACTCATTTCTATCTTAACTTAGCTTATCTTAAGTAGGAAAAGGGAATGTACTTTCATCATCAAGATTTTGCTTAAATTCTCCAAAATTGGATTCAACTAGTATACAATTTAAACTTTTATAAGGAAACTTATACCATCAGAGATCAAACTTAGTTAAGATTACACATGCTTATTTCAACTATCACTCTATAATCCACTCCATGTATCACATATCTTGATAAGGCTCTAGACATCTAATCTAGACTACTCTCTCTTCTAGACTGATGTCACTCCCTTTCACTTAGGTTGCATGAACACTAACTACTCTACAGTGTGAGGGACACATTTTTTTTCTTTTAACATTTACATATATATAATAAAATATTATATAGGTTTTCTCCGAGAAAGAAGACGTCAGAGAAAACACTCGAGGCTCGAGCCGATTGGAAAACAAAACCAAATCAGCAAAACCGAGTGTCCCACACACAGTAGATAGTCTAGTGTCATGTAACCTAGTGAAATGGTGAGAATGAGATGTAGACTAGTGTAGCTACCCCATACATATGAGCTCTATATGGAAAGGGTCTCACACACTTTTCTAAACCTAGTTCTCAAACATCTAGGTTCTAACCTAGAGGCTAGGTCAAACCTTATTCCTATTGAACAACTTACTAAGTTTCTAGGGTTTTAAGTGAAAGGTGAAGTTTAGTTTTGTGTATCATGGTGAGCAATTGTTAGGTGTACTATTGTTCATGCTCTGATACCAACTGTAACGTCCCCAGATTTTCACCTTCTCAAAACCCCATGGAGATGAGAAGACAAAATCTGACAACGTTAGCAATTATATCAGAGAGCGATGCGGAAGCATAATTCGCATACATGAACATACAACCATAACATACTCAACATTCAACATGTATTTTTATACAATATGAATTATTACAAAATGATTTATAGTTACATATTGAATGAAAACTCTACAAGTCTGAACATGTATGCTAACAGGATCTTAGACAATATGTACAACCTATACAACTGCTCACTCCCATCTTTTTCCTCCCATGCTATCTCTGAACCTAAAACATACGTGAAACAACAAATCAACACACAACGTGTTGTGCACGTGGGTAGAAAGATACATACTAATATGTTTGCATAATTGAAATAACTTGAGAAAGAAATATTAAAAGAAAACATTATTTAAAGCAAAAATTGGGTAAACATTCCTTTTATTGCTTTCACTTTGATGTGGTTGTACTACACATATTTGCACTTGACTTACATCTAGTGTGGGCAATATAGTATCATCATACATCTAACATGGGCCAAGGAATCATACATCCATGTTAGGCAACATACATCCACACCAGGCTATGTGCTCTAGTAGCTACAACACATCATACTCATTTATGTTCTATTAGATTTGGCAAAGTATAACTCATACTAGTTCAACCAAGCAATCATATCCAAATACGAGCATTCAAGATATTGCATATCATAGGCAACCAGAAAACTAGTCTTATACTTAATAAATCCCATGTACCTAAGTTTAGAGATTCTTTATACATCCATGATCATCTAAAACTTTGTCCATGACCTGATTAATAATAATTAATCGTCATTAATACAAGGTTCACCATTATTAATGGTATTTAAGTTCAATTTAGGGTTTAGGTCAAATCTAGGTGTTACTAATCTAAATTATGTCTCTAGTATTTTATAATGATCTAGAGGTCATTATTTAGGTCTGGTTTAGTTTTCATAATTTTTCGATGATCGGTCTATTTTCTAAAATTAAAAGGAGGGTAAAAGAATCTAATTAGTCTTTAATAAAAAAGGACCTATTATTTAGATACATTACTCAGATCATAGTCTAAATATGGATGTATATCATCAATAGGGTTCTAAGACAATTTTATGAGAATCAATCTCAACCAGATATTATTTATTTCATCCAATAAACTATTAAAAGGAGCATTATAAAATAAATTAAATGTCATCATTGAAAGTGGTTCAAGGGTCTGATCTAGGTGTCCAGTAGTGTAGAGGATATTATTCTGAGTCCAGGGATATTTTTGGTGTATTTATAGGACACTAGAGCTATTTTTAATGTATTTTCTAGGATCTATACTTAAATTTAGATATTTACCTTGCTTTATGGGGTCCATTACCCAGGGTGGCGTGGGATTAGGCACGGCTCAGGGCCTTCTTACCCGGTTTATCTAACCGGTCTGGCACCTCCATTTTCTCTCCCGATCTGCCCTGGCTGGGTTTTCCCTGGTTGGAGCGTGAAGCCGCCAGCTCTGTTCTTGTTTGGGCGCCGCCTGCGCTGTTTCTTTGACGTGAGTGCAACCCCGCAGAGGCTTGGGCTCCGGTGGCCATAGAGGGTTCTACCATCTCCGTCGCTCGCCAAGGTGGCACTGACCTCCATCAAGATCGCCCCAACAGCAATCTGTCCCCGACTCCTACATGTGCCGCCGTGGCGAAAGGGCTCTGGCATTAAATCCGATGGAGCTAAAGGTCAATGTCGTCTGATTATGCTGCCAATACCAGCACAGTGGTGCGTCTAGAGTTGAGGTGCCCAGAGGTCATCGTGCAGTTCCTTTCATCCTGGTCCGTCTGCCTGGTGGTGGCGAGTAGTAGTGGGAAGGTTGGGCCCCAATGAAGGGTCAGGGAGGTTCTGAATTCGTTCTCTGAACTCGTATGCAGTCTTGGTATAGGTGGGGTGCTCACATATCCAGCTACATGGTCGACTGCATACATGCTATATTGTTGAGGTGGTAACAGCGAACACAGATGGAAGATTTGGGATCTTCATGACTCAAAAGAAGGCTTCTAGATCCATTGATAAGATAGAAGGCGATCGCCTCTCCTAAAGGAGGAGTTCTTATTGCGTGAGGAATCTTGGATGTGTACCTCGAAGCTCTTATTCTCTTGGTCATGGCTTCGAGATCTCTGGTGAAGAACTGGGATTCCTAATGACCTTGAAAGGTCATGGTAGACTCATAGAAAGGAATCAGAGGTAGAGAAGGAGTGATGACACCAAGAATATAACACAGGTGTTATTGAATATGATGACCCTGTCATAGGGGATGATGGTCCTGTGAGAGACGATGGAGAAGAAGGGATGCAGTTTCTCAGTTGCAGCGTCAAGTGAACGGCCAATGGGTTCATATTAATTGTGAGCAAATATCTGGTGATCGTCCCACCTTCATCGGATCCAGATTACACCTAGACTGGTTTTTTTTCCTCCATTTACGGAGGTTAGGGATGACTTGTTCCCTCTATCAGTGGCTCTCGATGCTGTAAGAGGCAGTGTGACATTAATATGCCACAGATCTAAGTACTAATAGCTAAAAGAACATAGTTTGATCACATTTATATCTATAATGTCCTCATATTCAAAAAGATACATCTATTTCTAGAAATCTCCAAAAATTCTAATATTTTAGGCATAGGTTGATGATAACCTAAAGCAACTCCTATAAATGTTTGAGACACAACTCCATTATTTGATCATGTAAATTAATTATTCAAACAACCATATACAAAATAGATGTATATGTCTTGAATTCAATATAGGCAACTATCAAACATTGTTCCAAAAAGTCCAACAACACTTATTATGATCCTAAAATAACTCAAGGCGTGTCAATTTGTCACTTGATTTTGCTACGTCTACGGATTGACCTATTGACTTCATATGTACCTAATTCCTCAAAAGCAATTAGTTCACTACTCACTGAATCACTAAATGAATGATTGGTCTCATGAGAGCTTAGTCAATTAGTAAAGGTATTAATTCACAATTGAATTCAATTAGGCATCATATCCCTCTATCGTATCTCAAAACACCTAATTTGGGTGAAGGAATCCATGATTGTATTACCAATTTCTCAATCTGGTATTTGTCCTATACATAGAATGCTTGTCTATCAAATATTGTATTAGTTATTAAAACTCAAAAATCTAGGTTATCACATTTCCTCTTATTATAGAGGATCTCATAAAGAAGGAGATAGAGATCTACACTTCAAGACCAAAGAAGAAGTAAGCTAGAACCATGTAGAGCAAGAGTTTTTGCCAATATAGTTCAAATTTGTCATTCATTAAATGGGCATGTAATAGAATTAGTAAATTGATATTATATACTTGTCATTAATGAAAACATCATGGGCAAGAATATTAGGAATAAATTGATGTTTCATTTTAAAACATAAGATCTTATATGGAAATGCCCCATGTCTCATAATATGTACTTGATAGTTCTAGAGACAAATGTGTGTGACACATATACTGAATGACTTGATGACTCAAATAATACCTATAGCATTGTCATCTTTAGCACATAAATGAGAAATGCATTTCTAGAATCCATAATGACGGTTATCTAGACTCTTTTGGTTATTGAACCATTAAAGGCATGCAAGTGTTATTTATTGGGCAATGTGACAAAAGTAACTTCACTAAATGTAGTGGGAGAATGATTATTCTATTATGGATCATACATAATGATGTATATAGACCTTTAGAATAAATGCTAAATATAGTTACCAATACCTCATTATATTTATTGATGTTATCAATAAATATGAAAGTCTATATTTAATGAAATATAAGTATGAATCTCTTGAAGTGTTCAAGGAAATCATGAATGAAGTATGTAACTAAGTTGGTATTAAGACACTTCGATATGATTGATGTTGAAACATTTTAAGCAAAGAGTTTGAGGACCTTCTTGGAGATAGTGATAGTGTATAATAGTGAACTCCACCAGAAACATAATGATGTATGAGAAAGAAGGAATCATACCCTATTAAGTCATGGTGCAGTTATCAATAAATCTGGATAATCTTCCAATTTCCTTTTGGAGCATGCTTTACACTAAAACAATGTACTATCTAAAACAATTCAAAAGACACCATATGGGATATGGAATGGGAGGTGGCCTGATAAGTCTTTTATAAGGATTAGGATTGAAAGTTTGTGTAAGAAAATATTTTCTTGAAAAGCTTCGTCCACAAATCACATAAATGTTATTTTGTTGAATACTGCTTTTATATTCTAATACAACAACAAAGTTATTTGTTGATCAGGATGTCTACATTCTTGAAGCGGAACTTAGTTCCAAAGGAATCAGTGGGTGTAAAAGTAAAACTCAAAAAGTTCGAGACAAACAAGAAAATATTGGAAAGAATGGATGCGGAGGAGCGGAGTGCGGCGGCGGGCGACCTAGGTGGAAATGTGCGGCAACAGAGTCAGGGAAGGGATCAAGGCAGTAGAAGAAGAGAAGATCGTGGAACTGGGGAGGAGGACATATTCAGGAAAAGATCTAGAAGCCCAGACACTTATGGTAGTGTGAATACGACTTCAAAGAATATCAAGGCACATGAGAAGCACATCAATTCCAGTGATCTATATATACCACAGGTGGGTCTCGGCTTTCAGTATGCAGAGATGAGGGGGAATTCACATGGAAGGTATCAGAATGAGAGGACTGCAAGGGGTGGCGAACCATCTATGAAGGGCGCTAATGAGGCTAATCCGGAGGCCTTTCCACCTTTGACCAACCAAAATCTATCATTTTTGGGGAAAGCAAAGGAAACAAGCCACAATGTTTGGGGATCTGGAAACACGAGCACCGAACAAATTAATTCTAGAAAAGATGACACAGGGCTTTTCTTAAGAAAACTTTTCGAAGAACGCCTGGAACTTGAGGTTGTTAGTATCGGAGAAAGTGAAGGGAAACCATCTATATTAATAGATCCTATTGAAGAGGAGTATATGCTCAGACCATGGAAATATATTGTCATCATTAAAGCCTTGGGGACGAAAATTGGCTATATGACATTCAGAGATAGATTAACGGCTATGTGGAGCCTAGTTGGGTGGTATAACATCTACAAACTAGACCTGAATCATTTTGTCGTTCAGCTATCCTGCAGAAGAGATTATGAAATGGCTATGGTGGGAGGACCTTGGAAAATTTTCAGATGCCATCTTGTAGTGTGGGATTGGTACTCAAACTTTGTTCCTTCTAACGATCTTCCACATCATATAGTATGTTGGGTCAGGGTTCTCAACCTTCCACTTCACCTGTATGTTCAAACCATGTTCAACTGTATAGGAAAGGCCTTGGGGAACCTAGTTAAAGTAGATGAACATACTGTAAAGAGAACTCGAAGCAAGTTTGCTAGACTTGCAATAGAAGTGGATACATGTACGGGGCTGATACCATCTATTCAAATTAATGGTATTGACTATGTAGGTGAATACGAGGGGTTTCCCTTTGGTTGTGCAATATGCGGAGAAGGGGGTCACACTTCTAAAGAGTGTTGAAAGGATGTTGATGACAGTGCACTGAACGGTGGGGTCAATAGAGCCGTACAAGCTGAGGTTGAGAGAGCAAAATATGAAGAGGTCTGGCAAACCCAGCGGAGGAGAAGACATTGCCAAGGCAAGGAACACACACAAGATAGGCCACCTGATAACCGATCCAACTCGAGAAATCAATATGAGGGGCTTGAGGAGGACTATGGAGAGGAGATAGGGGGAATGTAGACACACAGGATAACCAAGCAGAAGTGGGAAGGATAGCCAATCATACGGCACTAAAGATCTGGAGAAAGAAGAAGGTAAATAAAGTGCTTGATATTGCAGACCAGAAGGTAGAAGCGTTGAAGGACATTTCTAACAAGAACAGCAGACAAAATGATAACAAATATCAGAAGGTCAGTCAAGTTAGAACTGAAAGTCACACGGTGGTAAGCCCAGATGTGGATGAAGTAGTAGAACTTATCGTGGACTTGGAAGGACAGATAGAAACTACTACACCTCCTGTTGGAATACCGCAGCACCAGGGAATGCGAAACATGTGTATGGCAGACATGATAATGCCACGCCACGAGTACCTACCTCTGGCAGGATCTTTAAGGGAAGTGGCACAAAAATGAAAAGGCAAAGAAAACCCAAGATGCTACCATCAGCAGAGGGGAGGAGGAGGAGCCCGCGAATGAGTGGAGTACATACTAAGGAAGTCTTACTGGAAGCCATGAATGAAGTTGCAAATAAGGAAAACACAGACCCGGACGCCTAAGTACGACCATAGTACGCAGATCTCACTGATATCTTTTTAATGAAGCTAGAATTTCTGTGTTGGAACATCCGCGGTATAGGCAACTCTGAAACGTGTAGAGTTTTGAGAGACTACATTGTTGTTCACAAACCATACATCACTGTCATCTTGGAATCGAGAATCAGTGCGGACCAAGCCAGTGAGACAATCAGAAGGTTGGGTTTCTCGAATTCTCATCGTTCAGAAGCAAGGGGATATTCTGGGGGTATATGGGTGTGTTGGAATGAGGATCGTATCAAAGTCAAAATCATCCATACCCATCGACAGTTTGTGTCGTACAAAATATAATGAATATGTTGCAACCTTCGTCTATGATAACCCACATATTCAGGTGCGGCAATTGTTGTGGAAGCATGTTCTTGCTATGGGGAAGAGGTTTTAAGAGCCTTGGATTGTTGCAGGAGATTTCAACACAGTTTTGACACCTACGAAGACAGTGGGATACCAGACGTTTAATAACCAGGAAGCTATCCTTTTTGCAGATACTATGCTTGAGGATGGCCTTTCGGATTTAGGATTCTTGGGTCAGAGATTCACTTTCAGACATGGTTTGAAGCAGGGTCATCTGGACCGTTCTCTAGCCAATAGAGCCTTCATTCTGAAATACCCGAATGTGGTGGTGACCCATCTGCCCAAGATAGAATCTGACCATTGTCCTTTATTGTTGAGGTTGAAGAAGAGTGACAAAAGGCTGAGGAGATTCACTACTAAAGTGTTGTGGAACCTTGACATCTCCTTTAAGAAGATGTTGAAGGATTGTTGGGATAACAACCTGGACTTTACCAGTGCTCTTATGAAAGCCCAGGGGATGGTTAGAAAGTGGGATGCCAAGCATTAGAAATTTACTAGAGCTCATAAGGACAGGCTTATTCGGAACATAGATATCCTACAACAAAATATAGCAGCAAGGTATGACGATATATCTGATAAAATGCTCACTGATATGCAGGCTGAACTTGCTCAGATTCTGAAGTCTAAGGAGGAGGATTGGAAAGAAAAAAAGCCATATTGATTGGTTGAAGGAGGGGGACAATAATAGCCATTTCTACCATGCATATGTTAACCAGCGAAAAAGAGCTAATACAACTAGCGCTATTAAACACCCAGGAGGAGGCTGGGTAACGGACCCTCATGAGGTTTTAATTTTATCTCTAAATACTTTGTGGACTTTCTTACATCTCCTAGCAAGGTGGTCGCACACCTTTTTGACAAAATCCCTGTGAGGTTCATTACCATACCACAGGAGGCTAAGCGTATGTTAACTAAAGGTGTAGAGGCGACGGAAGTAGAAACTGTTCTGAAGTCTATGAGCCCATTCAAGGCTGTCGGACCTGATGGTATCACAACGCACTTCATCAATTCTAATTGGTAGACTCTGGGCAGCTCTATAGTGAAGTCTATAAATGAAGCCATATCCTTGTCAGTGTTCGGTGACTGGATGTGCGACTCGATGATTGTCCTAATCCCAAAGACGCCAAGGCCTGAAATGTGCAGCCAATTTAGACCGATCTCGCTTAACAACACTATCTTAAAGATCTGCTCTAAGGTGGTGGTGGAAAGACTAAAGGAGTGGCTGCATAAGTGGATAAGCTCGGGTCAAAGTGCTTTCATGCCCGGTAGACGTATTTCTAATAAAATAATCGTGGCTCAGGAACTTATTCACACTATGCGGAGGAATACGTCTACCAAATCCATGGCAATAAAAAATATATCTCACTAAGGCCTATGATATGATGGATTGGAATTTTATAGACGATACTCTGAAGAAAACCAGTTTGCCTGATAGCATTCGTCTGTACATCATGAAGTCGATCACAGAAGGACGATCCACCATTGCGTAGAATGGACAGACATCCTCCGGATTTAAGGTTGTTAAGGGTCTAAGGCAGGGAGATCCGCTCAGTCTGTATGTCTTTGTGTTATGTATTGAAAGGCTAAGCCAGATGATCGAGGATGTTGTTCAAGAAAAGAGATGGAACCCTCTGAAGATGAGTAGAACAGGACCACATATAGCTCATCTATGCTTCGCGGATGATATTATTCTATTTGCCAAAGCTAACGAAAATAATATCAATACTATCATGAAATGTTTCAAATGCTTTGAGTGTGCATCCGGACAGGCTATCTCCATAGACAAGACAAGAATTTTCTTCTCCAAAAGGGTCACCAAGGTTGAGTCTGACAAAATATGTGGCATTAGTGGCCTGAAAAGAACCCAGGAACTCGAGAAATATCTAGGAGTTCTGATACTACACACCAGAGTGAACAAGAGTACCTACAACGAGGTGTTGGAGAAGGTGATGAGTAAAATGAATTCCTGAGCGGCCCGTAGCCTGTCTATGGCTAGAAGGGTGTGTCTAGCTAAGAGTACCCTTACAGCAGTGCCGACATACATTATGCAGACTGTGAAACTTCCTCTTCAGCTATGTGATCAGATTGATAGAGCCATCAGAAGTTTCATATGGTGTGGAGGTCACAGCCAGCGGAGTACTCATCTGGTATCATGGGAGAAGGTTACGAGCAGCAAAGCTCATGGAGGTCTTGGCTTGAAGGACATGAGAGATTGGAATGACGCCTTACTCATGAAACACAGTTGGGATATTTATAGCAGAAGACAAACCTTATGGTGCAAGGTTGTAGCCGAAAAAGTGATGGGGAGTAGGAGGTCTGCGAACTCCACCTTATCTAGACTTGCAAGAACTGTTGTACAGAATAGAGATTTTATTGTTTCCAATTCATACATGAATCTGATAAGGGCTGATTCTATCAATGTGGGGAATGATAGTTGGCTCCCCAGCGGCGTCTTACTGAGACACAGTGCTAAGCATCCGATACCTGCTAACATAGAGGATCTGCAGGTCAAAAGTCTAATCAACCTTAAGGGGCAATGGGACCTGGACTTTCTCGAGCATTGGTTTCCATCGGAGGTGATTACCAAAATCAAAACCATTCTTGTACCTGAAGGTGATGATGAGGATATGAGAGTATGGAAGCTGGACGCCATAGGAAACTTCTCTGTTAAAACCACCTACAGAGCCATCAGAGCTACTAAAGAGGTCAAACGAGATGGGCACTAGAACATTATATGGCGCTCAAGGCTTGCCTCTCAGGTAAAATACTTCTTCTGGCTCATGGGAAATGATGCCCTGCTCACTAACAAGAACAGTATGAGGAGGCATATGACGGCTGAGGCTACTTGCAGTAGATGTAATAGTGATGAAGAGAGCACCTTACACGCCTTAAGGGATTGTAACAAAGTCACCCCAACTTGGCATCTCCTTATGTCAAATAATGCCCCTTCGGGATTTTAGGAAGTGGGAAACCTAAGCCAATGGATCCACTTGAACATGAAACAACCGGAGGAACATAGGTTGGCTTTTTTCATAGCATGTTGGTATATATGGAAGCAAATGAACAACTGGGTTTTTGAGAAAAAAGAAACCAGTCACCTACATCAGCAGCTCTTCATCAGAACGGAGCTACGGTTAACTCTTAAAGCCTGGGAAACAACTCAAAGTCGAGCACCCACCAGTAGGCAAGGTGAGTGGAGAAAACCAACGCCCGGATATCTGAAAATCAACACAGATGTCGCGCTGAAGGGGAAGAAAGGAGCCATAGCTACTATCATTGGAGACCACAATGGAAACTGGCTGGGAGGCATAGGCCAATCTATTGAAGCCGACTGCCCACTGGAAGCAGAGTTAAAAGCAATAGAACTTGCGCATAAGATGATCTCGGTGAGTGGGATTGAAAAGGCTAGTGTAGAAATTGATTGTCAGATTGCTGCTACCATTATAAGAGATGATCATAGGAAAAATCCTAGATATGTCGGTACAACTTTGGTGATATAGAAAGCGAGAAACCATGTGACCGGCATGGAATTTTGCAAACGGGAAGGAAATGCTCTTGTGGACTCTCTTGTTAAATTCCATTTTCAAAACAATCAGGGGAATACCCTATACCATTGATTTCCTAGTTCGGTTAGCTGTATTAGGAATGATATGGATTGTAATGGCAGTAGTACTACCATATTTAATGTTCAACAATTTAAAATCATATGTAATTCTACATCAAGCAAACTTGCACGAGGTGGGCAAGATGAATAAGATAGCCGCCTGACTTCTCCTTTTTTAAAAAAATATTGAACCTAAAGAGGTACAGTAGGAAGAAGGAGAATCACAAACTGTTGTGGAATCTCAAGTTCTTTATGTAACATAAAGCCTCATAGATTTTATAGAACATGCCTTGAGTTTGAAAGATTATGATATCTTATAACTCAAAGAGGCAGTGAGTTGATCATAGATGATGAATCAACAACCTACCTAGAAGCTATTTAGGGATCAAAATCTAAGAAATGGCTTGAGGCCATGAGATCCAAGATGAAGTCCGTGTAAACAAACAAGGTATGACCTTGGTGGATCCACCTAAAGGTGTAAAACCCATTGGGTGCATTTGGGTCTTGAGAAAAGAATGACATAGATAGTAGTATACAAATGTATAAGTGCATATTGGTAGCAAAGATTTTCAAACAAGTACAAGGTGTTGAACATATGAAATCTTGTCACTAGTTGCCATGGATGAATCCATCATGATAATGCTTACTATTGCAATTATAGCTGAATGTGACTATGAGATTTGGCAAAATGGATGTTAAAACCATATTCCTTGACTAGAATATTGTACAAGATGTGTACATGATGTAACCTAAAGGTTTAACAAAACCATTAATGCAAATTAAGTTTGTAAGCTACAAAGGTCAATCTTTGGATTGAAGCATCTCAGAATTGGAAATCTTCAATTTGACAATATAGTCAAAGAGTTTGACTTGCGTCATAATGAAGATGAAATATGTGATTGCAATAATAGAAGCATATTTATATTCCACATATGCATATATTAAACCTTGGTAAGGAAAGTACCTTCTCTGAAGGGTTTAGGAAAAGCATCCTATGTGATAGGAATTGAGATCTATAGAGATAGATCTGGAAAGCTTCTTGGTCTAATTAAGAATATATACATTAACAAAATATTGAAGGGGTTCATCATGAAAGACTTAATGAGAGAAAACTTATCCATGTTCCATGGAGTTAGTCTCTCAGGAGCGCAATGTCCCGGTTCTTGTGAAGAACAAGAACACATGGATAGATACCATATGCATTCGCAATTGGACCTATCATGTATGTAATATTATGTGCTCATCATGTTATCTCGTATCTATTGGATATGATGAGAGGATATGTACTCGTACAAGTTGTCTCATATGTATTGGATATTATGAGAGGATATCTGTGAGATCCTATTAAAGGTCACTAGAATGTCATAAGAACATCCTTAAGTACTTGAGAAACATTAAAAGGATAAATTTCTTGGATACGGTAACAAGGAAGAGTTGGGTGTAAAGGGTTACACCGATGCAAGCTTCCAAAGTGACAAATAAAATTAATGATCACAATCTAAATTTGTGTTTGACCTTCAACAAGAAATGTAAGCTGGAAAACTTCCCAACTAGAGATAAGTGTTTAATTCTACAATAGAAGTTGAGTATCTTGGTGTTATGAGAACATCAAAGGATATTGTATGGATCTAGAAGTTCATATGGATGAACTTGCGGGAGGTTCCAAACCATTAATGACATAGGAGATATACTATGAAAATAATGGATCTACTATAAAGGTAAGGAATCTCAGATATCATACTACAACACTTCCATCTCATACGAGATGTTGTATAGCAAGGAGATGTGAAACTTGCAAATATTTACTAGAAGCAAACATTGATAACCTTCTTTAAAACCACTTGCATAGTAGAAACATGATGGACATATTAAGATCACTCAAATATGAATCATTGGTGATTGTCTCTAAGTACAAGTGGTATCCTGTTGGTATGTATGTCCAGAGAGCCAATCATATGATGATTGGAATGTGGCACTAGATACCTCATTTGATAATGATAAAGGTAATTCCATCTATTATGTTTGTCTCAACCATGAGATGTTGACACATACAAAGTATATGTCTAAAGAATGATGTTAATTGATGACGTATGTCTTCAAGTTGATGACATGAATGATGAGATCATATGTATGATAAGAGTACATACGTTCTTGCTATGTCCCTAGTCAGCTATTTCTGTGGAAGCAAAATAAACAACAATAATACATAAGACTAGAGTATGTGTTGATTGATGACAGAGTCTCGTTAGTCGTGTTATGTGATCAAGTCAAGCACATAGATACAAGTTAGAGAATAGTGTATCGAATAGACCCACCACGAGAGTGATACATGTTTACCAAGTAATGGTAGTCAAAATCAGCTCTTATAGTGATAGTGGTAATTGTTGTTCTTAGATCTAAAGTTACTACATGCATTTCATGTTTTTCATTGTACTTTGACATCATCCACCGTGATCTTGAATAAGAGTTTCCATAAAGGTGATGTGCATGTGCATTGTGATACATGGGGATTGGGTGTCAATGATGTAGATGGGATTGTCCCTCCTACTGGATATTAATATCTAGGCCTCTTGATAAGCGAGACTGAGAAATGTATGGCCATACTCATGTGACTCCTTATGTGATATGTGAACTCACATGCATCTCAGACAGTCTGCTCTAGTTCAAGCAACATGTATTGAATGTTGAAGAGGATGATATTTTCATGCCTCAAGTTCAATCTGGATATCGGAGACAAAGGTACTATATGATCACGGTAACATTGATCATGGATTGTAGGTTGAAGTTGCTCTCCAACTTTAGAAATAAAGTGTTACTTGACACTGCTCTTTGCTTAAGATTCTTTGCTTAAGATGTCATAAGTTGGTTATAGACATTCACTGCCAACATAATTTGGGACATATAGGGTCACACGCATAAGATAGACTTAGACTAGGATTCTATTCATCAATTATGTTTATATTAATTAATAAAAATGTTTAGGTATTCAATTAAACAACTGAGGTTCAAAGTTGACTAACTGGAATCTGAACCGACCAGTTTAGATGTTGAATTGATCAATTGGAGTGTTAGGTCAATTGGAATCAACATTGGCTGATCAATTGTTGAACGAGGGCATGAACCGACATATTCACTTAGTGAACCAACCGGTTCATGGTACCAACCAACCGGTTCATATCATGAATCGTCTGGTTCAATGGTCAGTTTGATTGGATCAAGGATTAATGTTGACATAATGTTTTGCATTAATCATGTATTGAATACCAATGTGATTTAGAACAGGATACTGCACAAACCAAATAGTTCATGGCACGAACTGACTGGTTGGGCATGCGAATCGATTAGTTTGTCGTCTGAAGTTTTCAAAAATTTGTGAATTTTGTCCTTTTGACTCCCGCACAGATTGGGAACCTTGACCCTAACATCTCCTATAAATAGAGGGTTATTGGGGGCTTCCCAGACATGACGATAAGCTCTGAAAATTGTTGTTCTCTCTAGTTGTGGTGATCAATAGAGAGCTCGAGCAAGTCCTACCCGATAAAGTGAGGGATAGAAAGGGAGAGAAAATAATGGGAGAGTGAATCGGTGCTAGTACACCGACGTTCGAATGGACAACTCCTTCCCATTGGCTTTGATAGAACAACATGGAGTTCCCAGAGGTCCAAACGGACTGCTCTAGAGGCAAGGAGTTTTTTCCCACTAGGAGGACAACATCAACTGTTGTCTATGGTGCCAGACCAAGAGGTCATTGGTGATGATTGTTCAAGTGTTGCTGAAGAAGGAGCATGTTGCTGCCTGAAGAAGAAGCTCATTACTGCTTGGAGGAGAAGCACACAACTGCATCAAGAGTTGATGAACTTGCTCTAAGACCATGTATAACTCTTGTTACCTTTCCTTCTAAATACATTGTTGTTGACTGGATCTTACTGACTGGAGAAGCACACAACTGCATCAAGAGTTGATGAACTTGCTCTGAGACCATGTATAACTCTTGTTACCTTTCCTTCTAAATACATTGTTGTTGACTGGATCTTACTGATTGGGGAATCGGGCTTTTAAATTTTTGTTTCTGCTTCCTTATTCGTTGCCTCGATTACCCAACAAAAGTGGTCTATTAGCATGGGCATGAAGATAGGGACCCTTATATTCCTCCTCATATTCTCTATCTGTGCAATGCCCATTCACCTACCATTCCTTCTTTTCAGTGCATTCCCAATGTTCTTCAAGAAAAATATCACGAACTTTTATTTAGATAAGATCTTTCCAGAAGCTTGCCCTAAGCTCCCCAAGAAATTTAGCATAGAGCTTTCTTGGTTCACTATTGCTTCTCAAAACAATATGATTTTGTTAGAAAAACACAGACGAGGGAACAATAGGCCACAGATGGTGATAAGAACAAGCCTCCATTTACCATCATCTTCCTCCTTAGAGAACATTTGACTTAACATGTCTAGGCATGTCATAAAAATGTAAGGGGATAGGGGATCTCTCTGTTAGACCCCTTGTGTTTCTTTGAAAGGTTCTAACGTACATCCTTTTTCAAGCTATATCAATTTACCTACATCAATGATGTTCATGATGACCTGGATCATGCCTTCAGTCAAATTTTTTAATCTTAGAGTATCAAATATGAACTCCCCAACTCATTTGATTGTATGATTTTTCTAGGCCCAATTTCATCGCATACATTTCTGGCATGGAACTTTTGTTCTCATAGAATTCAACATCTCCTAGAATTGTATAATATTATCTATATTCCTCCTCTTGGGGACAAAGCTGGTTTGCAATGGTGAAATTCAGTCATGAAGGTATGCTTTATGCACTCTACCACAGTCTTGGATATAATTTAAATGCTCACATTATTAAGGGAGATGGGATGTAGATGATTGTAGTGATAAAGAGTGGTCTTCTGTGGAATAAGAATTAGAGTGAAATTCACCATTTTATTTGGAATTGGGGTGCTTTCAGTAGAGTGAATTATCATTAAACATAAGGGTTGTTTGATTTTCTCCTAGTTCATTTGCAAGAACCCAATATACACCCTATATGGCCCCGGGGGCCTAAATGACATTCACTTCTGGTAAGTCTATATGAATTTCCTCCTCACTAGGCCATCTCACCCCAATGATCCTTCAAACCTTCTTACAAAGATGTGAAACTTCCTACAAAATGGGCAACGTGATAGGCATGATCCAATCTTCCTCTGTGAACAATGCCTTTAAGTTGTTTTGGGTCAACAATATGAGAGATTCATCTCCTTCAATCTATTTCCCTAAGACATACTCAAGTTTAGAAATCAAGTTCCATCTCCTTTTGGATTTTGCAAGAGCCTGAAATTATATGGTATTGGAATCCCAGTGGGACCCAATTTCCAATGACATAGGGCCTCCTCAAGATTAAGGATTTATAAGTATTCTAGTTATAGGTTGACAATCTTTTTCTAAAGAATATAAGGATATGATCAACTCAGTAATGCTTGATTCCTTCCAATAGACTTATGTAGCCAATTCTTCTTCCTATTCTCCTTCTTCTATTCCTCTTTCTTCCAATTCCAAACTTCATCTATAAACTGTCATATCTCTATAGTGAAGTTATAGTGAGGGCTCCATGCAATGTCAAATAAAGTCGAGAATGACTTCTTGCTTATCCAGTTCATAGTCATTTTTAGATGAACGGAGTATGAGTTAGTATTTTCTCTGTCCTGACTAAAATTGGGGAGTGGTCCAAAAAAACTCTGAGAAGAATGATGCATTGAGTTTTAGTTGCTTTTTAGAAGCTATTTTTTCATGTATTTAGTGCATAATTGTTCATTTTGACATAAAGTATACATTATTTATCATTATTATATCGTGAAATAGTATTGTATCAAGTATTGATTATTTTTACCAAAATAATTTTTTATTATAACTTTTTGTTTGGACTTATATTATTTTTCCTATATTTCAGGTAAGTTGAGATTTTACATGACAACTCGGTGCTACTGACACATATGTCAGTGGTACTAACATGATGTGAAAGTCCAATAGGAAATTCTAGAAATCTTGGTGCTACTGAGAAGACACTTGATGCTACACAAGAGAGGATTCAGTTCTATTGATTTTCTACCCAGAAAGCATCAGCAGTTGAGATTTAATGCTTTAGTGCCACTGACACCCTAGTCAGTGATAGAGACTTTTGTACCCAAAGCAAGTTCGAACTCACAGGAAGAAACTTGGTGCTTTCAACATACTCTTTGGTAGTATCGACGATTATTAAGGGTTTTTAGTTAGATGATAATTTGGTGCCACCAACATCCAGTCGGTGGTACCGACTTTGAACAATCAGTGCAGATCCAATAGTATTACTGGTCCAACACTTGTGACATAATGAAAACCAAGTCCCACTTATGACATGAGGGGAGTTCAACCAAGGGGATATAAAACATTCTATCTCATTGTAATAGAACACAGAGCTGAGAGAGGAGGAGACGAAGGATATAGCCATGTATCGTAAGCTCAAGGAACTTCTTGACGATGAATTTGCAACTAAAAACACTATAGATCAAGGTGTCTACCAGAGGGGATCATCATGACTGCTTCTTCAAGGGCTCATTGGGTTTTCTAATGTTTAGCTTGTTTTCTCCCTCTTCCTCTCTATATACGACAACAGAAATCATGAGGGATAATCCCTACATTCCTTAGGACCCAGGAGTATCCCAGTATTGCTTTGTATCAAAATTTTAGGAATTAATAATACATTTCGTTTAGTTCTGGATGTGAATCTGTAGTTTATTATTAAATTATTTGTGCTTTATCACCACATATAATATATTTGAAAACTAATTACTTTGGGAGAGGGATTAGGGGTTGGAAATATTATAGATTTACATAGCTTGTATTGTGCCTTGGAAGAGGGCTAACGGTTGTGAAAGAATAACCTAGAGTTATCAGTATTGCACCTAGCTAATTCCTAAACCACTACAAAAGTGGGAGTTGCATTAGTATAGGTAGTGTATTATGCTACGGGAGTGGGTAATACATTATACATATCTTTAGTCATGGGTTAAGGGTAGATAATTATTGATGAAATGAAGTTGAATGCAGTGCATAAGGTGGTGAAATTGTAACCCTAAGGAATCCATCCATTTTTATGACTTCCACTTAATTTAATTTTTATTCTTGCTCTCCAACCACATTTTCTAGTCCTAGATGATTAGGGTACAATTAGTAGTGCTTTCTGGAAAACACTTCCCTGAGTTCAACACTTGGGCCTCAGGCCTATATTACACAACATGTACACTTGTGTTTTACACACATTTTAGGCATGTCAAAGAACCTCCAACAAAGTTGAGGGCAACATAATTATCCACATTTGGTTAGTGACAACATGGTCTAGGCATTCCTGGAGAGAGCCTCATTTGAATGTCATTATATCCCCAAAGGTGTCAATGTACTCCAGTCCAATCTCCATTAGAGCTTTAACAAAGTACCTACAACTAAGATTCAACTTGTCTTGTTGGCCTATATAATTGCCTTAAATCCACCTAACACCAACCGACAGGGATAACGTTGTCACGGTTGTGCTTCAGTGATTCCACAACCCCAGTAGTTGGATTTACTTCTTTCTTTCATAAACAAAAGTAACCAGGTACACCTTGTTAACCAAGTAGTGCATACAATGCATGTGAATATTCATATAGGTTTAGTTGAATATTTTAGATTAAAATGAACACTTTTACGTGCTTTTTTATCTATTTCAAAATTAAATCTTATTTTTAGGGGTTTTCATGGTAATTACTCATTTATTTTAGGGAATTGTGTAAAAACTATTCCAACTCATGAGAGTATTAATGTTTCAAGAATTTTTGTATTCGAATGGACCAATTCCTTCATCTCTAAGCTTTGGAGATGATATGTGGTGATAGAAGCAAAAACCAGCTTTGTATAGCACCTAATTAGGCAAATGGAACACCAGTCGACCGATTGGGACATCCTTCCGAAAGAGCAAAGCATGGCCCAGGGGACCGATCGGTGGCTTTGTCAATTACCCTATTCACCAAACAAAGAAAAACTTCAGTAAACATTAGAAACTTTGTGGATTGGCCATCAATTTCCCAATCACCTATCTGGAAGATTGGAGCCTTCCTCGTAGTCCATGTGAATTGCCTGATTCACCGAGTCAACCAACTACGAATGTCTTCTGAATGCCTTATTAGTATCCTACTGGCCGATTCATTTCCTATTTGTCCTATTATCTAGTCGGTTGTACGCATAAGGAATTTTCCCTCCCAACAATCATCCAATTCATCTAATAGTCATGGGGTACTTCCCTTTGCAAATTCTAATATCTAGTCAACCAACTATCCACCCAGTCAAACGACTGGTATTTTTCTAGCACTAATTAAAGAGCACATCTAGTCCAATTAATGAATGATTTGGTGGGCCCAGTGGCACATCTACATAAGTGTTTTGGACCTAAGAAGTAGGGTTTAAATCCTCTTTTAGTCTAGCATGATTTTTGGAGGTTCACGACATAGAGGAGAAGAAAGAACAACCTCTTTCTTGATATTTCAACAAACTACCATCTCCTCTGAGTGCTAATTGTCTGCCAAAGACCATGGCTTGCGTCTGCATTACCTCAATGATCATGACTTGTCCTTCTCATACATACTCTTTATTCACAAAACCCTGTCATGAGCAAGTATACTTTCTTACTAGGGTTCAGAGAGTAGCCTCGTAGGTCGTATCTTGTACTCTCATGTTATAAATTACTTTTTGTATGGATATTTAGATTGATTATTGATTGATTTATTACATGCATATTAGCTTGATGGTCGTATTTGCATTAATGTTATAATCATAGGCATAGAGATATTTTTTTGGGGGCAACGTAGAGATCAGATTGTATTCATCCCGCTCTCTACTGCGGGCCAAATGTTTGTAAAATTAACATCTAGATTGTTGGTGAGCCACTGGGGCACATCAGTGTGAAAAGTAAAAGGAGAACTAGCATGAGCAGAAAAACGGGCGATACAATCAGCTACAGTGTTATGCAATCTAGGAATATGAGAAATGACAGGCTAGCCGACATCCTCCTGGAGCCTCTGGAGTCGACGCATGTGGGGGGAGAACATGGTTGTTACATATGCTTCCTCGGTGGTAATGGATACCGCTGTGGTAGCATCAAACAGAATGGTGGGAGTATGCCATCATGTGATTTTGTAAAGTTCCAAGGCACAGATAATACCTTGCACCTCTGTGTCCAATGCCAAGTTGGCATGGTTGGGTGACCCATGGCCCAAAAGAAATCTTCCATGGTTGTCGACAACATGAATGTCGATCCCGGCATGAGATGAATCAGCATTATATGAAGCATCAACAAACATGACAATGCTCCTAAGAGTAGGAGGATTCCGGACATGGTTGCACTCTATGGTTGCAATCGAGATAAGCGCTGGAATTGCCATGATGGCACAAGCCTTTTCTTTGATGAAGGAGACCCGTTTGTAGAGAGGTTGCACCTTCCTTTTGTGTATAAATTCATTTATTTGTGACCAGATTGCCCAGCAAGCGACGACAGGAAGAGTACAATGAATATCAGTGCACTTGGAGGAGAGAATGTCAGCGATCCAGTCATCCTCAGGAAGAAGAAAGAAGGAAGGGTCGACTTGGCATGCAACCCAAACTTCCTTACTAGAGTTGCAATCACGAAGCGAATGCAGCAGCGTATCGCAGGCGTTAGAGCATACTGGGCAGGTGTCATCAACGGGAATGTGCCGTTGGGATTTCTCCACGTTGGTGAGTAGCGCTTTGTGGTTCAGCAGCCATAAAAAAGTACGAATGTGAGGAGGAATGGGCAGCTTTCATATAGTAGTCCATTTTTCGGGCAAGGGCAAGGGCAAGGCAAAATCCTTGCGCAGCCATTGGTAGGAAGACTTGGCAGTAAGAAGACCAGAGGGAGATCTGGGCCATTGGCTTGTGTCCTGGCCCGACGTCGGGTCAATCGAGTATGTGTGTTGAATATGCGGCCATGACCTGCTCAGGAGATAGGTGTGGATGAAGTCCTAATCCCAACCATTGCCATCCAAGGCATAGAGATATTAAAACCTAGGATTAGAATACTAATAATTGTTGTCAACACCAAATGAGACCATGGAAGGGAGTTTTCTAAGGTGAAGAAATAAGGATCATTAGGTAACAGTTCCTTGAGCATTTGGGAAATTTACCCCTATGAAATTTATACTATGAAAAGATATGAAATTCTTTATCCCTAAACTAAAAGGTTGTGTGAATGAGTGATGTTTTGTGGGATAGTAGATACACAAGGGATAGTGGTAAAGTTGAATCCACCCAATGTTTTCCCATAAATTAGCTTATAGTTGTTTTTATTCTCATTTGATTTCATTCAATTAGTTAACAACCCAATCAACTCTTATTTTTCTAATATTAATCTCAACTTGAATTGGATATAATCATGATTCTTGAAGGATTGTCCTCGGGGTTTGATCCTAATATGATACCACGATAAGGCTCGTCTGCTTATGGGTGGTAATTATTGCACATACATTAGGTAAAATTTAGGACTTACATTTTCGTGAACTCTTAATGTGATAATATATACATAGATTTTGGTATAGTTGTCGGGGACAACATAATCTTAATGGAATCAGTTTAATTGAATTTGGTTTAGGTTTTTACTTTTCCATTGATACTATTGTGTATCTACTTGAGTTTGATTTCTTTTATCCATTTTATTGTAGTTTTTCATTTATTTTAGCTATCATATTCTAGTGTATGCATCGCTCAACCAGTGTTGACTCCACATTGCCAGACTTTGATCCTAAGATCCGAACGTACTTCCATGGGCTAAACAAAGAGAATGGAGACAAAATGGAAGAATAAGAAATTACTCATAGTGTGAATCAGAGAGTTACTTCTCATAGAGAGATTAGTGCAAGAGTCTATACACACGATTTAGGAAGAAAGTCAGGGTCCCCAAGAATAAATCCTTGAAGCTAAACACTAGAAACAAGTTAGTAAAATGTTCACCCTAAGGCTACATACAGCCATTACATCTTTACAATTTGAATCTTATCACAATGGATAACTATGATGTAGAGCAACACATTCTAGTACCAAAGGCAAAGATTGTCATGATCATTTATAGAGATTCCTTGACCTCTATGCATTGAACAAAAAATTGGGTGTATCTAAAGATACTATTAAACTTTGGTTGTTTAAGTTTTCCCTGACAGACAAGGCAAGAACTAACTCCATTGAGGAAGATAACATCACAACATGGGAAGGGATACAAATCAAGTTTCTAGAAAAATTCTACCCACCATCTCTAATGTATTAGGTAAGGAGGCAAATTAAACAATTTGTCATTGTTCCTAGAGAGTCCCTTGCTGAGACTTGGGAAAATAAGAGATCCTACATTTATGCCATTACCATATCATCTCACAAGTCCAACTAGTAGAGACATTCTACCTGGGTGTTGATGAAGACACCAAAATTTCTTAAATTCTTCATCCAGAGGAAAATTATGGACAGTTATTCTAATCCACGGGTACTTATGAGATGAGATGTTGAGAATCAATGAGTCATGACAACCCATTGGGAGTTGTGAGATGAGGTGCTAAAAATAAATCACATTCGGGAAGGGGACAATGATGCATTCTTAAGGTTTCTAAAGTAGAGGATAGATTCTAGTTTAAATTAATTTTTAATCCCTAAAGAAGATGTCTTTGAAGCATGAAAGGCTAGAAAGGGCAATGATCAATCTACTCATGGGTGTCAATTGCTCTTTGATATTATGGTAATAACTTTTAATCCTAAGGCAATGAAAACCAAGTGGAGGACTTGAAATCCTTTCACAACATGCATGGATAGGGTTGATGCAAACCTAAATGGAGAGAAACCATCCTAGATTTTGGTATGACAACCCAAAAGGTGCATATAATGCTCTCAATTAAGGTCATGGTAGACGAACTATCAAGTTTGGGATCCTCTGGGTTTCTAAAATTATCAATAGAAAAAACGTAGAAACTAAGGATACTACAATCAAGGCAATACAAGAAAAATCAGGGACATCATATTTAGAACCCCAATCAAGAGCCACAACAACAACAAGGAGACCAACAAGGAAAACCATCTTCTTCAGACCAGGATAAGTTCTCAACAATTGAAAGGATACTATAGTCTCAACAAACTATTTGGACCAACCAACAAATCCATAATAATTCAATGACTTGCGTAATGGCCCAACTTACTGCCAACATATGCCCTCTCACTAGTTCTTATGCAGGATAGTCTGAGAACAACCCAAAGCATCTAGAACAATTGAAGGCCATTGCTACATGTCTAAGAAAGATCTTTCTAGAACCCACATCCGCATCCTTAACTCTTGTAGTGAGTGTTAAAGACGGAGAAGAATTTTTGGTTGTACCAAAAGTAGTGATACCAGATGTGTGGAATCAAGACATAGATGAGACGAATGATATATGACAAGACAAAGAGGACGACACAGTAAAGACACAATAAATTCAATTAACCTAGCCATTCCAATGTATATAACAAGCCCCCTTTACCAAAACTTCATGAAGCAGACAAGGTTCTCAATTCATGAAATTCAAGGAAGATATGAAACAAGCCTCATGTTGCTCATGATAACATTACCTTCCTAGATTCTCTAGTCGAAATACATGCATGATTCAAATATATCAAGATGCTTATCACAAGGAAATACAAAACTGAGGAGCATCAAATGGTAAAGCTAGCCAAAACTACCTTAGACATTGTTTTGAATAAGAGTCCAAACAAGCAAAAGGATCCAAGTTCCTTTAGGATCTCATGCTACATTGAGGATAACACTTGCAAGAAGGGACTAGCCAATCTTGAGGACGATATTTTTATCTGGTCCCTTATCCTATAAAGGAGGTTGGGATTCACTCATATGATACCACTACAGTGGCAATTCAACTTGCTTACTCCTCAATGACTAAGACCCATGGATATCATAAAGGACTTTCCTATTAGGGTTGGCAAGGATTCTTATGTGTCATGTGATTTTGTTGTCATGGATATCAAGGAAGAACCTACTCTATTTATTGTGAATTCTTTTATTGGTGTCAAGGCATGGACATTTCTATTGAGGTTCGGAAAGGAGACACTTTTATTCAGAGTTCTTGATAGACTAAAAGGTATGAGCATACACGAGGAAATTTTTCAATTATATTGTATTGAAAAAATATCTCAATTAAGGAAGGACTACCCACTTGTGATGATCCTTTGGAAACAATCCTTATGGATATTGTGTGCAATGAGTCCGGTAATACAAAACTAAACAATGCACGCTTCACCTCAAAACCTATGAGGAAGACCAACATGTTGAGTTTGAATAACTCAAGGCCGTCTCTGTTGTTGAAGAACAAATTGCAACTTCTAAAGTAGCGAAGATGAAACTGTCGCCTGTAGGGTTGAAATATGTTTTCCATGATAAGATATGAGTGTTTTTTGTGATGATTAATGGTGATATTACTAATTGAGCAAGAGGAAAAGCTATTGTCAAATCTAAGAAAAAGGAAAAGTCCTTGGGTGCAAAGCCATGGATCTTACATGAGTAAGCCAGAATATTTGCATGTATAAGATACCTATAGTGGAAGACTACAAGCCCTCCAAGGACCAAAGAAGGTCAAATCCAAACATGAAATAAGTGGTTCAACATAAAGTGATTGAAGTGCTTGTTTTTGGGTTCGTCTATCCTATTTCTGGATCCCCTTGAATGAGTAATATGTAGGTGGTTCCAAAGAAAAGAGGCACCCCTTTGGTGCTAAACTAGAAGAATGAAGTAATCCCTAAATGCACTATCACACACTAAAGGATGTGCATAGACTACACAAAGTAGAACAAATCCCTACACATAGATCACTTCCCTCTACCCTTTTATGATCAAGTTGTAGAGCTTCTAGATCACCAAGTCTTCTTTTGCTATCTTGATAGTTACTCAAGATTTTATCAGATTGATATCCATCTGAATACCTAAAGAAGAAGACATTCATTTGTCCCTTCAACACCTATGCTTTTAGGAGGATGTTGTTTGGGTTTTGCAATGCACTAGCTACCTTTCAATAGTGCATGGAAGACATTTGCGTAGTATCGACAAAGATAGTGATGAATTATGGATATTCCTATCATTCATGGCTTCATGATATCTCTCTTGTACTAGCCCATTGTGAAGAAACCCATCTAGTTGTCAATTGGAAAAAATGTCACTTCATGGTGATGGAGAGCATATTACTCAGTCCATAAGTAGCTGAGTAATTGAAGTGAATACAATGAACTACCAGAATTGGACCTCCATCATCAATCAAGGAAACTAGGGCTTTCATAGTTCACATAGGGATCTGTCGTAGATTCATTTAACACTTCTCAAGAACTACAAGGCCTTAACCAACCTTCTCAACAAAGACACATAATTCCATTTTAAATCAAAATTCATGGAGATTTTTGAAACTGTTAAGGTCGTCCTCACTTCTATTCCTATTATCCAGGCACTACACTAGTCTCAACCATGTGAGATCAAATGTTATGCTAGTGATTATGTAGTGGGGTTCATCTTTTGGAAATGCATAGACATGAAACACCTTGTGATTTATTATGCTTCTAAGACCCTGAACAAAGCACAAAGGAACTACAAAGCAACTGAGGATATTCTTTCTATGATCTATGCATTAGACAAATGATGATCTTGTGAGATTGTAGGTTTTTTGTAAATGGATCATGCAACCATATGTTATTTTTTGACCAAGAAAGATGCTAAGAAAGGGATGATCAAACATATTATACTTTTGTATTAGTTTGATTTTGAAATCAAAGATAAGAAAGGAATATCTAGTCACCTAAGGCGTCTTCACATTACCAACACCGACTCTATCCCATAAATGACTCCTAACCTAAAGACCACTTGATGCATTTTCAAAAACCATCCCTCATTTTTTTATTTCATGAATTATGTTGTTGTCTTACTTCCTGAGTGCGTGTGCAACACAAAGAATGAATCCATGCATAAAGTTAAACACTACTATTTGTATGATATGCATCTTTTTTTAGCTAGGTATAGATGATCTACACTGCAAATGTATCATTGAGGAAGAATCTCTTCAAATCCTTGAGAAAGGTCGCTCAGGCCCTATAGAAGGATAGATGAATGCTAAAAAGACCACAATCAAAGTTCTTCAGTGTGAATTCTATTGAACCATACTGTTTAAATATGTTTCTAATTTCATTTTGTTGTATGACAACCGTTACAAAACATGGGATATATCAAAGTAAGAAGAGATATCCCTTACTTCTTGGAATGAAGTTGATGTTTTTGATGTGTGGGGACAGACTATATGGGTACATTTCCTTATTCTGATGGGCTCTCGTATATCATAGTGACAATTATGTTTGCAAGTGGATCGAGGCCATCCCCAAAATCTCTATGGATTCCAACTAGTGGTCAAACTATTCAAAGATATCATTTTTTTTAGGTTTGAAAATTCATACATAATGATGTCTAATGGAGGTTCTCACTTCTTAAAGAAGAATTTTGAATCCCTAATGATGAGGTGCAACTTTGATCATCGAGTAGCCCCTCCATATCACCCACGGATGAGTGGACAAGTGAAAGTTTCTAATGGAAAAATATCTTTTAAAAGACACTCAAGTGCAACAAGATTGGATTGAGCATTGAAGCTCAATGATGCTTATGGACCTATAAGATGATGTTCAAGATTTTTGTTCACAACACTCTTTTCATAATCTTATAATCTTCTATAGAGATGAGCACAAGGCTTGGTTGGCAATCAAGCTACTCAATTTTGATGTCTATAGCAAATGTGAAATAGTACCTTCAACTAAATAAAATGGAGGAACTCATATTGCCCATGTATGAGAATGCACTTATCTTTAAGTACCATACAAATATGTGGCATGATGACCACTTGAAGAAGGAAATTCAAGTTGGATATCAAGTCTTTATCGACAACTCATTGATTCAACTATTATTGGGCAAGCCTAGCTCACAATGTTGCAAACCATTCCTCATGAAACATGCATAACCCCTTGGTGCTTTCATCTTATGGGACGCAATGATGCATTTAACAAACAAGGAAGTCACCACTTTTAAGATTCAAAAGCAAATTGCCCTACAAGCATCAACTCTAACGTACAACTTCAATAGTGCCATCACAACTACAGCCAAAAGTTCGATGATTTGAAATCTAATGTTACCAATCACATTTCATTTGAATCCATAATTTTCTATAAATAATTAAAGCATGCATTTGTTCATAATACGTTACTCATTCATACGTGATGTGCATACATTTTGCACTTGTTAACAAATGATATTTTTTTCCTTTTTTTTCATACAATTCATGGATCAAATAAAAATTATCACGATCAACAAACAAGGTCTTGTAATATAATAACCCAACAAGCATGCCACTACTCTTTGCAATATTCCAAGGACAACATAGTGTATTTTCGTGAACATCTTAATTAATAAACTCTTTGGTAAAAAAGTATGTGCATATCTTAATTAAGAAACTCTTTGGTAAAAAAAATATGTGCATAGCCTAACACATAGTACCTAATCAAAAAATAGAACAAAGATGAATTTTCAGCAAATAGGGCCTAAGTACAGGATTTTGTAGTATAGTACTACACAACCTGAGCACAAGTTCAAGGATCATGCAAAACATTAATGTTTCCTTTTTAAAGTGAGCTCCAAACCATTTCCAACAAGCATTATCCTTCCTGCACCCAGATAACCACAACAAATAATCAACACAAAAGGAGCGCTCCAATGGAGACAGTGTATAATACTTGCAACAAAAGTGAAAAAACAATCCTGATACTACTACTCCACAGTAGACTAGAACATTGGAAGTACTAGATACAGATTCAAATATAAAAGTAATTACATCTGCTGGATACCCATCGTAGATTTTCTTGGTTTCAACAAAAAGTACCATCAATGCCCATAATCCACCCATGGTTACATCCCAAAATAGAATGTTCCATATTATTTATTTTGGTTGCATGCCTAATTTCACCGCATGCAATCTGTATCTCAAGCTCTTGCAGCTCACAGAATTCACCTTCTCTTAGTAAATACACACCATAAATTACTGTAATCATGGTTACATTATGGCATTACACAATTACTATACTGTTGTACAAAATTATCACCAACATAGACAAGGTTAAGAAAATTCAATTGCAGCACACATGCGGATACCGAGTGCAAAACTACTGAATGTCAATTTGGCCATATGGCCATAACCAACTTTGGAACCAAAGCACGAGACCAGCAAAACATTGCAGTAGCCCTCAGCTAAATAATAGGCATCAATGTTTGGGGATGCTGTGTCAAGCAGCGAATGCCTGTAAACTAAAAATCGACAAGAGTGCTTCAATCTTGGAAGTAAATGATACACTCCTCGAAGAAATAAAAATAGAAGACAACTCTTATGATATGCACCATCGTAACCCTGCTTAGACACTTCTACGGTTTTCAAATGAACAATCTTATAGAACAAACAATACGACCTAGCAAAATCCGCTTACACAAAATTCAATAAACTAGAGAGACCCCCATTAGCGACCACAAAGCCGTAGCGCACACAGAACACCGGTAGGCAGTAAAAGAATGAAAACTTAATATGGAAACCTAGGCCACGAGCATAGGTAGCTTCAATAATGCGAGCTTCATATGTACTTTGCCCAGCCCTCTCCAGCCTAGGTTAATGTGAAAGCAAAGAGGAAAAATAATAGTTATTTATCTGAGGCAAGTGTACTTCAGTAATGCATGTTGGGGAGCCCACGAACGGTTCCTTTTATTTTCACTCACCCTGGAGTGCGACTTTACTGCCACCACTGCGAAGATCCTGTAAGAAAACTAGTGCAGTAAGGAAAATCCAGTGGTCCTCCACTTAACTCCTCTGCTAGAGGAGAACAGCACTAGTGGCTCATTGGAACGTCTAGTCTTCTCCACACTGACCCACACAGACTCCTATGCTGCAGAAACATGGAATTAATAAGCAGTTTTCAAAGCCCCTCCGCATTGGAAATGACAAACATATCGCTTAACTTAACATGACTAGTAGAGGTAACCTCCAATTGTAACTCATAAGAAGTTAACACCAAACCCTAAGCTTGCCACTTAAGAAAATCAATAGGAAAACAAGATCCTGCAGGCAGATGCGCGGTGATCACTATTCCCCACCTGCCTCAGGAGTTGCCTCCAATACCTGCAAAGCTGGCACCATGGGAAGGTGCAAGCAGAAAAAAGTGGGTTTGGGTACGAGTGAAGGAAGGTAGACATGACAACTCGGTGATGAAACAGCAGTTCCTGCTCAGAAAGGCGACGATGTCTCCAAAGGTTGTTCTTACCCTCCAGTAAGGTCTTAAAGGGCTACTAGCCTGGCACTAAGAACGCAAGCAGGCAGGCATACAACAAAATGCATTGATATACCACAAAATATCCAAACAAAAACAAACGTGCAGATTCCAATACATGTAATGCACCCATTAGACGCAGCGAACTCGATACTGGGTTATTTGCATGCATGCTATCACTACAACAAGAGATGCACTCTGAATAGCATGAAAGCATGATACTGAATCGCCAGAAACAGAAAGCATCTACAGAGAATGAGTGTGGTTTCTTTCGGATAAAATGAAAAAGTAGCCTTTTCCATGGGACACTTGCTACATTGCAGATTCTTGAAACACTTATTTTGAAATTTGACTTGCATTTAGTCAATATTAATAAATATTTAACAAAAAAAGATAAATACAGTGCACCTGACCAACAAATGCTTGGATGCTTATTGCGAATTCCTTGATAATTACGTGCCCTCTCAATCGAATCCTTGAGGAAAAGGAAAAGAAGGGCTCCCTTCAGTCCAAGCATGGGGAGTAAAGGATAGAATCATCTCCCGTATCATTCAGTCATTCACCAAGTAGAGTAGATTATTCGCTCAATTAATTAGAAACTGAGGTGGTAATGGGAGTTTTGCATGACATGGAAAGGGTTACTTTGTAGGATCTCCACTTAGTGTTTGGATGAATGAGCCGGCAGCTGATCTAAGTCCAAAATCTATCCATGAATGGACTGAAGGAAGCTCCTCTTATACTATTCTTCTCAAAACTAGAATTGAAAAAAAAAATAGTCATATGCAAATGAAAGAAAAAATACATTTAAAAACGTCAATATGATAAACAAAAAATGGATTACTAAGGTAAGAGTTCCAAACAAAGAGAAAAAATAATGAATTTAGATAATCAATATCAAAAGGGTAAATAGACACAGATAATGAAATAAATCAGACAAGAACCATTCTTTATTGAAAAAGGAATACCAATATGATAGACAAATAACGAACAAAATGTCAACAGTTTCAAACAGACTGAAAATAGATAATTCAGACATATATTTAATTTGGAAAGAAAATCGAGATGCAGATGGGTCATACATGGTGACTGACTATTTGGGTCATTGACTACATAAGGAAGAATACAAGCTACAATTAAGAACAGAGAATGAGAATGTGCCGTCCTACTAATCTACTATTCATTTATCTTGTTTAACATATTTTCTATGTTCAAGAACGTTCTAGAAGGGGAAAAGATATCTGAAAACGAGAAAAACAGTATGCAGTTCGTGAGCCATTAGCAGTTCTTATTATGATCCTGATCAAAGAGCTCAGGAAAGTTAGAAAAGACCTTTTAGGTAAACAGCGCATGTATGTCGGAAGTACACCAAATACTCCCTTAAATGTTTATTATAACATTGCATCTAACAGTGTTTCGAATTTAAAACCGGAATCGTACAAAAAGATACATGTTCGAAACAGTAATGACATACTACTCAAAACAGTAATCCCTGTATATGATAAATACTCAAAACAGTTATCCCATTACCACAAGTGGTGGTTTCTGGACGACAAAATCTGGCATCGCCTAATGCACCCACATGCAGACTGCAAGTAATCCGCATGCTCACTGATCAGTAAACTGCATCTGAGCATCTGTGAATCATGGCGAGAATCAAGGCTAAGAAAGGAAAACCTACAGTGGGTTACTGAATCTTTTTAAAGACACAAAGATGATCAATATGAACCACCAACACATGAAAAGCGCCGCTGGGTTTTTTTTTTGGTGGTCGGAGAAGAGGGCGCATAACGAAGCAAGATTAAAAATAGTGATTTGACTACCTTTTTCCCTGTTAGCAGTTGGGCGCTCCTGAACCTCGAGCATATGAATCAGCCGATGCCTAGTTAGTTTGTATTTCATATGAAATCATCATTTTCCTTTGGTGTCAGGGGGTTGTTCTTCTTCCTGATTGAGAGGCATACATTCACAGCCTACTCTTCCCGCGGTATCACGCCATGGTTGCATGTTATCTCAAACTCACAACAAGTAAACACCAAATCATAAGCAATAACAACAATCTTCTTCAGATAACTTCAAGAAGCATGGTTGCTCAAGAAAGTTTCTCTTTTTTTTCCTCTGGGTAAGGGAGCATCAAAAGAAACGATGTCAAACGACAGCAATATACCACTAGCTAGCTAGATTAGAATTGGGGAGGGAAGCGTGTGGCTAGCTAGTAAAAACCAAAAAGGTCTAGATTTTGGCATATACGAATAGCAACAAAAAGGGAGAAACGGAGCTTTATACTACAGTGAATATCAGTGAGAGAGATAGAGAGAATCTCTGCGTGTGTACGAGAGAGATGATACTGAAGCCATGATCCTCTCCTGCACACGGTATTACACCAAGCAAATGGGTAGGAGAGACGAAAGATTGACCAAGGAAAGAGCTTTCACACTAAAGTCGATCAACTTACCAGTTGACTGCTTTACTCCAACTTGGATCCTGGTACAGATCTAACGCGATCGCTCTTGGGTCAGAACCCACACGCGAGGCAGAAGCCAATCCGAGGGACATGGCGCGTTTTCCCCCTGTGAAAAAACAAGTGAAACGGACAGAAGGAGGAGCCAATCTCATCGGCCAGAGATGTTGGAAGGGGGTAGGGGACCAGCGATATGTACCGCATGGAAAAATCCAACTCCACGAAGAAGCCCATGAAACCCTAGCCGTTTGGAACCGTCTCCGGATAAATAACCTCCGGAATAAAAGCTCCCAGGTAGATCCGCGTCCATCGGGGGGACTCCAAACAGAAAGGCGACAGGTAAGCCGCACGGGAGGCCGACTGGTGTATAAACTCGAAGGAGCAAACCTTGCGCAGGCTTCTTATACAGAAGAAGCAGCACAGCATAAAGAGAAGCAGGAAGAGGAATAATTGGCTGTCGGTAAGGAAAGCAACACGGAGGAAAGAAAGGAGAGCGTGAAGAGGAGATCTCGAGCAGTCGGCACGGCCAGTAAGTAGCTGCGTTATTGCATTGGAGATGGCGACGGAGCCGGAGATGAGATCGCTGGCATTACAGATGTCGAAGCTAGGAGAGCTGTTTGAAGTGGGAAAAAGGAGGAAGACGGTGAGGTCTGCACCTGTCAATCACGGAGATGTGGGGAGGGGGACATATATCTATCTATCCACGGCACCCCACCACATCTCAATAATATATTTTTCCAATCACCGTCCAACCAGCCATTAAACCTATAATAGAGAAGGTGGGGGGAGCAAGAATAATGGGGGTCGAGGAGGAAGAGGAAACGGTGGTGGTGGTGGTGGTAGCGCGAAGATTTAGTGAGGCTTGAGACCAGACCAGGAGGCGGAGGGAGGGAGGGAGGAAGGAAGAGAGAGAGGGAGGAGGTCATGGAAGGTGAGAGTGAGGTTGCATTTAATAGAAGAGCGAGAGAGGAGATGTGCAGGAGCTGAGCAGGTGGTGCAAAAGAAGGGCAGCTGGGGGTGCCCCTTTGACGGATTGTCCCCGGAAGAGGTCGGTTTTGAACAGTACTATGTTGGTAGACGTGCTCTGCTCCGTCGGACTGGGCCTTGCAGTAACTATCAGTAGCACACACAGTAGTTGCTCATCACTGAACCCATGGGCTCCTATTGCTTCTACCCCTCCTGCGCTGCTGTGCTTGTTCTGTGCTGCTGCATCCCCTCACGAATCAGGGTGGTTGGTTGACTAAAGTATGCCCATGGCAATTAATCTCTTACCGGTACAATGTTCTTGTCATTTAAGGTGCACCTTCTACATTTGAATGTATGTACACATAAAGTCTGACAAAATATGTGACAGTGCAATACTTGTATCTTGAGATAGATGGCTCCTTTTTTTAACGATGATCATTATGGAGAATGAAGATGAATTGTGATTGTAGTTGGGTAAGGGTAGTTCGGGTTGGTTGAACTATGTTGCATGCAATCTTTTCAATTCACTAATTTGATCCAACATAACCTGCTCACCCCTCACTCATATGTTGGGTACAACAAGGTTGAGTTGAAATGTTTTTGGGTAAACCGCCATCTTAGTTAAAACGAGTGATACACATTGTGATGGGCCAAAATGCGTAATAGTTTGAATGACATGATGGTATTACACTATAGGAAAACCCATGCTAACCCTACATGAAACCATGCAACATCAAGTTGAGACATCATTGCCCTGTTGATTCCATACAACAGGATACTTCTACATAAGAATGGTAAACCATTAAGGCAAAATTGATAACTTTATTTTTTATGACGAGGAACCCCTCCCACTCGGAACTAGCCGCGTACATGGGGGCATCGTGGCGTGCTCAATAACGTGGGGCCTTGTTGCACCCTGAGGGTTACGCAGCCAGAGTCGAACCCAGGTCCCTTCATTAGGGATTGTCGAGCCGCACCGCTGGGCAACTCCCTCGCCCCCACAAAAATGATAACTTGATACTAAGAAATAGCAAACAAATGAATTCCTCTTGTTTCAATGGCATGATTGGGTTATATAGTTTCAATGGCATGCTTGGGTTGTATAGGCAAACCCATGTTAACCCTACTTGAAACCATGCAACATCCACTTGAGGAGCATCTGACCAATTCAAATATCATTGAGATATGTATAGTCCTAAGTGCAGACAACTTCTACTTACAAACTAAATAAAAAGAAGTTGTCGAATCATTGTCCCGCTAGTTTTAAATAACAAGAATACTTGTAAACTTGAATGGTGAAACATCCAAGCAAAAAAGATCATCCATGCTAAAAAAAATCAATCTCTAGAATTGACCAAGTCTATGTGTTTTGTTTGGTTGATAATCTATGGAGAGATCATGTGTAAGGACATGAACCTTTCTTTTCCTTGATCTTACCATGTCTGCCTTACTTCCATGATTTATTAGAGTTCTATTTCAACTTATTTACATGTTTCAAACCTATCATGCTTTGCATAATGCACAGATATGTTTAAAGGGACGAGAAGATGATATGCTTAAATTTTAATTAAGTACAATTTTGATGTTTTTAAAACAAAAAAACATATGTTAGTGTTTGCAGCGGTTGATTGAATTGACCAATTTAAGGAGAACGATATTTGGGCATCCTATGAGCCTTGGGTGGGTGACTTTGGGTTGGTTACCATGTCGATGTCACTGCATCTAGCCAAGTTGGCCGTCGAATGTGTTCTTGGGGCCAAGTTGATGTGGGGTCTTCAGGCTTAGAGGTGGAATTGAAGCAACCCATTTTGGTCATTGTTTACCCGACATGTGCGTTTGGAGCCCGACATGCATTGTTAAGGGCCAAAGCAGTAACTTTAACCCAGCTTGGGCACTTGATATGTACCTAGGAGGGTTGTTGTGACCACTTGGGGTTGTTAGTTGCACCCACCCAATGTGTGTTTTGTGAGGTTGAGGTAGTACTTCATGTCACTATTTGGGCTGCTTTGATCGATGGGAGAGCCCAAAGTGAGCCTTATCTAGGTTGAAACGCAGTTTTTATCTAAAAGCAACCTATAGATATGTGACCACTTCAATCGTAGGATTTGTTAGATTATTTGTTGAGTTGGAAAAATATGGATGATGTTGTTATTCAGCTATATGGAAGAGGTCATGGAGGAAAGTCCTCACATGTTGGTGATTTAGCAAGTTTTCTTAGAAAATGCAACCTAGAATCACCTTGCTAACCAATAGAGAACAACTTCATCTATGTTTTATTCCTTTCTTCTCATCTTAATTGATATTTTATTTCTTCTTATCCGTCTTGGTTGCAATTCTCCATGATGCATGGTAGAAATCTCAATTAATTGCTTAAAACCCCTTCTTTGCTCCTATGTCCTAGTTGGAGCTAGTGTGTACAAGGATGGATGTCTTTGAGCTTTCAATTGGATCTTGGGATCTAGGTTTCATGCTTATTCCTACTAGTAGTTTCTCTCTGGGGAGTGGTTCTTTCAAACTTGGATATCTAACTATGTCAAGGAATAATGCAAGAGTAACTAAGATTTTATCATGCATGCTTGTTTTAACCGTACAACTTTGGGGTGGAATCTAGAAATTATTTATAACCACATAATTATGTTGTCTAATATGTATACTTTTTGTTATGTGAGTGTTCTAGAGATGATAAAGCATATTAAAATGGAATTTTGATGAACTTCATTGATATATGCTTATATGTGGTTAAATGGTACCCTAATTGATGCTTCTCTTGCCTAAAATAAGTGTTTAATGAATGAATGTGTTTCATATTGGAACTTACAAATATCTCCTAACAATTTCTTTCTTATTCATTTTCATCTATGATTGGATTTAATTCCACTTCTTTCTGAATGAGATAGTGATATGTGTCTTCATATTAAACAATATCTGATATAATGCATAATTATGCCATTATGCACATGTGAATCTCATATTATTAATAATAATACACATATGTAATTAAAAATGTTTAAATAGTTATTATTTGTCAAAAACAGGCCTAAAAATATCAAAATAATATTTGAATAATTCCATAGGTAAATAACCCTAGTAGCCTTTATTCATATAAAATCGGATAAAATCTGGCCTACTTGATTATTTTAGTAAATATTTTTATTTTTGCATGAAAACAAATAACTTTAATTAAAATTAATTAGCTTATTTAATATTAGTTAAATAATATTTTAACTGAAATTTGGAGATCTAACTTATTTACTAGCTGTAATTTGTATCTACAATGACCTTTTCCCCTTAGCACAATGAAAAGGCTTAATTAGCCTGAAACCCTTATGTATTATTTTTTATACATATAATGTATGATATGCTCTGTCGTCACTTTTAGTGGCCAAGATACTTCTAAATTATTAAGAATATTATAAATCATTTATGTATACCCTTTTTATAAATCAAGACATTTCAATTTGTTAACTCACTAAAATTTATTAGATATGATTTTAAATTAGTAATACATTACTTGCGAAAAGTAGGGTTCCTACATGTGTAGCACAAAGGCTTGGTGCTCATCCTCTTCCCTGACCTCCATACCATGTCGCTAATCCAATTTCACCAATTGTTGTCCACTTTCTACTTGTCTAATGGTGATGGACAAGGTTTTTTTACCTCCTCTTAGGAAATGACTAGGTTTTATCCAATCCCTACCACTTACCATCTGATTTCCACCAATTGTTTTACGAATTAGCTATACACCATCAAAGTTTATCTCTACTTTTATATCCAAATGTATTCCTTATATACACTCTATTTTTTAAAGGAAGGGTTGCACACAATCATTTTGTTTGGGTGTTTATACCTTCAAATCTCTCATCTATTCATTTTATGAGAATGATGAAATGTGGATGATTCCTGAGCAACGTCATACCACATATTTCCTTTCACTATGTGCATGCGGCCACCAACCATGCACACATTAGTCAGTTCAAATAGGTCCCAGTAGGGCATGCCTGACTCAAATTAACTTAAGGGCATTCTCTTCCAAACTTATCATGAGTATCCTTCTTTATCTGTCATTTCACCAGACTCAAAATCAACAAAGTATCTACCTCCTGTTTCACCCCCATTGACTATTGCTTCATCCAAGGTCTATCTTCAACCTCAACATGAACTTAAACTAAACCAAAAATTCTATTATGTTTGTCAGAACTCCTTCACAATGCTACTTCGTCAAGATGAAACCATACTGCCTAAATTGGGCATGTGTGTGTGTTAATATCGACTGCTACAAGAAAGCATTTTAAATACTTTTCTTTTCATATGAATGTCATTAACGCTATCTCCCTAGTCTGAAATGGGACCGCTTGATCTAGAAATTGGGTATCCTTCCCTATTGGTCTATTAATATATCCCAAAACTATGAACAAAATCAAGCTCCATTGTTGAGAAGAAAATGACCAGCATAGGCCCCCTCCTTTGAATCTGGCTAGCGATCACAAAATCCTTGGCCCATCTTTAGAGTATTATGACAATTAATGTGTTATGCATCTTGTAGTCAAAGGTGACAAGACGTGCATCAACTCAACATTGACTCAACAAATAGAAGCTATCAATGTTTAACGTACTTGAATCTAGGTCCACAACCTAATCCTCCCCTTTTTAGGCCCCTTTATGGTTTTGCTAATATAAAATCCATTTTCACTGGAGACAAGGACATACAATATTTTAACATATAACATTTTTATATAAGATTTATGATAAAGTAATTAATTAAGTCATTAATATGGGTTAATTATTTAAATATATTTATTAATGAGTCAAGACTATACTTCGACACCCTATAACATTTCTAAGACTTTAGATTAAGGAAAAGTGGAGAATTACAAACAAGTTTATCAATTTGACTAATAGGAGAAATTCAATGCATTAAATGAGCACTTATCATCCAAACAAAGAAATAAGATACCTAAGGTTTTTAAAGAAGAAATGAACTTCAAATTGAATTCCCCATGTTTTAATTAGTTAACCAACCAAATTTCATCGCTTTTGAACTTTTGTTTACCCCCTAATCTAATTAATTGAATCCACAACATTTAATACATTAATATTCCAAATAAATCCTAAAGTACCAAGTTCTATTTTTTGTAACACCAATGTGTATTATTCTTATTCTATGCTTAACTCTCACACGACGTGTTTCCAAGCACGACCTTCCGTCCTCCGTCTCCTTTTATCCTTGTCATGTTCTCCATTTCTTCCTTGTGTTCCCCTCTTTCTCTCTACGTCCCTCTCCAATATCACCTCTTCTATTCTTCCCTAACCTATCGTCTTCCTCTCCTAACCCTAACAGGGCGTTCTCTTCCCTACACCTAGCGGCCACTGCAACTAAGAGACTGTCACCGCCTTTGTAGTCGCCCTAAGGGGAGGTACTAGTACCTAGAGTCATGGTGCCACCTCCTTTATTCACGGCCAAGTCCTCCTATACAATATAGATCATCTTCCAATAGTGAGATTATTTCCCCTTCAAGCTTGACAGTGCCATAAGACATCTTCTTCCTCCCTCCTACCAACAACACAAGAACCACCCCCTCTCTTCCTAGAAATCTCAAGTAGACTTGCTACCTCATGAAGACTGGCAGTCTGAAATGATGTGTCATACCTCAACCACACCTGCACAGACCTATAGACTAAAAGAGAATCGAGGAGCCTACCAACTCATCTACAGTCCAAACTCAACCCCTACCTCATGTCTACCTAAACCAGCCATTACCCCTGCATTCATTTTGTGCCCTTCAATCTACAACCATTGACAAATAGGAAACTAAAACCTCCTAACTATTGTGACACTATCTACTCCACTAGCAGAGATAGACACATAGTACAACGGCTGCTAGTAGAACAACATGCCCAAAGTGCTAATATTTCCACCCTCATTCTTCACCTTCAGGTCTCCTCCAAGATCATATCTAGTCGCCCCACTCTGCCTCCTTCTTCATCCCATTAGAACATGATATATGTAATGGACGACCTGCAACCAAGGAAGAGCTCATATGCGTTGTGAAGTCCATAATAGGTGCATAGGTACAGATTCTAGGCACTGAGGTTGAGATCAACATCATTCACCAAAGACTAACAGATCAATCTTTCCATACACCAATTGTAAGTCTTGTATTCTAAACTTGATAGAGATGATAAATAGAAAAGAATATGAATTGTGAGTGTAATCTAAATAATACTTATTACAATATAGTCACTGATGTGATGACTAGTCATTTAGTATGTATAATTCTTATATACATACATTAGCATGTTAATATCAATAATATAATGGGTTTGTAACTACTAATCTCATAATGTCAAGTTAGTGAATGTCTACTAGATAAGATATTAGAGAATGAACTACATGTAGTACAAAGAAGGGCAATAAAGATAATATAAAGTATTTGATCACTTTTTTATAAAAGGAAAAATAGAATATGTATAAGAATGGATTATAAATATAAGTATGGGAAACATCTTGGTTAAGGCCATATCAAAAACTACTTTCTAGTATATATATATATTACATACTTGTGTTTTTAGCATATTCAAGGATTAGATAAAAAATGTGCATATACATCAATATACATGCTAACTATGACGTTAAGAATAATATGGATTCAAATGGTATATTGAGAGAATTACATTGTAATAATAAATGTTATAACCCACACATATAAGTAATCTCAAAACACTTAGGTTTATGTGGATAAAGATACATATTAGAACTAAAATATATATTAAATCATGTATCCATCTATTACGATTAATAACACTAATAAAAAATTAGGTGACTGGACTAGGATAAGAACGATACATATAATGATAATAGGAAGGTATACACATTTTCACCTTACTTTGACTAACTTACATAATGTGTTCCTAGGATGAATACTCCACTTTGGGGACCAAGTATATCCCTAGAGTTGATCTTTAGATGTAAAGATCATGTATGTGCAATCTCTATTTTAACTTGGGAATTTATATTACTTTGACATAAACTTTCCCATAATGATATATCCCCATGAAAATGCCTTTGGGAGGATTCATGAACCATACCATGACAATTTTCACCCACACAAGTTCCTTGAAATGCAACTTTGAGGATTTGTGGCCCATATCTTGATAGTGTCCTCTCACAACAAGTTCTTAAAAATGGCAAATCTTGATATTACTTTTTATTATTTGCAAATCTATGTCTTTCATGTGACAATCCTTTCAAATCTCCTAAAAATATGTTCATTCTTGTTATTTTGGGTTTGTAACCCTTCTTGCCATATAAATTATATTTTTTATGTGATTGATCACATATGTGTTGCCTCCATATTTTGTGTGTGGTTTTAGACTAACTTATTTAACATATATACTTTTGCATAACCATGCTTTTTAAACAAGGACGTAATTTTCTTTTCGAGGTGTGTTATTCAACCCTTAATAATACAGGGGTGTGTTATTCTGCCGAGGTGTGCTATTCCACCATCTCTATTTTTAGGCCAATGATCCTTGGTTTCTTGGCCCCACTTTAGTTATTTTTAGTCTATATTATCTACATGAAATTGTTTTATTTAATGATTTTATTCATGGAAAGACACCTTGTGTAAAATTACTATTATGTATATGCCTCATTCTCTTATTTATACCTATTTGAACTCACATACTTTTTATAGCACTCTCTTGTATAAGAGTGCACTCTCTTATTAATAATAACTTCGTACTAAAATGCCTAAATGTTATTTTTGTGCACTTACTCAGAATTGTTTTGGCGCATACCTTTTTGTTTTATATTAATCGATATCGTATCCAAAACCACATAGATGTAGGAGTTTGAGATGGAAATGACTCAGGATGATCATGTTCGGGAAGTCAACATGAGGATAGCTTGGAATGACTTAGTTACCGTCCACTAAGGGTCTTGGATGTAAATAGGTCTAACACTTTCTATTTTGTTTCACCACTGTCGTAAGGTGAAGAATAGTATAACTATGATATTTTTGAAAAAGTAAAATAGTTATATTTCCCTTTTTTAGTTTTACATGGATTTATATGTCCTACCAATTGAGTGGATCCCACTCAGGTCCCACTCTTTATAATATTGTATCAGAGCCTAAGCAGTTGGTGACTTGACTACTTTAAGTTATTCCATGTAGGTAGTTAAGTACCCCTATATAAGTTATGATTATTTCTATCCTTTAGTTGAGGAATACAAATTAGGGTTTCAATCCCTAACCAACTTGGTCATTTCCACACCTTCTCACCACTTATAGTTGAAACTCAATATATATCACCCATGCCCTATTTATGGAGTTGGAAATATATCTATATAAGCTTTAACCATGTTAAATATTAGTTTCAATCTCTCACTTTCCAGGGAGTTAGTTCAATGTCTAGTATATGTATGCTTGCTTATATATTCATAACATGGCTCAACTCTAGTTCTTACATTAAACCCTTTCCTTTGCTAATTTTCTAGCATGCCATGTATACGCCCAATTCGAGGAATGAGCATGTAAAATATCAAGCATTAAAACCCAACATGAGTTAGATGTAACATACACAAACCTATCATCTTGATTCTAGAAATCCTATTCATGTGATTAGGAGTTCAGAATATTTGATTCTTTAGATTTGACCAAACGAGGATAAAGTCACACCTTAATGTACATTGTTAATGCATGTAACATGAATAACTCAATGGTAACTGTGATGCCCCATCATGCTAAATGAGATTATTCAAAACAAAACACATGATCAAGTACTAATCAACCACGTAACCAGAAAAGAGGGTAAATTGAAATAGATTTAAACATTAACATCATGTTCAAAAATATTACATAAAGATCCAACAACTTGCATATCAACGCATACCATATCAAGTATTTACATATCTATCCAGTGACTGAGGCCACAAATTGTATACAAAATATATTGTTCCACATTCACATGACATATACAAACAATGACATGCTATCAAAAACTTGAGCCATTGCACATATCATCTATAAAACTTCCCCTGCCTGGACCTAAGAGTACAAAGTTATGACTCTACTAACTACTAGACAACCTTCTGCTCCTACTACTCTCCAAGCTGCTCTTCCTCAATATTACGATCCTGACGACGTTGCTGATGATCATCTGAGAAGATGTGGTGACCCATAAGGTGAAACCAATGTCCTAGTGAGAGATATAACTCTCAGCATGAGTTATTGATTACAATTGGTTATATTATCAAACAAATTAAACAGTTTAAGTAATAAGCAAGTTAAACTAAAAGGTACAACAACATGCATGATTAACAAGAAGTGTGAAGGAACACATAAAACCATAATTTACTAAGTAGTAAACTACTCCTACTGCATTATATAACAACCAACAATATAAGAAACAAGGCAAGGGTTAACAAACAATGTGAATCATGTTTAAACCTAAATAGATATACTACACGGCTAGATTACAATTTTTATTAAGCCCTGAGGAGTTTGAAGTATACCACTCACACTCCAATTGACCACTACTAAGTCAAAATCAATGTCGTATAAGATCTAGGAGAGCCAAACTCCTAAGATATCATCTGCCCTTAGTCAGTACGAGTCATCCGCGATGACATATATAGTCCAGCTGCAAAACAATGTAGTCTGCCTTGGTATGTAGGTCACAATACTAGTAACTAGGGTATACAAACCCTATCATCCAAGGTGCAACCATAGTTGTCCTCAATCACATCACATATATTGAATCATAATCATCTGAGATACAACCTTAACCATTCTCTTGTCGAGGTATGACCGCATCCATCCTCAAAAACATACATATACTCAATAGTATACGACTTTGATATTCCATTAAAGGAATACTTGTGTCACAATACAACAAGTCCTAACACTGGAATGGACCTACGACACAACCACTACATGATTAGGGTTTCACTTGATTAGTTAATGCCAGTTGGGTGAGTTAAGACTGCATCAATCAAATTACATACAAACCTTAAAAGAGTTCTACAAAAACATGGGCTTGTTCAAGTGCAGAAGATATAAAACATATGAAATATAATTCTTATCATACCATCATAGGATACCAATCCTTATCACATCATGAAGAGGACCATGCCTCCATAAGGGTTCAACTATGCCGAAAGGTCATTAAGACTATCACATCATTTCCTATAGATCACCATTGTCTTTCCATGCCTTACCAAGGCTCATCAAATCATCATCATACATGTGACATATAAGTTCTGAACATCATTGCGATTAAGAGCTTATGATGTTCATGTGGCAACATATTAGGGTTACAATAACATAGAGAGAGAAAATATCCCTTCATGATACTAATCACACAAGGAAGCTAAGTATGATTAACCATAATCACTTACTTATATTAGGGTTAGGTTCAACAAGATAAGTTGGATTGAAGTTGCAAATCAACATTCAAGGATAAACCCTAATTCTTAGCATTTCCATCAAATCATGACTACATAAAGTCATACATAATCATCTAATATCATACAATCAAAGATCTTGACTCATATTCATAAGATTAGAAAACCCATCGATCATAGGTCAGGAAGACATAGCGATCACATAGATCAAAATTTCTCATCGACCACATAGATCAGGGGACCTTTGCAACTTCTAGGATTAGGTCACTTTGGTGACCACTAGGATTAGGTCACTTAAGTGACTTCTAGGGTTAGGTTCTTTAGTGACCACTAGGGTTAGGATCCTCATTGACCACATGAGTTCAAGATCTTGGTGACAAACCATGGAATCAAAGCCTTGGATACCACATAGAATCAAAACTTATCAACCCACATGGCTCAAAATGTTAGAGACCATAAAGAGTCAAAAACCTTGGAGACCATCAAGAGTACAAAACCTCGGCGACCATCAAGAGTCCAAAATATTGGCGATCAACATGGAAATCATACTTCATTGACCATCAAGAGATACATATCTCATCGACCACTAGGACTCTAAATGTTGGCTGACCAATCATGAAGATACAAAACTTGGTGACCATATGCATTCAAAACTTGGAGACTACATAACATCAAACACATGTGAGAGGTTAGGGTTTACTATCTTCAAGGAAGAAACGTGCATCACGTTTAGAGGTACATCAAGAAGAATTATCTACTCAAGATTTACCATCTAAGTTCAACCCTAGGAAAAGGTAACATCGTTCTACTTGGAACAACATTTTAGGGCAAGAACATGTACAAGCAAGATAAGATTAAGCAATAGTCATAAAGAAAGTTATATAACTCACCTTAGAGATGATGATGAAGAAGTTACAAACAACAAGGTAGCTCAAGGAAAGAAGGTAGAAACCCTAGCTTGAGCACTCCACTTGGAGAAGCTAGCTCCTTCTCTAAAAAGGAATCAAACCCTAGGTCGTGGAAGCAAGTAAGAGGGTATCTTCAACCTCTAACACAAGCTCCACCATGGATCCGACCAAGAAGAAGACAAAAGAAGGTAGGGCATCAAAGAAAACAAAGGAAAAGAGGGAGATATCACTTACTAAAACCAATAATCAAGGCAAGAAAGCACCAAATGATCTCAATAAGGGTGGATCCAAACCATAGGTGCACATGCAAGCATGATCGGCCAACCTTCTCCTTCCTTGGCTCCTCCTTCTCCACCAAGCAAGGGGGATGAGCTCTAAGCAGTCGGGGAAAAAGATAAAAAGTGAGCTAGGTGTGTAAAGAGCTTATTTGCATACAAGGATAGAGGTATGTAAAGCTTAGGGTTGGAGAGAAAGAAAGGAAGAGGTGCATGCCAAGTGTCCAAGGTCAAAACATCTCGTCCATGCAAGCATCTCACCCATGCAACCCAGGTCAACCTCAACAAGAAAACTTAGTGACCAGTAGTGTTTCAAAAAGCGGTATGCGTTATGCGTTCGGAGAGGTCACCTTGTAGAGTATATGCGGTATGCGGGAGTATATGCGGAAGTATATGCGGTTTTGGATTTTTTAATTAATTATATATATATTAATCATGATTTACATATTTAATTTGTGCAATTGTGTATCTAAATAGTACAATTACAAGAATAATGGATGCAATTATGCAAATATGCAATCATCACAACTTAAATAAATACAAACATGCACTATAATCTAAATTTAAACAAACATAAATGAATGTAAATGTATAAAAGAAGAAATCAGAATATCTCTAACTAAAAATCGGGGTATAATTGTCCTTGTATGCGGCTATACAACCGATTATGCGGCTTGGACCGCTTTTTGGACCGATTTTCATTATGCGTTTTTTTGGAGGTCCGCACCTTGTATGCGGTCGCTTATGTGGGCGCATACACCAATTTTTAAAACACTGGTGACCAGGATGAACAAAAAACCAATCGACCACCAAGGGTGAAAGAACTTGGTGACCACCAAGGAATCTTGCCAACCAAGATGATCAAGAAACTCATTGACCACCAACCCAAGGAAAGCTGGCGACCAAGATGATCATAAGTCTCATCAACCGCCAAACCTAGGTGGCTCACATGTAACCTTGGTATCCTTCAACCCTAGAAACCTCATGAAAACTTGGCGACTACCAACACTTGGTGGCTCAACCCTCAAGGTCAACCATGAGTTAGGGCATCCAGGAGGGCAAACCCTAATCTCAACACAAAGCCAGATGTCACCACTCTAACCAAGGTGTAACAAGGTGCATCCCAAAAGCACAAATATATCAAATATGACATGAAAAAAAGTGAAGTACAACAAGCATGTGACACATTACAAGAAAAACCCTATATATGTAGACATTTTTTAAAATCCCAAAACAAACATATTTGCATAACTTACTCAAACAATGTACAAACTGGACCAATCTTGAAACTTAAGATTATCACATGATATCAAAGAATGTTCAATCAAAAAGCAAGGTTTCGGGTTTTACAACCTTAAACCCCTTACAAGGATTTCACACCTGAAATCCTATGTGAACAAAGATGGGTACTTCCTAAGCATCTCATCCTCTAACTCCAATGTGACTTCCTACACACCATGGTGATGCCACAAAACCTTCACTAAGGATATATCCTTCTTCAATTTCTTCACTGTCCTATCTAGGATCAAAATAGGACCTCAACATACAACACGTCCTCCTCCAACTCAACCTATACATATTGCAACATCTACTATGTAACAGGCTGACACTTCCTCAACATGGAGACATGGAAGACATTATACACATGTGCAACTCTGGTAGTAACTCCAACACGTTCCAAGACAGGGTATGGTCCCATAAACCTAGGAGCCAACTTACCCTTCTTACCAAACCTCAACACACGATTCCAAGGGGAAACCTTAAGGTACACACGGTCACCAACTTGAAACTCCATCGACCTGTGGCGACTATTGACATGTGACTTATGTCTATCCAAAGATGCCTTCAACTAATGTAGTATCACCTTGATCTTTTCAGTAGTTTGTTGCACTAGCTTAGGATCCAAAAGCTTATACTCACCTGCCTCATACCAACAAAGGGACGACCGACAACGGCTCTTGTACAAAGCTTCATAAGGTGTCATGTCAATACTCCTCTAATAGATATTATTGTAGGAGAACTCTATCAAACCCAGATGTACATCCCAACTACCAAGAAACTGCAAGACACATGCTCTCAATAGATCTTCTAATGTTTGAATGGACATTTCAGACTGACCATCTATCTATGGGTGGAAAGTTGTACTAAACCTCTGTTGACTCAAGGTCAATTAGGTCAATGTTGACTCACGTATAAATTGACTAAACCCTTGTTTTGATGATGACTAACCATTCCACATATTGGTGTCTAATGCTTCTACATTGAGTGATTTCAGATTAGGTTTAGACACACTCCAAATGCCCTAACTTGCGCATATCAAATTGGAGAAAAGACAAGTCAAAATAGCTACAAGTGTGCAATTTGGGATCTCTATGTAAATGACCTTAGAATTGCTTTGTAATCACTTGTAATGATTGTATGACTTGTAATTAAGCTTAGAAAAATTATTGGGACACAAAAATTCATCATTTGTACGGTTAAACGAAAATTCCAAAATACCCATAACAGAGATTTTGTCGGCCGAATTCCAAACTCGGCCGATCCATATATTCTGGGATTTTTGTTGGAATCGGCCGAGTTACAAACTCAGCCGATTCACCGTTCGGTCGAGTTTCTAGCTAGGAAACTCGGCCGATCCACTGATCGGTCCAAGATGAAAGTCGATCGATCGGCCGAGTTTCTCCAAAGGAACTCGGCCGACAGTCTAGCTTTCAGCCTTGTCTTTTAGTGGTTCGGCCGAATTGCCTTTATAGAAACTCGGCCGATCAGACTGTACTGGAATGCATAAAAAGCATTTCCAACCGTTGGAGACTTTGTTGGGACCCAAAATAGATCTGTTGCAACTTGTAAAACGGCTATTTTTCATTCACAAGTGTTCCCAAAGGCTAAGAGGCATCCCCAGCTATAAATAGGACCCCTTGGGCTTCATTCCAAGGTTGAGCATTCCATGCAAACTCTTTGAGAGGTTCCTATTCTATAGTTGAGTGCTTCCTACAGCCTCCTCTCTCTCTAAGCTTAATCACTTGCTACATCTATTAGAGTGAGTAGGAAATCTGTAAGAGAGCTAGTCTTATTTGTATATCTTGTGAGGCTCTCACTTCCACCACCTCCCCATCTCTCATTTCCTATCTTGAAGATGAAGGTTCTCTCTCTTGTCCAAGAGAGGTGAAGAAGAACAAGGGAAGGAGTCCCTTGGTGAAGATCAAGGCCGAAGACTTGGAGCTAGAGTGGGTAAGCCCTTGGAGAAGGCAGAAGACTCAAGCTCAAGTGGGTAAGTCCTTGGTGGAAAGCTTCTCCGAGTGAAGGTGAAGTCAAAGGCGGAAGATCCAAGAAGAGTGGGTAATTCCTACAAGGCCGAAGACTTGTGCAAGAGTGGGTAAGTCCTTGGAGAAGGCCGAAGACTCTTGCAAAGTGGGTAAGTCCTTGGTAAGGTTGAAGACTCTTTGTATTGGATAGGTAAGTCCTTTGTTGGTCATGTATTGTATGTCTTATTAATGAATATAGGAGTGCAATTGTTTGAAGTCCTAGAGGTTGACCTCTCTAGGCAAGTGGACTGACACACTTCTAGTTTGAAGTGTGGAACCACTCTAAATAGCTTGTCTAATTGGTGCATGTTCAATCTCTCTTATCCTTGCTATGCATGATTTAGTTGCACTCAAATTACCTATTTAGCAACCTTATCTTGTCATATAATTTGAAGGTTTAAGGAATTTTGTTTAAGTGCTTTCAGCTCTATTCACCCCCCCTCTAGAGCATCTAAGTCACCCATCTAGGATCCAACAAGTGGTATCAGAGCATGTCTTCTCCAAGCATACTTCAACAAGTAGGAGAAGATGGGTGACTACCTAGGAGGGAGACTCTCGACTAGCCTTCCAATCTTTGATGGGAGCAACTTCCTCTATTGGAGAAGAAGACTTCAATTCTTCATCCAAGGATCAAGTCTCGAGATGTGGCAAATGGTGAACAGCCCATACATTCTACCAAAGACAAACATTGAAGAATGGGATGAAGCCACCTTGATGAAAGCAACCTTGAATGCTAGAGCCATGCACATTCTATATGCCTCCATGACCCCCATCGAGTTCAACCGGATTTCTTCTTGTGAGACGGCCTATGAGGTATGGAGAAATCTTTGCATCACTTATGAAGGGACATATCAAGTGAAGGAAAGCAAGGTCTACATGCTCAAAGGGTTGCTTGAGAACTTCAAGATGGGAAAGGAGGAGAGCATAGCCAACATGTACTCAAGGCTCAACACCATCTTGAATGGTCTTGCTATTCTAGGACATCCTATGTCTAGTGGAGAGATCAACTCAAAGATACTTAGAACTCTCCCCAAGAGATGGGAATCCAAGGTGACTTCTATTGAAGAAGCAAGGTCGCTTAGGGATATTCCTATTGAAGAGCTCATTGGAAATCTACAAGCACATGAAGCCACACTTGACAAGAGGGAGGAAGTAGAAAGACAAGAGAAGAAAGAGCTAAAGAGAATGAAGAAGGCTGAAATGAAGGCTCAAATTGAAGCTATCATGGAACAAGTCTCTCCATCCTCTCAAGCTAAAGAAGATGCCATGTACTCCAAAGGTCGACTCTACAAAGGCAAATCCTCCTCCGTCCGGTGCTTCACATGTGGAAAGAAGGGTCACTACAAGGAAGATTGCCCACAAGGCAAAAAGACCCATCTTCACAAGAAGAAATGGCAATCAAGCTCAAGTGGCTCCTCCAACTCAAGCTCAAGTGAAGATTCAAGTGAAGGATCAAGCTCAAGCTCAAGTGATGAAGGAGAATGCCATTTTGCTCTTATAGCATCAACAAGTGAAGACTCAAGTGAGGTAAATCTAGACTCTTTAGATAAAGAATCTTTAATTGCTATTATTCATGATATTTGTGCCTCTTATAAGTCTTCTAAAAAGAAAAAGAAAAAGCTTGCTAAAATTGTTGATAATTTGCATATAGAACTAGATGATCTTGAATATGCTAATTCTTGCTTGCTTATTGATAAAAATGATTGTCTTAGCCAAGTAGACTCTCTTAAACTTGAAAATGCTAGTTTACTTGATAAGATTAAATTTCTAGAAGCTCAACCTCTCATGCCTAGTTCTAGTGAAGAGCATACTTTAATTATTGATTCTCTCATGCATGACATTGATGTTCTTAAATCTGAAAACAAGGACAAAGATTTTGTTTTGCATGAATTAGAAATAGAAAATGCCTCCTTGCTTGCTAAAATCAATGGGCATGAATCTTGTTCTATTTATACTAATAAAGAGAATGATGTTGCTGCTCTTCATATTGATAGAGATTCTTATTTAACTAAAGCTCTTTGCTTAGAAAATGATCTTTTGCATGCTAGAGATAATATCAATAATTTGTCTTCTACTATTGCCTCTCTTATGCATGATAATGATAGTTTGAGATCATCTTTGCAAAGATTCTTAGTTGGTAAGAAGAGTCTTAATGACATCCTACTCAATTCTACTAAACAAATTGGTAGACATGGTTTAGGGTATGATAGTAGTCAAGGGAACAACAAAGATAAAGGACCTCCAATATTCCATGGAAAATCCTCTAGTTCCAAGACTATGGGCACATGCAACTAATGCAATGAATTAGGTCATTATTCTACTTGTTGTCCTTTTAGGAAAGCACCCAAAAGCAATCGGATTTGGGTTGCTAAACTAACCCCTCCGGACCCAAAAACATGATTGGGGACCATTTCATCTTTCTTCTTGTAGGTACATGCAAATGGATTGACTTGAGCTATTGAATTGCAAATTGACTTCTCAATCCACATGAAAGAAGAAAGGTGAGATGTGTAGAGGGTGAAAACAAGTGGAAAAGGAAATGGTAAGCACAAAGGTAAATGTTTTATTCCTTATAACCAATCCTAACTTGTTTTTGTCAAGGTAGTGTGCACTATACATATGGTTTTTGAGTCAAAAGTGGCATTTTATGTTTCTCTTCACACTCTTGCTCAAAAACTGTTTCTAATGCTTCTATAGTGCATTACTAACTTGCTTAGACATGTTTGGATATGGTTTGTATATTTAGCATGCCTCTAGATATGTTTTATGAAAAATATGTGCTTTTTCTACAGTAGTTTTGTCGGCCGAGTTTTGTCCTGTCTAAAACTCGACCGATGGGCACCAATGGGTGTTGCCAACAGCTGCGATCGGCCGAGTTGCCAATACACAGAACTCGACCGAAAACACTGTTCACAGAGTATACAGTTGGCTTATTGAATGAGAATTTCCCTCTCAACTAGATTTTCTCAACCAATAGCCTTATTCTTTGGCACTCCATTTGGTACCTTTATATATGCATATTTCCATGTTCTAAATTGCCTATCTTGCTTACAACTCTATCTCTCTAATTGCTCTAAATTGGTATATCTATATGTTGCAATTACTTGCTTTGAGTTGTTTTGCAGGTTTTGATGATGATCTCTTTGGATCTCTTAGTTGTGTCTAAAATCACTTCCGTTGTGCTCTAACTTGCTACATCTATCTAGGTGTATATCTTGTTTTGATACAACCTTGAGGTTCTTAGGGGTAATCATCTTATGGTAAGGATGCATATCTAGTGAGTTATATCCTTTCATGTTTCTTAAATTTGCATATCTCTTTGTTTGGATATATCTCTACATCTACTCATAGCTTGCTTTATCTTGTGTACCTTTTAGTATCTCTTGCTATGATCTAGATCCTACTAGTAGTCCTAACTTGTGATACCATCTACTAGTAGTTCATATACATGTAGTTCTAACCTTGTTTACAAAGTGCCATCTTTGATCATCTATATGTTATGCTTGTATCTTATCTCATACAGGCTCAAGATTGTTCCTTAAATTGCATATCTACTATCTTGAGTTGCTTGCATAACATTGTGATGCAGGGTACATAGATCTACATGATATGTAGAAATTGGAGTTTTTGTGATTTTTTATGCAGCTTTTGCTCCAGTTTCAGTTTTTGCTGCAAGTATAGTGTTTTTTATGCAGAAACTACCTTCTGAGCAAGGCTCATCGCTTTGCCATGAGCCCTGATGGTGTTTGATCAAATTCCATCATCTTGAGGGTCAAAATTGCGATTTATTGTTTTTCTGCAGCACCCTATCTTGCATGTTTTGGGTTGTTCAAGTATATGCTTTAACTTGCTTTTCTTTCTATGCTTGGACAAGCCCCTATCTGTGCTCTTCTACTCTCCTTATATAACTTTTGTTATCTTCTTTCTCTTAACAAGTGGTGTTTCTTAGTTTCTTCATACCCCCACCTTTTTGAAATGACAAAGGGGGAGAAAGATATGTCTCCTTTTGACAACAGGGAGAAGGCATGTCTTACATGAAGCAAAGAAGCGTGTCCATGTAAAGGGGAGAAGGTAAATGGGAGAAGACATATATGTGTAGAACATATATGAGTAGAAGACATAGTTTCTATAAATGTTATGAAAGCTAACCATGCAGGAGAAATAGCATCAATTGAGGGGGAGTATGAAAACTCCACTAGCATCAATTGAGGGGGAGCATATGAACTCAATTCTACTGAAACCCCTAGGTTTCTCCGAAGGTATGTTTTTACTTACAAGCTTTCAATACATTTATGGAATGGTTTGTCATCTTCAAAAAGGGGGAGAATGTTGACTCAAGGTCAATTAGGTCAATGTTGACTCACGTATAAATTGACTAAACCCTTGTTTTGATGATGACTAACCATTCCACATATTGGTGTCTAATGCTTCTACATTGAGTGATTTCAGATTAGGTTTAGACACACTCCAAATGCCCTAACTTGCGCATATCAAATTGGAGAAAAGACAAGTCAAAATAGCTACAAGTGTGCAATTTGGGATCTCTATGTAAATGACCTTAGAATTGCTTTGTAATCACTTGTAATAATTGTATGACTTGTAATTAAGCTTAGAAAAATCATTGGGACACAAAAATCCATCATTTGTACGGTTAAACGAAAATTACAAAATACCCATAACAGGGATTTTGTCGGCCGAATTCCAAACTCAGCCGATCCATATATTCTGGGATTTTTGTTGGAATCGGCCGAGTTACAAACTCAGCCGATTCACCGTTCGGTCGAGTTTCTATCTAGGAAACTCAGCCGATCCACGGATCGGTCCAAGATGAAAGTCGACCGATCGGCCGAGTTTCTCCAAAGGAACTCGGCCGACAGTCTAGCTTTCAGCCTTGTCTTTTAGTGGTTCGGCCGAATTGCCTTTATAGAAACTCGGCCGATCAGACTGTACTGGAATGCAGAAAAAGCATTTCCAACCGTTGGAGACTTTGTTGGGATCCAAAATAGATCCATTGCAACTTGTAAAACGGCTATTTTTTGTTCACAAGTGTTCCCAAAGGCTAAGAGGCATCCCCAGCTATAAATAGGACCCCTTGGGCTTCATTCCAAGGTTGAGCATTCCATGCAAACTCTTTGAGAGGTTCCTATTCTATAGTTGAGTGCTTCCTACAGCCTCCTCTCTCTCTAAGCTTAATCACTTGCTACATCTATTAGAGTGAGTAGGAAATCTGTAAGAGAGCTAGTCTTATTTGTATATCTTGTGAGGCTCTCACTTCCACCACCTCCCCATCTCTCATTTCCTATCTTGAAGATGAAGGTTCTCTCTCTTGTCCAAGAGAGGTGAAGAAGAACAAGGGAAGGAGTCCCTTGGTGAAGATCAAGGCCGAAGACTTGGAGCTAGAGTGGGTAAGCCCTTGGAGAAGGCAGAAGACTCAAGCTCAAGTGGGTAAGTCCTTGGTGGAAAGCTTCTCCGAGTGAAGGTGAAGTCAAAGGCGGAAGATCTAAGAAGAGTGGGTAATTCCTACAAGGCTGAAGACTTGTGCAAGAGTGGGTAAGTCCTTGGAGAAGGCCGAAGACTCTTGCAAAGTGGGTAAGTCCTTGGTAAGGTTGAAGACTCTTTGTATTGGATAGGTAAGTCCTTTGTTGGTCATGTATTGTATGTCTTATTAATGAATATAAGAGTGCAATTGTTTGAAGTCCTAGAGGTTGACCTCTCTAGGCAAGTGGACTGACACACTTCTAGTTTGAAGTGTGGAACCACTCTAAATAGCTTGTCTAATTGGTGCATGTTCAATCTCTCTTATCCTTGCTATGCATGATTTAGTTGCACTCAAATTACCTATTTAGCAACCTTATCTTGTCATATAATTTGAAGGTTTAATGAATTTTGTTTAAGTGCTTTCAGCTCTATTCACCCCCCCTCTAGAGCATCTAAGTCACCCATCTAGGATCCAACAACCTCAACTACATCCCCATAGTTGTATATAGACGTTACCAAAACCTATTTGTAAACTTTGCACATATGTCAGATACTATAGTAACTAGAATACCATGCAAAGAACTATCTTATCAACATATATTTGTGCCAACTTCTCTAATGTATACATCATCTTGACTGGAAGAAAGTGAGCTGACTTGCTCAACATGTAAACTATCACCCAAATGGAATCATGACCTTTTGTATCCTAGGAAGACCAACCACAAAGTCCACAGTAATATGATCTCATTTCCAATACAATATCGACAAAGGTTGTAACATCCTTATAGGCTTCTAATGTTATACCTTGTCATGCTGACAAACTGGACACTTAGCAACGAACTCTGTCAGATCACGCTCCATTCTTGGCCACCAATATAGATCCTTTAGGTTATGGTACATCTTGGTACTTCCAGGATGTAATACATATATTGAGGAATGAGCTTCCTCAATAACCATCTTCCTCAGTCCATCAACATCTGGAACCACTTTCCTGTTGTGAAAACAAACCATCCCATCATATGACTCATGGAAGCCATCATGCTTCCTATTGCCAAACTCTAACACGATCCTCTATATCCTGACATCATTATTTTGAGAGTCTCTGATCTGCTGTGCCAAAGTAGGATTTACTTGCAACTATGCCAGTAAACCTACTAATTAAGAAACCTCTGGTTGTACATCCATATGGAGAAGCGATACCAACATGTCTCACTTGTGATACACCATAGAGTGCAAATGTGCCTTATCCATAGATGATGACAAGGATGACTTTCTTCTCAATGCATTAGCTACTACATTTGTCTTCCCTATATGGAAGTCTATCGTGCAACCGTAGTCCTTTATCAGCTCCATCCATCTTCTCTTTCGCATGTTCAGATCATACTTCAAGAGGTTATACTGAAGGTTCTTGTGGTCGGTGAAGTTATGACACTTTTCTCCATACAAATAGTGTCTCCAAATCTTCAAGGCATGAACTATGGCTTCAAGCTCCAAATCATGTGTCAGATAGTTCTCCTCATGTTTTTGAAGTTGACACAAAGTGAAAGAAATCACGTTCTTGTCATGTGTCAACACGCATCCCAGGTCATTCTTCAAAGCATCACAAAAGACAATGTAGCCTTTCCCTTGCTCTAGAAGCACTGACATTGGAGCATTGGTCAGCTTCTCCTTCAACATTTGGAAAGAACGTTGACACTTGTCATCCCAAACAAAAGGAACACATTTCCTAGTCAACTTTGTTAGGGGTAAAGCTACAACGCTAACATTATTTATGAACCTCTTGTAGTAACATGCTAATCCTAGGAAGCTTTAGACTTCCCTCAGTGTCTTGGGCAGTTCCATTCTAGCGTAGACTCTACCTTCTTTGTATCTATTCAAACACCCTTAGAAGATATGATATGGCCCAGAAAAGACACCTCAGTCAACCAGAACTCGTACTTACTGAACTTGGCAGACAACTTGTACTGCCTCAACAACTTCAACGCCTGGTGAAGGTGTTTCTCATGCTACTGACTATCCATAGAGTATATCAAGATATCATTGATAAACACAACCACAAACTAATAAATGTGATAACTCGTCACACTAAGAGAGATTACTCAAAACCTAAGAACAATCCACCACTAATAAAACACATCACTAAAAAGAGGCTTAATTGAAACAAATTAAATTTTCACAAACTTACTCAACAATATTTGCATGAAAGCCCAACATCTCAGATTATTTCATAAATCATACCAAAAATCTCTTACAAAGGTTTTGTGTCTTTAGCCACAACATATACACAAGAGATATCATCCACATGTACAACATCAGAATAATAAGAAAGCTCGAGTCGATAAAACACTATATTCAAAACATTATGCCTAGACCTGAGAGTACAAGGATGACTCTAGGATGTACTAGAAATCTAAACAACTATCCATCTATGATCCATCACATCAACTCCTTCTCACAGCCATAGGTCTTCTACTGCTACTGACGATCACCTAAAAATATTTTCATGACCCATGGGTGAGATCCATGTCCCAGTAAGAAATATAACTCGCAACAATGCTTATTGTTTACAACATGTAATGGTATTAAACATATTGAGTAGATTAAGTAGATTAAACATTTAGATAGATAAATGAACATAACAAAAATATTAATCATAATGTCTTGTTAAGAGTACTTCTACCCAGAGTCTTAAAATCTAGCATTATTCTCGATCACTAGATTTAGCTATGACTATGAGCATGTCGATAACAGTGAGCATATTTGAATAATAGGAGCATGTATAACAATATAGCATGACTATAATCATAAGCATATATAACAATATAGCACATCTAATATCATAGGCGTAACTATTGGCGTGAGCATGATTAGTAGTATGAGCATAGATAACTACATAGGAATGACTAACATCATAAGAAATTCTATTAACATAAGCATAGACAACAATATAAGCATATTTACAACATAAGCATATCTTTCTTTCTTAATGCACTAAACATCATCTATATGTGATAAGATAAACAAGGATTATCATCCAATGTGAAGCATTTCATATAATCCTAATCAGATATGCTACATGACTGATTACGTATTTACTAATGCCTTGAGGATTTGAATCGTACCACCCAAATCCAATTGACCAGTGCGAAGTCAAAATTAGTGCCATACAAGGTCAATGGAAGAGTCGAAATCCACAACCTCTCTAACACCTCGTGGTCAATACACAAGAAAACGGAAGTAACATAACATATGAGTCATCTGCAAACAGTGACATATAGTCAAGCTGAAAACACCTAGCCCACCTTAGTATAGGTCACTACGCTAGAAGGATCGACTCGCACATGGTCGTCCTAAATTGTAGGCAATGCAAATGAACATGCTCACACATGACCGTTCTATAATTGCTCTACTATCATCACATATCACATATATCACAATTCCTGAGGCATGATCTAAGGCTCACGCATGGCCACAATCACCCTCAATTGATTGACATTAGGGTACCAAGCTGTCCTTGCATACTCAACAGTATGTGTTTCGAGTTTCTCGTAGGAGTTACTGGTTTCACCATCCAGTAATAAAACTGATACTAGAATGAATCTATGGTCATGGCAACTACATGATTAAGGTTTTACTTGATTAGTTAAGTGGATTGAGTGAAATGCTGAATCAAACAAGTGGACATATAAATCCTAATTCATTTCTAGCAAGCATTTGATATGTAACAACTCTAGTAAATATAAAATGTATAGGACATATTCCTTATTACAACACCACAAGATATTATTTCATTATCATTCATGATTTTACTCGTCATCACACCAATATAGGATATAAAATTGTTATCACATTATCCCAAGGTACCAACCCTTATCACATAATGAAGAGAATCACACCTTCATTAGGGTTCAATCATGCCTAAAGATCATTATGACCCGGGCGATTGACGAGCACAAAACTGAGAAGAAATATCGCCGCTCTGCTAGGGTTCCAGGCGATTGACGAGCACATGCATGGAGGAGGCGTCAGCGGCTGTGGAGGCTGTGGTGGAAGAGGACGATTCAGGGGAGCGAGACCCTCGAATGAAGGTTGCGAGGAGGAGGGAAGCATTTTCGATGCGATGGAAGGAATAGACGGAGAGGCAGCAGAACAGGCGGGGGAAGACCTTGGAGTCTCGGACCCGGAGGCGACGTCCAAAGAGGTGCAGGACACACCGTCAGCCGACCAGTCTGCACCCGCAGACGGAGGAGATTGCGGGCTTGGCGAGAACCTGATAGACAATCCACTAGCAGCAGCGGTCAAAGCAAAAAAGAAACAGACACAATAAGAAATCCTAAGGCGGCTAGGAATAGAGCTCAACTTTGGGAAGTCGAATTCCAAGGGAAGCAGAACACACAACGCAGGAAATAAGGAGGGAACACCGACGTCTGAAGCAGAGGAATTCCCTGCACTGAACAGTGGGTCTCCAGGAAGGCAGGCTAGAGCGGCGGGAGAGGCAACCCAGACAAAATCCTATAAGGATATTATAAGCACATGCGAGGGAACATGCCGACTACCGTTCCTTGGGTTCGACGATTCGAATGCTAACCTGAACAAGACGGACATCAAGAAGAGTGTAGTGGATGGCACACCAGCCTTTGAGATAGATGAAGGTAGGTTTGACGCCATGGTACGACCCTGGATGTACGTTGTCGTTGTTAAGGTGATCGCAAGGAACGTGGGATTCCTCACGCTACAAGATAGAATCAAGACGATGTGGCGACCGGTGGGAGCATTTAAACTCATCGATTTGGAGGATAACTACTTCATCGTTCAATTAATGAGAGATGATGACTATCTGACGGTGCTAACCGGGGGGCCATGGCCGCTCATGGGCTCGTACCTAAATGTTCATCCATGGGACATGTCGTTTTCACCGTCATCTGCAAACCCCAAACACATGGTGATATGGATCAGGATTCCACGACTACCTATTTTCTTATACCAAACCCAGTTCCTGGAGGAGGTAGGGGATACAATAGGAAGGACGATCAAGGTGGATACAAACACCGACCAGAAGCGGAGAGGGAAATTTGCTAGAATCACAGTAAAGTTGGACCCCACTAAACCGTTGGTGCCCGAAATCATTGTAAAAGGGTAGAAATACAAGATAGAATATGAGAACCTCACAAACATATGCATGTTTTGTGACAAGATCAGTCACTTAGAAGAATACTGCACTGCGTGCAAGGCGGCGGAAGAGGCCCAGGCAAAGGCGGGGAAGCAGACCGAAGGGAAGTCCACGACACCGAAACCGCTGGGGAAGTTCACAGAGACATTGCATGCAAAACCATTCGTTAGGCGCCAGAGGAAGGAGGAATTACCAGGCAAGGGCATCGAGGGTGCAACACAGAACAAGTTCAAAGAACTTGAGGTCAGCGAGGAGCAGATAGAGGAAGCGACAGAGGCAGGAAAGGGCAGTCCTAAACCAGGGTACGAATGGCACCAATGGAAAGCGACAAATAAGAAGAAGCGACCTGTTGAGGAGGTGACTCGTCAAACCAAAATAGGACATAACAAGGAACCACAAAAGGAAAAAGAAAGTGATTCATAGAAGCATTTAGCAGTGACGATTGAAGGGGAAAACACCATGGTTATCCCAGACAAGGAGACAGGGAACGATGAGGGTCTGAGATTCACCATGGGTAGTACACAGACAAGGAGGATCATCACAGGCAGTCTAAGAAAGGCGAGGATCACAGGCAGTCCAAGCAAGGCGCTGCTGTTCGGAGCGTCTGTAGGTGTCCATCTCAGGAACCAGAAGATCCTAAGCTCCAAGGATCTCACGCGGAACGGTCCTAGGAAAAAGAACAGAAGAAGCTATGGTCCAGGCGGGACGACGGAACCGGGTGGGGAAGATCCGAGCCCCTCTATAATGGTTACTCAATGATAGTACCAACATGGAATGTCCAAGGTATCTGTGGGAGAGATACCCAAAACACTATCTGAGACCTAACCACCCTTCATAAGATCGATGTTCTTGCCGTTCTTGAGACGAGAACAAGCAGAGCCAATCCCGACAGAATAGTGAAGACGTTGGGCTTTGATATGTCCTACCGAGTAGAAGGGATAGGGTTCTCGGGAGGCATATGGGTGCTATGGAAGAGAAGACTGGGAGAACTGGAGGTAGTAGCCAACCACAAACAATTTGTTCATTGCAGAGTTAACAAGCGGCTCAGACTGACGTTCGTCTATGCAAGCACAAAGCAAGCAGGGCGAATACTGCTGTGGGATCATCTTCACACTATTGCATCCACCTCGACGTCACCTTGGCTCGTCGTAGGTGACTTCAACACCATTTTGAGGGCTGGTGAGAAGCTGGGAGGAGAGCCAGTCACGATGAGCAGCTGTAGAGAATTTTCCCAGGGACTGATGAACGCAGGGTTGGAAGACCTGGGTGCGGTAGGCCCAAAGATGACTTTCAGAAGAGGTTGGCTGACGGAGAGGCTTGATCGGTCCGTTGTTAACCAGGAGTGGCTAGAGGCGTATCCTACTACGGCAGTGTAGGTGCTCCCTAGGATTAACTCTGATCACTCACCTATCCTAATTTATATGGAGGAAAGAACTAAACGCTCCATCTATTACCCAAAGACAAGCACGATATGGAACAACAGGGAATCCTTTCCCACTTTTTTACAGCAAAATTGGGACAATAGTATACCTTTCCATGCTTTGGTGAACAAACTGATGAAGAAATCCATCACATGGGATAAGGAGGAACGAAGGAAGTTGACAGATAGGAAGAGAACACTTATGAGAGGGATGAGTAGAGTGCAAGCTGAGCAGGACTAAGGATGGACCGAGGCTAAGGAGAATAGGCTAGCTGAACTGCAGGTGGAATACAATGAAATCCTACATGCGGAGGATGAGGAATGGAGGCAGAAGGTCAGATGTGATTGGATGAAAGAGGGGGATGCCAACACAAAATATTTCTAAGCTTTGGTGAAGACTAAAAGACGGAGAAACAAAATAACTAAGCTCAAGAACAACGTTGGAGTATGGGTGGAAGAGGAAGAAGAAGTAAAGAAAGTGGTGCGGGAATTTTTCTATGACCTGTTCACGGGGAAGCGAAAAAGGAGGAATGTTAGGGCGATAGAGGCATACGCAGGACAATTCCCACAGCTGTAGGAGGAAGCCAATGTCGAGATGGGTAGAGTGCCAAGCAAGGAGGAAATAAAGGGGGTATTGATGAAGATGAACCCCATCAAAGCCCCGGGGCCAGATGGGATGGATGTTGGGTTCCTACAAAAGAACTGGGAGCACCTAGGAGACTCTATCATGCTAATTATTTCTAAATACTTTGCAGGTCACCCTATTGATGAAAGCTTGGCAAACTCCATCTTGGTGTTGATCCCTAAAACTCCTACTCCAGAGAGTTGCAACAAGTTGAGACCAGTCGCCCTTAATAATGTGGGACTCAAGGTGCTATCCAAAGTCCTAGTTGAAAGAATCAAACCATACCTACCAAATTGGGTTTCCCCCACACAAAGCAGCTTCGTCCCAGGCAGGCGCATCACCGACAATATAATTCTAGTGCAGGAGCTAATACACTCCATGAGAATCAAATTGGGGAAGAGAACGGCCATGGCAATGAAGGTGGACCTATCTAAAGCTTATGATAGGATGGATTGGGACTTTATTGAAGACACTCTCATGAGGACAGCCATCCCACAGAACTTGATTAAAATCATCATGAACATCATCAAGGCGGGAGAGATAGCGATCACTTGGAATGGTGAGAACCTAAAACCATTCAAGGCAACTAGAGGGGTGAGGCAGGGTGATCCACCGTCTCCCTACATTTTCGTGCTCTTCTTAGATAGACTCAGCCAAGCCATTGCCACTGAAGAAAGGTCAGGAATATGGATACCTTTTCACGCTACCCGGCAAGGAACCAGTATCTCCCACGTCTGCTTTGCAGACAATCTCATTCTGTTTGGAGAAGCTACTGAACGACAACCCCAGATAATGCTCGCAACATTAAAGAAATTTGAACTTGTCTTGGGGCAGAAGCTAGTAAAGGAAAAATCCACCATATTCTTCTCAAAAAATACGGCCAACCCTACTCGGAGGGCGATTACCAGGATCACTGGCATCAGGCAGACAGGGAACATCGGCAAGCATTTAGGAGTCCCAATCCTACATGAACGGGCAAATAAAGACCTGTACATGGACACCATAAATAAGGTTGAAGCCAAAATATCAACATGGGCGAACAAGTCATTATCGCTAGCCGGCAGGGTGACTTTAATCAAATCTGTACTCAATACATTGCCCATATATATAATGCAGTCCACCGTCCTGTCGATGGCGGTGTGCGACAGTATAGACCAGGTGGTGAGAACCTTCCTTTGGAAGGGGGCGTCAAAACATGGGGGCATACATCTTGTAGCATGGGACAAGGTCACTGCGCACAGAGAAGATGGGGGCCTAGATATCAAGACGGTGAGGGTGCAGAACAAAGCTTTTCTATACAAAACATGTTGGGACTTCATGTCACGACGGGAGGCGTTATGGAAGATAGTGGCCAAGGAGAAATACCTGCACAGAACGAATCTGGGACTGGCTTGCGCATCGAGGATGTGGAGAGCTATTACAAGGATCCAAGAGGAGTTGGTGCCTGAAGTAGGGAAGGTCGTACTTTCAGGAGAGAACAACAATGTTTGGGATGACAGATGGGTCGAAGGAGGGTGAATTCCTGAGACTAAGGAAGGCAGGATGATACCATAGGACCTAAAAGAGCTCAAAGTAGGCTCAATGATTGATCTGAACGGCAAATGGGATGCACATTTTATCCGACAGTGGTTTAAGGAAGACACGACGACTGCCATCATGTCCATGCCACCGCCGTACCCGAATGCAGGCGTTGATGAAGTATGGTACACAAAGAGTGCGAGCGGTGAGGTCAGAATTAAAGAGATTTATCGACGACTACTGCAGGCTCAGACTGTGAGAACCCTGGGTCGCTGGAATACAATCAAGAAGATGAAGGTGCCATAGAGAATTAAAACCTTCCTCTGGCTAAGTTTGCACGGAGGAGTTATGTCTAATGATGCGAGACTCAGGAGAGGATTCACGGATGAAGCCCAATGCCCACGGTGTGGGAGTGGGATTGAGGATCTCTTACATCTGTTCGTCACTTGTCCAGAAAGCAAAAAGCTATGGGAGATCATACAGAAAACAACTAACATGGAGCTGAAGCAAACCCGAACGTTCAACAGCTGGATTGACGTGAACCTGAGGAAGAGAACAGACGCACCAGAATGGAATGTATGGGTTGCCATCTCAATTTGGAAGATATGGAACCAGCGCTGCAAGCTGGTTTTCTAGGGTGAGAGGAGTCACACTGAGGTGCTGTTTGAGATTATCCGTCATGAGGTGTATGTTTGTAGGAAAGCCTTTGCAATAGGACGAGATGCATCCAAGGAGATAAAGGAGAAATCATGGTGGCGGCCTCCGAGAGCAGGAAAAGTGAAACTGAATGTAGATGCAGTAGTAAAGCGAGGTAGCATGTCCACAGCTTTCGTTATCAGGGATCAGGATGGGCATTGGTTGGAAGGGGGATACGATCGTGGAACCATCACAGACACCCTAAAAGCTAAGCTGAGAGCTATCACTGTCGGCATCCAGGCATGCCAAGGAAAACACAACAATGTGATAGTGGAATCAGACAACAAGGGAGCTATTGCGATGTTGATGAATCTAACGAGGACTCTAATCCATTATAAACAGGAGTGCCTATACATCATGAAGCTTTCACGGTCCTTCCATGTGCTTGAATTCAGCTTTAGGAAAAGGAACTGCAATAGGGTGGCCGATTGCATAGCCAAATGGAGTCGCTTACAGGGAGGCAAGAAGGGAAGATGGCAGCAATGCCCAGACTTTCTCCTTGAATTGGTAAAGGAGGAAGCCACATTGGGCCACGAGGAATCTCTGAAGGCAAATGGACCTGCACTGAGGAAGCAGGAAGAGTAAGACGATCCCCAGGAGGAAAAAAAAGATCATTAAGACCATCACATTATCTCCTGTAAGAATATCATTACCTTTCCATGCCTCATCAAGGATCAACTACCATCACATACATGTAATATAATGTTTAACTTAACATTGCACATAACAGCAGATTAGAGTCACATCAATGTTGAGAGATAAAGTTCTCCATCATTATATTAAATGCACAAGGAAACTAAGCAACGTCTTTGTGAGACCCCTAACCTTGCTTAAAGTATTTAACAAGCTTAATTATCATACTTGAATTCTTATAAACATAATATAACCTTTTGATATGCTTTGTAATCATAAGACAAGCTTAAGTTTCAAGTTTGGCATAATTTGGACACTGTTTGTGCAAGTTATGCAATTTTATGCACATTTTAGACTTTTCTGCAATTTTTCACATGAATTATGTTTCTTAGATGTTATCTTATCATTCTTGATATTTTTGAAACATGGGGCTCCTGGTTAAACCTTGGTTTGAAGGTGTTTTCTCCAAGGGTATTTTAGGGTTTACCCCTTCATGGATGAGCTACCTTTAGTAGCTATCAACTAATGAATTATTTGATTGGCTTGGAAATTTGACAAAGGAGAGATAAGAAGGTCTATATGGATAGTGGGGGAGCTTCTTGTGTGTGTTCTTGTATATTCTTAATAATTTAAGGCCATGGACACTTGGAAAGATACTCAAACTTCAACTTTTTCTTTTTCTTTATCTTAAAGTTTCATGTACTTATCCCTAAGCACCCAAAGAATACATTTTCTATCCACCACTTCCCTCCTTCTACAAACCTCATTCTCCATTTGTGTTGCTGTGAATTTCCTATCCAATGAAGAAGAAAGAGGGTAACTTTTTATAAAAAGAATCTAGGGTTGCATTTGACTTCCTTTTAGGGTTTAAAAAGCTTCCTTCTAGTGATCTTGACCTAAAAGAGTAAGAATCCCCTTATCTCCTCCATTAATTTCTTTTTTATCCTTCCTCCTACCTTTCTCCAAGTTCAAACCTTGTTGTTCCATGGTAGAAATTGATCTAAAGCCCTAAAATCCTACCTTTCTTGCTCCTTGTGCTTAGGGTTTGCTCATTTGATGAAGAAAGGTGCTAGATGGATGAGTTCACAGCTTATGCTTAGGTTTTCTACCCTACCTGCTCATGTTTTCTTCTGTTTGGGAGTTTATCTTCTAATTAGAGGTAAGTTTTGTAACTTTCTCCACGTTTATTGCTTACCACAAGCTTGCTAGCTCATGTTCTTGCTTTTAAATGATGATCCATGCACTAAAAAGCTATGCTTGACTTGGATTTCGATTTTTATAATATTCCATGTTCTTATTTCAGTTATATATGAACCTTTGATTGTGTACATTATTCCTAAGGTATAATATGACTTGTATCAGGCTGGTTTGACAACATATGGTGCTAAGCACCTATCAACCAATGGTCAATTTTAGGGGTTTAAGCCGATTTCTTCTATAAACCCATGGCCCGATGATGGTACAATTGCAACAACCCTATGGTGTTGTATTAATGACAATTGATGGTGGTGACCAAGGGTGTAAACTAATGTTCACCCCTTAGGTCATGTTTTGGCCTAATTATAAGCTTAATGATCAACGACTAAGTACCCTGATGATGCTATCAATCAATGGTGACATCAGCTTGATATTCGTTGGTGATTAATAAATATAGTGTTGATCTAAAAACCTATGGTGAATTAATGGTCACTAGTGATGGTGGATCAGGTCTCCACATCCTATTTTGAATTAATCATGTAGTTCTAGCATCAACTAAGCCTTAAACCAATGGTTTCTTGGGTAATTTGATGCAATGGTCATACCTATACTCCAATTGATTATTTTAATATATGAACTTGACCTAATGGTTAAGATCTAATGTTTCTTCATCCAATAAATTGGAATGATGCCTAAATGTAATATGTTGGTCCTAATAAAGTTATTTAAATGGTTTCCTTTATGATATCAACTTAAGAAGCTCATTTACTGATGGCTTGTTTTAAATAAACAATCGCTTGTGGGTTTTACCCTACTCTCAATGGAATTTTTTGTGTTGTTAATCAAGGGATGTCTATGGTTAGATGGTGACTCTTTCTAGAGTACAACTTAATGACTTCATAGATGATTTATTCAGGATATTTAATTATGTAAATGACCAATGGCTTTACCTTTTCAACATTTAATGGTTAGAAGTAGATGCCTCACTATTCCCATTGTTTTGGGTGAAGCATGTAGTGTAATGTTATGATTCTAATTATGAGAATTTGATGGTTCAATGACTTAAACTTGTAGTCTTACCCTTGCCTCGTATGATTATGATTTATAATCACCATAATGAATTAATGGGTAACCCTAATGAGGTATAACTTGTTATACCTAGCTTTAATATAACTAAATGATGGTAATTGGGTATGAATAGTCCTTGAATGACTAATACAATCATGGAGTACTCTCTTATTGTTGTTGAAACCCTAGCATGCTATAACCCGATGGTTACACCTTGATTTATGTGTGGGTTCATACTTGAGAATAGTATGGAATGTGATGGTGACGCTTCACCTTATGCATCCATGATCCAATGGGGGTGTTGTGAGTTAGGGTTTGGGTATGTGTGTTGATTAGTAACATTAATATAATTTATCATATTGAACCTAACTATAATGCAAATATATAAAGATGAGTATTCATGTTTAACCTTCTTATATGATGGCATGATGGTGAAATAATATCCTTAATATGATCATCACCTTAATGCGCTAATTGGTGGTTATCATAGCCACATGGTTGATACTTTCTTATGCTAAACATGTGCATTATGAATATGATGAGGGTTAATCATATATATATTCCTTGCATGTTGATGTAATAAAGGAATATTCTTAATAAACCCTTCTACGATTGTTTATGAATATCTCCTAGCTCATTAATGCAATATTGTGCTGATCTGGTGTATAATATGAAAGTGATGTTGTTGAGCCTTGCTATAAGGCATGGAATGATAATGATGATCTTGCAGAGAATAGTATGATGGTCTTAATGACCTTTGGACATGGTTGAGCCCTGAATGAGGTGTAATCCTCTTGTGTTGATACCCTGTGATATTGCGAAAAGGATTTATATCTTGTGATAGTATGATGACTAGCGTAGTCTCATGAATGACAAGTGAATAGTACCATGTGATGATGAGATGAGAAATTGTGTTTTACACATTTTATAACTTTTGAAGTTGTGATACTTAAATGCTTTCTAGATGTGAATTAAGGTTTGTATGTCCATTTGTTTGATGTAGCCTTAAGTCACCCAATTGGAGATAACTAATCAAGTGAAACTCTAATCATCTAGTGCCTTGTGCCATAGAACCGTCTTCAGTGTCAGAACTTGATGGATAGTGAAACGAGTATTCCTAAGGGAAAATCGGAGCGCAGACTATTGAGTATGCGGGGTGCTTGTCATCCTGACACCAAGTGTTTTAGGAGGATGGCTGCAGTCATACCTAGCCCACTTTTTGAGAATGACTTTGGTCGGGTCTCAGTGATTATAACATGATGTGATTAGAAGACAACTGTGGTTGTACCTCCGTGATTGGGTTTGAATACCCTAGATGATAGCGTTGTGACCTATACTAAGGTGGGCTAGTTACATGACTATATGTCGCTATTTTGTAGTTTGACTATATGTCGCTGCGGTGCAGACTCGTACTGACCGAGTATGGAGAAGATCTTGGAGTCCGACTCTTCCTAGATCCTATATGGAATTGATTGCGACCAAGCGGTGGTTATTTGGACTTTGAGTGGTATAACTCAAACTCCCCAGGGCATAATAAAAGATGTAATACAGCCGTGTAGCATATTTGTTTAGGGTTATGCATGATGTTTCACATTGGATGATAACCCTTGTTTGTTATCTTTACATAAAGATGATGCTTAGTGCAATTAAGAGATAGTAGATATACTTAGGTTGTAGATATGCTTAAGATTGTAGATGCGTACATACATTAGCTATGCTTATGTTGATAACTATACTTCTACTGCCGATTATAATCATGATGCTAGATATCTCATGTTGTTAGTTATGTTTAGCATGCTAGCCATGCCTTTGTAACTAGATATGGATATACTGCTAATCATGCTTATCCAGATAGTTGTGCTTATGTTGTTAGCTCTTCTTATGATGTTGATATGTTCAAGATGTTAGACATGCTGATGTTGTTAGCTATGCATATGATACTAGATTTATTCATGATGTTAGAGATGCTCATGTTGCTAGATTGCTTATACCGTTAATAGGGATATGAGAATAGTCTGGCTAATGAAGATAGTTATTATCTGCTCCTTTATGTATTTTGTTAATCATTAGTGTTGTTGAGCTTATTTGTTATATATGATTAATCTGCTTAAACTATCCCATTACCTAAAAATGTTGGAATCAATAAACGTTGTTGGAGGTTATATCTCTTGCTGGGACATGGGTCTCACCCTTGTGGTTCTCCACATTTTTTTAGGTAATCAGAAGTGGAGAAAACAAACATGTGAAAATAAAGAGGAGTTATAGTAATGATTTTTTGAGAAGGTTGATTAGATGTCTAGTGTGTCCTAGATCGTCCCTATACTCTCAGGTCTGGGCTGGAAAAGTTTGTATATGGTATTTCAAACGAATCAGAATTTTGGTAGCATGTTAATATTTATTGTGTGGCATATACAAATATTGTTCTCACTACTAGATGCAACAATTCCACTTCCAAAGATTCATGGTTATTAGGAAGAAAAGAAAGCATGGCAAGCAAGGTTCTATCTTGGGTTTTGACACTGGATGGAAGATCTAGGAATTGATGATCATGCAAATCCAATCAGAAATGGCCTTTGGCGTCAATTATTTAAGGCCTAAGGCATCAGTTTCCAAGCGAAACCCAAGTGGGTGCTACTAAAAGTCGACACCTTCAGCGTTGATCCCCCAACTGACGCCATAAACCTTCCCGCCACCAAAAACATGCCATCAAGGGGACTATAGGTGTCGGTTCTTAAAGAAAACCGACACTATAACCTACTTAAAAATGTCAGTTATTAATTAACAACCGACGCCATACCCCTTCCCGCCACTAAAAAGGCGCCAGCAAGGGCATCATCGACGTCGGTTTGTATACTAATAACCGACACCATATCCCCTGCCACCACGGTCGTGCTACCCAGCACGACCGTGGTACCTGGCCGCAATAGGCATCGGTTTTACAGTTAAATGACGCCAGAAGGGGATAAAGACGTCAGTTTTATACTAGCAATCAATGCCTATGTGTTTTATTGTCAGTTTTACACAAATAACCGACACCTATGTTCTGATTTTTTTTCTTATCAGTTTGCAGGCCTGCTGTATGGCTGGTCAGCAGGATACAGAACCTGCAGTTCAGTTCTGAACTACATGCTTACAACATCCATTGATATCAGCCAACAACATGCCACAAACCTGCAAAATTAACAAGATGGACATTATTATATATTTATCATGTGATTTACACACATGTATAAGCACATTTAATTCATATGTTTTCATCACACACATGTAGAAACCAGTAGTTCCATTTCAAATTTCCTCCATTTTCACACACATTTAGCAACATGCAGTTCCATTCATTTCATTTATGTTCACATTCAGATACATGTAGAAACATTCATGTATTAATCATCTTCACATTCACACATATGACAATTCATAAGAAGTCATTCACATTCACACAAAAATAGTTATGAGAACAAAGTTTAGAAATATCATTCTTTATTCATCATCGTCATTATCCCAATTATATTTAAAATTTCCCACTACTTGTAGGGATTCTGCACATTGTTCTCTTACATCATTTAACTCATCCATCGTATAGGGAGTATGTACATATAATAGCTTTTCACCTATAGTGAAGTCAGTTTTAAACACATGCAAAGAGAATGATGTATATATATAATTAATAATATATAATAAGATTGATATATTTCATATTATCTAATGAGACTACATATAATACCTGATGTATGGTATCAATTTCCATTACGGCATGTTGGATAATTATGCTCATAAATTGCATCACATAGTATCCACATGCCCATCCGTTGTCTTGTGTAGTACACTATAAATTGAAACATACAAAATATTCAAAAATACAAATAAGAACAGTTCACATAAATAATGTATACATTGGAGTCGGGAAATTACTTACACATTCTGCCAAGTTAGTGGCTGGTTCTTTTTCTTGGGGACCTTTCCTCCAGCTTTGGCATACTCTTGTAAAGCCCTACATGTTAATGTAACTGTCACGAAACCGGAAACCCAGTCCCATGAACCAAACGTATACCAAAGGCGAAATGCGGAAGCGTAAATCTTAGCACACATGAACCGATAACAAGATAAATGCACCAACATAAACTCAAAAATCAACAAGATATATTAAGAAACATCATTATATTACATGATTTGAATTACATGTTCAAGAGTCACTTTGTACAAGTCTGCTCATGTATACTATATCTGGATCTTACAACAAGTACACCTAGCATAGCTCACCAAGCCCATCAACCTTCTAGCCATCTATGAACCTAAAAACAACATATGAGAAAAGGGTCAACACACGAGGTGTTGAGTATGGGGCCGAAAGATACACATATATATAAGCTTTGCATAATTTTGAAAAAGATTTCAAGACTAAACGAACAAGAATAAACATGTTAATTCTTTAACAAATGCGAAACCATATTTTATATCATTTCACTCCATTATACCAACAATATCAAACATGTTTAAGGCCTTTGACCATCTTCCCGTCGGAAGGGTCCGTAAGGGTGCTCAAGCTTAGCTAACCCTTTTATACGAGAGGGACCTCAAGGTCGTAACCAAGAGCCCTTTATCAACAATATTATAATGGAGTTCCATATATATATGTTCAAGTTATAAAATAGACGAAGCAAACATCGAGTATGACATAGAAATACTACATGGCAATATTTGAGAAAATAGACAAACAAGCATATATTATATGTCTTTTCAAGCAAGAAAGCGGTATTCATATAACTAGATAAGGCCCATACCTAATTCAGAGATTCCATAACTTAACATGTCCATTACCATCTAGATCATAAGCCAAACCTGATCAAGAACAAGATTACATATATGCATTAGATTCTCATCATTAACCCCAATTAGATGCATTTTAGGGTTTTGGCCAAGGTGGGTTCCAAGGTTGTTTATTAGTACATTTGATGACCTTATACTGATATAGAGGTCATCATCAGAGTGTGGTTCAAGTTTCATGTCATTATGACGTTCTATGCACTTTCTATGATCATCTCAAGGTTCATGTTCCTTAAGTATATTAAAGGGTCAAAGACTCATGATAGAGTAATCAAGGTCAAAGGTAATCAATGAATAAGAGCCCATCATAAGGGATGGTTTATATTTAGCAATAATAGACACATTCAAAGTAAGGGGATGTCTACTAGTGTCTAGGCACCATAATCCAACATGGGGTAGCAATACTCAATCATACATGCAATTATGGGTCAAAAGAAACAACCATATCAAGGGGCATATTATGGATTGATATTAGAGTCAAAGAGAGACATATATTACTGATTTGAAGTTGATTAGGCATTGTTCCATCATTAAGTAGCAAGATTAGCATCAAAAGGGCAATGTACATCATTATAGTCCAATGTGGTCAAATATGTACAAAAGGAGTAAATTAGGAGCAATAGGGAGAGTAGGACATTCATTAGGGCTACGAAGAAATTATTGTTAATGATTAAGGATCAGGGTACAAGCATACTAAAGATTCAAGATTCATCAATTGGATGCAGTATATGTGGTCAACATAGTCAAAGATCCTATTTTTAGCAAAACATGAGAACTATAATCATATTCAGGTCATGAAAATATGCCTAGGTGATAGATCTTTTCGAGGCAATCAATTTGGTATATTGGATCATTATGTTTGGCCAAAGGGGGTGGAATATATCATCATTATACCCCATTAGGAAAAACTAGGATGAATTAGGATGTCATTCATTCACCTTACAATTGGATTGGGCCTTGGCAGCGGCTCACTGGGCCTCATGCCTGAGTAGCCTTGGCCCGCATGGCTTGGGCCCTCCTGGAATCGACTATCCTCCACACGCGCGGACACTCCAGCCAATGTTCTCTCTCGCAATCCCTGTACAGAACATGGGCTGGAACAGGGGAGCTCTGCTCCCGTTCCTTGGTGCTGCGGTTACTGCGGTCCAAGCTCTTCAGTGACGTGGCCCGCAACCATTAGCCGCCGCCCCCTATCCAGAAGACGCCTTCAGTCTCTTGTGACTGCACCCTAGTGGTGGCGCGTGGCCGGTGACCACAGCGGGTCGCCTACTACCGCAAAAACCCACCCGTAGCAAGCTTTCCTGGGCACGGCGGAGGCTTCAGTATAGCTCGCCAGAGAAGCAAAGACATAGGAGAGAAGGGTGCGGGAAGAAGCTCTGAACCATCGCCAAAACTCACAAAGGTCAGGCGAGCATAGGTCTGGAGTCTTTTCTGCCAGGGGGGGTTGTTGCAGCGGTGCCCAAAGATGCCTTGGTTGGCAGAGCCGGCTAGGGCTAGAGGAAGAAGAAGAAGAATAGGAACTAGGGTTAGATGGGGGGTGGCTATATAAGACATCATGAATGCTAGGGTTTAGATCCCATCAATCCTGAGCATCCTTACGTTGTCTGTTTTGGAAAGGAAGGAGGACGGCGACTGCTTACCTTCAATGCTTTCCCTAAAGGAGAAAGGGGGTGGGGGCGCGTAAGGGCATTGCATCAGCTGGGCCCATGGATAGGCCGGCCCAACAAGCAAGCAAGGAAACAAAAGCACTTAAAATCAAGGCAAAACAAAGCCTCTTCAAGCTTTCATAACTCATGCTATAAAGGTCTAATTGGGTTGATTTTTTTGTCGTTGGATTTGTAATTGAATCCACTACATTGTGGTTCATATTAGAAAGACAAAAGATCATGGTGATGAGGTTCAAAACTAGATGCAATAAGGTGACATGATATAGCAAGATACTTAGTTTAAAGGTACGAATTAAAGCCACACACTGCGAAATGGACCATTGTATTCACCAAATTGGAACATCATATCTATCCAATTATGAAATTAATATCAAATTGAGTAAGAGACACTTGATGAGAGAGCAGTACAAAAGAAGAGAGAAAAAATTGAGGTTGTCACATCCTTCCCTCCTTACAAGGAATTTTGTCCTTGAAATTCATCCATGATTATAGTTTAGAGTCTAGTCAGGATCGATCGGGTCTGTGTATTCAACCATGGTTGTAAAGGCATTCCTTACAATGGGATGCATACATAGTCTATCATCATGTAGGGTGTACCCATCTCGATAATTTACATGTTACTTAGTGTTCCCTCATAATGTGGAATCATCATGACATTAGGGTTTACCCATCCTTTAGTGTCCATATATCAGGGTTTTTGTACTAATATCCATGCACGACCAGGGTGTATTATCAAAATCTATGTTATCACTTTTCAAAAGAATCATGTTTATGGACATGACTTCAAATTAGACTATAATCGAGTGTGTATCTCATCTTTACTCTAGATTTCATGCATGGTTTTGTTTTCCCCAAAATTTCCACCAACTCTAATCAATTATGTTCATTATTTTTCCTTTTAAATCTAAATTAAACAATTTATTCATCGTGTTCATCTGAGTTATGACTCCAAGAGTATCGTCATATTAAGTTGATCGTTTGAGCATGAGATTAGGCATGTTACCCCTGATTATTCAAGCTAAGTTTTTCATGACATCATCATATTATTTTCATGATTTCAAGGCTACATCTTTTATGTATAGTATGATTTCATACTAGGTCTAGCTTATGAGAGTGGCATATCTTGCATATGTTAACTTTTTAATGTATGTGAGATATTTCATATATCAAGAACCATATGAAGAACAACATTATCACCAACCTCGAGGTTTTGAAGCTTTCTCACTTGTATCTAGAAAGAGCTCCAAAAGCTCAAGCCACTCAAGCTAAGCCATATATGTGTCTGACCAGACATGTTCACCACAAAATTCTACCTATAACACAAATTTCTACCCATCTTAAGGGTAACCACTAGATTCCTTTATATGCAACTACTAACCCAAGTATGAGGCTCATCATGGATATCACACATCATATACATCATCTTAGGTCTTGGGACATCTCCCTCACCTATATATATATCAAGCATCAAATTTTCAATTTCCTCTCTCTAGAATTAGATATTTTCATAGGAAATCTAGGGTTCAACACTTTCAAGGAAACCGTCCACTAGGTCACTCAACTCATATACTTAGAAGTATTCTAGCTAGGGACTCATCATCAAGTATTTCATCATTCATATTATTCAACATTTCAAATATTTTGGAGTTTAGGTACTCTAACCTTTTCCCGATACGAGTCAACTCATATCAACATGTCTTCCTATTCATGTCCCACGCTAGAGGTCTTCCTTTGTAAAGAGATTGAGGCCCGTGTTGGTCTCGAACCATATATCATATCTCCACACATACAAGACTAGGTACAAGCAAGCATGTCCACCCACTAGCTATGTTTAGCACATCAACCAAGTGGTATGTATCATACAAGGTGCTAGGTTTAGCTAGGGTTGCATGGTCAAACTCATCTCATATCGTCAAACATACTTAACCTTCCTCAAACATCTTGGGTCCTATAAAACATCAACATCATCATCAATATCATAATCATCATCTTAGGTTTCTAGGTTGTTCACTTGCCTAACCTATATCATGGCTCTATACAACTCTAGAGACTATCACTATCATCTAAACTCTCTCATCTAGACTCGATGTTACACCTCTTTCTTCTAGGTTGCATGGAAACTCACTGCCTTTCTGAGTGTGGTAACATTTTTCATATGTACATATAATAATACTTGAAATATGTTTTCTCCAACATTTAAACAGGCGATGGAAACCACCATACTCCATCCGAATAAAACCAAAACCAAAACAAGTTACCACACTCATTAGGCAGTCTAGTATCATGACACCTAGAGAACTAGCAAGAACATGGTGCACACTTGTGTAGACATCCTAAGCACATGTCGCGAATCATGTCTAGGGAGGTAACTTACACAAGTCTACACCTAGTTCTAGAACATCTAGGTTCTAACCTAGAGGCTAAGTCAACCTAGTCCACAAAGGACATATTATTAAGTTTCTAGGGTTGAGATGTAAGGTGAGTTTAGTTTGTGTTTCATGTGAGCAATGTTTGGTGTAGTTATTGTTCATGCTCTGATACCATCTGTCACAGAACCGGAAACCCAGTCCCATGAACCAAACGTATACCAAAGGCGAAATGCGGAATCATAAAGCTTAGCACACATGAACAGATAACAAGATAAATGCACCAACATAAACTCAACAATCAACAAGATATATTAAGAAACATCATTATATTACATGATTTGAATTACATGTTCAAGAATCACTTTGTACAAGTCTGCTCATGTATACTATATATGGATCTTACAACAAGTACACCTAGCATAGCTCACCAAGCCCATCAACCTTCTAGCCATCTATGAACCTAAAAACAACATACGAGAAAAGGGTCAACACACAAGGTGTTGAGTATGGGGCCAAAAGATACACATATATATAAGATTTGCATAATTTTGAAAAAGATTTCAAGACTAAATGAATAAGAATAAACATGTTAATTCTTTAACAAATGCGAAACCATATTTTATATCATTTCACTCCATTATACCAACAATATCAAACATGTTTAAGGCCTTTGACCATCTTCCCATCGGAAGGGTCTGTAAGGGTGCTCAAGCTTATCTAACCCTTTTATATGAGAGGGACCTCAAGGTCGTAACCAAGAGCCCTTTATCAACAATATTATAATGGAGTTCCATATATATATATATGTTCAAGTTATAAAACAGACGAAGCAAACATCGAGTATGACATAGCAATACTACATGGCAATATTTGAGAAAATAGACAAACAAGCATATATTATATGTCTTTTCAAGCAAGAAAGTGGTAGTCATATAACTAGATAAGGCCCATACTTGATTAAGAGATTCCATAATTTAACATGTCCATTACCATCTAGATCATAAGCCAAACCTGATCAAGAACAAGATTACATATATGCATTAGATTCTCATCATTAACCCCAATTAGATGCATTTTAGGGTTTTGGCCAAGGTGGGTTCCAAGGTTGGTTATTAGTACATTTGATGACCTTATACTGATCTAGAGGTCATCATAGGAGTGTGGTTCAAGTTTCATGTCATTATGACGTTCTATGCACTTTCTATGATCATCTCAAGGTTCATGTTCCTTAAGTATATTAAAGGGTCAAAGACTCATGATAGAGTAATGAAGGTGAAAGGTAATCAATGAATAAGAGCCCAGCATAAGGGATGGTTTAGATTTAGCAATAATAGACACATTCAAAGTAAGGGGATGTCTACTAGTGTCTAGGCGCCATAATCCAACATGGGGTAGCAATACTCAATCATACATGCAATTATGGATCAAAAGAAACAACCATATCAAGGGGCATATTATGGATTGATATTAGAGTCAAAGAGAGACATATATTACTGATTTGAAGTTGATTAGGCATTGTTACATCATTAAGTAGCAAGATTAGCATCAAAAGGGCAATGTACATCATTATAGTCCAATGTGGTCAAATATGTACAAAAGGAGTAAATTAGGAGCAATAGGGAGAGTAGGACATTCATTAGGGCCATGAAGAAATTATTGTTACTGATTAAGGATCATGGTACAAGCATACTAAAGATTCAAGATTCATCAATTAAATGCATTATATGTGGTCAACATAGTCAAAGATCCTATTTTTAGCAAAACATGAGAACTATAATCATATTCAGGTCATGAAAATATGCCTAGGTGATAGATCTTTTCAAGGCAATCAATTTGGTATATTGGATCATTACTTTTGGCCAAAGGGGGTGGAAGATATCATCATTATACCACATTAGGAAAAACTAGGATGAATTAGGATGTCATTCATTCACCTTGCAATTGGATTGGGCCTTGGCAGCGGCTCACTAGGCCTCACGCCTGAGCAGCCTTGGCCCGCGTGGCTTGGGCCCTCCTAGAATCGGCTATCCTCCACATGCGCAGACACTCCAGCCAATGTTCTCTGTCGCGATCCCTATATAGAACAGGGGCTACAACAGGGGAGCTCCGCTCCCATTCCTTGGTGCTGTAGTTACTGCGGTCCAAGCTCTTCAGTGACGTGGCCCGCAACCATTAGCTGCCACCCCCTATCCAGCAGACGCCTTCAATCTCTTGTGACTGCACCCTAGCGGTGGCGCGTGGCTGGTGACCACAGCGGGTCGCCTGCTACCGCAAAAACCCGCCCGTAGCAAGCTTTCCTGGCCACGGTGGAGGCTTCAGTATAGCTCGCCAGAGAAGCAAAGACAAAGGAGAGAAGGGTGCGGGAAGAAGCTCTGAACCATCGCCAAAACTCACAAAGGTCAGGCGAGCATAGGTCTAGAGTCTTTTCTGCCAGGGGGGGTTGTTGCAGCGGTGCCCAAAGATGCCTTGGTTGGTGGCGCCGGCTAGGGCTAGAGGAAGAAGAAGAACAAGAACTAGGGTTAGATGGGGGGCGGCTATATAAGACATAATGAATGCTAGGGTTTAGATCCCAGAAATCCTGAGCATCCTTACGTTGTCCGTTTTGGAAAGGAAGGAGGACGGTGGCTGCTTACCTTCAATGCTTTCCCTAAAGGAGAAAGGGGGGTGGGGGTGCGTAAGGGCATTGCATCGGCTGGGCCCATGGATAGGCCGGCCCAACCAGCAAGCAAGGAAACAAAAGCACTTAAAATCAAGGCAAAACAAAGCATCTTCAAGCTTTCATAACTCATTCTATAAAGGTCTAATTGGGTTGATTTTTGTGCCGTTGGATTTGTAATTGAATCCATTACATTGTGGTTCATATTAGAAAGACAAAAGATCATGGTGATGAGGTTCAAAACTAGATGCAATAAGGTGACATGATATAGCAAGATACTTAGTTTAAAGGTACGAATTAAAGCCACACACTGCAAAATGGACCATTGTATTCACCAAATTGGAACATCATATCTATCCAATTATGAAATTAATATCAAATTGAGTAAGAGACACTTGATGAGAGAGCAGTACAAAAGAAGAGAGAGAAAATTGAGGTTGTCAAAGTAACACATTAAATTGCATAATTAAATAGTAATGTAATAATAGATGTTAACATATATAAAAATATGAAATATTTCTCACGGGAATAATGGCCTTTTCATTGCGTGTTCGTATATATTCAATTCCTTCCCCGCAGGATCTAGATAATAGACAGTGAACGTCTCGGGGACAATAACTAGTAACTCCCAATGCTTACCACTAGAGGTAAGAAAGTTAAAAATTAATAACTCAAAAGTCACAATAAAAATGTAATTTTCTTAAGTCCAAATTATAAGCAAAGTAAACTTACCCGACATTGAATGGAGCTATTATCACCGCCTTCTTATTTTTACCAAAATATTTAAAAACATCACAGCAGTATAAAGTAACTGACCTTTGGTTTTTACCTACAAGACTAATCAAAGATGGAACCAAAAATCCCACATGGAGAAATGAAAAATCTATACATATCATGTGTAAGTGGCTGTAAAACATGTATTACGTATGTATTAATATATAAGAAACCAAATCACCATATATAAAATAAGGTATATGGATGTATAAACAAGATCTCACCATATCCATAGCTCTATCATAGATGTATTCAACCAAGCATAATGAAAACATTTCCAAAATATCTTGTATAAATAGCTTGCTATCGTATGATTGACCTGCAACTTCCTCCAAAATAGTAACATTTATAGGGTAATTTGGATCATGTTCGCCTATCCAATCTACCATACCCCTATAATTAGGACCTAACGAGGCATGTAGGTCCCTTGGAAGCCAACTTGGTATTTCTGGAGGTGGAGGTGGAGGCCGAGATGTAGCGGGTGTCTTCCTTTTGATCTGTATATATAATTTCAGATCAATTGACTCATATATATGTACACACTAAAAAATTAACGTAATGTAAATTTACCATACAATATTAGTATAGATGACATCTGTTTTGGGCCACAATATCACTCCGCCTTCTACCTCACCAAGCTTTTTAGAATTTGGGTGGGCATATGGCAATGTAAGATCCCTCCATTTGGGGAATACACTTATCGGGATCACACGAACCACACCATTTGGTATTGGAGTCCCTGTTGGTATGTATGCCCTGAGAGCCAATCATGGGATGATTGGTGGGATACATTAAGATTGATTTGATAAACATCAAAGGCAAGCTTCCAATTCTTTCTGGTTCAGTCATATGAGATAGTGATAGAACAGATTGAATGTCTAGAGAATGAAAATACTCAATGACGTATGCCTTCAGGTTCAGGACCTGAACGATGAGATCATACGGATGCTAAGAGTTTGTACATTCTTGTTATGTCCCTAGTCGGATGTCATTGTGGAAGGTAGATAGACAGCAATGACACACAAGACTAGACTGTGGTGTTGGTTGATGATAGAATCTCATTAGTCATGATATAGAGATATCAAACCAAACACATAGGTACTTGTTAGAGAACAAGTGTACCAGACAAACCCACCGTGAGTTTGAAACATGGAACCATGACATGGTAGTCACAGTCAGTACTCACAGTGATGGTGGTGAGTGTGATTCTTTGACCTGAAATCACTACACTCAACACGTGTCGTTGGGCACACTTTGACATCATCAAACGCAGTCCTGAAACATGGGTTGTTATAAAGGTGATGATTGGGTGGCTTTGACACATGGGGCTTTTGAGGGGTGAGTGATAGATATGGGATTTGTCCCTCCTGAGGGAGTATGATATCCATGGCCACTTCATGAGTAGGATTGAGAAAGGCGTGCACGCATGTATGAATCAGTATGTGATATTGATGTCATACATATCTCTTCCAATCTACTGTGAGATCAAGAAAGTAAATGAACATTGACAGGATGACTGTTCCATGCCTCGAGTTCATTCGGGATATCAGTGACAAAGGAATTATACATTCACTGTAACACCATTCCCGGATTTTAGGATTGAAAGTTGTTCTCCAACTTTCTATTTCACTTGGGTAGCACTGATGTGTGACTAGGCACTGCTCTTTGCTTGTGAAGTCATAAGTGTTATGGACTTTCACTGCCAACGTGAAATGGACCTGTAGGGTCACACACATAGGATTTGACCTGGAAGAGGAGTTTTGTCCACAAACAATGTTTAGATTGATTACTAAAGGAGTAAAGTAGTTCAATTAAACACTCAATCAATTGATAGCTCAATATCATAATGTTCAAGGTGTTGGACACATTGATTGGAGTATCGGATTGATTGAAATCACAATTGACTGATTCTGCACAATCTGCACTCCCAACCGATCGGCTCATGTGATGAACCGATCGACTGAGCTTGGTGAACCGGTCGGCTCAAGTGTTGAGTCGATCGGCTCATGAACAGGGTGAAACGATTTCTTCAAGTGTTGAAACGATCGATTCAACTGGTGCAATCGAGCAAGTTGGGAAAGTAGGATTGGTGAGAATTTTCCTTGCGTTTCACTTGCCCAATTTGATTGGAACAAGGATTGGTATTCGATACCAATTAGAAACAAAAGAAAGAAAGTCGATCGGGAACTGACCAGGACCACGAACCGATCGGTTCAAGAGTGAACCGATCGACTCATGAGTCCCAACCGATCGGTTGAGGTGTCAACCGACCGGTTCATGTCCCCAACCGACCGTTTCAGTTGTGAAATGATCGGTTCAGGTTGCGAGTTGGTTGTTTTTGTGGAAAATCTCGAACCCTTCTACTCTTGCTTTTAGTCTTGCATTGCCCGGGATGGAGAACCCTGTCCCATGACTCTCCTATATATATAGGGGTATTGGGGGCTTCTCAAAGTACAACTCAGTGCAACCAGTTTCTCTACAAAGTTGTCATTCTCTCTGGTTTTGGTAACCGAGAGAGCCCGAGCAAGTGCTACCCGCAAAGGGAGGCGCAACAAGGGAAAGACAACTACAGTTGCAACTGGAGGCAGGAGAGTGTGTTGGTGACTAGTACGTCAACAGGAGGGTGCGAATCCTTCCAATTCCTTGTGGGACAAGGAGATTGGAGTTTTAGGAAGTCCGTGTGGACAACTGCAGAGGCGTGAGACCTTTGTCGCTTGGAGGACAACTGTCAATCCCGATAGTCCAGGTGCGACCAGGAGCTGCACAGACACCGTCCAAGATAGGTGGTGAAGACCGCGCAAGCCGCGAGGTATTGTCGCCGAGCAAGCCTTGGGATAAGGTATGATTCCACAAACCATCCTTTCCTATTGTATAGACGTTGACGTGTTTCCTTGTTCTGGGTTTGGGGAGAAAAATTTTGTTTCCGCTGCCATCTCTGCCTCCCCTAAAACCCAACAGTGGTATCAGAGCCACGTCAACTGCTCTATACTTTGGGAATATCGATATGATCGATTTTGGTTTCTCGCCTTTATTTATTGCATACGATGCGAATAAAATTGGCTTTATGCATGTCCAATCCTAAATCCACAAATCCCAAATTACATATATGATATGTATTATTAATGCACTTGATACGCGTCACCCTTAAACGTGTTTTGTGGTGGATGTATAGCGTGGTTATGGCCAATAAACCCTATATGTGTTTGGTTGTATGGTTTTGCTTGCATCTCGGTCTACACACCGATCTTCCTTCTCCTATTCCCGATGTAACTTGAAATAATTCGAGATTTCTTTCCTACCTTTGCTCCCCTCGAATGTAACTCGAGGTTTCTCCTTATATAATGTAAAATAGGATAGAATTTTATTTCCTATTATGTCGAAGAACGGAAGACATCCTGACGACAGCTGAGACGATCGGTTCAAGGTGTGAACCTATCAGTTGACGTACCAGATGATCGGTTCAAGGAGTGAGCCGATCGGTTGATGCCCAGTTCGAGGAGCGAGACGAGCGAGTGGCAGCCATGATGAGATGCATGAAGACAAGGCGAACCGATCAGTTGGAGGGGCCAACCGATTGGCTGGTGGAACCCAGACGACCAGGCCAGAATGAGCAAGTCATTCATGTGATGAATTGATCTACTCAGAAGGCAAAGCACAAAGTTCATCTTGTACAGGTTGCATGTGATGTAGACCTAGATGATTGTGATTCCTTTTGGCTCGAGGAATCACATTAGGATGGCCATAATCATCGCTTTTATCGTTTTGCATATTTTCTGTGGGATATAGCATGTATATGATACGTACTATGTATTGTGGTGATTGGATATGTATATGTATATAAAAACCAAATCCCTCATTAAAATATTAAGTCTTATATGCCTTCCATTAGCGGCACACATGAAAAACTCGATTGACCAAGTGTAGGTTACGCCAAAGCGTGGTGCGCCGTCTATCTTGTGGAAGTGTGAAGGGTAGACATGTAGGTTCTGCCAAAGTAGGGTGCATGTTTACCGTGTCGGCTTTTGGGTTAGACTTAACTGGTGATTCTTAGAGCGTCTAAGCCCAGAGGCAAGGAATGTTCATGGCAAGGTGTTGCGCATGTTCATTCATCAAGAGTTGCATATGATGCAATTGGCATGATGGCCTACCTAAATAGTCAAGATTGTGGGCGATCAGCCAAAGCTGACTCATGACTTGATGAAATATGGATCTTGCCCACTAGAAGGTTGTACGCTGCAATCTTCCGAATTGATGGTGAGGGCTATCAATTTGAAGTAAAATAGTGGGAGCGATAATTAATTAAAGGCCTAATTATATCGTCAAATCTTCAAATCAATCAAATAAGTCAAAATGAGTTTTGGACTAAAATTGCATATTTCCTTTTGTAGTAAAAATGACGACAAACAACAATCACTGTTCTTTGCGATCGGTCCTTGAAAAAGACAAGCTGAATGGGACAAACTTCCACGACTGGTATCAGACATTGAGAATTGTTCTCACTCAAGAGCGAAAGCTCTATGTCCTGGATACTCCAATTCCAGAGGAACCCTCTCCTAATGCACCAAAGACAGAAAGGGATGCTTACAAGAAGCATTCTGATGATGCCATTGATGCAAAGTGCTTGGTGTTGTGCTCCATGAACCATGAGTTGCAGAGACAACATGAGAACATGGGTGTTATTGAGATGATTTAGCATCTCAGGAACATGTACGAAGATCAGGCACGACAAGAGAGATATAATGTATCAAGGGCACTGTTCAAGTGTGTCATGATAGAAGGAGATCCAGTTGGTCCTCACACACTCAAGATGATTGGGTATGTGGAGAACCTGCAAAGACTGGGATTTCCACTGAGCCAAGAGTTGGCTACTGACGTGATACTGCAATCGTTGCTAGAATCCTACAGTTAGTTTGTGATGAACTACAACATGAAAAATTTTGATAGGCCACTGTCAGAGTTGTTGGGCATGTTGAGGACAGTCGAGATACAAATGAAGAAGGACAAGCCTAAGCCTGTGATGGTGATCACGAGCAAGAAAGGCAAGTCCAAGCGCAAGGGCAAGGGCAAAGCTAAGAAAGGTTCTGATGCTAGCCAGGAGCCCAAGTCGTCTTCAGCTCTCAAGGCCAAGGGAGGCGTGACCAAGAAAGGAAATTGCCACCATTTTCAAAAGCCAAGACATTGGAAAAGGAATTGTCCTCTCTATCTGGAAGAACAAAATAAGAAGGAGGCGACAGACATCTCTACTTAAAGGTGTCATGAAAGTAAACTTGTAACACTTTTTGAGGTATATGATACCAAGATGAAAAGTGTAAAACACTCATAATTGGGGCAAGTGTTGCTGCCATAGATGGGAGTACTTTAGTTTATTTTCAGCCTATAAGGCATGTAATACAGTTATGAACTGCTATTTCATATTTGCCAATAGATAGAAACACTTTATTTTTGCATATTGTATGACAATGACGACAATCAATAAAGAGATGTTTCAATTTATAAAGATATGATCTTTGTGGCAATGCCTTATTTGTCTTGTGGTATTTGATATGAATAAGATAAAATGATACCTAAAAGTTATAGATAACTCAAACAATCAAATTAGCATCAATCATGAGAAATTCATTTCTAGTTTCCATGTGATGGATAAATCTAGACTCTTTTGGTTAGAGAGCCAGTAAGAGACATGAATATCTTGGACGTGTTTGATCAATCTTTACTAAAGGTAGTGGGAGAATGATTATCCTATTAGGTATAATACATGTGATGTATTTACATACCTATTGGAACAAATGCTAATACTTTAAATGGTGTTTAGAGAAATACAAATATGAATATATTGAAGTGTTCAAGATTATCATAGATGAAGTACAAATTTGGTAAAGTGTTAATTCTTGATGAGATCAATGAATGAAATACTTGGACCAAATGTTTGAGATCCTTATGAGTGATTATGATAGTGTATCATAGTGAACTCATGATTAAGGCATGGTGATGTCTAAATCAAGAAGGAATCATACTCTAAGGAGTTAGAGAATGATTATCAAATAACTGAATTCTTCTTAATAAAAGAATACCCCACACTAATAAAAGGAATTAAGAATCACAAGGGTTGTGAGTTCTTATATCCTTAACAGATACACCTCAATTATCTATGTGATGAGTTGTTCATGCGATGAGTCAACTATCTAGATGAATATGAGGAACCAAATTTTGAGTTATGGTATATGACCATTACATCCTAAAATGATATCCATGTGAACCATAAGGTATGACCCTGATGGTAGCACCCATTGGAATGAAATCCATAAGTGCAAATGAATCTTAAAGGTTAAGATACACGGATAACATTTTGAGAAGGATGATGCTTGTTGATTGCAACTTAATGACTAAAGGCATTTGGCATATGGATACTAAAAATGCATTCCTATGAGGAATAAAACAAGGATGTGTACGTGACACAACCTATAAGGTTTATGAATCCACTAATGCAAATGAAGTCTATAAGTTACAATGGACTAATCAATGTGATTGATTGAGTACAAACAACTCAGAATTGGATCTTTACTTTGATGATATAGTCAAAGGGTTTGGCTGATATGTCAAAGATAAAGAAGGGATCTGTGATTTAGTGGGAGTGTGTTCACATTTCACATGTTGATGTGAAATGGAAATGTTCATGAATGGAAATCCAAAAGTGGAAATTATCTTTAAGGAAGATAGAGATGTTTCCTATGTGATAGGAATAGAGATCTATAGAGATAGTTCTCGAAAACCTCTTGACCTGAAAAGAGAGAGCATACAATTGGCAATCTATACTGAAGTGTTCAGTGTACACAGATTCAGTGGGAGAAAACTTGTCCATGCTACATGGAGTTAGTATCCCAAGGCCCAGTGTCCAATTCTTATGAAGAATGGGAACACTAAGAATAGATATGGATCTATCATGTATGTAATCACCCCATTATATTGCATGTATCGGCATGGCAAGAACAAAATGCATTTCATCTTGTATGTAGGACATGGCAATATGATGTGCTCATCCTGATAACTCGTATGTGGGACAGGATGAGTGGATGTCTGTCTACCTCCAGTAAGGGTTACTGGAATACCATGAGAACTTGATAAGTACTTGAGAAGTACTAGTTCTATGGAGATAAGGAAGAGTTCGATGTAAATAGTTACATTGATGCGAACTTCCGAAAGGACAGAAAATTAATCGCAAAATATACATATGATGTATAAAAGTAAAAGTTTGTCGATAATTGGAAGTGTTCCAATAAAACCATTTAAAAGGAAATGCCGAGTATCTATGCGTTAGAGAACAGCAGTAGATACTATATGGATCTGGAAGTTCATGAGATGAACTTATAGATATTCCACTCATTGATGACAAGTACAGAATCCTTGATCATGCAATGTGGCTAAAGGTTAGCAAAGGAATACTAGATCGCATATTACGACAACTCCATCTCATACGTGTGACGTACAGCGAAGAGATGTGAGACATGCAATTTAAACTGACTTTGGCAAGGTGTTGCCATAACTCACTATGTTCGCACTAGAGTAGAGTAACATGTGGGACATGTTTGCAGATCACTATGAATATGATTCAAGGGTGATTGGCTCACAGTGCAAGTGGGAGTCTGTTGGTATGTATGCCCTGAGAGCCAATCATGGGATGATTGGTGGGATACATTAACATTGATTTTATAAACATCAAAGGCAAGCTTCCAATTCTTTATGGTTCAGTCATATGAGATAGTGATAGAACATATTGAATGTCTAGAGAATGACAGTACTCAATGACGTATGCCTTCAGGTTCAGGACCTGAACGATGAGATCATACAGATGCTAAGAGTTTGTACATTCTTGTTATGTCCCTAGTCGGATGTCATTATGGAAGATAGATAGACAACAATGACACACAAGACTAGACTATGGTGTTGGTTGATGACAAAATCTCATTAGTCATGATATAGAGATATCAAACCAAACACATAGGTACTTGTTAGAGAACAACTGTACCAGATAGACCCACCGTGAGTTTGACACATGGAACCATGACATGGTAGTCACAATCAGTACTCATAGTGATGGCGGTGAGTGTGATTCTTTGACCTGAAATCACTACACTCAACACATGTCGTTGGGAACACTTTGACATCATCAAATGCAGTCCTGAAACATGGGTTGTTATAAAGGTGATGATTGGGTGGCTTTGACACATGGGGCTTTTGAGGGGTGAGTGATAGATATGGGATTTGTCCCTCCTGAGGGAGTATGATATCCATGGCCACTTGATGAGTAGGATTGTGAAAGGCGTGCATGCATGTGTGAATCAGTATGTGATATTGATGTCATACATATCTCTTCCAATCTACTGTGAGATCAAGAAAGTGAATGAACATTGACAGGATGACTGTTCCATGCCTCGAGTTCATTTGGGATATCAGTGATAAAGGAATTATACATTCAATGTAACACCATTCACGGATTGTAGGATTGAAAGTTGTTCTCCAACTTTCTATTTCACTTGGGTAGCACTGATGTGTGACTAGGCACCGCTCTTTGCTTGTGAAGTCATAAGTGTTATGGACTTTCACTGCCAACATGAAATGGACCTGCAGGGTCACGCACATAGGATTTGACCTGGAAGAGGAGTTTTGTCCACAAACAATGTTTAGATTGATTACTAAAGGAGTTTAGTAGTTCAATTAAACACTCAATCAATTGATAGCTCAATATCATAATGTTCAAGGTGTTGGACACATTGATTGGAGTATCAGATTGATTGAAATCGCAATTGACTGATTCTGCACAATCTGCACTCCCTACCGACCGACTCATGTGAAGAACCGATCGGCTGAGCTTGGGAACCGGTCGGCTCAAGTGTTGAGTTGACTGGCTCATGCACAGGGTGAAACAATTGCTTCAAATGTTGAAACGATCGATTCAACTGGTGCAACCGAGCAAGTTGGGAAAGTAGGATTGGTGAGAATTTTCCTTGCATTTCACTTGCCCAATTTGGTTGGAACAAGGATTGGTATTCGATACCAATTAGAAACAAAAGAAGGAAAGTCGATCGGGAACTGATCAGGACCACGAACCGAACGGTTCAAGAGTGAACCGATCAGCTCATGAGTCCCAACCGATCGATTGAGGTGTCAACTGACCGATTCAGGTCCCCAACCGACCGTTTCAGTTGTGAAACGATCGGTTCAGGTTGTGAGTTGGTTGTTTTTGTGGAAAATCTCAAACCCTTCTACTCCTTCTTTTAGTCCCGCATTGCCCGGGATGGAGAACCCTGTCCCATGACTCTCATATATATAGGGGTATTGGGGGCTTCTCAAAGTACAACTCAGTGCAACCAGTTGCTCTGCAAAGTTGTCGTTCTCTATGGTTTTGGTAACCGAGAGAGCCCGAGCAAGTGCTACTCGCAAAGGGAGGCGCAACAAGGGAAAGACAACTGCAGTTGCAACTGGAGGCAGGAGAGTGTGTTGGCAACTAATACGTCAACAGGAGGGTGCGACTCCTTCCAATTCCTTGTGGGACAAGGAGATTGGAGTTTCAGGCAGTCCGTGTGGACGACTACAGAGGTGGGAGACCTCTGTCGCTTGGAGGACAACTGTCAATCCCGACAGTCCAGGTGCGACCAGGAGCTGCACAGACACCGTCCAAGACAGGTGGTGAAGACCGCACAAGCTGCGAGGTATTGTCGCCGAGAAAGCCTCGGGACAAGGTATGATTCCACAAACCATCCTTTCCTATTGTATAGACGTTGACGCGTTTCCTTGTTCTGGGTTTGGGGAGAAAAATTTTGTTTCCGCTGCCATCTCTGCCTCCCCTAAAACCCAACAGTCCCATGAAATATTTTCCCTGGAAGGGGTGGGTAAGCCGACGCCTCTGCAATGACATATTCTTGATTTTTTAGACGACATGGCTTTAACCCCTACAAATTTACGTAAAGAATGTTATATGTATATATACACAAACATATCATCTTGAAAAGACTAGATACTATATCATAAAAATACTTACAAAGGATGAGCTAGGTGGTAGGTCTACAGGATTACTCCCAACCTCTACAGTAGGAGTAATAGAAGCACGACACGTCACAGGTACCGTCTGAGTGGTCGTCTGAGACGCATGCCACTTCACCATTGCTTCTTGGACTTTCCTCTCAATTAATTATATCTACCTATACATGGATAA